>OX463241.1:87664436-88272128 GCA_949820135.1 Sylvilagus floridanus | reverse complement strand
CTTGCAAAGTACGCTGACATGATGTTCCATAGTAAAATTCAACTGACAGTTTTACTTGAAAACACTTAAAAACACATAAATTCAAACATTAAGAAAATATAGAAAAATCTATTGTGTTAGTCTGTTTCCCATCATTACAACAAAATACCTAAAGCTGGATACTTTACAAAGAAAAGAGGTCTATCTAGCTCACAGTTTTGGAGGCTGAAAGTCCAAATAGCCTGGCATGGCTCTGGCAAGGACCCCATACAGCTGCTTCACACCATGGCTAATGATGTTGCGGAAGGAGTATTCGTGAGAGGGAAAGATCACAGATCGTGAGATGGGAAGCCAGAAAGCATGGAGGGGCTGTCTTGCTCTTTATTTATTTATTTATTTATTTATTTATGAGAGAGAGAGTTACAAACAGAGAGGAAGAGACAGAGAGAAAGGTCTTCCATCTGCTGGTTTACTCCCCAGATGGCTGTAATGGCCAGAGCTGAGCCGACCTGAAGCCAGGAACCAGGAGCTTCTTCCAGGTCTCTCATGTGGGCGCAGGGGCCCAAGCGCTTGGGCCATCTTCCTCTGCTCTCCCAAGCAATAAGCAGAGAGCTGGACTGGAAGAGGAGCAGCCATGACACAAACTGGCACCCATATGGGATGCCGGTGCTGCAGCAGGAGGCTTAGCCTACTATGCAACGGTGCTAATCCCCCGTCTTGCTCTTTTATAATAATCCATTCTTGCAGGAACCAACTGGGGTCCAATGAGAACTAGTTTGGACCTATGAGGGAGCAGAGCCCATGATGACCCAATCACCTGTAACCCAGGTTCCACCTATTAAAGACTCCACCACCTCTCATCACCAACACAAGGTCCTTGGGGGACACACTTCGACTCTATCCAAACCATACCACCTATGAACATTATTTCAACAAATGCTAATACTTGAGCTCAGTATTTATAGAACATTTCTGTGTCATATCACTTATGAACTCCAAGGTGGAAAGATGTTACGTTCTGGAATGGACTACTAATGTAGTTTCTGAACAATGGTATTTGACCTTATGCTTGTACTACAGTTTGGCACCCTCAACCTGGTACCATCTTCAGGGAGATATAACAAACATCTATAAGGCACTGTGCTCAGCTTTATAAAAATTATATACAGACACTTCGGGAATTAAGATTAACGAGAGAAGAGTCACAGAGGATTGTAAGACCATGCAGCTAAGTGAGCTCATCACAAGGTCCAGACAGGAAGGCACAGTGCACAGAAATAACCTTTGCTCCTCCTTTGAGGAGAGGGAGGGAGCAGAGTGGCGTCATGGGGAGGGAGTTCAGGCTGTGGTTGGAGTGATGAGTAAGCACTTAGCGTAGTAGGAGACAGCCTGAACAAAAGAGCAGAGCAGGATCATGGAACTCTCAGACAGAGATGAGTCAGGCAGGCTTCTGAGCATAATCAGGACTCATGCCGATCACTGTTCCGTGGCTGTGTCTCTCAGAGAGCCCTTGATGGCATGAGTACCTTGTCATCCCCCTCCTTGATGGAAAAGATGCACTTTAAAATAAAGAGCAAAGAAAACCAGAACAGTTTAGAATTTCTGTCTCTAATTCCCTTACTTCTGATATATTCTTTAAACAAATCTCAAGTCCCAGACCTGTCATTGTGGTGCAGCAGGTTAAGCTGCTGCCTGTGGAGCCAACATCCTGTATGGGTACCAGTTGGAGTTCCAGGCTCCTGGCTTTAGTCTGGCCCACCTCTGGCTGTTGCAGCCATTTGAGAAATGAACCAGTGGAAGAAGGATCTCTTTCTCTCTGTGTGTCTCTCCCTCTCTCTCTGTCACATTGCTTTTCAAATAAATAAATACATCTTTAAAAAAAAACCCCTCAAGTCCACTTTCATTAACAAAAACTTACTGAACAAAAACTATATGAAGTGTCCAGTTGTGTTGCAATGGGTTAAGCTTCCGCTTGCAACACTGGCATCTTATATCTGAGTGTTGGTTCGAGTCCTGGTTGCTATGCTTCTGATCTGGCTCCTTACTAAAGAGGTTGGGAAAGCAGCAGAAGAGGGCTCAAGTGCCCAGATCTCTGCCACCCTCATGGGAAACCTGGATAGAGTTCCTAGTTTCTGGCTTTGGCCTGGCACAGCAATGTCTGTTGTGGACATTTGGGGAGTGAACAAGCAGATAGATTGTCTCTCTTTTTGTCTCTCCTCTATATCTGTTATTCTGCCTTTCAAATAAATAAATCCTTAAAAAATTATGAGTTCTTTCTGTCTCTCAAATAAATAAGTTTTAAAAATTTATGTGTATGCATTCACTAAAGAAAATTTAGCTGATATACATAAGCTAAATTAAAATTAAAAGTGACCCATAATCTAATGCCTCAAAAGCAATTGTAGTTTAAATATTGTTGTATGGCTTTTGTTCTTTCCTGTACCTATTCATGTATTATTTATCTGCATATAAAATGATTTATAAAAACAAATGCAGATTATTTTATAATTTGCTTCCTTCACTCAGTACTCCATGACCACTAGTACTTGTCATTGAATAATCTTATGCAATATCAAGTATTTTTTAAAGATTTATTTATTTATTTGAAAGGCAGAGTTACAGAAAGGCAGAGGCAGAGAGAGAAAGAGAGAGAGAGATATTCCATCTGCTGGTTCACTCCTCAGATGGCTGCAACAGCGGGAGCTGTGCTGATCCGAAGCCAAGAGCCAGGAAGTTCCTCCAGGTCTCCCACGCTGGTGCAGGGGCCCAAGGACTTGGGCTATCTTCTACTGCTTTCCCAGGCCGTAGCAGAGAGCTGGATTAGAAGTGGAGCAGCCCGGACTCGAACCAACACCCATATGGGATGCCAGTACTGCAGGCGGCGGCTTTACCTGCTAAGCCATAGTGCCGGAGAAGCAAAATCAAGTTTTGTGGTACAGTTACATGTAGTGAAGTTCACTCTTTTCAAGTGATCATTTTATTACCACCCTTTTGAGAGAAGCGACTCCAAAATTGTGTCATTTGTTCACTCAGTGAACAAAGCAAGTAATGAAACTGAAGCTGAGCAGTAACAGCACACTTTAAATAGTGGCCAAAAAATGGAGAAGTGGGAGCCCAGATCACAAATCAACTTCTCAGTTTGAGGGGGCTGAGATGTCACAGATACAGGGTAACAGGTTTGAAGGGGAAAATATGCTAAATATTGGGAGGAGTATTTAGAATATTTATGACAGAGAAGTCACAATTTTTGGAATCCTTGAGGTGCCCCCTCTTTTGTCCTTTTATGCTCTGTTCTATTGATTTATTGTCATGACCATTGTCAGCTGTCATGGACCCATGGGAGTGATTTTCAACACAGAAACGAGATTACAATGAGGCTTGAGGTCTACTTGAGGGTCTGTTGACAGCATCTTGGATCTCACTGATTTAAACCAGGAAGTTTGCACTTAAGTCATGCTGTTCTCAGAGAGCAACATGAGCATGGAGATGGAAACTTAACTGGTCTGTGTAGGCATTGCCCTAGGTAACAATTTTGGAATTTTGACAAACAGTTGTATATACAGTCCTGTAAGCATCATGAAAACCCAGATACACTACATTTCTCTCATTCTTAAATTCTCTTTTCTCTTTCCTTCCCCCAATCCCTAGTATCATGGATCCACTTTCTATCCTTCCAGTTCAGTCTTCCAGAATGTCAAACAATTTTCCAAAGTGGTTCTACCGTTTTACATTCCCACCAGTAATGAAGGAGTGTTCTATTTATTTCACATCTGCATCAGCACTAAACTCTTCTAGTAGGTATTGAGTAGTATCTCACTGTTGTTGTAATTTGTATTTTCCCATGTCATGATCATTGTCTCTTCTGTGTGAAAAACTTGGATCATTTGCCGTGTGTGTGTGTGTGTGTGTGTGTGTGTGTGTAGCTAGTTTGTCTTATTAAATACAATTTTATTTTTATAACTATATGAATAGAGTTGGAGGGGATGTAGATTTGGAGAAGCCCAACATGAGCTCTGCTTAAGAAAAAGACTATAAAATTATTTCTACAAAATTGTGAGGGCTTTTCCCAGAGCATTAAAGGGGTTCATGCAAATGAGGGAGCTAAAGCTTAACTCTCAGCTTCATGGTAAATCTGCCAAAGATAAACCATAGTTAACTTAATCAGTACTCTTATTATTATACATTTAAGTATATTTTCCTTCCTTCCTTCTTTTTTTCTTTTCAAATTAAATTTTATATCAGTAAAACTTATATTCTGATAAAGAGCTTATATCTTGGCATAGATATAGATTCATTTGCATGGGATAATTTCTTTTTAAAAGTGTTATTTATTTATTTGGAAAGCAGGTGAGGGGAGAGAGGAGAGAGAGTGTGTGAGAGAGAGCAATCCCCTCCATCTCCAGGTTGATTCCCCAAATGCCTGCAACAGCTAAGGCTAGGCCAGGTCAAAGCCAGGAGACTGTAACTCAATTTGAGACTCCCATGTGGGTGCAGGGACTCAATTATTTGAGCCATCACCTGCTACCTCACAGGAGGCACATTGTCAGGAAGCTGGAATTGAGAATGGAGCCAGGTCTTGAACCCAGATACTACAACGCAGGGATGTGGTTACTCCAAGTGGCATCTTAACTGTTATGCCAAATGCCCACCTAGGGATAATTTTCTAAGAATATCTTCATCTAGTTAAATGACAATATTAAAAACTTTTAATGTAGATATTCATACTATTTATATTTCTAGCAGGAAATGGGTATCCCATCCATACTCGACCAACTCTGATTATAATCTTTGCTTTTTTTTTTTTTTTGAGGATAACATGTTGCCAAATTCTTTATTGAAAGTGATAGCTCTGTTTCCTGTATTTGGGAATGTACAGAAAATAAATCATATCCTGACCATAATTTGTAAAACTTCCTTACATTTTGGATTTTGAAAAGCTAAAAGTGTACCTCTGAGATCTTTTGTTAACTTCCCATTCGTTCATTTTCAACAGTCCGTAATTTCAAGATAAGAAAATGGTTGCTTTGGTTCTGTAAGGCTTGTTCTCCGTTCAGTTTTCAAGTTTCTACCCACATTGTGTCACTGAAGTGTTTGACATATCACCAAAGACTGATTTCCCAAATCCAGTAAGTTCTTTCCACTTTCCACTTCTTATTTCTCTGTGTCATTTAATTGTTGACAATTCTGGTATGGCATTTTCTTTTTTGGTGGGAGTGGGGAGGTGCTTCTGTAGCCCCATTTCTGCAGGTACTCTGGGATATCTATAGGCTTCTTCCTTGCCCTTCTTTCCTGATCCCTCTTGTCTAGCCTGCTCATCCAGGATTGTTGTTCTTTGGGTTCTTTTTGTGATTCTTTTTTTTTTTTTCCTATTCCTTCCCCTCTCACCTGCGATGGTTAACTTTACGTGTGACCTTGACTAAGCCACATCCCTGTTCTATTTTAATATTGGTCTCTCCCTCCCCCCAGGCCCAAGCATAGGAGTCGGTCTCAAAAAGCTGTTTGTTAGCTGCTTAGAGATGTCAAGCTGTCTTTGTACATTCATGATACTGCTAAACCGTGCTTGCTTTCTGCCATCCTCACCCAAAATATCCATGGGTGATGATTTACTCATTTTTCAGGCTCAAATGTCACCTCTAGAACCAAGCCTTTTTGATATTCCCAACTAAGTTTTCTCCAGACCTTCTTTAATTGTAGCATTGATATATTTTATTACATGAATTCATTTACCTTTGTGAAGATACTAAATAATTCCTTACTAGGTTGAAAATTAATTTTCACTTTTATATCCTGAGTACCAGTACAGTTAGATTTATAATATGCTAAGAGATGTGTAGTTGTGCCTTTTAAATAAGTAAATGTATTAATTACTGTGGAAAGAGCATTGTTCTAAGAATTCAATTACAGGAGTCTACTCCTTATTCAACCTCTTACTTACTAATTTCCATTGAATGAATAAGTAAGGTTACCTTGGGATTACCTGAAAAGGAAGTGAACCTGAAACAAGAACCTGAACAAGTGATGACTGAATTAGCATGCAGAGTGGACTGTGTCACAAACCCCTTTAAGAATCACTGCAATATTCATTTTACGTCAATAATCCACATTGTACTGATATCAAAAGGCTTGGATTCCTCAGAGTAGCTCATGTTGCAAAAGTATTACAGATTGGGGCTGGTGCCATGGCAGCTGCAACTTGTGAACTAGCGCCCATATGGGATGCGGGCACTGCAGGCTGGGGCTTTAACCTGCTGCGCCACAGTGCTGGCCCCCCTACTAATCTTCACTTTAATTCATTTTTTTCTTTTTTAACATTTATTTATTTATTTATTTTTTGACAGGCAGATTTAGACAGAGAGAGACAGAAAGAAAGGTCTTCCTTCCGTTGGTTCATCCCCAAAACGGCTGCTACGGCTGGCGTGCTGTACCCATCAGAAACCAGGAGCCAGGTGCTTCCTCCTGGTCTCCCATGCGGGTGCAGGGCCCAAGGACCTGAGCCATCCTCCACTGCCCTCCCGGGCCACAGCAGAGAGCTGGACTGGAAGAGGACCAACCTGTACAGAATCCAGCACCCCAACCGGGACTAGAATCCAGGGTACCGGCGCCGCAGGTGGAGATTAGCCTAGTGAGTCGTGGTGCCAGCCAACATATATTCTTTTATTTGAGAGGCAGAGTTACAGAGAGAGAGAGGGAGAGATAGAGGGAGGTCTTCCTTCTGCTGGTTGACTCCCTAAATGGTCACAATGGCTGGAGCTCTGCCAATTCAAGGCCGGGAGCCAGGAGCTTTTTCCGGGTCTCCCTTGTAATTTCAGGGGTCAAGCACTTGGGCCATTTTCCAATACTTTCCCAGGCCATTAGTAGAGAGCTGGATCTGAAGAGGAGCAGCTGGAATACGAACCAGTGGTACAGGCAGAGGCTTAGCCTAAACTACAGCACCAGCCCCAATTTCTTCTCTTGATGGCACTCTTTCTCTGACCTGTTGGAGAGTACTTTGTTTTCAAAACCTGAGTCAGGATGGCCCCCTTTCTTCTGGTATCTTATTCTTTAGCTTCAGATATTTCTAACAATGACAACACAATGGTCACAACAGTGGCAGCAGTTGTAGCAGCAGCTACACTTTTAGCAGACATAGTATTTATTGGGCATGTGCTAACCCTTTTGCCCATATTACCTCATTTAATATTCATGGTGCTCCTATGTAATAGGCATTCTTATCTCTACTTAAAAGGTGATTAAACAGGCTCAGAGGGATTAAGAAACTTGCCTAAAGGCACACAGCTGGCCAGTGACAGAGGTGAGAAGTAATCACAGATCTGTTTGGCCCCAAACTCCCCTTAGCCAAAGTGTCTTGTTTATTTCTCTTGATTCTACAGCGTACACTGTGCCAGTCAGCTTTCCGTCACTAGCGTGAAATATCTCAGGCAAGCTGCTTACGGAAGATGGAAGTTCAAATGCAGATCCTGGTGAAGGTGCAGTTTCTTTCTTGGCAGTGTTGCTTCAAGGTGGGTTGCAATGACAATGCAATGGCAGGAGCAAGTGATTGTATCTCAAACCAGGAAGTAGAGACAGCCGAGAGAGGCTTGCTTTATAGACCCTCTCATGATAGCAGCTAAGATTAACCTGAGAGCTACCTTACTCCTTCTGAGGGTAGAGCCCTCAGTGACCATAGGCTCCAACTCTGAAAGGTTCTGCCACTTCCTAAATGGGGACCATGCCTCCAAAACATGGATCCTTGGGAGACACACAAACCATACCTAAACTACAGCACACCCTAAAACTGATATTGATGATTTTACATTCCTTCAGTTCAAATCTTCAAGTTGACTGAGTCCATTTGTAAACACAGTCATGTGTACAATTAGAACAAAGACCATCACTACTTGAAAATATATGTCCCTGGATTTTTGTTTTTTAAAATAGATAAAGGTCAACCAAGCAATCAACAAACAAAAACTTCTTAAGTTGGATGCCTTTGTCCTAAGTAAAATTACTTTTTAAATATTGGTGAAGCCACAGGACAAGCAGATCTGTGAGTCATGTGTTGAGTCATTTTTCGCCTCCAATGTGCAACCCATTCCCAAACACCTTATCACCTAGAGACTAATGCATGAACTCTGTAGGTCATAAAATTATTCATTATATGTCTTACTGGTTCATCAGCTGAATATTTTTCTGACACATGGTTCTGATCAATCACTGCTTCAAATATATGAAGTCTCCAGGATATTGCTCATCCCATACTCCAGCAAGTTCGTTTCTTCTAAGCCCTGCCTTTTACCAAACACTTTTTATTTTCTTTTGGCCTTTTTTTTCCCTCAAGCTTAATGATCTTTCACTGCCAACTTGTGTGAATCATAGGTAATGACAGCTTGGAAGGGGAAAAAAGGACATTCTTATTTTAACCTTGGTGTGGTTGTTCCAGCACCAACATAGGTCATCAGCCCTCCTCCTTACACCCCCACGCTGGGGGAATAGCTGACATTTCTGTTAAAGTCATAAGATCTGTAGACTACAGGTAGTAGACAGCAGTCGGAAAGATGAATCTCATTCTCTGCCTAGATGTCACATCAATTCAGACAGGGATAACTCAGCCAAAAGGACATGGGTAAGCCCTCAGGGCCAGCTATTACTTCCTTGGGAATCATAAGTCGCTGTAGGTGGCAGATACTCTTGGTTTGCCTTTATCTCCTTGAAGCTGATATGCTGGTCTGACATGGCTGCCATCCATGAATGACTCAGAGTTTCCACAGGACACAATCAGATTTGCCCTCAAGCAGTACCCCAGCTAGCAGTTTGGGCATTTGGGGCAAAAAGTACAAAATTTCCTTCGAGTGAATTTTGTAATTTTTATGAATCATTCCTACTGATTAGGTGCTAACATTTTAAAATCATGATTGAAAGTGAGGTACCCTCTATATGTTGGGGGCCTGAATAAAGCTTTGTCTCCTCGGCATTACTGGTGCTCTGTGGTGGTCTCTGGTGTGTGGCCCATTCCTCCTGCAGGAGTGAGGGGTTTGCCCCTCCCCCACTTGTTGCTGGGGGTGGTGATAGCCTTCTGTTGTCAGCCCCTTCAGAACCACCTTAGCTGAGGAGAGCTGCCTTGCCCAGGTCTTTCTACCATCCCAGAGGCGGTGTACATCTGACTAATGGATGCCAGGGTATAAAGGCCTCACTCTTGTTTCTCAGGGAGCACTATGGCTCCACAGCTCCCCATGGTGGCAGTAGGGGCATCCGATGTAGATGGCCAGTGGGGCTGCATGGCAGTCTGGCTTCTCCATTTACCCGCTCTCCAGCTTCCATACCAGCTCTTCCATGGTGTGGATCCCAAAGACACTTTGAAAAAACATACAGATCATCCAACCCACAACAGATCATCCAATTCCAAGCAGATTCGGCCCAGGGATTAGACATCAATGATAAATTAATATGTATTGAGTACTCACTATGTGCCAAGCACATGCGTGGCTTTATCTACCCAGCACCTACTCCCTTCTGGTAGCAGAACCTACATAGTTCCTCAGGGACTTACCCAGTCCCCTCTCCCAGGCCTGTCCTCTAGCTGAGTTGGTTCCAGGCTCCAGTGATGGGAATGTCCCCCCGGGCTCACCGATCAAAGCGTTGTATCCATTTCCTCTGCCCAGAGTAGTTGACTTGGGATGGACAAGTGAGCTAAGGTGGCTGGATGTGACTTGCATCCTAGAATTTGCCTTGAGTTATGTGGAAGGCAGTTTATGTGTTCACACTGTGCTGGGGGAAGGTGAGCATGCAGATGCTGGTGCTGATTGCAGGAAGCTCACTTGAGACTGAAGATGGAAGAGAACAGAACCGAGAGGTGACAAGAGAGTGAGTTGTGAGATGTCATTGCAGCCCCTGAAACCACCATGCCCCAAACTTATCATTTGTGTGGAAATTGACTATCATTTTCCATAAGTCTGTATAGAGCTTATAGATACTTCTTTTTGAAATTTCATTTTATTTGAAAATTAGGGAGACAGAGAATGAGAGACACACAGACACAGAAAGAGATTTTTCCATCTGCTGATCCACCCTCCAAGTGCCTACAACAGCAGGGCCTGGGTCAGGAGGAAGCCAGGAGCCAGGAGGAGCTCAAGCTGGGTCTCCATGTGCGTGGCAGGGACTTGACTTCTTGAGCCCTCACTGCTGACAAATTAGCAGTCAGCTGGATTTTGAACACTTTTAAAGCTGATATTTACTGAATACTTACTATGCACCGAGCACTGTTTTTGGCACTTTCGATGCGTTAGCTCCTTTAATCCAATGAGAGAGGTGCTGTTGTTGTCCTCATTTTACAGAAAAGAAAATTCAAACATGATAAGCTATGTGACTTTCCTAAGATCACAAGGTTACTAAATGGTAGTTCTGGAATTCAAATCCCTTACATTTGGCTCTGAACTCAAATACCTGAACAATGCATGTAAAAGACCTAAAAAAAGGGATCTAATAAAATTCCTAGGAGTTTGGTTCTATTACTTAGGCTATAAATGTTTCTTGGCAGAAAATATAAAATATGGACATTTCGGCCGGTGCCGTGGCTCAACAGGCTAATCCTCCACCTTGTGGCGCCGGCACACCGGGTTCTAGTCCCGGTTGGGGCGCCAGATTCTGTCCCGGTTGCCTCTCTTCCAGGCCAGCTCTCTGCTGTGGCCCGGCAGTGCAGTGGAGGATGGCCCAAGTGCTTGGGCCCTGCACCCCATGGGAGACCAGGAAAAGCACCTGGCACCTGGCTCCTGCCATCGGATGAGCACGGTGCGCCGGCCACGGCGGCCATTGGAGGGTGAACCAACAGCAAAGGAAGACCTTTCTCTGTCTCTCTCTCTCACTGTCCACTCTGCCTGTCAAAAAAAAAAATATGGACATCTCATGGATTCTAGCACCATTCAAATCCACCATGAAGGTGGGTAATTCAATGGTAGAATCCCATGAAGACTACCACTACTACAACAACTACTACTACTACTATACTCTTGGAAACCAAGACAGATGCAGTGTCCACATCCTCTTCACATGCAACTCTCTCTCTAAGATACACCCTTTTTGCTAATTAGTTTAAGTTCTCAATTCTATTCTCTACTCTGCTGAAGGTCACTCTTCTAATAAAGCTGTTGTTAAAGTTTGAATGCTATAAAATCAATTTTAACTGGAACAACTGCTGTAGGAATTCTATTTTCTCAAAATGTACAGCATAGCTTCTCAAATTTATGTAACAGGGAAGAGAAATGCATACATACCGTTAAAACTTAGGTTGCCAACAATCTTTTTTCCTTGGATTTCAAAATATCAGAACAAGGTACATAAGAAAAAGTCAATCCCCTTAATAGATTTTTAACTTAAGAACACCTTATTTTTTTGTGCCTTTATTATCTAACAGTGGCAATTATATTAGCCAGGAATTTTGACTAATAACAGAAATTCAGCTCAAATTGGATTTAGGAGAAGGAGCATGTAAATAAAAAAAAATGAAGCTTAATTTATATTATCAAAACATGGCGTCTCTTAATCCCTAATCTGCTTTTCTTGGCATTGGCTCCATCTCAGGCAGCTTCTTCCTTGTAGGGATGAGATGGTGACTGGAAATCACTTCATGCTTATATTCTGTTTTCTCAGCACCCCAGGAGAAGGCTTAGGGAAAGAAGAGTTCTCTAATAATTAAATCAAATGACTCACAATATAATTTTTTTTTTGACAGGCAGAGTGGACAGTGAGAGAGAGAGACAGAGAGAAAGGTCTTCCTTTGCCGTTGGTTCACCCTCCAATGGCTGTCGTGGTCGGCGCACTGCGGCCGGCGCACCGCGCTCATCCGATGGCAGGAGCCAGGCGCTAGGTGCTTTTTCCTGGTCTCCCATGGGGTGCAGGGCCCAAGCACCTGGGCCATCCTCCACTGCACTCCTGGGCCACAGCAGAGGGCTGGCCTGGAAGAGGGGCAACCGGGACAGAATCCGGCGCCCCGACCGGGACTAGAACCCGGTGTGCCGGCACCGCAAGGCGGAGGATTAGCCTGTTGAGCCATGGCGCCGGCCTAACTCACAATATAATTGTACATTACATGATAAGCTTCAGGAAGTTAGTGGAAAATACATATTATTGTGGTGTAGCAGGTAAAGCTGTCACCTGTGATGCCACCAGCCCATATGGGCACTGGTTTGTGTCCCAGCTGTTCCACTTCTCCTTTTAATTTAATTTAATTTAATTTTTCCCCAAAGAAAACTTTTATTTAAGAAATACAAACTTTATGCATTTCATAAGTACAGCTTTAAGAATATAGTGTTTCTTCCCACCATACCTGCCCTTCTACCCCTCCTCCCTCTCCCATCCCCAGTCCCATTCTCCACTAAGATCCATTTTTGATTAACTTTATACACAGAAGACCAACTCTATACTAAGTAAAGAGTTCAACAGTTTGCATGAAAAAAACAAAAATAACAACAAACTGCTCCTCAACAGTCAAGACAAGGACTATTCAAAGTTATTGTATCTTGAAGTTAATTTTAATTTTTTTAGAAACTTAATTAACTTTAAAGAAGCACCCAAGAATGCTACATCTTTTTGTGAGCACTTAGACGTAATTATAATACAACTCTTTAAGTACAGAGGTCCTGCATGGGAAACTAGTGCACAGTGACTCTTGTTAATTTAACAATTAACACTTTTATATATGACATCAGTGATCACCTGAGGCTCTTGACATGAGCTTCCTAGGCTATGGAAGCCTTTAGAATTCATGAACTCTGTCAGAATTTAGACAAGGCCATAAGGAAAGTAGAAGTTCTCTCCTCTCTTTAGGGAAAAGTACCTTCTTCTTTGATGACCACTTTGTTCAACTGGGGTCTAACCATTGAGATCCTTCATGTAGGACATTTTTTTTTGCCATAGTAGCTTGGCTTTCCATGCCTGAAATGATCCTGTGGGCTTTTCAGCCAGACCAGAATGCCTTAAGGGCTGATTCTGAGGTCAGAATACTATTTAAAGTGATTGTGATTCTATGAGTTTGCTGTGGACTGCTTCCCATATTGGGCTGCTCCACTTCTAATCTAGCTCCCTGCTAATTGGCTGGGAAAAGCAGCGGAAGATTGCTCAAGTTCTTGCGCCCCTGCTACCCACATGGAAGACCTGGATGAAGCTCCTGGCTCCTGGCTTTGGCCAGGCCCAGTCCTGGCTGTTTCAGCCATCTGGCCAGTGAACCAGTGGATGGAAGATACCTCACTCTGTCTCTCCCTCTCTCTGTGTAACTCTGGCTTTCAAATAAGTACATAAATCTTTAAAAATTCATATTATTAAAAAACAGGCTTGGGCCGGCACTGCGGCTCAACAGGCTAATCCTCCGCCTTGCGGTGCCGGCACACCGGGTTCTAGTCCCGGTTGGGGGGCCGGATTCTGTCCCGGTTACCCCTCTTCCAGGCCAGCTCTCTGCTGTGGCCCGGCAGTGCAGTGGAGGATGGCCCAAGTCCTTGGGCCTGGCACCCGCATGGGAGACCAGGAGAAGACCTGGCTCCTGCCATCGGATGAGCACGGTGCGCTGGCCATGGCGACTATTGGAGGGTGAGCCAACGGCAAAGGAAGACCTTTCTCTCCGTCTCTCTCTCTCTCACTGTCCACTCTGCCTGTAAAAAATTAATAAAAAGGCTTGGATTTTGGATTTTAAATATTTTCGGTACCAAAATAAATTTATCTTCAAAAAATTATTTATTTCAGAGCCAAAGATACAGAAAGAGAGAGGAAGAGCATGAGAGAGAGAGAGAGAGAGAGAGAGAGAGAGAGAGAGAGAGATACAGAAAACTCTCATCCAGTAGTTTACTCCCCACAATGGCTGGAGCTAGGCTAAACCAAAACTGGGAACTAAGAACTCCACCCAGGTCTCACATAGGGATGGCAGGAACTCAACTCCTATGAGACATCACTGCTGCCTCCCAGGGTCTGCATTAGCAGGAAGCTGGAGTTAGGAACTGGAACTGGGTATTAAACTCAGGTATTCTGATATGGGATGAGGTATCTTAACTGAATTCTTAGCCACTAGGCTAAATACCCGCCCTGAAACTTATCTTTTAATTCTCCTTGAACTTTGTTAAGTAACTTCCTATTCTCAAACTCATTTAGTAACTGGGGGACCATGGTGGTCTGATTTTGTGTGGACCAAGTCAGGGTCCCTCCTGTGTTAGGAGTGGAATCAGCACACCTGAACCACTTGCACTTAACTGAGGTATTGTAATTCCAAAAGGACAGTTGAGAAGAAGAACCTGGAAGAAGGGGGCTGACAACTAGACAGGCCTTCAATAGCTGTGTCCAATGCAGATTGCAAAATAAGAATTAGGGAAGCAAATCATGAGTTCTTTTAAAACTTATTTTCATGACACCTAGTTCAAAGCATATATTGATTGATTTTGCCAAGGAAAAGGACAAATAGCGAAATGAAGCTAAAGTTGTAACTCAGAAATGGGTTGAAATTTGGTTCTTAGATTCAAGGCAACCAAAATAAAGTTAGGAAATTCACAGGGTTACTAAGATAAAATTTAAGAATTTGCTTCAAAGGACCATGATGTTTCCTGGCACTGAGGCCTGGGAGAAAAACTCTCATCCACACCCTTATTGTGTGGTATGATTGATGTAATGGGTATCTTCTGTTGTGTTCCCTAGAAGTGGAATCCAAGTTAGGGTTTCTTGCACACATGATTTAGTGAGGGAGAGTTCTCAGGAGAAAGCTGGTAGGGAGTGAGGGAAGAAGGATGCAGCAGAAAAAAAATATCCCAACACAGATGTGGTTTCTGCTTTGACAGCCACCAGGTCTCATGTTGGGCTGTTGAGTCTGAGGCCCCATGAGGTCATCTTGCCTTGAGGCAAGGAGGCTGGGTTTCTTCATCTTTCAGCACTGGAGTGGGGTGTGTTATTTCAGCTCCAGGTGAGGAGGCTGCTCTCAGTGCATGGCAGTTTTGGGGAGAAAGGGATAGCTTTGGGCTGTCACTGGTTGACAAACACAGCAACCAGGGATGGGCAGAAATGGTGGGTGTATTAGCCTGGTAAAGGTGTGGGTAGGTGTATTAGCCAGCTTTTCACTACTGTAACAAAACCCGGAGGCAATCTGACTTTACAAAAGAGAAAATGTTATTTTGGTTTATGATTCTGGAGGTTCACAGTACAAGATTGGGCAGGATCCATTGGTTTAGCCTCTGGTGATGGCATTCTTGCTGGCAGTCTCAAGGTGGTAGAGGGCCTCGCACAGCAAGAGACAGGGAGTGTCTGTTTGTCTCTGTCTCTCCTTATAAAGCCACCAAGATTCCATCCTAGAGGCTCCAGCCTAAGGACCTGTGTGATCACTTCCCAAATTCCCTCCATCAAAACACTGCAATTTCTGCTAACAGAAACTAAAAAGAGCTGGGGTAGCCATTCTAATATCAGACAAAATAGAATTTAACACAAAAACTGTTAAAAGAGACAAAGAAGGGCACTATGCAATGATTAAGGGATCAATTCAACATGAAGATGTGACTATAATAAATGTATATGCACCTAATTCCAGGACACCTAGCTATTTAAAAGAAATGTTGGTTGGTGCCACAGCTCAATAGGCTAATCCTCTGTCTGCATCACCAACACACTGGGTTTTGGTCCCGGTCAGGGCATCAGATTCTGTCCTGGCTGCCCTCTTCCAGGCCAGCTCTCTGCTGTGGCCCGGGAGTGCAGTGGAGGATGGCCCAAGTGCTTGGGCCCTGCACCCGCATGGTAGACCAGGAGAAGCACCTGGCTCCTGGCTTCGGATCAGCGTGGTGTGCTGGCTGCAGCGTGCCAGCTGCAGCGGCCATTGTGGGGTGAACCAACAGAAAAAGGAAGACCTTTCTGTCTGTTTCTCTCTCTCTCTTACTGTCCACTCTCCCTGTCAAAAAAAAAAAAAAATCTGGAGTGAAAGAAATGTTAATGGATCTAAAGGGAGACATAGACTCCCATATAATAGAAATGGGGGATTTTAATACTCCACTTTGAGCAATGGACAGATCAATCAGACAGAAAATTAGCAAGGAAACAAGAGTTAATTCACACTATAGACCAAATGGACCTAATGGATATCTATAGAACTTTTCATTCCTCAGTTGCAGAATACACATTCTTACCAGTGCATGGAACTCTCTCTAGGAGAGAGGCCAAGCCATAAAGCAAGTCTCAGCAAATTCAAAGGAATCAAAATTATGCATGCATATTCTCTGACCACAATGGAATGAAGCTGGAGATCAACAACTCGATTGTCTCTAGAACACATGCAAATGTATGGAGACTGAACAACATGCTCCTGAACGAACAGAGGATCATAGAGGAAATCAAAACAGAAATCAAAAAACTGCTGAGGAACTTTTTTTTTATACTATTTGTTGAAATCTTCACTTAGTATAAAGTTAATCTATGTATAAAGTTAACTGAAAATAGATTTAGGAAAAAATAAGAATGGGAATAGGAGAGGGAGGAGGAAGAATGGTGGGAATGGGGCGGGAGGGTGAGTACGGTGGGAAGAATCATTATCACTATGTTCCTAAAGTTGTATTTATGAAATGCAAGAGGTTTGTATATTTTAAATAAAAGGTTTCTGGGGAAAAGAAAAGTTTTCACCCTCTTAGAACCTTTAACATAAGATCTTAGGGACTAAAATGCATCAGTTTGGGGACAAATTATATTCAAGGCCTAGCAGTAGGATACAAACTCTGCCTTTCGGTAGAAACAATGTTCACTGGTAACCCAAACAAGCATGTAAGGAGAATCTGAATAGCTGCTTCTTAAGACTTCTCTTGGGGCTTCTCTTGGGGCACTGTGGAATAGTAGGCTAGCCTCTGCCTGTGGTGCTGGCACCCCATGTAGGCACTGGTTCGAATCATGGCTGCTCCACTTCTGATCCAGCTCCCTGCTGATGGCCTAGGAAGGCAGTAGTGGATGGCCCAAGTGCTTGGGCCCCTGTACCTACATGGGAAACCTGGAAGAAACTCCTGGCTTCTGGCTTCGGATCAGCCCAGCTCCAGCCATTGCAGCCATTTGAGGAGTGAACCTGAGGATGGAAGACCTCTTTCTGTCTCTCTACCTCTCTCTCTGTAACTGCCTCTCAAATAAATAAATAAATCTTCAAAAAAAAAAAAAAAAGAAGAAGAAGACTTCACTCTAGGCAAGGCATTGGCATGGGACAAGCACTATACTGAAGAAATTAAAAAAAAAAAACCTTTAATAATAATTTAAAAATAAAAGCGCAAAACCACTTTTTGGACAAGGTACTTCTCTGAACACACCCAGCAGGCTGTGCCTTGCATTTTCATAAACTGTGTTATGAATGGCACCCCTTGTAGTAGCACCACACAGCAGTGCTGATACTGCTCTAGGTGGCTCAGATGTCAAGATATTACCTAGTCCTTAAGTGCACCTGTTCATAAGGAACACACCTCACCCCTTGCCACTGTAAATGTCAGTTCTAGACAATTTAGGAACCCCTGCTAAATTGCATCAACAGAGATGGAGTCAGATCAGCTAACACTTTTTGCAAATCTACCAAGAGTAACATATTAAGTTATGCTGTGATTACAAAGAGAAAAATTATTGGATACTTTTCTGCTGTGGCCCGGGAAGGCAGTGGAGGATGGCCCAGGTCCTTGGGTCCTGCACCCACATGGGAGACCAGGAGGAAGTACCTGGCTCCTGGCTTCAGATGGGCACAGCGCGCTGGCCGTAGCGGCCATTTGGGGGGTGAACCAATGGAAGGAAGACCTTTCTCTCTGTCTCTCTCTCTCTCACTGTCTAACTCTGCCTGTCCAAAGAAAAAATTTAAAAAAAGGCAAAATTACAACAATTGGTTTACAGACCCTCATTGACTGTGATTCTAGAACTGAGAAACACTTCATTCCACAAAATACAACTAATATTCCAACAAACTGAGCAGAAGAATCTTATTTTCTAGACAGAAACAAAAACTTAAGGAGGACTGAACATTTCAAAGTTTTGTTGTAAGATGGGCACAGAACAACAGAAAAATTAATAGTTAGCATCTGGTAGCTTTTGGGGGAAGAGTTAGGATTAAAACAGAAGAGATTTTATTAATATGACAACTAAAACTGGGTAATATGGGTAGTTTTTTTCTCCTAATTTCTCAGAATGTCAGATAACAACTTAGTTCAGCCGGGTGACAGGTATTTGAGTCTCGGTTACCCCATTATGGCTTTTAGTCTGCTGAGGTCCAGTTGGAAGCTTAATCCAACACAATGGTCCCTGATAATTTTTTTTATCTAACTCCATCCACAACTAGTTCATATTCTAGCTAAGAAGATAGGATATAAGCAATTTTGGGTTTTATAATGAAAGCACAGGGCTTATTCTAAAAAGGGGATGGGCAGTATTGTGACTCAGCAGGTTAAGCTGCTACCTGTAACATCAACACCTCCGCATCCCATATCAGAACTCTGATTCAAGGCCCAGCTACTCTGTTTCATATCCAGTTTCCTGTTAATGTTAAAGCAGCAGAAAATGGCCCAAGTGCCTGGGCCCCTGCCACTCATGTGGGAGACCCTGGCAGAGTTCCAGGTTCCTAGCTTGGGCCTGGCCCAGACTAAGTAGCTGCAGCCATTTGGATAGCAAACCAGAAGATGGAAGATTGTGTGTGTGTCTGTTCCCACTCCAACCACTCACTGCTCTCTCTGCAACTCTGCTTTCAAATAAATAAACAAATATTTAAAAACAAATAAATAAGTAAAACTCACCTTCCTATGGAATGAGGCATATTTGTTGGGAGACATTTCCAGCGCTGCTTTATTTACCATCCATCCAGAGGCCAGCAACAACTGGCACACACCAGGCATGAAGTGACTGAATGAGTGAGTGAAACATTTTAGACAATTAATTTAGGTATATACACATATCCAAAATACAAGTGACAAAGAGGTGTAATTCAAATGTGGTAACATAATTCAGTTCTAGGACTTGCTACCAATCTGTTCTCACCAGGGAGTGTTAAAGCTCTTAGGCTGAGTAGTTACATCAGCCTCTGCTCTGATTTGGGGCCAGTTTCCAGTCTAGTTTTTCCACCGTCCAGCTCACAACTGAATTGTACCTGACAATTTCTGCTCTATTGTATTTCTATTGTTATCATTGCACAAATAAACCCTGGGCAGGAAACCTCCCTCAAATGAAGGGGCTCCTTACAAGTCCCTCTGCCTATACTAGGGACCTTCAACAAGTTCATGGAAAATGTGTATTATGGAAAACTTCATGAATTTTGAAAATTTTGCACCAGAATAAACATTTTTTAATTTCATTGTTTCATAAACCTTTTAACAATATTTCTTTTATGTATTTGAAAGATAGAGTTACAGAGAAAGGTAGTGACAGAGAGAGAGAGAAGTCTTCCACCCGCTGGCTCACTTCTCAAATGCCGCAATGGTCAGAGCTGAGATGATCTGAAGCCAGGAGCCAGGAGCTTCCTCCAGGTCTCCCATCTGGGTGCAGGGGCCCAAGGACTTGGGTCATCCTTTACTGCTTTCCCAGCAGCATTAGTGGGAAGCTGGATCAGAAGTAGAGCAGCAGGGACTTTAACTGGTGCTCATATGAGATGCTGGCACTGCAGGCCAGGGCTTTAACCTGCTGCGCAACAGTGCTGGCCCCTCCATGAACTTTTAGAAGCATCCACATATGTATATTTTATAAATATTCTGTATGGCTGAGGTGAGGGATTCTGTGAAACACTCTAGCTTTTAAGGCTATAAAATATGGTATTTTTTTCAAATTTTATATATAGCCTGAAAGGCCATTCTGCACATGCAGAAATGCTTCCAACTCTGGGTTTGCAGTACTTAATTTTGATGTACAAGATATTTTTAGCTAAAATATTCTCAGAATTGTCCTCAACATTGTTTGCCACTAAAAGAATACATATAATAAGTGCGAAGAGGTTATTAAGTTTTTAAAAAATAAATAAAATAATAGTACACTATCCCCTAGAATTGCATTCTGCCTCCAGTGAAGAACAGAAGGAAGGTGTGCAAAGGACAACATTCACACTAAAATAATGAGAAAATATTAAATAAACTTAAAATTAATTTCAAAAACCACATATAGGCATCACTAATCTGAAAATTTATGTCTGAAATGTCCCCCAAATCTATAACTTTGTGACTAAGCAGATTATGCTGCAAGTGGAACATTCCGCAATGGACCTCATGTCATGGGTGAGTATAGGAGGCAGCCAACCGACTAGAGAAGCTAGGACCAGAAGAACCCAACTCAAGTTTTATGGCCATTTGTGATGCCGTAGTGGATCAGAACCTGGATGATCCCCAAACTGAGTGCTGTTTTTTTTTTTTTTTTTTTTGACAGGCAGAGTGGACAGTGAGAGAGAGAGAGACAGAGGGAAAGGTCTTCCTTTGCCATTGGTTCACCCTCCAATGGCCACCACAGCCAGCGCGCTGTGGCCGGTGCACCACGCTGATCTGATGGCAGAAGCCAGGTGCTTCTCCTGGTCTCCCATGGGGTGCAGGACCCAAGCACTTGGGCCATCCTCCACTGCACTCCCTGGCCGCAGCAGAGAGCTGGCCTGGAAGAGGGGCAACCGGGACAGAATTTGGCGCCCCGACCGGGACTAGAACCTGGTGTGCCTGTGCCGCAAGGCGGAGGATTAGCCTAGTGAGCCGAGGCGCCGGCCCCGAGTGCTGTTAACTTCATAATTCTTTCAAGCAGACTTTGAGTAAATAGTGGTATTGGAGGCCCAGGGCTAAGCTGGAAAGCAGAGAGAGATCTTGTCTCATAGCTTATGGACTCCAAGACTACAGAAGAGATAGGCCTGGTCTTGTTCTGAAGACATTGGAAACTACAGATAAACAGAAACTAACCTGGTTCCTAAGCTCTATTTATATACACTGTCAAGCACACAATAAAAAATTATAAGACATGTAGGAAAATGTAAACCAGCTTCAAGAGGGTAAAAAAGTAAATAGAAGCAGACCTACAGTTAATCCAGGTGTTGGAATTAGCAGATAAAACCACTAAAATAACTTTCAAAATAAGCTAAACAATTAAATGGAAAATAAGATAATTAAAAGATAAATGGAAACTCTGAGAAATAACTGTACAGAAATTCAGTACTGAAGAGCACAGAGTCTGAAATGAAAGCTTCAGGAACAGCAGAGGAATGGCCTGGTGGAAACAAGGCATACCATTAAGAATTATCCAAAGTGAAACAAAAGGGCAGAAGAAAGTCAATTAAACACAACAGTGTCAAATGCCTGTAAGACAACAGCAATCAGTCCAACACACACACAACTGAAGTAACAGAATGAGAGGATAGAAAAGATAAGAAGAAATGCTTGATAGATAATGGCTGGAAATGTTCCAATGCTGATAAAGTATCACCTTTAAGTCCAATAAACTTAGTGAACCCAAAGCAGAATAAATTCACAAAGAAACCAAAAACTATATCTGTGTACATCACAGGTTAAAAAATGGGAGTCAGACCACAACAACAAAATAAACAGCCCACTCAAGAGATAGGCCAAGGACCTAAATAGACATTTTTCAAAAGAGGAAACCCAAATGGCCAACAGACACATGAAAAAATGTTCAGGATCACTAGCAGTCAGGGAAATGCAAATCAAAACCACAATGAGAGTTCACCTCACCCCAGTAAGAATGGCTCACATACAGAAATCTACCAACAACAGATGCTGGCGAGGGTATGGGGGAAAAGGGACACTGACCCACTGTTGGTGGGAATACAAACTGGTAAAGCCACTATGGAAGTCAGTCTGGAGATTCCTGAGAAACCTGAATATAACCCTACCATACAACCCAGCCATCCCACTCCTTGGAATTTACCCAAAGGAAATTAAATTGGCAAATAAAAGAGCTGTCTGCACTTCAATGTTTATTGCAGCTCAATTCACAATAGCTAAGACCTGGAATCAACCTAAATGCCCATCAACAGTAGACTGGATAAGGAAATTATGGAATATGTACTCTATAGAATACTATACAGTAGTAAAAAAAAAATGAAGTCCGGTCATTTGCAACAAAATGGAGGAATCTGGAAAACATCATGCTGAGTGAAATAAGCCAGTCCCAAAGGGACAAATATCATATGTTCTCCCTGATCAGTGACAACTAATCGAGCACCTAAAAGGAAACCTGTTGAAGTGAAATGGACACTATGAGAAACAATGACTTGATCAGCCCTTGTCCTGACTGTCGAGGAACAACTTTAAAGGACACTAACAAGAAAGTAAAAAGACAACCTACAGGAAGGGGAAAATACTCACTTATCAAAATATACTTATGAAGGACTTACATCAACTATATCTAAAGAGCACTTACAATTCCATGCTAAAAAGACAAATAACCCAATTAAAGTATGGGCAAATAATTAGACATTTCTCCAAACATATACAATGGTCAATAAACACATTAAAAGGTGTTCAAGGTCATTAGTTATTAGGATAATGCAAATTACAACTACCCTGTGGGGCCTGCACTGTGGCGTACTAGGTTAAGCATCCGCCTCCAGCACCAACATCTCATATAGGTGCCGGTTCATATCCTGGCTGCTCCATCCAGCTCTCTGTGATGGCCTGGGAAAGCAGTAGAAGATGGCCCACTTCCTGGAAGAAGTTCTGGCTTCTGGCTTCAGATCGGCCGAGCTCTGGCCATTGTGGCCATCTGGGGAGTGAACCAGTGGATGAAAGACCTCTCTATCTCTCCCTCTCTCTGTAACCCTGTCTCTCAAGTAAATAAATAAATCTCTTTTTGGGTATACTATTTAACTCCCACTAGGATGGCTATAATCAAAATGACACATACTAAGAGATGTTGAAAAGGAGATGGAAAAATTACTGGTGGTGATTGGAACACATGTTATAGCTACTTTGGAAAACTATTTCTCATTTCCCTTAAGAACTTTAATATAGAATTAACATAAAATCTATACCCAAGAGAATTAGAAAACTATGTTCACTCAGAAAATCATACATGACTCTTCATTGTAGTATTATTCATAATAGCCTTAAAGTGGAAATGACTCAAATGCCCATAAACTGATGACTGATCAACAAAATGTGCTCTATCTATACAACGAAGAATTACTCATACAATGGTAAAACATGGGTGAACCTTGAAGGTATTATGTTAAGTGAAAGAAATGCCACAAAATGCCACATAGTGCACAGTTCTAGTTGTGTTAAATGTCCAGAATAAGTGAATCTATGTTGATAGAAGGTTTGTGTTTGACAGGAACAAGAGGAAGGAGGGTAGGGAGAATAGAAATGATGACTAACTGTAATAAAAACGTGCTGCAACTAGATAGTGGAGATGATTTTCACACTTTGTGAGTATATTAAAAGCTACTGAATTTTATACTTTAAAGGGATGAACTTTTTTTGGCCTACTGGTTAAGATGACGGGTAGAATACCCACAGCCCATGTTGTAGTGCTTGGGTTCTAGTCTTGGCTCCACTCTCAATTCCAGCTTCCTGCTAGTGAGCTCCCTAGGAGGCAACAGGGAGTTGCTCAAATAATGGAGTCCCTGTTACCCATGTGTGAGGCCTGGATCAAGTTCCTGGATCCCAGCTTTAGTTAGGCCAGTTCTAGCCATTGTAGACAATGAGTGAATAAATTAGTGAATGAGAGTGTTTCTCTCTCTCTCTTTAAATATATACATATATAACATATTATATATAATATATGTATAAATATTTTAATATATAGATTTCTTTGACTCTATTTCTCTGCCTCTCAAATGAATGAAACAAAATAAAATAAAAGTTTGAAAAAGTATAAAATTTATGTACATAAATTCTACCTCAATTTACAAATTAACAGGGTTGTGAGAAGAATCAGTGGGAATGAAAGATTTCAATATCCCAGGGCTGACACTGTGGCATAGCTGGTATAGCCACCTCCTGCAGCACTGGCATCCAATATGGGCACTGGTTCAAGACAAGGCTGCTCCACTTCCAATCCAGCTCTTGGCTTGGGAAAGCAGTGGAAGATGGCCCAGGTCATTGGGCCCGTGCACCCACATGAGAGACCTGGAAGAAGATTATTCCTTCTTATTAGTGGGAAAGAGAGAGCTATTCTGTACTGGTTCACCTCCTCCCCCAAAATGACCACAATAAATGAGGCTGGGCCATGTTGGTAGCCAGAAGCCAGGAACACAATCTAGGTCTCCCCTGTGGGTACCAGGAACCCAGTTACTTGAACTATCAGGGCTGCCTTCCAGCATATGCAATGGTGGGAAGTTGCAATCAGGAGTTACAGCCAGAAATCAAACCCAAGTACTCTGATGTACAATGGTGTCTTTTTTTTTTTTTTAAGAGTTACTTATTTATTTGAAAGGGAGAGTTACATAGAGATAGAAAGATACAGAGAGAGAGAGAGAGTGCTGGCACTGTGGCTTAGCAGGTAAAGCTGCTGCCTGCAGTTCTGGCATTCCATATGGGCTCCGGTTCTAGTCCTGGCTGCCCCATATTAGCTGGAAGCTGGATCAGAAGTCGAGAGGCTGGGATATGAACCTGTGCCTGTATGGTATGCTGGCATCACAAGTGGTGTCTTAACTCATTATCACAACACCAGCCCCAACACAGACCACTAGGTTTAAAAAAAATTTGTTTTTTGGAGATTAAATCTAGCAATGTGCACAAAGCAAAACAAAAAATGCAGTCAACTATATTCACAGATGACATCACCTATGTAGTAATTCCAATAAAAACTACTAGAACTAGTAAGTATAGCAGAATTTCAAGATATAAGATTAATATACAAACTGTATTTCTATATATTAGTAATAACCAGAAATTAAATTTTAAAACATCACCTACAAAAGCACCAAAATACGAAATACAGACAAATATGACAAAAATAGGGAATGGCATTGTGGTGCAGCAGGTTAAGCTGCAACCTATGACACCTGCATCCATATGCGTACTGTTTGAGTCCCAGCTGCTCCACTTCGGACCCAGCTCCCTGCTACTGCACCTGGGAAGACAGCAGAGGATGGCCCAAGTGCTTGGGCCCCTGCACCCACATGGGAGGCCTGGAAGAAGATCCTGGCTCCTGGCTTTGGACTGGCCCAGGTTTACCCATTTCAGCCATTTGGATGTGGATGGAAGATCTCTTTCTCTCTCCCCCTCTTTCTCCCCCTCTCTCTTTGTAATTCTTCCTTTCAAATAAATAAAAGATATTAAAGACATACACATTGAAAACTGTAAATTATTAAAGAAATATTAGTTATTATTTATTATATTATATCATTATATATTATATAGTATACATAATATTATATTATATAGTATAATATTATATTATTAAAGAAAACTGTAAATTATTATCATTTAGTAACCTAAATGAATGGAGACAGATATGTTGTTCATGAGCTGGAAGAATAAATATTAAGATGTTATTTTTCCCAAATCTATCTATAGATCCAAGCCATCCCAAACAAAATCCCAGTAAGTTTTTTTCCTGTACAAATTGATGAAATTTTGATTCTATTTTTAAAATTTAATTTAATTTTTTTGTGTTTTTTTAAGAATTTTTATTTGTTTATTGCTTTATCCCTGATGTCCAGAACTGTACGGAAGAGGCATTTTTTTTATTTGACAGGTACAGTTAGAGACAGAGAGAGACAAAGAGAAAGGTCTTCCTTCCGTTGGTTCACTCCCTAAATGGCTGCCACAGCTGGCACTGCGCCAACCCGAAGCCAGGACCCAGGTGCTTCTTCCAGGTCTCCCATGCAGGTGCAGGGCCCAGGCACTTGAGCCATCCTCCACTGCCCTCCCGGGCCACAGCAGAGAGCTGGACTGGAAGAGGAGCAACTGGGACTAGAACCCGATGCCCACATGGGATGCCAGCACCGCAGGGGGAGGATTAACCAAGTGAGCCAAGGCGTCGGCCCAGAATTTTAATTCTAAAATTCATATGTAAATGCAGAGAAGCTGGTATAGACAAATGAACTTCAAAAAATAAGAACCAATTAAGAGGAATATTAGTCAAGACAGTACAATATTAGTAGAAAGGAAACTGGAACAATGAAAGAGAACAGAGATGTGAGAAACTTATACATGAGCAACTAATGTTTTACAAATGTACAAAGTCACTTGTCTCATAGTAAATTTTCAATAAATATATGCAGTAGTAATAATCCTACCTTGTACTTGTCAATATCTGTTCCAAAGAGAAAGAAAGGAAAGAAGAAAGGGAGGAAGGAAGGAAGGGAGGGAGGGAGGGAAGAAGGAAATGGTACACAGATACAGTTTGGAAAGGGTAGGTAAAATTGTATTTGTCAATAGCATGACTGCATACACAGCTATATAACTAGTGAAGAAATTCAACAAAGTCACAGGAAGTAACATCAATATTTAAAAATCTTTTACATTTCTATACACTAAGCATAAAAATTGAAAATTAAATACAAAATACATTTAAGAGAGTATAAAATACAAAACATCTAGGAATAAATTTAAAGAAAGACATGAAAAATTCCTACATTGAAACCATTGCTAAGAGATAAACTATATTTATGGCTTAGGAGACTCAAGGTCATTAAGATATCAACTCTCCCCAAATTGATTTATAGATTGAACAAAATCTCCATCAATATAACAGCAGGATTTTGTGTGTAAGTTGACAAGCTGACTCTAAAATATGTATGTCAATGACAGGGACCTAAAATGGCCAAAGCCATTTTAAATAGGACCGAGTTAGAAGAGTCCAAGATCCACTTTAAAGCAGGTTGTAATGGCATACAGGTGAATAAATAGATCCATAGAACAAAAGAGAGAATCCAGAAATATACAGTCTCTTCATATTTAATAAAGATATCAGTATAGATCAACAAGTTAAGGAAGGGGTTTTTAATAAATCTGATGGGGGCAACTAGTATCTTTATGGAGAAAAAATGAGCCTTACAACATACACAAAAATTAAATTGAGCTGGATCACAGATCTAAACTTGAAAGGGAAAACTATATTTTTCACAACAGAGCATGGGGGACTCTCCATGTGTCTTTGAGACAGAGATAACTCAGACAGGACACTTACCGTATAAGAAAAGTCAAGCATTTCACTTCATCAAAATAAACAGCTTCTCATCAAAAGACACTGATGAGAAAAAGAAGTGGCAAATCTCATGATGTCATGGACTGTGTGTTTCTGTTCCTTCCAAAATTTCTAGGTTGGGGGCTGGCATTGTGGTGTATCAGGTTAAGCTGTCACCTATAAGGCCAGCATGGCATCCCATATGGGGCTCAAGTCCTGGCTCTTCCACTTCCAATCCAGCTCCCTGCTAATCTACCTGAAAAAGCAGCAAGGGATGACTGGGGTCCTTGAGTCCCTGCACAAACGTGGGAGATCTGGATGAAGCTCTTGGCTCCTGGCCTCAGTCTGGCCCATTGCCAGCTGTTGCAGCCATTTGGGGAATGAACCACAAGATGAAAGATCTCTTTCCCTCTCTCTCTACAACTGCCTTTCAAATAAATAAATAAGTCTTAAAAATTTTTTTAGATGAAAATAATTCTAGGGCCAGCGCCGCAGCTCAATAGGTTAATCCTTTGCCTTGTGGCGCCGGCACACCGGGTTCTAGTCCTGGTTGGGGCGCCAGATTCTGTCCCGGTTGCCCCTCTTCCAGGCCAGCTCTCTGCTGTGGCCCAGGAGTGCAGTGGCGGATAGCCCAAGTGCTTGGGCCCTGCACCCGCATGGGAGACCAGGAGAAGCACCTGGCTCCTGGTTTCGGATCAGCGCAATGTGCCGGCCACAGCACTCTGGCCGCGGTGGCCATTGGAGGGTGAACCAATGGCAAAAAGGAAGACCTTTCTCTCTGTCTCTCTCTCTCTCTCACTGTCCACTCTGCCTGTTAAAAATAAAAATAAAAAAAGAAAAGAAAAGAATTCTAGGTTGAAGCCCAATCTCCAAAGTGATAGTGTTTGGAAGTGGGAAATTAGTTATAATGAGATTGGTGCCCTCATAAGAAGAAGAAGAGACATGAATCTTCTTTTTCTAAAGTGTAGACATGAAGGAAAGGCCATGTGAGCACACAACAAGAAGGCAGCTGTCTACAAACTGGAAGTCAGCCTTCATCAGAAACTAAATCCGCGGGCATCATGATATTGAACTTCCCAGTCTCTAGTCTAGTCTAGGGTATTTTGTTATAGCAGCCCATGTGAGACAGACAGAGCAAAACTATTTGAAATATATGTAAGTGGACCCATACCAGAATACATACAGAACTCCTATAGGGCTGGCACCGTGGCTCACTTGGTTAATCCTCCGCCTGGGGCACCAGCATCCCATGTGGGCGTCGGATTCTAGTCCCGGTTGCTCCTCTTCCAGTCCGGCTCTCTGCTGTGGCCCGGGAGGGCAGTGGAGGATGGCCCAGGTGCTTGGGTCCTGCACCTGCAAGGGAGACCAGGAAGAGGAGCCTGGCTCCTGGCTTTGGATCGGCAGAGTGCCGGCCGTAGTGGCCATTTGGGGAGTGAACCAACGGAAGGAAGACCTTTCTCTCTGTCTCACTCTCTCACTGTCTATAGCTCTACCTGTCAAAAAAAAAAAAACTCCTAGAAATCAGTGAAAAAAAAAAAAACAGCCAACACAATAATGTGCAAAGGCATAGCACACACATAGCCAAAGAAAGACATCTGAATGGCCAATAAGCACAGAAAAAAGTACAATGTTAGTGAGAAAGAACATACAAATTAAAGCCACCATAAGATACACCAGTATGTTCTCACTGGGAAGACTGAAATGTACGTTTGACAATGCCAAGGACTGGTCAGGATGTGCTGGAACTGGAATTTTCACATATTGTCGATGGGAGTATTAAATCATATAACCACTTTGGGCCTGCCACTCTCACTAGAAGATGACCCACCAAGTCCTTGGGCTGCTGCACTCATGTGGGAGACCAGGAAGAAGCTCCTGGCTCCTAGCTTCAGATTGGCGAAGCTCCGGCCGCTGCGGCCAACTAGGGTAGTGAGCCAGCAGATGGAAGATCGATCTCTCTCTCTCTCTCTCTCTCTCTGCCTCTCCTTCTCTCTCTGTGTAACTCTGACTTTCAAATAAATAAATAAATCTTTATAAAAAATCATATAACCACTTTCAAAAATCAAAAGCTTCTAATAACATCTACTATCCACTGTACTATCCTTACTTACTGGGAAAGCTAAATGAGATAATGATATAAGCACTGGTTCATAGTAAATTTTCAATAAACGTTGTGTATGTTGGAAGTTCTTGATAAACTTTCAGCAGTTCACTGCTTATTAAAGGCTTAGTTGTAAAAAAAAAAAAAAGCTTAGTTGTAAGACATTGAATCAACCTAAATGCCCATCAACAGAAGACTAGATAAAGAAATCATGGGATATGTACTCTATAGAATACTACACAGCAATAAAAAAAATCCAGTCATTTGCAACAAAATGGAGGAATCTGGAAAACATCATGCTGAGTGAAATAAGCCAGTCCCAACGGGACAAATATCATATGTTCTCCCTGATCAGTGACAACTAATTGAGCACCTAAAAGGTAACCTGTAGAAGTGAAACTGACACTATGAGAAACAATAACTTGATCAGCCCTTGTCCTGACTGTTGATGAACAGCTTACTATTTTATTCTTTTCAGTATTTTCTTTTTCTACTTAATACCATTGGTTCAACTCTTTAATTAACCACAATTATTCTTAGGTGTTTAAATTAACTGAAAATTGATCCCTGTTAAAAATAAGAGTGGGAATAAGAGAGGGAGGAGATGTACAGTTTGGCACATGCACAATTGGACTTACCCCTAATGGTAGAGCTAGAAGCGTGCCACAGGACTCCAAATTCTATAAGTTGGCAGGTACCAATGCCATCTCACTAGTCCAAGTGATCAATTTCAGTTCATAATTGATCATAAAGATAGGATTAAGTGTCATAGGGATCACATAAACAAGACTAGTGTCTGCTAATAACAATTGATAGAATGAAAAAGGAGAGAATGACCCCACATGGGAAGTGGGATACACAGCAGAGTCATACAACGGCAGATGTCCTAAACAGCACTCTGGCCTCAGAATCAGGCCTTAAAGCATTCAGATATGGCTAAAAAGCCCATGAGAGTTTCTCAGGTATGAAAAGCCAAGACACTCTGGCAAAAAATGACCTAAATGAAAGATCTCTGTGAGTGAGAACCCAGTGGAAAGAGCGGGCCATCAAAGAAGGAGGTACCTTTCTCTGAAGGGAGGAGAGAACTTCCACTTTGACTATGACCTTGTCTAAATAAGATTCGAGTTTTTGAATTCAAGAAGCTTCCATAGCCTTGGCAGCTCATGACAAGAGCCTCGGGTGATTACTGATGCCATAAACAAGAGTGTCAATTGTTAAATCAACATCAGGAATCACTGTGCACTTACTCTCCATGTAGAATCTCTGTCCTTAATGTGTGAATTATGTGAATTAATGGTATAACTAATATTCAAACAGTACTTTATACTTTGTGTATCTGTGTGGGTGCAAACTGTTGAAATCTTTACTTAGTATATGCTAAGTTGATCTTCTATATATAAAGATAATTAAAAATGAATCTTAATGAAGATTGGGTTGGGAGAGGGCGTAGGAGATGGGTTGGTTTGTGGTTGGGAGGGAGGTTATGGGGGAATAAACTGCTATAATCCGAAAGTTGTACTTTCAAAATTTATATTTATTAAATAAAAGTTAAAAAAAGAAAAAAAGAAAAAGCTTAGCTGTAAGATTTAGCATGGGGGGGGCAGCAGTTTTTGTGCAGCAGGGTAAGCCCCCACATACAAAGGCAGGATCCCATATCAGAGTGCCTATGCAAGTCCAGCTGCTCTGCTTTTGATCCAGCTTCCTGCTAATGCACCTGGGAAGGCAGGAGGTAAGGTCCCAATTATTTGGGGCCCTGTCTCCCATGTAGGAAACCCAGATGGAGTTCCAGACTCCTGGCTCTAGCCTGGCTCAACCCTGGCCTTTGTGGACATTTGGAGAGTGAACCAACCAATGGAAGATTTCTCTGTCACTCTGCCTTTCAAATGCATAAATGCATAAATGCATAAATAAATAAATAAATCTTCATTGAAAACTATTTAATGTTAAAGGCCGGCGCTGTGGCTTAACAGGCTAATCCTCCGCCTTGCGGCGCCGGCATACTGGGTTCTAGTCCCGGTTGGGGCACTAGATTCTGTCCCGGTTGCCCCTCTTCCAGGCGAGCTCTCTGCTGTGGCCAGGGAGTGCAGTGGAGGATGGCCCAAGTGCTTGGGCCCTGCACCCGCATTGGAGACCAGGAAAAGCACCTGGCACCTGGCTCCTGCCATCGGATGAGCGCGGTGCGCCGGCCGCAGCGCATGGGCTGCGGCGGCCATTGGAGGGTGAACCAACAGCAAAAGGAAGACCTTTCTCTCTGTCTCTCTCTCTCACTGTCCACTCTGCCTGTCAAAAAAAAAAAAAAAAGAAAAATATTTAATGTTTAAGTAATCTTGTGTCAAGGACACATAGTCTTTTTTTTTTTAAGATTTATTTATTTATTTGAAAGTCAGAGTTACACAGTGAGAAAAGGAGAGGCAGAGCGGGGTGGGGGGGTCTTTTGTCCACTGGTTCACTCCCCAGTTGTCCACAATGGTCAGAGCTGTGCCGATCCGAAGCCAGAAGCCAGGAGCTATGAGCTTCTTCAAGGTCTCCCACATGAGTGCAGGGGACCAAGGACTTGGGCCATCTTCTACTGCTTTCTCAGGCCATAGCAGAGAGCTGGATTAGATGTGGAGTAGCCGGGACTCGAACCAGTGCCAATATGGGATGCTGGCACTGCTGTTGGTGGCTTTACCTACTACGCCACAGCGCCGGCCCCTACAGTCTTTCCATTTCTCCCATATTCTAAATTATGTCTCTGAGTGGGGTTAGGTCTCCCCTGAGATTTGTACTTCGTCATACTGAGTTGGCACTTAGTAGGATTGTTTTAGAAAGGACAGAGGGGCTGGAGGTTGGGAGTAGGGGGAGAAAAAGAGATCTTCTATTTACTGCTTCTCTCCCCAAATGGCCACAATAGCTGGCGTTGGGCCAAGCTGAAGCCAGGAGCCCAGAATTCCATGTCAGTCTTCCGTGGGTGGCAGGGGCCCAAGCATTTGGGCCATCTTCTGCTGCTTTCCCAAGCATATTAGCAGGGAGCCAGATTGGAAGCAGAGCAGCCAGGATTCAAATCAATGCTGTGATAGGGAATGCTGGTAGCATAGGCTGCAGCATAACTCATCATGCCACAGTGCAGACCCCTGGTCTTGATCTTGGTCTTAGTCTTCCCTTTTGCCCCAGGCAATCATCTCATTTGGCTGCTCCATTATTACACAGTGTTCTTGCCATAGACTTTCTTTTTGCTTCCCATCCTAACTGTTCCAAACTTCATTCTTTTTAAGCTTTCCATTCTTCTTATTCCACACTCGATCAATGTGGTATCTTGTTTGTAGGGAGCAATTAACTTCACCCAAAGAGAAGCCTGGCCTTGGCCCTCTGCTACTTGTGTGAAATCTCTAGGCCTCTGGGGGAAAATCCTGCATCATTGAAATGTCGGAGTTGTGAGGGGACTTGGGCCCCCAGATAGTCTAACAGCGCGATTTAGATGGGACTTTGGGCCAAGGTGTGTCAGCTTTGTTTTCTGCAGGGACTGGAGACCAAACGTAAAACCTGACCTCTGAGAAGTGCTGGCCTGAAGATGAGCCCCAAGGACAGAATGTGAAGGAGCCCAATTAAAATCTGACACCAATGGCTGGGGAAGCTCCACTGGCTGGCAGTGCTGTGTATGTATTGTCACACATCCTTGCCTGGGGAGTAACTGGTTCCCAGCTCCCCAGGAAGAGGGCGGCTGCAAGCCCAGTGTTGGGACCCTCTTGGGACTCCACCCCATGTGTCTCTTCCCTTGGCTGATTCTACTCTGTATGCTTTCATTGCAATGAGCTGTAATCAGCAGAATGACAGCTTTCATGGGTTCTGAGTCCTTCTCATGAATCTTCCAAACCGAGTGTGGTTTGGGCCCCCCTGCTTACTTGGAATTGGTGTTAGAAGTGAAGGTGGTCTCTTGTGGGGTCTGCACAGTGGTCTCAACTCCCACACCCACTCCTCTATGGTGTAGATAAAATCCACAAAGCGAATTCCCTCGATTTCTACCTTCACGTCTGTAAGCGTTCCTTTGTCTTTCTCCACTGAAAGCTCTCTCTCAAGCTCAAGTTGCCTTTTCGTTAGTTCACAATTAATCTCTCTATCTGGAATCTTAGTTGTGCCACACTCTCTCTCATCTTTCTGTAATCTTGTTCCATGTTCCTTCATCTATTTTTTTCACCTCTCTTATGCCTGTCATTTAGCCACATAAGCAATATGCTCAAGTTAACCATCCTATAAGAAAAAAGATAAAGAGACAATGCAAACAATACCAAGACCTAAGAACCACAGTATCTTGTGATCATCTACACTTCTTTAAAGAAAGTTGTATGCTCAATTTCTTCATTTTCTCATATCTCTTTCACATTTTAGCTAACTACAATTAGACGAGCTCTCACTGTTCTGCTACAGATGCTGTGGACAAGGTAATGAACAACTCCACAGGCAGATCAGTGGTTCATTTGGTAACTGAACAGGTATTTATTTAGTGCCATCATAGATCAGGTGTAACGTTGGGCATGGGGGGCCCAGCACTGACAAAACGAGGACGATCCTTGACCTCACGGCACTTACAGTCCAGGAGGTGGTTCAGATGAACTCCCAGAATATAGCAGGTGTGCGTTAGCAGGAAGCTGAAACTGAAAGCAAAGCTGGAACACGAACCCGGGCACTCAGATATGGAATGTGATGTCCTAGGCGGTGTTCTAACCACTGGGCAAAATGCCCACTCCATTTGACTCTATTAATCAGTGCCCAATTCTTTCTCCTGCGTCTTCTCCTATTTTTCTTTCTTTTCATTTCCTTGCTTGCAACTTTTCTTTTGTGAAACTTATCCCTTCAATGGTGTTTTCTAGCATCTGAGCCCAGACTTTCTCTCTCTCCTCTCTCAGCACCTGTCCTTTCACTTTCACAACGGAGCTCTTTCACTTCTACAACTGTCATTCCCGCCCACGCACCAATGATTCCACATCTCTGTCTCTCACTGGGCCATGCCCCAGACATGTATCGCAAACACGCTTATGGATGGATGAGGGAACTTCAAAATGTTTGTGGGAAATGGAATTAAAGTAAGCATGCATTTTTGTGCAGACAGAAGTTTGAAAAACATGAATATTTAGGGAAGAGAAGCTGTTTGGCCTGTTGGTTAAGGCTCTAGTTAAGATACCTGCGTCCTACATGGGAGCACAAAAATCCCATGTCCAGATCCAGCTCCTGACTTCAGCTTCCTGCTAATGCAGACCCTGGGAGGCAGCGATGTTGGCTCAAGGAATTGGGTACCTGCCACCATGTGGTAGACCTGGGTTGAGTTCCTTTGCCCCCAGCTTTGGCTTTGGCCCAGCCCTGGCCCAGCCCGTTGCTGTAAGCATTTGGGTCATAGGAGTTCTTTCTCACTCTCTCTTTCCATCAAATATACAAAAATTTGAAGTCAAAATGCAAAACATAAAGCATGTACATGGAAATTGATATTATAAAAATACGCATGGATTTCAATTTTTTGTACCCAAATTAATTTATTTTTGATTTTATTTCCCATGAACCTTTTGAACTTCCCATATATTTAACAAAAGAAACCTCTTATCTTTCCCCTCAAACAGCTCTTGCCTTCTGTGTCTCTTAATTTGATGAATAAGTGATAATTACAATATACCTGGGCACAGATGCCAGAGTTTTGGCTGTCAGCCTACATGTCTGTCTGTCTCTCTTTTTAAAGATTTATCTATTTATTTGAAAGTTAGACTTACAGAGAGAGAGGGACAGAGAAGTCTACCATCCACTGGTTCACTCCCCAAATGGCCACAATGGCTGGCTGGGGCTGGGCCAGGTTGAAGCCAGGATCCTGGAACCTAGAACTTCATCCAGGTCTACCCCAGGGGTGGCAGGGCCCCAGGCACCTTGGAAGTCTTTCACTGTTTTCCCAGGTGCATTAACAAGGAGCTGGAACAGAAGTGGAGCAGCTGGGACTGGAACCAGCACTCATATGGAATACCAACATTGCAGGAGGCAGCTTAACCCCCTTTGCCACAATTCCCATGCGTGTCTCCTCCTCTTGACAACCTCAGAGAGTCATAAAGGCTGGATTTTTGCATGTACAATGTTGTAAACTGTTGCCATTTTCTTGATGGTTCGGGATCTGACTTATCTTATTTTGGAGGATTCTGCCATCAGATTTGACTTTGCTCGACTCTGTTCTCTTCTTGGAAGTCACATGCCTACCTGCCTGCTCTCTTCAGCTCTGACAGCTGTGGTGCAGGCACGTGGCATGCATTTGGCCAATTGGAAGCTCCATATGGAATTTCAGATTTGGTGTCCCTGCTTCTATCCTTGTCCTTTGGGTTTTTTTTCCTCCCTAGACTGATCTTTGAAAATATTAGATCAAGTCATTCCCTGATCAAGAGCTGCTAATGGCTTTCCAACATGTTTAATATCAAACACACAGCCTTTGTTGTGGCCCATCGCTACCTACTGCTCTTCCCCTGCTCATGCAGCTGCAGCCGCCTGTTGTTCTAAAACTGCCCAAGCCCACTCTGCACTTAGACATTCTGCATTTGCTGTTCTTTCTGACTAAAATGCTCTTCTCACTGATTTTCTCGTGGTTTACTTTTTTAGCAGATCTTTCCCTAAATGCTTAGTCTACAGAAGGCTTTCATTGACCAAGCTACGCTGGAAAATACCTCTGACGCCCATCCCAAGTCATTCTTGACCTCCTAGCCTACTTCATTATTGTTCAGAGCATTTCCCACTATTAGATGTCATATTTTTTACTTATTTGTTGGCTGGTTTATTTTTTCAATTTTTTAAAAAGATTTATTTGGGGCTGGCACTGTGGCATGGCAGGTAAAGCTGCTGCCTGCAATGCCAGCATCCCATATGGGTGCTGGTTCAAGTCTCGGCTGCTCTACTTCCCATCCAGCTCTCTGACTGCCCTTGGAAAGCAGTGGAGGATGGCTCAAGTCCTTGGGCCCCTGCACCTGTGTGGGAGACCCAGAGGAGGCTCCTGGATCCTGGCTTCAGATTGGCACAGCTCCTGCTGTTGTGGCCTTCTGAGGAGTGAACTATTGGATAGAAGACCTCTCTCTCCCTCTCTCCCTCTTCCTCTCTGTAACTCCACCTTTCAAATGAATAAAATAAATCTTTTTAAAATATTTAAAAATAAGATTTATTTATTTATTTGAAAGGCAGAATTACACAGAGAGAGGGGGATACAGAGGCAGAGGTCTTCTACCTGTTGCTTCATTCCCCAAATGGCTATAATTTCCAGGGATGGACCAGGCTGCAGCCAGGTTCCAGGAGCTTATTCTGGGTTTCCCATGTGGATGTAGGGGTCCAAGAACTTGAGCCATCCTCTGCTGCCTTCCCAGGCACATTAGCAGGGAGCTGGACTGGAAATGGAACAGCTGGGACTTCAGCCAGCACCCATATGGGATGCTGGCATATCAGGTGCTGGCTTTACACACTACTCCATGATACTGGCCCCTTGTCTATTTTCTACTCTGCCACTTACTAGAAAGTAAACTCCATGATGGCCAAGGGATATGCCAACAGTAATGCTCTCTGGAGTGAAGTTGCTGTGGAAACCCTATCTGAGGGCCAGCTCTAGATGATAGGAACTGAAAACACAGGGAGTTATGGTATGTTTCCAAGTGTGTAAGTGTATTCTCTAAAGGACTGCGCAGCCTGCATAGCCTTGTTCTGGTCCTCATGCTCCGATGCACCCGCTGTCATGCTGCAGGTGTAGTAAACCTCAGTAGAAACCTGACTTCACACACATGGCCCCTTTGCAGCTGCCTGGCCCAGCTTTGAGCCAGAACCCTCTTCTGTTATCATAGCATGGTCACTTTCCTATTACAGAGGAGACTGATGCTCATAAGCTTCCTCTGCAACTCATTTTTTAATTTTATTTATTTTTTTAAAGAAGGGTCACAGCTCACCTGACTGCACACTTCTTTTTTTTAAGATTTATTTATTTTACTTGAAAGTCAGAGCTACATAGTGAGAGGAGAGAGAGGGAGAGGGAGAGGGAAAGGAAGAAGGAGAGGGAGAGAGACAGAGAGGAGAGAGAGAGAGGTGTCTTCCATTTGCTGGTTCACTCCCCAGTTGGCTGCAATGGCTGGAGCTGCGCTGATCTGAAGCCAGGAGCCAAGATCTTCTCCCAGGTCTCCCATGTGGGTGCAGGGGCCCAAGGACTTGAGCCATCTTCTACTAATGCTTTCCCAGGCCATAGCAGAGAGCTGGATCAGAAGTGGAGCAGCCGGGTCTCGAACTGGTGCCCATATGGGATACTAGGACCGCAAGAGACAGCTTTACCTGCTACGTCACAGCGCTGCAACTCATTGATTGATAAACAATTAGTCCTTCTCAGCTGACCTTAGCTGTCGCCTCCACTACAAAAAGCTCTGCGCTCAGCCCTAAGTCATGACTGTAAGGAGAAGGGAAATGCTGACGGCAGTGTCATTGTTGCAGAGCTGCAGTCCTCCCCTGGCTGTGTGCAGGGGGAGAATGACCTCTGATGTGCAGCAGGGACTGGGCTGGCAGCGCCTGCAGTCATTTGCAGCTGATTCTGCTTTGTCTCCTGAGACAGTCAGTGACCTGCATGGTGTGTTCCTTGCTGCACTACTTAGTGATGTGGCTGGGATTGGAGCTCCATGCTTGCTTTTCCGTGCCACTCTGCTCTCTCTGTCCTTGGCGTCTTCTTGACTTCCACTGTGTCTTGTTGCTAGGTCCCTGAGTCTGCAGGATCCTCATCATTCAACTTCCCTCCCCGCAAGCGCCATGATTTGCGCAGCACTGAGGGCAATCCAGCAGCTGCGGCTTTGTTACCAGCAAGGGCTTGCGTACCTGTCTCCTCTGGCCTGGGGACCTGGGCTGGAGCACATATTAACCTCTGGGACTCCTTTCACCCTTTTAGTTTCAGGTCCAGAGAGGCTGAAAGATTCCTACTCTACTTTTTGCCCTCTAAGGTGTGAAAATGTGAAGCCTTGTCTTTTAGGCCTGGAGTAAAGCTGCCACCTTTCCACAGCAGTGGATTCTTTTTTTCTTTCAAACTCTGGGTCATGCCCAATTAGGGGATTATAAAATCAATTTAGTGGAGTTGATTGGCATAAAAATGCCAAATGAAATAGACTATAAAACATAAAAGCAGCAGTAAAGTACTGTTCCGTGAAATATTTTCTCAGCTGTGTGTGTTGTACATATGTGTGACTCTAGATGTGTCTTTGTGTAGGGGTTTGTGCGTGTGAGTTTGTACTGGATCACAATTTAAGATGTGTATCTTAGTACACTTGGGAACAATAGGGTAGAGTTCTCAACTTGCAGGTAATGATTATGATTTGGCAAAATGCATCAGGCAAAATATACCAAATCTCTGGAGAAAGGGGCTGGAGTGTGTGTGGGGTGTGGGGTGTGTGTGTGTGTGTGTATTTTAAGTGCAGCTGATTCTAACATTTCTCCCTTCCTCCCCAACACACACAAGTGCACACGCCCACATTAGTTATATTAAGAACAATCATATCTTATCCATCTGGGTAACCCTATCTGGCACTCAGAGGGTACTTCCCAAATGCTTGTATTTGTGAAATGGCAAAGTTTTGAAAGTAAAAAGTGGAATCTTTGTCTTTTTCTTTTTTCTTCATACCTGGATGCATTTAGCACTTGGTAAATGCTACTTGGTGTGGTCATAATGACTTATGGAAACAAAAAAGACCACCATGAGTAGCCAGGTGAGTGAAATACACAGATGTCACAGAGCACTGGGCTGGCATTCCCACAATAGAATAGAGCTCTCTTTCCCCCTCAACGCACTTGAACAAACCAATCCAAGCCGGGAAACCTCAGCAAAGGAGTGGCTGTCACCTCCCTAAGTAACAGAGCCTATCTCCTCTTAACCTTTGTGACCCTCAAAAACCAGAAAATTCCTTCTTTTATCTATCCTAAACCCTTTCTATTACCCTCTAAGCCAATTTTCTGTCGTACTGTCTTCAGTGGGAATTGAAAACAGCTGGCCACCATCTGCTGTAGATTAATTCTTCATGTACTTGAAGCCTGTAATTAGGTCATTCCTCAGCCTTCTCTTCTCCAGGCGAAATATCTTATTTCCTTTAGCCCTTCCCAGAAGGTTTTATTTTCCAATTATTTAATTGTCTGTGTAGTGTTACTCTCAACACCCGGCCCTCTGTTCTCCACACCCCTCAAGTTGGGGAGCCTGAACTGCAGGAAGGGGGAGTAAAGCTAAAGGTCACCTCTGTTACTTTCAGGGCATCATTTTCTGTGAATTGTCCATTTCCAGAGGGCCACTGGGAAGTGAACAGCAGCCCTCAACTGAACAGGACCCCATCACCATGAAATGGGAAATGGAGGAGGCTGGATTTTTTTTTTTAGATTTATTTTGTTTATTTATTTGAAAGGCAGAGTTACAGAGAAAGAGAAGTCTTCCTTCAGGGCTGGCGCTGTGGCGCAGCAGGTTAACGCCCTAGCCTGAAGCGCCGGCATCCCATATGGGCACCGGTACTAATCCCGGCTGCTCCACTTCCTATTCAGCTCTCTGCTATGGCCTGGGAAAGCAGTAGAAGATGGCCCAAGTCCTTGGGTCCCTACACCCACGAGGGAGACCTGGAAGAAGCTCCTGGCTCACATGGCACAGCTCCGGCCATTGCAGCCAACTGGGGAGTGAACCAGCGGATGGAAGACCTCTCTCTTTCTGTCTCTACCTCTACCTCTCTGTAACTGTCTTTCAAATAAATAAAAATAAATCTGTAAAAAAAAAAAGTCTTCCATCACTGGTTCACTGCCCAAATGGCCACAATGGTCAGAGTTGGGCTGATCCAACGCCAGGAGCCAGGAGCCTCCTCTGAGTATCCCCCATGGGTGCAGGGGCCCAAGGACTTTTCCAGGGCACAGCAGAGAGCTGGGTCAGAAGTGGAGCAGCTGGGACTTGAACAGGTGCCCATATGGAATGCTGGCACTGTAGACAGCAGCCTTACTGGCTATGTCACAACACCAGCCCAAAGGAGGCTGGATTTTATGCATTGCTTCTAATCTGACTCAGATCAGTGGGACCACCGCCTTGACTTTGGACCCCTGTGCCCATGATCTGGGCAATGTAAATCTATAGGGAGTAATTCTTCCCAATTATGGCTGTATCATGAGAGCAGCATTTTGAAAACGGAAAGATTTTCTTGATCAGGTTCAGGAAACTGAGTGTGGTCAGGAGAAGAGTTCTTCTAAGTCCCGGATATCTCCCACCAGTGGAACATACCTGGAGAAGAAGCACGCTTGGCTAAGGCAGAGCTTTTTCTCTTGCTTGGAGTTACAGATGAAGAAACTTCAATGAGTTCATGGAAAATGAAATGAAAATATAACTAGTTTGGTGGAAAAAAAAACCCTAAATCCATACATATACAGGAACATTCAAAAAAGGTCATGGATAAATACATATTATGAAAAACTATGCATAGATGTCAAAATTTTTTGCATCAAGTAAACTCAATTTTAAATTATATTTTCTACAACTATTTTGAAATACTCTCATATGTGCAACAATTCTGTAGTATCCAGATTTTCAAGTACAAAAAAAATTTTATGGATCAACAGAATTTTGAAGTGATCAAAATTATATCTTTATTTTAACCTTTAGTCTGTCTTGAAACTGTGCTGGAGTTTTTCTCTTTTTAATATTTACTTATTTAATTTATTTATTTGTGAGTCATAGAGAAAGAGAAAGAATGAGAGACAGGCAGAGATCACCCAGATGCCTGCAACAACTTGGGCTGGGTCAAGCTGAAGCAAGGGACCAGAAACAGTCTAGGTCATCCACATGGGTGGCAGGGACTCAGCTAAATGGTCACTCCTGTGTTGGAATTTTAGAGCATGACTTTTTGGTTAGAACAAGTTACTCTCTGGTGATTTTTTCTTAAGAGGTCTTCATGGGACAGGACTTGTGGTATAGCAGGTAAAGCTGCCACCTGCGATGCCATCATCCCATATGGGCAATGGTTTGTGTCCTGGTTTCTCCACTTCTGATCCAGTTCCCTGCTGATGGCCTAGAAAAAGCAGTGGAAGATGGCCCAAGTGCTTGGGACCCTGTCCTCCATGTGGGAGATCCAGATGAAGCTCCTGGCTTCGGCCTGTCCTGGTGCTAGCCTTTGCGGCCATCTGGGGAGTGAACCAGTGGACTAAAGATCTCTCTCTCTCTCTGCAACTATTTCAAGAAAAATAAATAAATCTTTTTTAAAAAATGAGTCTTCAACATTACTCATAAATGATGGTATTTTTTCCTTACTGTATTTAATGTCCCCTCTGCTGTCCCATGCCTAACTCAAAAAGAGTAAAAAAAAAAAGTATGGCTTCAGGTTAATGTGTGTGATTTCTTCTTGAGGTAGATGTTTCCACAGTCATTTTTACAGATGACACAGATACAGAGAAGCTTAAAGAAATGTGCTCATGGCGCATTTTTTTTTTTTTTTTTTTGGAGAGGAGAGAGAGAGAGAGAAATCCCTACCTGCTGGTTCACTCACCAAATGGCCAGGCTGAAACCAGGAGCTTCTTCCAGGTCTCCCACATGGGCACAGGGGTGCAGGGACTTAGGACATCTTCTGCTGCTTTCTCAGGTGCATTAGCAGGGAGCTGGCCTGGAAATGGAGCAACTGGGACCCTTACCAGTGCCCATATGGGATGCCGGCACTGCAGGTGGCAGCTTAATTTGCTGTGCCACAGTGCTGGCCCTAGCACCTTCAATCAAATACCTCAGCAATGCTGATGCAGGTTACTTAATTCCTGTGCATTGGAAAACACTGTCTATTTTGGTGCTGGGATACCTGATCTAGAAAATCTAAACCATTGTTTTCCAACTGTGCTGTACAACATATATTCTGGAATTTATTGAAAAGAAACCTGGATTCCTTTCTACAGCCATGGAATTGGAATCAGAAAAGGTGGAGTTAGACATATGTATACACAGCTGGGGGGGTTCTGAGGCACACCGGAGTTTGAAAACCATTGTTACAGTGGTTTCCTGTCCCCAACACTTCTAGATGCTTCTGTGAGAGGCTGAATTTCCTGGCAGTGGCTTAGAATTCTTGGCTTTCTGAATGTAGAAGGAAGCTGTTGGCTTAGCACAGAGTAATAGGATGACCCCTGAGAATGCTTTCTGCCTCCCAGGGCAGGGATCTCTTAAAGAAGATGCCTTAACCCTGAGGATAAAAAGGCATGCTTTTGAATGCCAAGTACAGTATTGCGTTTGCTATCAGACATAGAGAAAAGGGATAGCCAGTCATTACCATGTTGTAGCAGGTAGGGTTGCCTTGGCAACATGGCAGGAGACTTACAGGAGTGAGACAGAAGAACAGATGGGCAGGGTGTCATTCCATTGAGCACTTAGGGGACACAGAAATGAACAACATTAAAAAATACTTGGCACACTGAGAAACCCAGTCCTAGAAGATGAAAACTCAGAAGTCTGCTTCCATGATTGTATTTTAAATCTACAAAATATGTTTGAACAGCAGGGGTAGAAGAATCCTCATATCCCAGATGTCTGGGAAATCTTCATCCCACAGACCTGGCTTGCAGTAGCTCTCCAGTAAACCACGCTTGGTACCATATGGTCATAGTAGACCACATGTGGGAAAATGACTCTGGTATTTGCACTTAAAAGGCCAAAGCCCCTCAAAGACAAGCAAACTGTCACTTGATGACCTAGAGGTAGTTGAGTGACTTTAGCATAGCAATTTCTTGAATTGGTATTTATCAGGTAAGTAGATGAAAATCATTTTGAAGGTTCACATGTATTTGTACTTAAATTTCAGTATGATTCATAGGTGATGTTTCAAAAGAGATAAAATTTTAATTCCCTAAATTCATTTTGACTCATGTTTCTGTAGTTCCTTTTAACTTTGAACCAAGGAGAATTTAGTACTTTATACTTCACTGTGCCTCTTGTTAGAAATAACGCTTCTTAATTTTGAGCTTCATTATTTACTGAAACACATAATTACAAAATCAAGATGATTTAAGGGGTTGCCGCTGTGGTGCAGTGGGTTAAGCTTCTATCTGCAGTGCTGGCATCCCATATGGACACAGGTTTGAGTCCTGATTGCTCCCCTTCTGATCCAGCTCCCTGTTGATGTGCCTTAGCAGAGGATGGCTCAAGTCCATGGGTCCCTGCACCCATGTAGGAGACCCAGAAGAAGCTCCTGGAACCTGGCTTTGGATCAGCTTAGTTCTGGCCATTGTGGCCGTTTGGGGGAGTGAACCAGCAGATGGAAGACCTTTCTCTCTCTGTCTGTCTCTACCTCTCTCTGTAACTCTTTCAAATAAATAAATAAATATAAACCTTTTAAAATGATATAAAAAGGAACCATGTACAAATGTTTGTCCCCTCTCTTGATAAAGATCTGAATTGTATCTAGATTGAGCAGCCAGCAGTTGCTGGCCTCATCTGGACAGGGCAAGGGAATTCCCTCATTGTTCTTGTTTAAAGTAGTTTCTTTTCGTTTCGTTTTTTTCTTTTCTTTTATTTTTCTCTTTTCTTTCTCTCTTTTTTCTTTTTCACTTTCTTTTCTTCTTTCCCTTCCTTCCTTCCTTCCTTCCTTCCTTCCTTCCTTCCTTCCTTCCTTCGGTAGAGTTACAGAGAGAGGGAGAGACAGACAGAGAGAGGGAGAGACAGAGAGAGAGAGGTCTTCCATCTGCTGGTTCACTCCCCAGATATCCTCAATGGCTGAAGCTGGCTTTGAATCCAAAGCCAGGAACTTCTTCTGGGTCTCCCATGTGGGAGTAGGGCCTAAGCACTTGGGCCATTCTCCATTGTTTTTCCAGGCCATCAGCAGGGAGCTGAATTGGAAGAGGAGCAGCTGGGGCACAAACCAGTGCCCACATAGGATGCTGGTACCAACCCTAAACTGGTTTCTGAGCAATAAGGAAAGAAGGAAGGAAGGAAAGAAGAAAGGAATTCAGGAGGGAGGGAGGGAAGACAGCAGGGAGGAAGGTAGGAAGGCAGGGAGGAGAGAGGGAAGGACTAGGGAAGAGACACTCTACACATGTGAATAGCCTCCTTCTTGGGATAAACTCTGGAAGACTGAGTCCTTCACAAGGATGTGAGTCTTCCCAGCTGACTTGTGCTGCCTCACAGATGCCCTGCAGCTGTCTTCTTCCTCTCCCAGAGCCCCCATGATTGTCCTTCAAGCATGCCCTTTTGCATCTCAGACTTGTGAAATGCAGCACCTTCCCAGGCAGAAAGTTGTCCTGCCTGTGTCCAGAAACACCGGAGTGTTCCTTCTGCATGCTTAGCCTTGCAAGGGCACTGGGCTCCTGTGTTCCACGCCACTTCACAGAATACATCTTCCGTCTCCCTGCATCTACTTGCAGAACTGCTTCCTCCTGTGCCCGTGTTTCCTGAGAAGCACTGAAGCCCATTTCTGAAGCCACCACATTTGCTTGGGCCCTTCCTGGAGGACTGAACTAAGCACAGGACTGGGTGGGACCAAAGCAGGCTACCTGTGGCCACCAAATTCCTACTACTTTCCAATGCCAGCACTCAGAAGAACTGTTCTGGGGAAAAGTGAGATTCACTTTTACAGTGACTGACATGTGAGCAATTATAATTCCACGATGGGAAGAGACTGGCATAAGCATGGTCAGAATGAGGTAATGACCTGGTTAATGATCTGTGTGCTCAGGCAGTCTCTTTAGTTGGTCTATGTTTACAATCACTCCTGCAGAGAGAAAACTCTCAAAACAGAGTCTATGTCAGAAAAAAGAACATCTCAAGTGCTGGAATGGATGTCTTTATTATTCAGGAGTCTGTTTATTGCAACTCACCTGATTTGGGCTGAAATGAAAATCTCTTGGTTGCATTTCTGGTCTCTTTTGAGGAGGGGTGTGGTTCTCCTTCATTTGGGATTCAACCAATCGTGGTTGGAAATTATTCAGAAAAAAACTTACATCTGTACTAAACATGCAAAGACTTCACTTTCTTGTCATTATTCTCTGAATAAGAAAGCATAGCCTCAATTTCCATGACATTTATATTAATTGGATGTTTTAAGCAACTCAGAAATAATTTAAAGTATACTGAGAATTTGTGTGGGGGTTATATGAAGATTTGATGCCATTTTACATAAAGGCTTTGAGCATCTGTGGATTTTGGTATCTGCAGGGGGGTCCTGAACCTAACCCTCTGTGGATATCGAGATTTGACCAGCAGTTCAGCTTGAGACAGGTGAACATTATTGGTCCAATTATTGGAGGAATCATATTGTACAAAAATGGCTGCTAGAAGTCCTTCTCTGGCCATTTGAATGGTAAGGGATTAAAGGAACAGATTGGCCATTCCCAGAGCTGGATTTAGCTGGATAAACTATAAGACTCACCCTCCCTTTCACATACAAGCATGTAAAGATCCCCCACATTATATGATCTAATTTTATCATATAAATACCAATTGTATAGAGTATATACCCTTTCATTATGCAGTATATCCCAAAGTCATGTCTGCTATGGAAACCAAAAGAGTTTTTATTGAGATAGTTTCAAGATCAGGGTTCAGGATTTCTTGGAAAATTTCATTCCTCTTCCAATTCCATCTTGGTTTTTGCCTACACGTGATTTCCCTTTATCTTGCAACCTATAGACTATTTTTTTTTTTTGACAGGCAGAGTGGACAGTGAGAGAGAGAGAGAGAAAGAGAGAGACAGAGAGAAAGGTCTTCCTTTGCTGTTGGTTCACCCTCCAATGGCTGCCGTGGCCGGCTCACTGCGCTGATCAGATGACAGGAGCCAGAGACTTATCCTGGTCTCCCATGGGGTGCAGGACCCAAGCACTTGGGCCATCCTCCACTGCACTCCCTGGCCACAGCAGAGAGCTGGACTGGAAGAGGGGCAACCGGGACAGAATCTGGCACCCCGAGTGGGACTAGAACCCGGTGTGCCGGCGCTGCAAGGCAGAGGATTAGCCTATTGAGCCGCAGCGCTAGCCAATCTATAGGCTATTGAAAGAGAAACATTTCAATTTTGTATCACACATCTGATACAAAATGATGGCGGGAAAATTAGAATAGCTTCAATAAAGATCTCCCACTTAGAAAATAGACAAGAAGGGGGCTGGCGCTGTGGCTCATTTGGTTAATCCTCTGCCTGTGGTGCCGACATCCCATATGGGCACCGGTTCTAGTCCCGGTTGCTCCTCTTCCAGGCCAGCTCTCTGCTGTGGCCTGGGAAGGCAGTGGAGGATGGCCTAAGTCCTTGGGCCCCTGCACCTACCTGGGAGACCAGGAGAAGCACCTGGCTCCTGGCTTTGGATCGGAGCAGTGCCGGTCGTGGCGGCCATTTGGGGAGTGAACCAACGGAAGAAAGACCCTTCTCTCTGTCTCTCTCTCTCTCTCACTGTCTAACTCTATCTGTCAAATAAATAAAAAAAAAGAAAAAAAAAGAAAATAGACAAGGAAAGAGTCATCATAGTAATAGTTATAGAGATTGTGGTTAATATTGTTTATAAATTACAGGATCCTGGGATCTCAAGCCCATCCATTGGTTATCTTATTGCTGGTAAGGGAGTGGGTTCCTTGGTTGGCTAACCTGGCTGTATCAGGTCTGACTGCTGGATTGCTCTCATCCAGGGCCTTTCTGAGAGTGGCACTTGGGATGATGTGGGCTCTACACAGACAACACAGTCCACTTTCTGTTTGGTGCAAATACTTTGATCTTAAGAATGTTTTAAAAGCTTAGAAATCTGAACATTTCTTCACTGCTTTGCATTTCTTTTGCTTTGCTTTCCTGCAAAGCAACTTCCTTAAATCCTTTTTGTCAGTTCTGAGGATCCCATTTGCTAAAAACTACCACCCCAAATCCCATGCATCTGTTTTCTTTCTTTTCTTTTTTTTAAAGAGATATATTTATTTATTTGAAAGGCAGAGTGACACAGAGAGAGGGAGATCTTCCATTTGCTGGTTCCTTCCCCAGATGGCTACAGTGGCTGGGTTGGGCAAGGTCAAAATAGGAGCCTGGAATTCCATCTGGGTCTCCTACTTGTGGAAGTGGAGCAGCTGAGACTTAAACATGCACCCATAAGGGATGCCAACATTGCAGGCTGTGGCTTCACCTGCTGTGCCACAATGCTGGTCCCATGTGCATCTATTTATTTGCTTTGGTTTTTTAAAATATGTATTTTATTTGAGTTATATAATTCTGTCCCGGTTGCCCCTCTTCCAGGCCAGCTCTCTGCTGTGGCCCAGGAGTGCAGTGGAGGATGGCCCAAGTGCTTGGGCCCTGCACCCCATGGGAGACCAGGAGAAGCACCTGGCTCCTGCCATTGGATCAGCGTGGTGCACTGGCCGCAGAGCACCAGCTGTGGCCGCCATTGGAGGGTGAACCAACGGCAAAGGAAGACCTTTCTCTCTGTCTCTCTCTCACTGTCCACTGTGCCTGTCAAAAAAAAAAATAGATAAATATAATTTTCCAAAGTACAGCTTATGGATTACAATGGCTTCCCCCCCCCCCCATAACTTCCCTCCCACCCGCAACCCTCCCATCTCCTGATCCCTCTCCCATTCCATTCACATCAAGATTCATTTTCAATTATCTTTATATACAGAAGATCAATTTAGTTTATATTAAGTAAAGATTTCAACACTTTGCACCCAACAGAACATAAAGTGTAAAATACTGTTGGAGTACTAGTTATAGCATTAATTCACATTGAACAACACATTAAGGACAGAGATCCTACATGAGGAGTAAGTGCACAGTGACTCCTGTTGTTGACTTAACAAATTGACACTCTTGTTTATGGCATCAGTAATCTTCCTAGGCTCTTGTCATGAGTTTCCAAGGCTATGGAAGCCTTCTGAGTTCACAGACATCGATCTTATTTAGACAAGGTCATAGTCAAAGTGGAAATTCTCTCCTCCCTTCAGAGAAAGGTACCTCCTTCTTTGATGGACTGTTCTTTCCACTGGGATCTCACTTGCAGAGATCTTTCATTTAGGTCATTTTTTGCTACAGTGTCTTGGCTTTCCATGCCTAAAAAACTCTCATGGGCTTTTTAGCCAGATCTGAATGCCTTAAGGGCTGATTCTGAGGCCAGAGTGCTGTTTAAGACATCTGCCATTCTATGAGTCTGCTGTGTATCCCGCTTTCCAAGTTGGATCGTTCTCTCCCTTTTTAATTCTATCAGTTAGTATTAGCAGATGCTAGTCTTGTTTATGTGATCCCTTTGACTCTTAGACCTATCATTATTATCAGTTGTGAACTGAAATTGATCACTTGGACTAGTGAGATGGCCTTGGTACATGCCACCTTGATGGGATTGAATTGGAATCCCCCTGCACGTTTCTAACTACCATTTGGGGTAAGTCTGATTGAGCATGTCCCAAATTATATCTCCTCCCTCTCTTATTCCTACTCTTATATTTAACAGGGATCACCTTTCAGTTAAATTTAAACACCTAAGAATAATTGTGTGCTAATTACAGAGTTCAACCAATAGTATTAAGTAGAACAAAAAAATACTAAAAGGGATAAAGTATTAAGTTGTACATCAACAGTCAGGACAAGGGCTGATCAAGTCATTGTTTCTCATAGTGTCCATTTCACTTCAACAGGTTTCCTTTTAGGTGCTCAGTTAGTTGTCACCGATCAGGGAGAACATATGATATTTGTCCCTCTGGGACTGGCTTATTTCACTCAGCATGATGTTTTCCAAATTCTTCCATTTTGTTGCAAATGACTGGATTTCATTGGTTTTTTTTTTTCTGCTGTATAGTATTCTATAGAGTACATGTCCCATAATTTCTTTATCCAGTCTACTGTTGATGGGCATTTAGGTTGATTCCAGGTCTTAGCTATTGTGAATTGAGCTGCAATAAACATTAAGGTGCAGACAGCTCTTTTATTTGCCAATTTAATTTCCTTTGGGTAAATTCCAAGGAGTGGGATGGCTGGGTTGTATGGTAGGGTTATATTCAGGTTTCTCAGGAATCTCCAGACTGACTTCCATAGTGGCTTTACCAGTTTGTATTCCCACCAACAGTGGGTTAGTGTCCCTTTTCCCCCAAACCCTCGCCAGCATCTGTTGTTGGTAGATTTCTGTATGTGAGCCATTCTAACTGGGATGAGGTGAACTCTCATTGTGGTTTTGATTTGCATTTCCCTGACTGCTAGTGATCCTGAACATTTTTTCATGTGTCTGTTGGCCATTTGGGTTTCCTCTTTTGAAAAATGTCTATTTAGGTCCTTGGCCCATCTCTTGAGTGGGTTGTTTGTTTTGTTGTTTTGGATTTCTTGATCTCTTTGTAGATCCTGGTTATTAATCCTTTATCAGTTGCTTAGTTAAATATTTTTTCCCATTCTACCGGTTTCCTATTCACTTTCCTGACTGTTTCTTTTGCAGTACAGAAACTTCTCAATTTGATGCAATCCAAAATGTTAATTTTGGCTTTGCTTGCCTGTGCTTCTGGGGTCTTTTCCAAGAAGTCTTTGCCTGTGCCTATATCTTTTTTTTTTTTTTTGACAGGCAGAGTTAGACAGTGAGAGAGAGAGAGACAGAGAGAAAGGTCTTCCTTTTGCCATTGGTTCACCCTCCAATGGCCGCTGCAGCTGGCACGCTTTGCTGATCCGAAGCCAGGAGCCAGATGCTTCTCCTGGTCTCCCATGCGGGTGCAGGGCCCAAGCACTTGGGCCATCCTCCACTGCACTCCCTGGCCACAGCAGAGAGCTGGCCTGGAAGAGGGGCAACCGGGACAGAATCTGGCGCCCCGAGTGGGACTAGAACCCGGTGTGCCAGTGCCACAGGCGGAGGATTAGCCTATTGAGCTGCAGCACCTACCTGCCTGTGCCTATATCTTGCAGTGTTTATCCAATGTTCCCTAATAATTAGAGGGTGTCGGGTTGTAGATTTAGGTCTTTAATCTATGTTGAGTTGATTTTTGTGTAAGGTGAAAGGTAGGGGTCTTGCTTCATGCTTTTGCACGTGGAAATTCAATTTTCCCAGCACCATTTATTGAATAGACTGTCCTTACTCCAGGGATTGGTTTTGGATCCTTGATCAAATATAAGTTGGCTGTAGATGTTTGGATTGATTTCTGGTGTTTCTATTCTGTTCCATTGGTCTATCCATCTGTTTCTGTACAAGTACTATGCTGTTTTGATTACAACTGCCCTGTAGTTGTCCTGAAATCTGGTATTGTGATGCCTCTGGCTTTGTTTCTGTTGTACAAGATTGCTTTAGCTATTCGAGGTCTCCTGTGTCTCCATACGAATCTCATCATCATTTTTTCCAGATCTGAGAAGAATGTCCTCAGTATCTTGATTGGTATTGCATTGAATCTGTAAATTGCTTTTGGGAGAATGGACATTTTGATGATATTGATTCTTCCAATCCATGAGCATGGAAGATTTTTCCATTTTTTGGTATCCTCTTCTATTTCTTTCTTCAAGATTTTGTAATTCTCATCGTAGAGATCTTTAACATCCTTGGTTAAGTTTTTTCCAAGGTATTTGATTGTTTTTGTGGCTATTGTGAATGGGATTGATCTTAGAAGTTCTTTCTCAGCTGTGGCATTGCCTATGTATACAAAGGCTATTGATTTTTGTGCATTGATTTTATATCCTGCTACTTTGCCAAACTCTTCTATGAGTTCCAATAGTCTCTTAGTAGAGTTCTTTGGGTCCCCTAAATAAAGAATCATATCATCTGCTAAGAGGGATAGTTTGACTTCTTCCTTCCCAATTTTATTTCTGTGATATCTGTTGTTACATTTCCTTTTTCATCTTTGATATTGTTGATTTGGGTCTTCTCTCTTTTTTTTTTTTGGTTAGTTGCACCAATAGTTTATATATTTTGTTTATTTTTCAAAAACCCAGCACTTCATTTCACCAATTTTTTATATCTTTTGTTTCAATTTTGTTTATTTTTCTCTAATTTCCATTTTTTTCCTTCTATTAATTTTGGGTTTGGTTTGTTGTTTTTCTTGGTCTTTGAGATGCATTGATAGCTAATTTATTTGGTAGTTTTCCAATTTCTTCATGTAGGCACTGATTGCTGTAAACTCCACCCTTAACACTGCTTTTGCTGTATCCCATAAGTTTTGATATGATGTGTTTTCATCTCATTTGAAATTTTTTGATTTTTCTTTTGATTTCTTCTATGATTCACTGTTCATTCAGAAGCATGTTGTTCAGTCTCCATGTGTTTCCATATGATCTAGAGATTTCTGAGTTGTTGAATTCCAGCTTTATCCCATTGTGGTCTGAAAAGATCCATGGTAATAATTTCAATTTTTAAAAAATTTTCTGAAGCTTGCTTTATGGCTTAGTTTGTGGTCAATCCTAAAGAAAGTTCCATGTATTGATGAGAAGAATGTGTATTTTGCCACTGTGGTGTGAAAGGTTCTTTAGATATCCGTTAGGTACATTTGGTCTATAGTGTTGATTAACTCTGTTGTTTTCTTGCTGATTTTCCAATTGTTTGATCTGTCCATTGCTGAAAGTGGAGTATTAAAATCCCCCATTACGTCCTGCGCTGAGGCTCACTAGGCTAACCCTCTGCCTTGCGGCGCTGGCACACCGGGTTTAAATCCCGGTCGGGGCAACAGATTCTGTCCTGGTTGCCCCTCTTCCAGGCCAGCTCTCTGCTGTGGCCAGGGAGTGCAGTGGAGGATGGCCCAAGTGCTTGGGCCCTGCACCCGCATGGGAGACCAGGATAAGAACCGGCTCCTGCCATTGGATCAGTGTGGTGTGCCGGCCGTGGTGGCCATTGGAGGGTGAACCAATGGCAAAAGGAAGACCTCTCTCTCTCTCTCTCTCACTGTCCACTCTGCCTGTCAAAAAAAAAAATCCCCCATCACGAGGAGTGAACTTCCACTTTGATTATGACCTTGTCTAAATAAGATCGATGTCTGTGAACTCAGAAGGCTTCCATAGCCTTGGAAACTCATGACAAGAGCCTAGGAAGATTACTGATGCCATAAACAAGAGTGTCAATTTGTTAAGTCAACAACAGGAGTCACTGTGCACTTACTTCTCATGTAGGATCTCTGTCCTTAATGTGTTGTTCAATGTGAATTAATGCTATAACTAGTACTCCAACAGTATTTTACACTTTATGTTCTGTTGGGTGCAAAGTGTTGAAATCTTTACTTAATATAAACTAAATTGATCTTCTGTATATAAAGATAATTGAAAATGAATCTTGATGTGAATGGAATGGGAGAGGGATCGGGAGATGGGAGGGTTGCGGGTGGGAGGGAAGTTATGGAGGGGGGGAAGCCATTGTAATCCATAAGCTGTACTTTGGAAATTTATATTTACTAAATAAAAGTTAAAAAAAACCCCAAAATAAAAAAATCCGCCATTACTACTGTACTGGAGTCTATGTCTACCTTCAGATCCATTAACATTTCTGTTAAATGCATCCTGTAGTTAGGTGCATATGCGTTTATTATAGTTATGTCTTCCTGTTGGATTGTTCCCTTAATCATTACATAGTGACCTTCTTTGTCTCTTTTCACAATTTTAGTATTAAAGTCTATTTTGTCTAACATTAGGATGGCTGCACCAGCTTGTTTTTGGTTTCTATTAGCATGTCTTATCTTTTTCCATCCTTTGACTTTCAGTCTGTGTGGATCTTTGTTGGTGAAATGTGTCTCTTGTAGGTAGCAAATAGATGCGTTTTATTTTTAATCCATTCAGCCAGCCTGTATCTTTTAACTGGGGAGTTGAGACCATCACATTCTAGTTGACTCTTGATAAGCTATGACTTGGCCTTGCCATTTTCCCATAAATATTTGTATTTTTTACTTTGAGTTTCCTTTGTACTTTTACTGGGAGATTTCCTGCCTTTCCTTCTTCTGTGGTGATGACCATGTTTCTGTGTTTCTGTGTAGCATGTCCTTAAGTATTCATCCTCCGGCTCAGATATTCTTTCTCTGGTTCACCAAGTCTGCTAAGGCTTTTGACTGCATTTTTTATTTGACCTATTGAGTTCTTAACTTCTAATATTTCATTTTAATTTCTCTTCAAAATATCAATTTAATGGGAAATATTTTCATTCAGTCATGTATGCTTTTCCTTAATCCATGGATTTGCTTCTGATTGCTTCTGAGTGGTTCTATGATTAATCTTTTGAATTCTGTGTCTGGCATCTCATCAATCTCTTCATCTTCACATTCTAGTATTGAAATGTTATGTTTCTTTGGAAGTGTCATATTGCCTTTTTTATTCTTGTTTCTTGAGTTGCTGCATTTACTTTCTGGCATTTGTGTAGATACTTGTTGGTTATTTTATTCCCCCTGTGATGGGTTTTATCTTTGGAGAATGCCTCTGTGGCTTAGTGGAGTGTCTGCTCTTTCAGTGAGTATGGTCAGGGAGTTCTGTTCAGTGGTCCAGGGTGGATGAGTGTCCACGGTATCACCCAAGTTGGGTGTGATAGCTTATTAACCGAAGGGGGAGGGATGGAAATGTCTACTGGTGTGATCACTCCCTCCCTTCCTCTCCTTCAAGCAGAGCAATGCCTGGGTGTTAGTCCCCAGCATGTTCAAGACTCATCCACATGAATGATCTGCACAGAGCTCCCTGTGTGCATGGTTCCGGCTGCAATGGACTTCCCCGGGAACTGAGGAGTTCCGAGAGTTCAGTTCTGCACCCAGAGCTTGCCCAGAACCCCAGCCACACCCTGCCCCCTCTTACAGTCACAATGCTTCACAGTCTCAGCACCCAGGGCTCCCACAGATAAGGAATGCTGGAGAGTCCTCTCTGCCCCACAGGCTGTCCTGTCCACAGAGAGGCTGAGGAGTTCTCAGAGCTGCTGCCTGTGTGTATTTCACCCCCGCCAGTTCAAGTTTGATCCCCCCAGCCAGACTCCAAGTCCGTGGGGAACTCGATTTTTCCTCCAGGTAGAATCCCTGGGTTGCAAGCAAGCACAACACTCTCAGGTCCACAGCCCTACTGCTTTCAGAATTGTGCTGGGTGCGTACAAGGGACCTCACAGGTGGCACTGCCCTTCAGTGGGGATGTCTCCTCTTCCCCGCCCATTGCCAGGTGGGTGCAGCGGAGCTGGTGTTGTTGCCCTGATGACAAGGTGGGAACAGACACCACCAGTTGATTAGAACTGCTGTGGTTGTCCCTGCCAACAGTCTCCACTAGCTGCTGTGTGTGCATGGAGAAGCTGGAGCTGTTGCTCCCGTTTTTTGTCTGAAATGGCACCAGCCTTCCCAGCTCCCCTGAGGGTTCTGGGCTGGGCTCAAACACTGTGCAGTCTACCAGACCCTCTCTCCAGCTGGATCAACAGTGATGCAGGCTGGTGCAGTCTAACCTCATCTTGCCATCCTGGGTGGGCTGCCTAGTTCTTCTGCTGTTTTCATGCTCAGTGCTCTGTGCTTGTTGTTGCACATCTGTGCCTTCCCCTTGGTCTAGACTGTTTCCTCTGCTTTGACAACATCTTCCACTGCAGTTGTCCCCATAACTTTTTCCTGAGAGTGTAACTTCTCCACTTTTTTCCTGCTACATTCATGAAGACCTCCCTGTCACTATTCTGCCATCTTGCTTAACCTAATGTTATTCAAGTACAAGGTTAAGCTCTGTCCTCAACATCTGCTTCTTAATATTGAAGCTAGGCTTTCTCTCCCTCACCCCTGGCTTTCAACTCAAGAAGTGAGTTTTCTACCTTAATCTCTCCTGGAATATTCCCTTAAACTCTGTGGGAGCATCATCTGCTTTGTCAGCCATGGAGAGAGTTTAGTTAGGGTGCTTATACTTGAGAGCTCTCCTCAGGAGAGCTGATGCAGATCTTAGGAATAAAAAGGTGAGCAAAGAACATTGATTACTCCCTCTAGTACTCTGTGCTTCCAATTGGACAGACTTGCCCCTCATCACACTTGTGCTGGCTTGCAAAAGTAAGCTATGCATTGCTATTGGTTGAAGTAGTTGCACACTTTAAATAATATCCATTATTAAATATCACTTAATAATATTTAAATAATATGCTCTTTTCCTGCCTCTAAAAGTCTGTTCACACTGCCTCTAGTTTTCTGGACTGAAATCTTAGCTCTCCACTCAGAATTAATTCTTTGCCCCCTATAGACTCTGGCCTCCCCTCTTGGTGGTTAGAACTGTGGCTTTCCTATGCTAAGTGTCTGCTGCTCCATATAGAGCACCCACCCTTGACCACTAGCCCTGGAACCTGAGGAATCTTTGATAAAGAGAAGGGATACCTACAATGGAGGAGTTGTTTCATTCCTTCATCCTCTCTAATGAACTTTTCTTGTGTCTTTGTTGCCAGAGGACCTGAAAAATCCAAAGAGTAAAGTTGGAAGAAGATGGTAGCCCTCAGAAACTTTGCTTCTCAATAGTCATGACTCTAAAGATAAGTCCTGGGTAATGAATGAAGGTGTCCTTAACAAATGTGGCTATGAGTCAATGTTTGCATTTCAGTTCCCAAGCCCAGCTCATGGTAACCTAACTAACTAACTTTCTCTTTCTCTTCCTCAGTCCCTCCCTGCATTCCATTCTTCCTTCCTTCTTTCTCTTTCTGTGTCTAAGAAAGAGACGGAGAGAGACAAAGAACTCCCATCTACTGGTTCACTCCTCAAATGCCCACAATGACTGGGTTTGGGCATTGGGCATTGGGATTGGGTTGAAGCTGGGCACTGCCAACTCAATCCAGATCTCCCAGAGGAGTGGCAAGAATCAAATTACTTGAGTCATCACTGCTGCCTCCCAGGATGTGCATTAACAGGAAGCTGGAGTCAGGAGCAAAAGGCACTCTGATATGTGATACGGGCATCTTATCAGCTGGGTGAAACATCCAACTCCAAGTTACCTTTAAATTGAGATCTGAGCTATGAAGAGGAGTTAACCAGGAAAAGTAAGATTTGGTGGTACTGGTGATGAAGGGCAGGTGAAAGGATTTATGTAGCCAATGACTAATAGATATCAACTGTGTCACCCTTCTACTAGGTTTAGTTACAATGAACTCCAATGTCCAACTCACAGCCTGCAGAAGTCCAAATCCTACCTCAAGATCTTACAAGATTATTCTTGGGCTTGTATTTGCTATTCCTGTGGAACTCTGTCATTTATTCAACAAAAATCTTCCCACATAAGGAATTTAGTTGTGAAGTTAATTTTATTTACCATTTCAGGATCACCAGGTGGAAACTACTGCACTCAGCCAAATTCAGCAGAAAAACAGAGAATTTGTTCTTAAATGTCATTATTATCCCATCCCCACAAAGGATTCCTATTTTCCTTTACCTCTTGAATGGCTTAATCCTCTACCTTCTCTCATTGTCCTGTCATGACTCCCTTTTCATTTCTTCTTCCACTCAGGAGCAAATTCCGATAATTCCTCTTATTTTCCATGTGCCCAGGGGCTCATCTTTTGTCAGTGGTCTCTTGTGAACATAGCCCTTATTCTGGTGGTGGGGAATCTAAGCACAAGGACTGGCCACTGAGGAGGATAGTGGATTTTTTAAAGATTTATTTTTTATTTATTTGAAAGTCAGAGTTACAGAGAGGCAGAGGAGGAGGAAGAGAAGGAGAAGGAGATCAGTCCTCCATCTACTAGTTCACTGTCCAGATGGCTTAAATGGCTGGGGCTGGGCCAAAGCCAGGAGACTGGAGCTTCCTCTGGGTCTCCCAAGTGGATGCAGGGGCCCAAGCACTTTAGCCATTTTCCTCTACTGTCTCAGGTGCATTAACAGGGAGCTGGATCAGAATTGGAGCAGTTGGGTCTCAAACTGGTGTCCACATAGGATGCCAGCATCACAGGCAGAGGCCTAACCCATTACACCACCACACCAGCCCAAGGATTGTGATTAACAAGTGTTTATGTCAGCACTAAATCATCCCAAATACACTGGCAAACACATGGATGGCATGGCTGTGATGCTAGGCACCATGTAAACAGTTTGGTTTCATTACTGCTACTATCCTACCGTTACATCTAATATTATACCTCTTCCTCCTGCTGTCACTACTCTTATTTCCTGAACACTTCCCAGGTAAATAACTTTACATCCAGCTTTCATCTCATCTCCATGGAAATGCCACCAAGTAGGCATTTTCTTCATTTTACAGTTAAGGAAATTAAGGTTTACAGATGTTAAGCAATGCAAAGTTACCCAGTTCAAAAATAGTGGCAATAGCTAGTCTCAAAGTTGTACATTTAATCATGGAATAGAATGTAACAAAGCACCTTTCCCTATTTCTTGGTTTTATTTATAAAACAGATGAGATTGTGTAGCTTTGTACATATTGATCAACAGTACCATCCACACTGAAGTAGTTTGTAACTGAAAATATGTACTTTATTTGAAAAAAATGGGAAAGGTGGTCAAATCTGTGATGAAAGTCGATGAGAAAATATATGTGAGGATTCAGCTGTCTTTCCAGGGTCATTTCTAGCAAGTAAGACTTACTAGTAATGGTTAAATTGTGTTCTGTGTCAGTTTCCTAAAGAACTTCTTAGTTGTCCTTAGGGAAATGATTTTGCATTGAAATAATAGTTACATAAGAAAATGCTTGTGATTAATTGCATATCATGTTTATGAAGGTGAGGAATAAACTGTTTATACTTGTTTTTATTTCTCAGCAAAACAGTAAGAATCTTGGCAAATATATGATCGATTTTGGAACCACACACACCATTTGCTGCTTTAGTCCTCTTACTTCCTACCTCCAAGGTGGTGAGAATCACTTCAGTTAACTTTTCCAAAATGCCTGTGAATGGAGATTCAAAATGCCTCATGAACTCCCATAGCAACCTGATTTTAAGTCTATGCCAAGATTTTCATGCTATAGTAGGAGGCATGTGAGATTTATAATCAGAAAAGTAGCATTTGCATTTTGTCTCCAATATCCATCAGGTCTATGATTTACTAGCATCAGATTCCTTTTCTGTCGAATGGCATAGAGAGAACATAGAGATCCATGGGAAGAAAGCCCTGGCTTCATATCAGAAAGTTGCATATGAAGTCCTCACCCATAAGGTTATTGAATCCTTACCAACTGTAATCTCCATGGTGAACACTTAAAGACCAAGAGGCAAAGCATCATGGAAGGGAAGGCAGACCTACAACCCATTTGCTCTTAAGATCACAGTCCTATTACATCATTACTGGAGAAGAAAGACTATGGAGGCTGAGCTTTCTCTAAACCTTCCATTTTCCAGTTTTTTTGGGTCAAGTTTCTCTTTGAAGCATTCTCAGCTTAGTGCTCTTCCCTTAGTCACAGATAAAGCAGGTTCCTTCTTTCAGTTCCCTTTGGGTTTTTGATACTGCCTGGTGTCTGTCTATTCCTCTCTGTCCACAATAGGGCAGGTGTGTTCTCATCCCTCCCCTCCCGGGTCTCATACAGACTCCTCATGCAGACTTCCTGTCTGAGCAGCTTCCTTTGTCCTGAGATGCCTGTCCAGGATTGCTTCCTCAAAGTTTCCTCTGAAAAGCAAACATACACCATGAATGGACTCCCTTTTTCTTTTTGTGAGCAAGACACTATGTCTTCTGTCAATTCTCAATTTCTATTTCCAACTCTTTCCTAGGCTTTTACTCCTGGTTTCATATAAGCATGTCAATTCTGACCCTTCGAATATTGAGTTAATTATTTACTTCCTGGCTTCTCAAATCAACCTTCTGTCCACCCCCTTCTTCTGCTCTCTTCCTCCTGTCTTCACTTCCTGCCCACCTTTCACCCCTTTCCTCCCACATCCTCTGCCCATCCACTTACCTCTGTGACTTCAGAGCCACAGCATCACCCAAGCCAGAGAAGTTCCAGGGATCTGCAATGCCTGTCTTCTTCACAGTCTATAGACATGAAGCCTATTTTCAGTAGCTCCAAGATACCTTTTAAATTTTTCCATGCGTTTTAAACATAAAATATAAGAAGCATGTAATAAATCTTCTGATATTCCACCTATCACTTCTAAAACTTAACAATTCTTTGTGTTTTCTTCATATTTTTATAAAGGTTATAGAACACTACAAAGTTAGAGCCCCTGTGTTCTTCCCCAATCCCAGTTCCCAATATCCTTCTTTAGAGAAACTATTAGCCTTAATTTTTTTCTTTTTGGCATATGGCAACTTTATTGAGATGTAATTCATAAGCTATATAATTCAATGTTGTTGAGTTTATTCACAGAATTGTATAACCTTTGCCAAATTATTCCTAGAACATTTTCCTCTTCTCCTATGGATCCAATAGCCCCATCTCTCCAGCTACTGGCATCCATTTAACTCTTCCAGTCTCTATAGATTTGCCTATTCTGGGTATTTCATTTAAATGGGGTCATGTAATATATGGCACCATTATCCATTTTTTTCATATTCATGTCTCTGTCGTATTGTTACCACACATATTTTCTGTAGTCACATTAATAGTATTATCCCATACATAGGATACTGTGGGTTACCTTTTTTTTCATTTTTTGGATTGCCTTTAAAAAATCAATATTATGGTTTGAAATGTACCCATTTGATGGATATAGTTAAAGAATTTTGGCCGGCGCCGTGGCTCAACAGGCTAATCCTCCGCCTTGCGGCGCCGGCACACTGGGTTCTAGTCCTGGTCGGGGCACCGGATTCTGTCCCGGTTGCCCCTCTTCCAGGCCAGCCCTCTGCTGTGGCCCAGGAGTGCAGTGGAGGATGGCCCAGGTGCTTGGGCCCTGCACCCCATGGAGAGACCAGGAAAAGCACCTGGCTCCTGGCTCCTGCCATCGGAGGAGCGCGGTGCGCCGGCCACAGCGCGCCGACCGCGGCGGCCATTGGAGGGTGAACCAACGGCAAAAGGAAGACCTTTCTCTCTGTCTCTCTCTCTCTCACTGTCCACTCTGCCTGTAAAAAAAAAAAAAAAAGAATTTTAATTTTCACTGTTTTGTAAAAGTTGCCTATTTTCCTGAAAGTGGGATTTTTAGATTCCTGTTTCTTTTTAGTAAAAGTGCCTGAACCTGCCCCATTCTCTAAATACTTAAGTGGTCCCATTACACAATTATCTTTAGCTGGAAGATGCTGAGTTGTGGGATATGGGCATCATCAACTGGACCAGATCTTGCCAAATTGTTCTCCAAAACAGGAGTTTTGCTTTACTTTTTTCTCAGCAGGCTGTGAGAGCTCCCATTGCTCCACATTTTCATGAAAATTTATTATTTTCAGACTTAAGAACAAAACCAAACAAACACAAGAATTTGGGCCAGTTTTATGAATATGTATTATCTAATTTTGACTTTAAATCAAAATTTTTAATTACTAGGAAGGTTAGGTTTCTTTTAATATCTTTCTTAAACATTTACATTTCCTTTTGTATAAATTTACATTTTACTTCTTTGTAACTCCAGGATTGTTTCTCTCTTTCTTATTGATTGGTAGGTTTTATTTCTATATCCTAGATACAAATTCTTTTTCAATTTATGTCTTTTACTTTTACTAATGTGGTTAGTCTTTGGGTGGGAAAATTTTAAATATTGTTTAGCCAAGTTTATCCATTTCGGGGTAAGTTTGCTTTTTGTGTCTTATTTAAGAAAGTATTCTTTATTTTTTAACTTTGATCACATTGTAAACACACAAAGGTTGTCACATAATTGTATATTTTTCTACTTTTTACACAATTGTTCTTCTTTTCCACAGAGAGGCTGCTTTTTAGCGTCTCATCTTGAGAGGGCAAGCACTGAAATCCTAATTCTAATGGAATAGTAGTAAAAACGCCTCAGTTATTTAAATGGAAAGGAGTGCCTTTGTACCCTAGTCTTGCACCTAGTATCAGGAATATACAGCAGCCTTTTTCTTTAAGTATACAAAATAAATTGCTTGTAGACATGGACAAGGACGGCAGTAAACATTATATATTATCGTCAACTGGAACCAGCAGCTGACAGCAACACAGCGATTTTCTTAAGCAGCAGCCAGCCTGTTCCTCAGTCATCTTCTTCAACAGACTTCTCGGAAGCTATTGGTGAGGGCACTGCCTTGAGCTTCCTGTCACAGTTCATTACTAAGTGTAAAGCACTATTCTAGGAATTAGAACACTTTACCTCTCAAACCACCTCTCGTTCTGCTCATCATATCTGTTCCAGGGTCCTTCTTGACTTTAGAAACTCCTGTGATTTCAAGTTCTGCTGTAATTAAGAGAGGGGTCACACCAACAGCATCCAATAAAGGAGTTTTTTTAAAATTTATTTTGGATGAACAAATTTCATGTATTACATATATGCATATTTAGGAACATAGTGGTACTTCCCATCCTACCCACCTTCCTGCCCACACTACCACCCTTCTTTCTTCTTCCCCAATTATTCCCACTCTTATTTTTTACAATGGTCTATTTTCAGTTTACTTCATACTCGTAGGGTTAACATATACAGTTTGGGAACATGATGATTCTTCCTCCCCACCTCCCTCCCATCCATACTCCTGCCTTTCTTCCTTCTCCCCTTCCTTTCCCATTCTTATTTTTTACAGAGATAAATTTTCAGTTAATTTTTACACTCATAAGATTAACACTACACTAGAAAGCTCACTGATTAGCCTGAAGAAAAAGAAAAGAACAAAACCAAACAAACACAAGAAAAAACATTGTTCCTCGATGGTCAAGGCAAAGACCATTCAAAATCATCACATCTCAAAGTGTTAGTTTTGCTCCTATAGATTACATTTTAAGTACTCTATTAGTTACCAAAGATCAGAGAGACCATATGATATTTATCTTTTTGTAACCAGCTTATTTCACTAAGTATAATGGTTTCCAGTTGCATCCATTTTATTGCAAATGACAGGGTTTCACTTTTTATTACTGTGTAGTATTCCATAGTGTATATATAGCATGATTTGTTTATCCAGTCTTCAGTTGATAGACATCTGGGTTGATTCCATATCATAGCTATTGTAAATTGAACTGAAATGAACATGGGGGACAGATTACTCTTTCATGTGCTGATTTAATTTCCTTTGGATAAATTTCCAGTAGTGGAATAGCTGGATCATTTGGTAGGTCCATATTTGGCTTTCTGAGATATCTCCATACTGACTTCCACAGTGGCTATACCACTTTACATTCCCACCAACAATGGATTAAGTTACCCTTCTTCCCACATCCTCGCCAGCATTCGTTGTTTGTTGATTTCTATATAAAAGCCATTCTAATAGGGGTGAGGTAAAACCTCATTGTGGTTTTGATTTGCATTTCCCTGATGGCTAGCAATCTTGAACATTTTTTCATGTATCTATTGGCCATTTGAATTTCCCCTCTTGAAAAATGTCTGTTCAGGTCCTTTGCCCATTTTTTTTTTACTAGGTTGTTTGTTTTGTGGTTGTTGAGTTTCTTGAGCTCTTTACAGATTCTGGAAGTTAATCCTTTGTCAGTTGCATAGTTTGTAAATATTTTCTCCCATTCTGCCAGTTGCCTCTTCACTTTGCTGAATGTTTCTTTTGCAGTACAGAAGCTTCTCAGTTAGATGTAATTCCACTTGTTAATTTGGGCTTTGATTGCCTGTGCTTCTTGGGTCTTTCCCAAGAACTCTTTGCCCATGCCAATGTCTTGTCAGGTTTCCCCAATGTTCTCTAGCAATTTGTTGGTATGACGTCATGGATTTAGGTCTCTGATCCATTTTGAGTGGATTTTTGTGTAAGGTGTAAGGTATGAGTCTTGTTTCATTCTTTTGCATGCAGAGATCCAGTTTTCACAGCACCATTTGTGGAAGAGACTGTCTTGGCTCCTGGGGTTGATTGTTGCTTCTTTGGCAAAGACAAGTTGGCTGTAGACATGTGGATTAATTTCTGGAGTTTCTATTCTGCTCCATTGGTCTACAAGTCTGGTTTGGCGCCAGTACCAAGCTGTTTTGATTATAACTGCCTGGTAGAAGACTCTATGGAGTACACAGTTCCCTCTGCTATGAGCTGCTCTAGGCAACCAAGGAGCTCTGATAGTATGCAGCAGCACTCTGTGATTGCCCAGATCCCAGCTACACCCTGCCTCCTCTTATACAGTCACCATGTTTTCTGTCTCAGCTCCCAAGTCTCTCAGGGTCAAGGTGTGCCAGCGGTGCCACTCCACCCCACTCGCCTGTCTTGTCTACAGGGAGACAGGTGTTTCCAGAGCTGCTGTCTGTGTGTGTTCCAGCCTGTTGGATTGAGTCCAGACTTCTCAACCAAATTTGACATCTGTGGGGAACGGGTTTTTCTCTCTGGTGAGATGTCTGAATCACAGGTGCCCATAATACTGGCCAACCACAGCCCCACTCACTTCACAATTGTGCTGAGTGCATAGGAGAGTCCTGCAGGCAGCACTCCCCTTCTAGAAGAATGGCTACCCTTCTCCTCCTGTTGCCGAGTGGGTGCGGCTGGCACAGTGGAGAACATCTTGTCAGTTGTTTTTGAACTGTTGTGGTTGTCCCTGCCGACTGGGTGGAGGGCAGTCCCAATAATTGCTGAGTGTGGGCACATTAACTAGAGCAGCCACTACCTGCCTATGTACAAAAATGGTACCAGACCTCCCACCGCTGGATGCAGGTCACTGTTGTAGTGGAGAGAAGGGGAGAGAGAGACACGCTGCTTCCTCCTCCCTGTCCCCACCTTCCTCCTGTGAGCAGTTGCCCTGCTGTCCTGAGGGATCCAGGCCAAACTCCAAAAGGTGCAGATCACTATACTCTGCCTCCCGCTGTATCAACAGCAGCATGGGCCCATGCAGTCTGATCTCACCTGGTTTGCCAATGTGGGCGCCTTCTTCCTGGGATCCAAGCTGTTGGGGCTTCTGCTGTCTCATTGCACCTTGCTGCATGTCTGCACTTTCTGCATAGGTCTGGGCTGTTTCTACTGCTTTTGCGGGATTTCCCACTGTGTTTTCCCCTGCAGCTTTACCCTGAGAGTGTACTTTCTCTACTTTTTAAAATATTAATTTCACCTAGCCAAAATCAGACCACTCTGTTGCTATTCTGCCATCTTGGAACCCCCACGCCTACCTTGTCTTAATTCAGGCTCTCTTAATTTTTCATTTGACTACTTCAAAATCTACTTGGCTAGTCTTTTTTTGCAGGCTTTCCTTCGCTTCCATATTTTCATAAATCTTTCTTTGATTAAAATATAAAGATTCTATATCTGGGGCTACAGTTTTGTAATGGCTTTTCCTATTCATAAGACTAAACCTTAGTGTTGTCAATGGGATTTGCAAAAACTCTTGCGATTTGTCTCTCACCTTACACATTCTACCCATGCTCCGTTCCATCCAACCAAAATGTTTTAAACATTTCGTGTTTCCCATGCCTTCTTACCATTGCCTAGTCCTCATTCTTTTTCCTAGAAGTCTCTTTGTGCTACACCTGTTTGGTTATTGCTCACTGTGTGTCGAGACTGAGTTAAAGTGCTCTCTCTGGAATCTTCCCTCTCATGCCCATCTTTTCAGAATGAGTTGAAATGCTTTCCTTTGCGTTCCCACACCAGGCTCCAGGGCCCCTGAACTCACTGGTAGTAGAATTCTTATTCACCTCATCGTGGCAAGTTTCTCCCTATTTGTGGAACAGGTCTTCAGATGAGATCTGCTTTCTTCTCACCTCCAGTGCCTGGTACATGGTACATACTCAATAAACATTTGTCGATGATTGAAAATACAGGAACGTAAATGGGACTTCACACTCTGCATTTTTTTTCATGGAATTAAGATCTTTTTTGATTTCTGAGGACAATATATTAACAATACTGAGATTTAAATATGTTTTGAAATACCACCCTTTTTTGTGTTAACATCTAAATGATATCCCAGATGGGATTGACAGGATATTAAAACTACAACCTTGTTCAAATATCTTAAGAGTAGAAGAATATTCAATACAAAAATACACTTTATTTATTTATTTTTATTTAACAAATGTAAATTTACAAAGTGCAACCTTTGCATTGTTGTGGCTTTTCCCCCCATAACTGCCCTCCCACCCGCAGCCATCCCATCTCCCACTTCCTCTCCCATCCAACTCTTCATCAAGATTCATTTTCAATTATCTTTATATACAGATCAACTTAGTATATACTAAGCAAAGATTTCAACAGACTGCACTTATACAACTGCACAAGATATAGAGTACTGTTCGACTAGTAGACAAAAACACACTTTATAAACCCCATGACTGGAATAGGAAGGCAGCACACCGATAGTCCGGGGAGAGACAGTTTAATAAAAGTGGAGATACTGCGGGTTTAAGGAAGAGTAGGGGAAGAAACAGCAGAGGAAACTCTTCCAGAACTAGTGATTCACAGTGGACCTTTGAGGAGAGCATGGGAGCCTGCAGTTCGGGACACCAGCAGCAGACTCAACGCACCAGCGCTGGAATGCCAGGTGAGCCGATCCTCAATAGCCCGAAACACCAGCAGGGAAGCAGAAAGAGGAGACTAGAGCGAACAAGGCTTGAAACCCTGTGGGAAAAAGTTCACCAGGCTAACTAGAAGAGAGAGAGAAAGAAAAAAGTGACCGATACGGACACGAGTTTCTCTCTCCGCCCACCTCTCAAAGGTGAGCAAGACAAAGAGCAGGTGCCATTTTGGACATATGTCATAAGCAGGGCGACCTCAGGTCTGCACCGGCCCTGAGCCTAGCAGAAAAACCTGACTCTGGGCGTGGGGGTGAAATAACAGGAGATTAGAACCTAATAATGTGTGGTGCTAATGAACTGAGACTGTGAAAAAAGAGACGGTTGGGGAGAGAACTCACAGAATTCACCACGTGAATACTCTCCAGAGACACTACAGTTCGGTAGCCTTGGTAGCCTAGTGGTGAGACTGCAGGAGAATTTGAACCCACACTGAAGGCCGCAGAGATTCCCTCTGTGGTCCTTGGGAAAGAGCTTCCGATCTCTGGCTCCTGTGGGTATATCATTTGCCTGCTAACCACCCCCAATTCCATTCAGCTGTGTGGAATTACTTCCCTTTTGAACCAAAAAAAAAAAAAAGGGAACAGAGAGAGATTTACCACGCCTAACCTGGGAGTGTCTCCTTTGACACACCCTCAACCCTGAGGAACCAAACAGAGCTCTCAGGCCACACCCATCCCAAGCCTCTAAGGCTCCATCAAAAGCAGACAGTCCACTTAATCTAGAGTCATAGTATAACAAGAAAAAAACACCACAGTGAAGAAACCAATATGCCAAACAACAAACGCAAAAACCGAGGTAATAAGAACAAGGAAGACACTATGGCATCCCCAAATGAAAAAGACACCCCAATTCAAGATTACAAAGATGATGAGATAGAACAGATGCAAGAAGCAGATCTCAAAAAATTGATAAGAACACTAAGAAGTACTCAAAAACAAATTCTTGGACTACAGAAATCCTTAATGGACAAGGTAGAAAATCTCTCTCGTGAAAATGAAATATTAAGGAGAAATCAAGCTGAAATGAAACAACTAGTAGAACATGAAACTGTGATAGTGACGAGAAATCATAATGAAGTGAAGAATTCAATAGATCAAATGAAAAACACATTAGAGAGCCTTACAAACAGAATGGGTGAGGCAGAAGAGAGAATATCGGACTTAGAAGACAGAGCACAGGAAACTATACAGTCAAACCAAAGACAAGAAGAGGAAATTAGAAATCTAAAAAATATTGTTGGGAATCTACAGGATACTATTAAAAAACCCAACATTCGAGTTCTAGGAATTCCTGAAGGCATGGAGAGGGAGAAAGGATTAGAAGGCCTTTTTAGTGAGATAATAGCAGAAAATTTCCCAGTTTTGGAGAAGGACAGAGACATCCTAGTACAGGAAGCACATAGAACCCCTAGTAAACATGACCAAAAGAGGTCCTCACCACGACACGTTGTAATTAAACTCACCACAGTGAAACAGAAAGAAAAGATCCTAAAATGCGCAAGAGAGAAACGTCAAATTACACTCAGAGGATCTCCAATTAGACTCACAGCAGACTTCTCATCAGAAACCCTACAAGCTAGAAGGGAATGGCGAGACATAGCCCAGGTACTTAGAGAGAAAAACTGCCAGCCCAGAATATTATATCCTGCCAAGCTCTCATTTGTGAATGAAGGTGAAATAAGGACCTTTCATAACAAACAAAAATTGAAAGAATTTGTTGCCACTCGTCCAGCCCTGCAAAAGATACTTAAAGATGTGTTACACACAGAAACACAGAAACACGGCCATCAACATGAAAGAAGGTAAACCAAGGGAACCTCACAGCAAAAGATCACAGGGAATTCAAAGCATACATTTGGATAAAGAAATTATGGGACATGTACTCTATAGAATACTATACAGCAGTCAAAAACAATGAAATCCGGTCATTTGCAATAAGATGGAGGAATCTGGAAAACATCATTCTGAGTGAATTAAGCCAGTCCCAAAGGGACAAATATCATATGTTCTCCCTGATCGGTGACAACTAATTGAGCACCAAAGGTGAAACCTATTGAAGTGAAATGGACACTATGAGAAACAGTAACTTGATCAGCTCTTGTGCTGACTGTTGTTGTACAACGTAATACTTTATCCATTTTGGTAATTTTTTTATTCTAGTACTATTGGTTGAACTCTGTAATTAACAAACAATTATTCTTAGGTGTTTAAATTTTAACTGAAAAGGGCCGGCGCCGTGGCTCAACAGGCTAATCGTCCGCCTTGCGGCGCCGGCACACCGGGTTCTAGTCCCGGTCGGGACGCCGGATTCTGTCCCGGTTGCCCCTCTTCCAGGCCAGCTCTCTGCTGTGGCCCAGGAGTGCAGTGGAGGATGGCCCAAGTGCTTGGGCCCTGCACCCCATGGGAGACCAGGAGAAGCACCTGGCACCTGGCTCCTGCCATTGGATGAGCGCGGTGCGCCGGCCGCAGCACCCCGTCCGCGGCAGCCACTGGAGGGTGAACCAACGGCAAAGGAAGACCTTTCTCTCTGTCTCTCTCTCTCACTGTCCACTCTGCCTGTCAAAATAAAAAATAAATAAATAAATAAAAATTTTAACTGAAAAGTGATCCCTGTGAAATATAAGAGTGGGAATAAGAGAGGGAGGAGATGTACAATCTGGGACATGCTCAATCGGAACTGCCCCAAATGATGGAGTTAGAATTGTGTCAGGGAATTCCAATACAATCCCATCAAGGTGGCATGTACCAAGGCCATCTCACTAGTCCAAGTGATCAATTTCAGTTCACAATTGATCACACTGATAGGTCTAAGAGTCAAAGGGATCACACAAACAAGACTAGTGTCTGCTAATACTAACTGATAGAATGAAAAAGGGAGAGAATGATCCAACATGGGAAGCGAGATACACAGCAGACTCATAGAATGGCAGATGTCCTAAATAGCATTCTGGCCTCAGAGTCAGCCCTTAAGGCATTCAGATCTGGCTCAAGAGCCCATGAGAATATTCTAGGCATGGAAAGCCAAGACACTCTGGAAAAAAAAGAAGACCTAAATGAAAGATCTCTGTGAGTGAGATCCCAGTGGAACGAATGGGGCCATCAAAGAAGGAGGTACCTTTCTCTGAAGGGAGGAGAGAACCTCCACTTTGACTATGACCCTGTCGGAATAAGATTGAAGTCAGTGAACCCTAAAGGCTTCCATAGCCTTGGCAACTCATGACTAGAGCCTAGGGAGATTACTGATGCCATAAACAAGAGTGTCAAATTGTTAAATCAACTTCAGGGGTCACTGTGTACTTACGTCTCATGTGGGATCTGTACTTAATTTGTTGTCCAATGTGAAGTAATGCTATAACTAGCACTGAAACAGTATTTTACACTTTGTGTTTCTGTGTGGGTGCAAACTGATGAAATCTTTACTTAGTATATACTGAATCTATCTTCTGTATGTAGATAATTAAAAATGAAAAAAAATCTTGGTGTTAAATTGGAAATTGCCTAGAAAATTAATCAATATTTTAAAAAAATATATCATGTAGGATCTCTGTCCTTAATGTGCTATACATTGTGAATTAATACTATAACTAGTACTCCAACAGTATTTTTCACTTTGTGTTGCTATGTGAGGGCAAACTGTTGAAATCTTTACTTAATATATAGTAAACTGATCTTCTGTATATAAAGAGAATTGAAAATGAATCTTGATGTGAAGCAAGTGGAGAGGGAGTGGGAAAGGGGAGGGTTGCGGGTGGGGGGGAAGTTATGGGGGGGGAAGCCATTGTAATCTATAAGCTGTATTTTGGAAATTTATATTCTTTAAATAAAAGCGTTATAAAAAAAATAAACCCCATGACTGTTTATATAATATAAAACAAATATTCAGGTGCAAAAGCTAACGTGATGGAATGGCATTTTTGATTTGGGGTGTTAGAGGGAGTGTCCAGCTGAGGGTACCAGCCCTGTTGCTTCCTCTGCTCTGCCTGAATCGAAACTCCCCCTGGGCAGGGGCCACATAGCGCTTGGCATGCCACAGCACACGGTATGTGTTCACTGCCCTGAAACGTTTTTCAGGATACTGTGATATATTCTTTTTCTTTTCTTTTCTTTTCTTTTTTTTTTTTGACAGGCAGAGTTAGACAGTGAGAGAGAGAGAGACAGAGAGAAAGGTCTTCCTTCTGTTGGTTCACCCTCAAAATTGCCGCTACGGCTGGCGGGCTGTGCTGATCTGAAGCCAGGAGCCAGGTGATTCTCCTGGTCTCCCATGCGGGTGCAGGGCACAAGCACTTGGGCCATCCTCCACTGCACTCCTGGGCCACAGCAGAGAGCTGGCCTGGAAAAGGGGCAACCGGGACAGAATCCAGCGCCCCGTCCGGGACTAGAACCCCGGGTGCCGGTGCCGCAATTGGAGGATTAGCCTAGTGAGCCACGGCACCGGCCTGTGATATATTCTTAATAGAAATGCAACATGTTTTTGCAACAACACGTCAGCTTCAGGAAGGGGATTTTAACAACTGTTTCTGGGCCGGCATTGTGGCGTAGCAGGTCAATCTGCTGCCTGCGATGCCAGCATTCCATACGAGTGCCAATTTGTGTCCTGGCTGCTCCACTTCTGATCCAGCTTCCTGCTCATGGACTAAAAAAAAAAGCAGTGGAAGGTGGTCAAAGTGTTGGGGCCCTTGCCAGCCACGTGGGAAACCCAGATGAAGCCTCTGGCTCCTGCTTTTAACCTGGCCCCACTCAGAATGATGTGGCAGTTTGGGAAGTGAACAGTGGATGGAGCACCTCTCTCTCAGTCTCTCCTTCTCTCTCTGTAACTCTGAATTGCAAATAAATATATATATATATATATATATTTTAAAAAAAACCCTGTTTCTAATTTTCATTTACTATGAGTGTTATGGTAATACTATGGTGGGAAATAATTTAATGGTCAATAACAATACAGATGTTCCTTTATTTACTGGGGTTATATGCAGATAAATTCACTGTACATTTAAAATGATCTCAAGTGGAAAATGCGCTGACTCTACCTAACCAAGTGGCCATTCGCACTTAGCAGCACTGTGCACTGTAGAGCGTGGGCGGTTCCCCCTCGTGACTGCCTGGCTCACTGGGAGCTGTGCTCTTTACTGCTGCCTAGCATTGCAACAGAAGGTCATACCACCTATTGTTAGCCCAGGAAAAGATCAAAATTCAAAACTGGAGGGAAATTTTCTTTGAATACATTTGGCTTTGCTACTATCTTAAAGTTGAACAATGAAGTCAAACCGTTGTTAGGGACCACATGTAAACCTTGGTGTAGCAAGTATTTTCATGTACAACAATTAATTTATTCCATGTACCAACATCACTAGGTGGGCATTACCACCGTCTGCATTTTATAAAACTGAGATTCAGGGAGATTAAGCAACATGTCCAGTGTCTGATAGATGATTAGCTGTAGAGCTGAGATTCAAATTCATCCCAAGAACTTTCTTGCCCCTGTTCTCTCTTTGACCTCATTCAGCCACTCGCGTATTTCCATACTTGTAGTTAACACACTTAGAATCAGGATAGATTCAAAATTTATTCATTTATTTGAAAGGCAGAGAGACAGATGGAAAGGTCTTGGACCTGCTGATTCACTCCCCAAAGCCCACAAGAGCTGGGGTTGGGGCTGGGCCAGACCAAGGCTAGGAACACAGGATTCCATTCAGGTCTCCCACATGAGTGGCAGACCCAAGTACGTGAGCCACCACCTATTGCATTAGCAGGAAGCTGGCATCAGAAGTGGAGACTGGAGCTGAATCCAGCCACTCTGATGTGTCACTTGGGCGCCACAAGTGGTGTCTTAAGAGTTGTGCCAAGGGGTCAGCACTGTGGTGCAGTAGGCTAGGCCTCCGCCTGTGGTGCCAGCATCCCCTGTGGGCACAGGTTCGTGTCCCATTTGTTCCTCTTCTGATCCAGCTCTCGGCTTATGGCCCGGGAGAGCAGTGGAAGATGGTCCAAGTGCTTGAGCCCCTGCACCTAAAAGCAGACCCAGAAGGAGCTCCTGGCTTCAGATTGGCCCATCTCTGGCCATTGCTGCCATTTGGAAAGTGAACCAGGGGATGGAAGACCTCTCTCTCTGTCTCTCCCTCTCTGTTACTCTGCTTCTCAAATTAATAAACAAAATCTTAAATAAAAAGAGTTGTGCCAAACACTCACTCCAGGTACTAAATTTTTGTTCAGCAAATTCTAACATTTTAACATTTTCCTGAAATATTGCATAGATCATAAAATTACAGTTTTGAGTGATTGCATCAGATTCCTCTGCTTGTGCATTTTAATCAGTTTGACTGTTTCTCAACTTTTTGGAAATTTGGGTTGTCTTCAAGTTTCTCAATTATGCATAATGTTAAACTGATAATGTTAATACATGTAGTCTTCCCTTTATTTAAATATTTTCCCTAGGAGAAATATCTTGAAGTCAGAGTAATTGTGAAACAATGAGAGTCGGTTACTTGTGATGTGTAATGAAATGAGGAAGTGTTGGGTAAGTCTGTGCCACTAACCACAGCATCTGAGAAACTATCCTTTGTCCTAATTGCACTGGCAATGGGTGTTAATGTCTTCATTTCTGCTAAGTATTCCTGCTTACTTTTCAGTAGGAAGATCATAAAATTTCTCTTTTCATTTGCATTTATTTATTAGGAACTTCACACACTGTTTAATAATAAAATGTTTCTTTTTGCCTTTACTACCACTTGTGCTGCAAATCCAAGGGTATTTCCAAAAGTTCATGGACAATAGTATTAAAAGGTAAGTCTAGGGACCAGTGCTGTGGGGTAGTGGGTAAAGATGCTGCCTCAGATGCCAGCATCCCATATGGGTGCCAGTTCGAATCCCAGCTGCTCTTCTTCCAATCCAGCTCTCTACTGGGAAAGCAGCAGGAGATGATACAAGTTCTTGGACCCCTGCGCTTGCATGGGAGACCCAGAAGAATTTCCTGGTTCCTGGCTTCGGATTGGTGCAGCTCTGGTCATTGCGGCCATTTGGAGAGTGAACCAGCCAATGGAAGACCACTCTCTCTCTCTCTCTCTCTCTCTCTCTCTCTCTCTCTCTCCTTCTGCTTCTCTGTAACTCTGCCTTTCAAATAAATAAATAAATTTTTTAATAAAGAGAGATGAGTTTAATTTAGAGTAAAAAATTAAAATTCATGCATCCTGTTTTCATAATACATATTTTCCATGACTTTTAAAAAAAGATTCATTTATTTGAAAGAATAACAGAGAGAGAGAGAGAGAGAGAGAGAGAGAGAGAGAGAGAGAGAGATCTTCCACTCACTGGTTCACTACCCAAATGGCCATAGCCAGGGACAGGCCAGGCTGAAGTCGTGGTCCAGGAACTTCATACTAATTTCTCACAGGGTGACAGGAACTTAGGGCCTTGTTCCCCTCCTTTCCAGGAACATTGACGGGAGCTGGACTGGAAGCAGAGCAGCCAGGACTCCCACACGTACCCTGGTACGGGAGGCCAGTGTTGCAAGTGGTGGCTTAACCTTCTGAGCCACAATGCCACTCCTTCCATGATTTCTTGAAGATCGCACAGCTTTCTTTTTTTTTTTTTTTTCTTTTTTCTTTTTTTTTTTTTTTTTACAGGCAGAGTGGACAGTGAGAGAGAGAGACAGAGAGAAAGGTCTTCCTTTTGCCGTTGGTTCACCCTCCAATGGCCGCCACGGTTGGCGCGCTGCGGCCGGCGCACCGCGCTCCTCCGATGGCAGGAGCCAGGAGCCAGGTGCTTTTCCTGGTCTCCCCATGGGGTGCAGGGCCCAAGCACCTGGGCCATCCTCCACTGCACTCCTGGGCCACAGCAGAGGGCTGGCCTGGAAGAGGGGCAACCGGGATAGAATCGGTGCCCCGACCGGGACTAGAACCCGGTGTGCCGGCGCCGCAAGGCGGAGGATTAGCCTGTTGAGCCATGGCGCCGGCCACGCACAGCTTTCTAATACATTGATTGACTTTGCATTTTGATAGTAACCTTCAAAGCAATTTAAAACCTTAATATGGTCAGAAGTGCTTTTAATATGCTTGTATCATCAGTGATAATGTCTCATATTTTTTGATTCCTTGAATTTCATCATATATTGTAGGTTCTTTGTTTTGGTCAAAGTATTATTTAGCACTTGGTACATATACAGTTTTAAATTCTAGGGAACTGTAAAGTGTCAGAAGGTTATGTGAGTCTCTGAAGGAAGCGTGGTTGGAGCTACACAGGAACTTGGACGGACTGTCTGAGGATTCCTGCATCCACACTGTGCCGGTGCAGTTCACAATTCATTGCTGTTATTGGGCTTATTTATAGCAGTTCAAAGACCTCGAATCCTATGCTGCAGCCCAGATCTGGCCCTAGACAGTAATTCCTCCAGTTTTATAGGCTTCAACCTGTTTCACAATGTGGAACATTTGAAACGAACTGGCACAGGCACATCCGACTGTTACTGGTTTAAATGTAAAAGATGGCATGTGGGAGTTATCAGGGAAGGGTGGCTGCGTGGAAGCCCACATGACTCTTCAGCTGGTGTTTCCATACGGTATGTCCTACATGATCATAGGTCAGGCCCTTAACTTTGAAGTTCCTAATATTTAAGTATTAAGCATACTTGGTGTGAACCCAGATCTCAGGGGTAGACTCCCGAGGTGGCTAGAGACTGATGTATAAATCAAAGTGCCAATATTTATTTTGCAATGAGAAACATGACTGTTCTTTAGACCAAGATAGGTAAGCCAAACATGACAGGCTTATTCTCTCTTTTGCTGGACTCCCTAGAGTAGCATAAATTATAATCAGGAGGTTCCCTGGGGAATATAGTCAGAGCAAGGAGAAGGAGTTGCCTGACTTAATTAATCACAATGGGTTTCAGAGGCCCCATGTTTCCTTGTCTATTGGTTATAGTGTTGGGGTCACTGGGCAACCCTACCCACTCCCTTCATCAGAGTTTGGGTGGGCACTGTCCCCTCCTAGAGTTTCACATTTAACTAATCTGTGTGTGAGATTGTGCATTGAAGTTCAAGTGTTCTCTCTCCTGGCAGAGTTCAGTGGAGTTGGCCGAGTTCCTGCTTGCCCAGTTAAAGCATTCTCTATGCTGGCCTTCCTGTGGTGATTCTTGACTGGCATTCTGCGTGTCTTCAAACACGTTTCAGCAGTGCCTTGCAGGAACCAGCAACACAGCTCTCACGTGATGTGCAGTCTCTGGTGTAGCTCTCTGAGCACAAGCTTTCTCCCATGTTCTCTGGTAAGTGACATCCCTCAATTATTCCTTTGGGTAATGCCCATGTGGTCCAGGAAAATGAGGGATTTTAATCACTTTGTCCAACTCCAGATACTTTGGATTCTCAGCGTTTGCCTTTCCAGTCCCCTCTTGGGGAATTTCCAATCTAGACAAGTGGCTTCACCTTTCTTTCTCGGCAAATGGCAAGCCATGCACATTTTGGGCTTGGCTTCATCCTTTAAAAGTTGCATTATGAGCCATTCTGGGCTGACACATAAGACTCAGACCCACCTGGGCCGCTCCTCCGGTCTCCATCTCAACCGTGCTGCATCTCAACTGTGTCCCCGGAATGTCCTGAGACACTGCCCTCTGGCTCTCTCCCTCCCAGGCCACCCTGGTTGTTCCTGCTGCCTGGGCCCCGTTCCAGGTCCCCTGCCTGGCTCACCAACTCCAAACAAGCTATGCCAGCTGCTGCATGATTGATGACCCTCAAGGGCACGCTGGCAGTTCGGCCGCATCCTGGGACACTCACTCTTTGTTAAAACCAACAAAATAAAATGTGCTTGGAGATAAAAGGCAGAACTTCAGGAGAAGAAACCAATATTTTAGAAGTGGCTGAAGAATAGAATATTTCACGTTTTTCCACGATGCCTTGCACAATGAGTTGGACTATGAAACAAACCAGCAAGAAACCCAAATTGTGGGAGTGAGTAGATTTTTCATTGGAAAGATAGCAGTAAGGTCAGCGTGCACCAGCGCTATCCCCAAACCATAATACTTTTTTGTTCCCAGGATTCTGCTAAGTACTCAGGAACTTATGAAAATCATCAAACATTACAGCTGGAAAAGTCATCATCTTATTACATAATACATGGTAATAACACATGTGATGTGCATCAAGAGACTTGTCAAATGAGAGTTTTATAATATATACTATTGATTGCTATGTATATTTGCTCTATTATTATGTTGAGCAACTGAATCCTTGGAGAAAGCATTCTGAGCAGTTGAGGCTTGGGAAGGTAGCTAAGACTTGTGTTTTTTCGGTGTAAGCTCTCATCAAACTGGCTGCATGGTTCTTATGTGAGCTCTTTGCCTGGAATATGCCTTTGTTAGGACGGAACTATTTAATTTAACAGGATTTGATCAAACATCATTCTATGATTCCTGAGAAGAAGATGATGAATTTGAAAAATTGGTCAGAAACAAAGTAATTATACGGAAGGCACATCATAGTAATCTGACAGCTGTTGTTTTTTGAAAACATCTCCCTTGAAGAACACAAACACACCCCATGTTTGTATAGCCTTTTTTTTTTTAATATTTATCTTACTTACTTGAAAGGTAGTCACACACACACACACACACACACACACACACACACACACATACACACACACAGATCTTCCATTCGCTGGTTCATTCTTCAAATGGCCACAATGGCCAGGACTGGTCCAGATTGAAGCCAGCCTCCAGAAGCCAGGAGCTTCTTCTGGGTCTCCCACATGGGTGGCAGAGGCTCAAGCAATTGGGCTATCTTCTGCTGCTCACCCAGATGAGTTAGCAGGGAGCTGGATCAGCAATGGAGCACCCAGGAATCGAACTGGTGCCCATATGGGATGTCACAGCAGCGGCTTTACCTGTGACACCACAGTGCTAGCCCTTGTATAGCATTTTTAAATGTATAAAGTCCTTTGATGTCTGATCTCATGACATCCTTAGGATACGCTGTGAGATAGTATATTACTCACGCTGTCCTAGATGAAGAAACCAGCTACTTTTATCAGCGGCACATCTGGAACTCTAGTTGGGACTTCTCCTCCATGTGGTGGCGACTCCTGGAGAAATGGTGCTTGTATGTGCCTCCTGAGAGGTGGGTTTCCACAATCCCATGCTTTTCTTGCCAAGGGCCTATTCCTTTAGGGCTCTGATAGTTCATTGTTAGCAAACACAATAACAAGCAACTACACAAACGCTTCCTGTCTGAGGCCGTCTAAGAATTTTTCTGTGTGTGTGCTAGGCATCTCCTTCCTTGCTCACAGATCCAGCACCTTGCCCTTTCTCTCAGCTCTGTATGCATCTTCTTGCTTCTACCTCTTCTGAGCAAGGGGAGGCACTGGAGGTGACTATAGGGTGGGAGTGAGGGCAGGGGGAGGGGCTGGGGACTTTCTCTTCTTTCCCATGTGCCTTGGGTATATCTTCATATCCAGCAGCAGCTAATTCTCTGTGCCATGAGCACTTTGCTCCACTGTGGCTGCATCTCCTGCCAGGGACCTTGACAGCTGGGGTCTATAACTTTACTACCTTCTTTTGTGTTTCCAGGCAGCTAATTCCTAGAAGGTCTCTTTGTTCCGTTTGACATCTTTACTTTTCCACCTACCATGGAAACAGATCCCAGCCATCAAGTCCGTCTGTTTGAAAGACCCAGAGTGGTTCTGCTTCATGAACAGACTTTGCTGCTGCGATTTGACACGTGACATGACATGTAAACCTTACAGCATTCCTGAGAGGAGATAACAAGGTGACCTCCACTGACACATGAGGAAGTTGAGGCTCAAAGGAGGCAAATGATGTGTACAAGCTCAGCCAGTCCAAAGACGGGGTGCTGGGACTCAAACCCAGAAATCTCGGGTTATGCCTCCTGCAGATGGCAGGTGACACTGAGCAAGTTCCCTCTGTGCCAGGCCTCTGGGTCCAAGCGTGTCTCTGCACCTCATCTCACGTAATCCTCATAGCAATCTCTCCAATGACCGACAAGAAGGTGGAGCTCATTAGCTCGCCAAAGGTGCTTAGCTTGCAAGTGGCAGAGATGGGATTCAGACTGGGATCTGTCTGTTGTTTCTCCCCCTGCTAGTTCTTCCCTGAAGCTAGTGTGTACCAGCCATCGTGTAGGATATTGTTGCAGTGTGCTTCCCAATCCCGGCCCCCACAAGTCCCAGTTCAGGTGCTTTGGGAAGGGGCCCAGAAACGTGCATCTTCCACAGGTGCCCTACCTGTGACGTGCTGTGGGACCCCAGCATGCCTCTGTTGCTGGCTGTCATTTCCTCAACTGTAAAGTGAGAGGCTGGACCTGGGTCATCTCCTTGCAGGGTCCCTTAAATGGCATAGGATGTCATGCTCTAGGGGGACGGCTTCTGTGTCAAGGAGCCCCCTCAGGGCAGCAGGCCTGGGCTGGGGTGGGAGTGGGGGGAGCAGGGGCTCCTCATGGCCCCTACAGGCTGCCAGACCCAAGCGGAGCCCCCTGGCTTGTGGGTAAAGGAAAGCCCTGTTTATTGGCTTACGGGAGTTGGCACACTGGCATTTTAAAAAGGAAGTGAGCTGAGGGAAACATTTGAAGGACTCAGTGTTTGCTCTGAGAGGTCATTAAATAAGGTTTGTTCTCACACCCTCGGGCAAAACGATGCTTCATTAAAATGGCAACATGAGGTGTAGCGAAAATGGCGAACTTTCGGAGACTGAAAGGACACATTCACTGGAGTCCACTTAAAATGTAAAAGGAGTGTAAAGAAAACAAATGGACATTTTCTCCAGGCAGCTGAGCGACACAAAACACAGGCATCTTTGTCCGCGCCGTGAAAACTTCCACAATGCCTTCCCCTGGCTTCCTCTCCACTGATCAGAGCTTCTAAGAGGTGTTGAGTTTCCGCCAAACTTTCTGCCCGGCTCGCCGGCGGAGGCCGCCCTGGCTCAGGTCAAGGGTCTCGCTCCCACCCAAGCTCCAAGCTCCGGGTCCTCACCCCCAGACCAGGGCGCAGGGCGTTGCCCAAGATAAGCTGCTTGCAGGCGCGACCGCCAGGCGGGTGCCGGGCGGGAGCGGAAGCCGCGGGTGGGAACTGCTTGGGCGTGCTACCTCTGTGCCTCCCGGCCCCAGCTCCGGCCCTGCATCCCGGTTACCAGGTGGATGGGGCCGGCTCTGGAGCATGAGCGCCTCTTCTCGGTTTCTAAATCCGATGTTTTTTTCCCTGCGTCTAGATTTTTTTTTTTTCCTTATCAGGATAGGGGTGTGTTTCAAAAGGAACAGGGGCCCAGGGAGATGCAGTTTATCTTTACTGCTTTCTGCTTAAATTACTGATTTCTCATGGTTTCTTTTTTTGACTGCAGGGGTCTTAAAAAAGTTCATGGGAAAATGTCTATTATGAAAAAAACTATGCATGGATTTCAACTTTTTTTTGCACCAAAATAAACATCTTTAAAAAAAAAGTTTGCCTTTCAAATAAATAAAGTAAATCTTAAAAAAAAAAAAAAAGCTGAGTTACAGAGGGAGAGAGAGAGAGAGAGAGAGGGATCGAGCTTCCATTTTCTTGTTCACTCCCCAGTGACCCCGACAGCTGGGGTTGGACCATGTGGAGGCCAGGAGTCCCCGGGTCTCCCACGTAGGTGCAGGAGTCCTAGCACATGGGCCATCTTCCACTGCTTTCCCAGGTGCAGTAGCAGGGAGCTGGATCAGAAGTGGAGCTTCTGGACTCGAACCTGCGCCCACATGGGAATCAGTGCTGTAGGCGCAGCTTAACCTGCTACGCCACAGCTCCTGCCCTCAAGTTAGCTGCTTTTTAAAAAAATGTTTAAAACTCATTTTTCAGTTTATTTGAAAGCCAGGGAGGGGTTGGGGCGGTGGCAGAGGTAGGGAGAGAGATCCAAGCTGGAGTCGGAGACAGAGCTGGCGCTGAGTATGGAACCCAGGTACTCAGATAAGGCACAACGGGGACTTAGCCAGCTTAGTAACGTCATAGCATCAGGCCAAACACCCGTCCCAGGGTCAAGCGCCAACTTCTTGCTCTTTAGTAATCTTTCTAGTTCGACCTCCTGCTGCCCCCTGGCCACGCCTGCCCAGGTTTCTGTCCTGAGCCTATAGAGAGAGGCACAGTAAACCGCGAGCCACTAGCCCACACCAGCCGAAGGGCCTGTGCACTGCGCGATCATGGGGGGTGGCTGGGATCTTTGCCCACGCCTGTGATCTGAGAACACCCTCAACACCAGAGGGCGCCGAGGCCGGCCCTGACTGGCAGCTCCGGTCCCTGGCCCAGCCCCGAGCAGGAGCAGGGTGGAAATCCTCAGGGAAGGGCTCTGCTACTGGGGAGTTTTGAGCTGCAACTCCTGAACGCTGCCAGATTCCTGCAGCCCAGAGAGGCTCTCCAGCGGGGGAAGGGGAGACGCTGAGCGGCCGGGTCTAAGGCAGCGTCAGGTCTATGCTGCCCTCTGGTGGTCATGTGTTTTAGGACGCGCGGCCCCTTCCGCTAAGCTCGTGCCTCCTGGCAGCCTAAAGCCTAGAGAATCAGTAAGATCTAAGTCTCTTGGGGTTGAAGCCACACGTCCTACTGTGCGAGTCTTTATAACCGCATAAACTAGTAATGACCATTTAAAAATAACTACCCAATGCGTTTCAACGGGCTTTGACAATGAACTAAACTGATATTTACTAAACCTATTTTGACTTTTACCAAAGTTTTCTTTTTAAGAGTTCCATCTGATTATTCACCCTTTCCCCCCAACCACACATAGCTCATGGAAAGATAATTTTGCATTTTTTCATAAATATTTATTTATTTATTTGAAAGGCAGAAAGAGGGGAGAGGGAGATAGAGAGAGAGAAAGAGGGAGAGAGAGAGATTGGTTTCCATCTACTGATTTGCTGCCCAAATGGCCTCAACAGCCAGGACTAGGCAGCCAGGAGCCAGGAGCCAGGAACCAGGGACTCATCCAGGTCTCTCACATGGGTAGCAGGGGTCCAAGCACGTGGGCCATCTTTCACTGCCTTCCTAAGCACATTAGCAGGGATCTGGATCTGAAATGGAGCAGCCAAGACTCAAACCAGCACTTTGATGTGGATTGTTGGCATCACAGAGGAGGCTTAACCCTCTGTGCCACAAGTGTAACCCCAGGGTGCTGTATTTTTAATCCCTGCTTCTCCAACATAGAGACAGAGGCCTAAGGTTTCTTCAAAGTCAGAGGCAGACTCAAGTTTGCAGGCCTCTGCAGAAGCTGGATGTGAGGTAGGTAGGTCTGGGGCCAGGCTGGAGCGCTTTCCTTTTGGATTTGTGATTTCCTCTTGACTTTTCTTCCTTCCCATTATAGCACATGGGGAACATTTCTAGTCAGTTGTATGTGCTAAGTTGGGCATTCAGATGTTTGTGAAAGTTGTCAGTGCCTGAAGGCAAAATTCAATGTTTGTAGTAAACAGAGTGCTAAAATTATATCAGCTATTAAGAGGAGGCATTATTTCCAAGTTGCTTAGCCATATTGGCTGAGTGTTGCATTCAGCATTGATGCCAACACATTATGCACAGGAATCTTGTATTCCTGGGTGCCGAGAATTACAGTGAGGAGGGTAGTGCAAGAGTGGGGATGTCAAGGGTTGGTCAGCAGCGTTTACAGTGACGCCAAGGAAAGTTCTGGAGATGTTGCTTCGATAGAGCCTCCCTTGGACTAGTTCCCAGGCAGGGTGATTGCGAGTAGACAGCATAAAACGCTGACGCACGCATTCTGCAAGCAGTGGGCTTCCAGGGAACATGCATTCCTGGAACAGAAGATGTGTTAACCCGGGATTTTTCTTCCCTTGCCTCCAATTTGCTGTTCTGCACTGAATTGTGTCCCCCACATTTACATATTAACATCTTAACTGCCGGTGCCTCAGAGTGTGGCTGTCCTTGCAGATGGCCCTTTAAAGAGGTGATTGCATTGGGAGGAAGGACGGGAGAAAGTATCATTACACACTTAGAACTATCTATGAAATGCATGAAATCTGTTCTCTTTATCTTAAAAACAGTTTTAAAAGAGAAAAGAGGTATCCACAGTTTAAAGGAAATAAAAGAGGTAATCATGTTAAAATAAGGCTGTTGGAGCCAGCGTTGTGGTGTACTGGAGAAAGTCACCACCTGCAGTGCTGGCATCCCATACAGGAGCTGGGTTCCAGTCCTGGATGCTCCACTTCTGATCCAGTTCCCTGCTAATGTGCCTAGGAAAGCAGCGAAGGATGGCTCAAGTACTTGAGCCCCTGTACTCCCGTGGGAAACCCAGAAGAAGCTCCTGGTTTCAGCCTGGCCTAGCCCTGGCTATTGTGGCCATTTGGGGAGTGAGCCAGCAGATGGGAGATCTCTCTGTCCTTCTGTAATTCCACCTTTTAAATAAATAAATAAATAAGGCTGTTAAGATGAGCCCTCGTCCAACATGAGGGTGTCCTTATATGGAGGGTGATCAGGACATTGGGACATGCAGAGGGAAGATGACAGAAGGACATAGGGAGAAGCCAGCTTCCAGCCAAGGAGAGAGGCTTCAGAGAAACAATCCTGCCAGTGCTTGACCTCGGATTTATAGTCTCTAAAACTCAGAGGAAATAAATGTCTGTGCTTTGTGCAACCCAGGGTGTGGTGCTTATCACAGCAGCTCCAGCCAACGAATCCAGTCTCCTTTTGAATTCAAAGAGCATGACCTAATAGCTGATCCACGGAGCACCAGCCTCAACCAAGTACAAACCATCAAAGCCCACTCTGTAGGGAATTAAAATCTTTTCTTTTTAAAAGATCTGTTTATTTTATTTGAAAGGCAGGGTTAAAGAGAAAGAGAGGGAGAGAGAGAGAGAGAGGTCTTCCATCCACTGGCTCACTACCCAAATGGCTGCAATGGTCAGAGCTAAAGCAAGGAGCTTCTTAGTCTCCTACATGGGTGCAGGGGCCCAAACACTTGGGCCGTTCTCCATTGCTTTCCCAGGTGCCTTAACAGGGAGCTGGATCAGAAGTGGAACAGCTAGGACTCCAACTGGTGTCCATATGGGATGCTGGAACTCTGGTGTAGTGGATCAAGCTGCCCAGGAACTAGAATCTTAAAACACAGGCAAGGGGATGGTCTGAATGGCACCAAGCATCTCTTACTACATGAGACATACTAACATAATTTATGGAGAAAAGCCCAAATGCATGCCCTAGACACATGCACCACAGACACTGATGGAATAGAAATGCTATTTCCCCTTGCTCTGATGTGTCCTGTACAAGGAATCCAAGTGGTAGTCCTCAGGTCTCAGTGGATCTTAAATTATCAAAAGTTACAAGAAGAAATTATTCATTTATATTACCCCTCCTTTTTCTGGAGCTCTTCTAAGATACTTGCTGTTTTGCTTATAGATTACACAGCTTGATGAAAGGCTACACAAGATTTAGTAAAAACCGAAACCCTAGCACTGAAGACTAGTATCCTACTAGCGCATCTACATTTCAGGGTGCTGTACACAATGGCAATGACGTGGATCCTTGTGGTTAAGCCAACCTCTACAGAGCACTTCCCAGGTCACACGCACCAAGTTAAATGTGTCTGCAGAGTGGACACGATTTACTTAGGTTTCACAAAAACACGAGGAGGTGGGACACGGTGCTGGGTGGAGGTTCAATATTGGTCGTTGCTACTACTCAGTGTCTCCTTGAGCAATGGCTTCTGTTCCTGTGCCTCATTTCATTTGCTAAATATTGTTGGTAATACATGAAACAGAGCAGTGCTTGAAACAAAGTCTGGCACAGATGAAGGGTTCAGTACCTTTTGGCTCTGATATTTTTCTTATCTGCAGATGAGAAAGTCAAGGATGGCCATAGTTTTAGGCAAGGGGAGTTGGGCAGCATATCAGCCACTCTATTATTTGAGCTCCATGCCTCCAGCTTGGGCATGTTTCCTTGCAGCCACTTGTAACCTTATTCCTGCTGAGACACACATGGGGATGATTATAATATGTGTGGCACGTGCTCTTGTATCCCAAGTGCTTCTGCAGTAAGTGTTTTCTAAAAACAAGGATATTCTCTTATAGCACCACTGTAAAATGATCAAAATCAGGAAATTCGCATTGATCCACTGACATGTAATCTAGAGATCAGATGAGATCAGACAAGATCAGATGTGCTCAGGGTGATTTGGCTGTAGACATAATGTAGAGATGATAACAAATCTCACCAACTCTTACTTTTGTCCTTAGTAGAAAAAAAAAAGGAGTTTTCTTCTCTTTCTTGGATTCAACCTAGGGTGCCACAGATCATTCACTTGCTACATCTCTTTTGTCTTTTTTCATCTAAAATAATTCTTCAGCTTTTTCTTTTTTTAAGATAAAGATTAATTTTATTTATTAGAAAGGCAGAGTGTGTGGGTGAGAGAAAGCTAGTGAGAGAGAGAAAAAGAGAATGAATCTTTTATCTATTGGTTCACTCCCCAAATGACCACATAGCTGAGGCTGGGCCAAGCTGAAACCAGGAGCCTGGAACTCCATGTGAGTGCAGGGGCCCAAGCACTTGATCCATCTTTTGCTGCTTTCCCAGGTATATTGGCATAGAGCTGGATTAGAAACAGAGTAGCCAGTAGACTGAAACCTGTGCTCCAATATGGGTGTCAGCATCATAAGTAGTGACTTAACCCATTATACCACAATGCCAGCCACACAGCCTTTTCTTTTCTTCTCTCTCTGTCTCTCTCTCTCTCTGTCTCTCTCTCTCTCTCTCTCTCTCTCTCTCTCTCTTAACTTTTAGGACCTTGACACTTTTTGAAAACAGATTTTTTTTAAACTTCAGCTTATGAAAACACAATAAATTTACTAGAATGAAAAAGTGGTGACAATACGAGACATTGTAACAGACACCAGGTGAGAATAGTTTGAGGTAGGTGAGTCCTCCGAATAACATTTAGATCAAAATATATTTGTGGATAACTTGGTTGACTCTGCTATGAATGTTACTCATCATTTGGGTAAATTAGTTGCCTCACATATAAAATTATGGGTTTGATTTATATGGTCTCTAATATTTCACCCAGCTCTGGAATTCATCTATCATAAAATTTTGATATGTCATTCATGATGTACTTCATATGTTTTCTTTGTTTGAGCCTTCTGAGTAGGATTTTAAGGAACATACTACTCACTATCAGTTACCTTTGACTGCTCAAGTTCCTCTTCCTCTGACCTCTATAATTTTTAGTCTAGTTTCTTCATATTCTCCCATGCCTTCTTTTTTTAAATTAAAAAAAAATTTTTTTTTGACAGAGTGGACAGTGAGAGAGAGAGACAGAGAGAAAGGTCTTCCTTTTTGCCGTTGGTTCACCCTCCAATGGCCGCCACAGCCGGCGCACTGCGGCCGGCGCAACGCACTGATCCAATGGCAGGAGCCAAATGCTTCTCCTGGTCTCCCATGGGGTGCAGGGTCCAAGCACTTGGTCCATCCTCCACTGCACTCCCGGGCCACAGCAGAGGGCTGGCCTGGAAGAGGGGCAACCGGGACAGAATCCGGTGCCCTGACCGGGACTAGAACCCGGTGTGCTGGCGCTGCAAGGTGGAGGATTAGCCTGTTGAGCCACGGCGCCGGCCCCCCATACCTTCTTTTGACCATGCTTCTCCCATGTGGCTGATCTTGGAATGTAGGAAATACACCAGGTGCTAGGACTGTGATACTAGAACAGTTCCTCTGGAGAAAATATCCAGCCACCGTGGAACAGCTCCAGGTGTAGAACCCTTGGCTCACCAGCTGTCTAGATTGGTTGTGGCTTATCTTTCCCAGGAAATCTGCAGAGGAAGGACCGTTGGTATTAGACTATTAGGGGACACAGAAGAAAGACTAAGTCAGGAAAAACATGGGGTGGTAGCATTTAATCTGAACCTGGAAGAATGTGTAAGAGCTTGTTGTGTAGAGAAGAGAGCATTGCACACACATTCAAAGGCTAAGACATACACACAAAAAGGAGTTGATCTCCGGATGTTGGGGGAAGAAGAGCCTTTCATTTCATCTGTGGGTATCTGAAGCCAATTTAGAAGAATCAGCCCAGACGAAACCAGGACAGGGGAGAGAAAACTCACCTGAGCCCTCTTTTTCTTTCTCTCTCTCTCTCTCTCTCTCTCTCTCTCTCTCTCTCTCTCTTTCTTTCTCTTACAGGCAGAGTAGACAGTGAGAGAGAGACAGAGAGAAAGGTCTTCCTTTTCCATTGGTTCACCCCCCAATGGCCAGTGCGGCCGGCATGCTGCAGCTGGTGCACCGTGCTGATCCGAAGCCAGGAGCCAGTGCTTCTCCTGGTCTCCCATGGGGTGCAGGGCCCAAGCACTTGGGCCATCCTCCATTGCCTTCCCGGGCCACAGCAGAGAGCTGGACTGGAAGAGGAGCAACCGGGACAGAATCCGGTGCCCTGACCGGGACTAGAACCCGGTGTGCCGGCGCCGCAGGCAGAGGATTAGCCTGTTGAGCTGTGTTGCCAGCCAGAGCCCTCTTTTTCATGCCTTTCTCTTCTTTTATCTGTCACTGAGAAGGGGCTTCAATGATGCGTGCCTAAGGAAAGAGGCACATGAATGCAGTTTGAGAGAGCTGTTCTCAGCTAGGACTGCATCTCATAATCTCCTTGGGAAGATTTTGAAGTTCATGTGGCAAGGGCTGACCTCCAGGGACTCATACTCAGGCCCATGTTGGTCCCAAGATGCACCTCTTTGGTGGGACTTCTCCTGGTGCCCTTGGTTGGAAATGTCTGTCACACGTGTGTGAGGGCACTTCAAAAACCTCATGGGAAATAGAATTGAAAGAGAGCTATATTTTGGTGCAGATATTTTTGAAATCTATGCATGTGAGAGATCTTCAAAAATTTTATGGGAAATGCATATTATGAAAAATGCTGGGGCCGGCACCATGGCACACTAGGTTAATCCTCTGCCTGTGGCACCGGCATCCGATAAGGGTGCCAGTTCTAGTCCCGGTTGCTCCTCTTGCAGTCCAGCTCTCTACTGTGGCCTGGGAAGGCAGGGGAGGATGGCCCGAGTGGCAGACTGGGAGGAGGCACCTGGCTGCTGGCTTCAGATTGGCGTAGCTCTGGCTGTTGCAATCATTTGGGGAGTGAACCAAGGGAGGGAAGATCTTTCTTTCTGTCTCTCTCTCACTGTCTGTAATTCTACCTGTCAAATAAGTAAATAAAATCTGGATTTAAACATTTTTTGAGATTTATTTTATTTATTTGAAAGGCAGAGTTACAAACAGGGAGAGACAGAGAGCGAGATCTTCCAGCCTCTGGTTCACTGCCCAAATGGCCGGAATGGCTAGAGCTGGGCTGATCAGGATCCTAGAGCCAGCAGCCTTGTCAAGTCTCCTACATGGGTGCCAGTGTCCAAGCACTTAGGCCATCTTCCACTGCTTTTCCAGGTGCATCAGCAGGGAGTGAAATCAGAGTGGAGTAGCAAGGATCAAACTGGTGCTCATATGGGATGCTGGTGCTGCAGGTGGCAGCTTTGCCCACTGTGCCACAGCACCAGCCCATCCATGAACTCATTGAAGTACTCTCCTATAGGCCTAGAGGGAGAGAGGACACGTGTGTTAGCCACTTACCTCTGAGGATGCTACCTGTGGGCCCCCCCTGCTGAGCTGCCTCATAGGGGAAAAATTTCAATGGTAATGTACCCATGAAGTCCACCTCAATCCCAGGAGAGCATTTCAGATAAGATTGTCTCACATATTGACAGCCTACTTTTTTTTTTGTTATTTTCTATAATCAGATCCCATTTTCCAATGGGAAGAGCAGGATCACAGGCTCTTGCGCTCTTTGCTGGTAATGCTGGGCTCCTTCACTGGGGGGCAATTGGTGAGGGTATTCATGTCATAACAATTCATCGAGCTGATCACTGTCTGTTTAAGACACGGTGCCAATAAATACATGATACCACAGTAAATAGTCTATTTGAAAATAAATAAATATTTTGAAGCAAGGAAATTGCAATGCAAGGAATGAAGAGGCCATTTACCCTTGGTTAAATTCTCTGAGGCCAGGGTCCCCCCAGGATGGCTTCCTCCCCCTCCCCCAGCCCCGTGCCTTGCCAAGGCACAGCTCAGTGCTCAAGCAGGGACACAGGGTCACCTGTGTGTGGAAAGCCTCAGTGGACTGTGGGAATGGCAATCTTGGATTTCCTGACTTTTGTGCATTGATGGCTTTGCTCACAAAGTCACATTAACCCAGTTTGGGAGACTGAATGGGACCATTGGTGAGTTTTTGATTTGCTTTTCAGCCTGAATCGAAGCTGGAAAAGGAGCCAAGAATTCCCAAGCTCTCCCAGGCAAGGGTGGAGAAACACTGGGACGCCTTTTTCTTCCCCTCTGTCCATCTGCAGGCCAAGTGAACATCGGTCACAGGCAAACTCTGAATCGGGCTTTGTGCAAGTCTCTGGAAAGATACCCAAGATCCTGTGATGGGCAAAAGTGACAGGGGTGGTGGCAGCGACATCTGCAGAGCTAGCCCCATCCCTATCCGCAGCAGAATGCGTGTGGGTCTCCTTTATGAGAGCGACCCTCCCAGGGTAGAATGAGGCTTTGACATCAGCTGAGAGCCGGGCGGCCTTACAATGGGAGGCCTGTTGGTCAAAGGCAGGGCTGTTTAATGAACTGAAGAAGCAGAGCCAGCTCTGGCCATCTGTACGTAGGGTTGTTAGAGCGACCCTTTACTGTGCTTTGCTACTCTGGAGCACATTGCCTTTCAAAGAAAGCAACTGCAACAGTAAATTCATATTTCCAAGTTGTCAACCTTGAAATGTGTGTGTGTGTGTGTGTGTGTGTGTTGATGAAAAGGATGATATCAACATTAGGTAGTACCATTTATTAGTCAGGAAGCCTGAAAAAGGATCCGAGGTACCTGGCTCCTGGCTCTGTGAGGTCAATCATGAAAATGCTTTTTCCCTTATGTTGGGTGGCAATGTCAAGGACATGAAATTCTTTCATGAATGTGGAATTCATTAGAGCCCTTCATTGTCAGGTGAGGGATGCAGGTGCTGCGGTGGCTGTCACCACCAGGCAAGGGAACACACTGAGGCTCAAGGAGGAGGACAAAGACTCGGGACAAGGTCGAATTGCAGGTGGGAGGTGGGGCTGATATCCAATGGCATCCTCCAGCCCTGTCCCCCTCCCTCCCCCTGGGTGATGGGGAAGGACACGCAAGGCTTGCATTGACTTTTCCTGGCAGGCTTGTGATTCCCAGCCAGCATGCAGGTGGCAATGTTGTGATTCCTGGCGTAACCTTCAACGCTTCAATGATAATCTCTGCCAGTGCCAGGCACCAGCTGAGTGTCACCGTGCAGCTCCCAGGCTTAAGTGATGCATGCCGAGGTTTTCAGAGCAGCCTCTCATTTATTAGTTGTGTTGGAAAGTGAGCTCTAATACCTATCCGGGTACCTCTGGATTTCAACAGCTGTGGTTTATAAGAGATTTTGGAGGGGGACTTGTTTTCAAAGTGCCCTTCAGAAAGTGTGGCCTCAGATCGGAGTTTCTGTTCTGTTCCAGTAGGACAACTTGCAATGCTTCTGGGCTCCGAAATCCAATCATGCAAGAAAAAGATCAGTTTATGTTTTCATACAGTCCCCCTTGGCAAGTGAGCCTTCACGCTACATTCCCTCCTCCCCTTTCTTGGCAGTGGTGGTGATGAAGGAGTTTTATGTTGAGCACTGAACACATAAGAAGGGGTCCTACGGAGTCCTGGCTGCTTGGCCAGGTGCTGGAGCGTTGTGATGGCACTGCGGGGCCCTGAGGGTCTCCAGAGCTGATTTGTCTCAACTCATAAAATGAAATGTAATCGCTACCATCCAGTGCTTTCTGTGCTTGAGACTCTGCTGAAACCTTAGCATTGTTACTCTGAATGCTAGCAACCCCCTGCCAATATCATCCCCGATTACAAATGAAAATATCGGGATTTAGGGAAACTAAAAATGTGTCTAATGCACAGATTTAAGACTTAGGCAGTAACGGCCACCTGGCATTTGATGATAGATCACTGTAACTGTACCAGGGGTGGGGAGCCTTTTTTCTGCCGAGGGCCATTTGGATATTCATAACATCATTCACAGCCATACAAAATTATCAACTTAAAACTTAGCCTGCCATGGAAAGCCAAGACTCTGTGGTAAAAAATGACCTACATGAAGGATCTCTGTGGGTGAGATCCCAGTGGAAAGAAGGGGCTATCATACTGATGCCATACACAAGAGTGTCAATTTGTTAAGTCAACAACAGGAGTCACTATGCACTTACTCCTCATGTAGGATCTCTGTCCTTAATGTGCTGCACATTGTGATTTAATGCTATAACTAGTACTCAAACAGTATTTTTCACTTTGTGTTTCTATGTGGGTGCAAACTGTTGAAATCTTTACTTAATATATGCTAAACTGATCTTCTGTATTAAAGAGAATTGAAAATGAGTCTTGATGTGAATGGAAGGGGAGAGGGAGCAGGAAAGGGGAGGGTTGTGGGTGGGAGGGAAGTTATGGGGGGGAGCCATTGTAATCCATAAGCTGTACTTTGGAAATTTATATTCATTAAATAAAAGTTAAAAAAAGGGGGCTATCAAAGCAGGACATACCTTTCTCTGAAGGGAGGAGAGAACTTCTGCTTTGCTTATAGCCCTGTCTAAATACTGATGGAGTTTGTGAGCTCAAAAGGCTTCCATAGCCTTAACAGCTCATGTCAAGAGCCTCGAGTGATCACTGACATCATAAATAAGATTGTCAATTGTTAAATCAACAACAGGAGTCACTGTGCACTTTCTCCCTTGTAGGACCTCTGTCTTTAATGTGTTTTACTATGAGAATTAACAGTAAAACTTGTCTTCAAACAGTACTTTATACTTTGTGTGTGTGAGTGGGTGCAAACTGTTGAAATCTTTGCTTAGTATACAGTTGGTCTTCTGTATATAGAGATAATTAAAAATGAATCTTAATGAAGAATGGGATGAGAGACAGAGAAAGAGTGGAGGTGGGAGGATAGGTATGGGGGGAAGAACCACTATATTCCTAAAGCTGTACCTATGAAAGTTATATTTATTAAATAAAATCTTTAAAATTATTAGCCTTCTATAGATGTATTGAGTTTCAAGTCCCGCCCATGGTTGCCTTGGCAGGGACAAACAGTTTTGCATTTGTAGGTCTTATATGGAGGAAAATCACCAAAAAAATGTCCTGGCCGTGAATATCTGCTTTGTGCTTACCAGCTAGCCAGAGAAGGAATGTCACTGGGCTAGTTAGGGAACCACTAATTGCGAGCAATGCAAGGACCCTTGAAGAGATAATGCATTGATTATCACCCTTTAGCACCATTATGTGAATTAGGGTGATTTAGCAAATGCCCGGAGGGAAGAATCTCAGGTCCCCGGGTCCTACTTACTCCCAGGTAGATGGCCTGAGACTAGTATTGGGAGCTTGGGGAAGTCTTTCTCAACTCCGTGAGTACAACCCCTGTCCCGTAAAGGCTGGTTGACTTCTCAGTTCACAGCTTTGCTTTCCAGTGGGCTTAAACACAATGTTTATTAGGAAAAAATACTGAAAATAGTGGCTTGCATGGAAGGAGAACACACACAATAATAAGACTGCAGTCTACTTTTAAAATGAAGGGAGTAGAAGTTTAGCCTAGGCGGATACCTGGCTCTGGCTCTTGACTCCAACTTCGCACTAATGCGGACCCTGGGTGCCAGCAGTGATGGCTCAGATAACTGGGTTCCTGCCACCCACATGGGAGACCTGGGGTGTGTTCCAGGCTCCTGGCTGCAGCTCTGCCCAGCCCCAGCCATTGTGGGTGTCATTGCAACACTGGATGAAAGCTTTCTTTCTTTCAAACTAATAAAAACAATATAAAAATTTGAAAGATCATGGCCTCAAAAGTTTTTATTTATATATATACATATAAATAAGGTGTTTTCCACAAAAAGAAATATAAATAATATAAATTTATAGTTGTCTATGTGTGTCAGTGGGGTGGGGCTTGGTTCCTGGACCCTTGTGAATTCCAAAACCCGGGAGAGTTCAAGTCCCTGGTACAAATGCATAGTATTTACATGGAATCCACACACACACTCCTATACACCTTAAATTATCTCTAGACTACTTCTAATACATAACACAATGCAAGTGCTGTTTAAATAGTTGTTATATTGAGTCCTTAAGGGAATTATGACTAGAAAAAAATCTGTACATGTTTAGTTATAGACATGAGTTTTTTTTTTTTTTTGCCCCAAATATTTTTGATCTGGTGTTGGTTAGTGTGGAACCCAGAGGTATGTAAACCCAGTTGCATGCATTTCCTTTTTTGTTATCATTGAAAATTGCTCTCACAATTTGATTCCAAGGGGCCTAATTTGTCAGCCAGTCTGTGTGTACTGTAGCACTCTGTACCGGCCGCTTTGAGCTGTAAATGTTTTGAGACTTCAGAAGTCACTTTTCTTCCAGGAGAGGTTCCTAGGCATCTTATTTAATAGAGCAAAACCTCCCTATTTAAAGGAAATGTTAAACTCAGAAAATTATTAAGGTCATGTGAAACATTCAAGTAAAATCTAAGATTGATGGTGAAAAATCCAATCATGAAAGGCAAACCCAGTTTTTCCAGTTTGTTTTAACTGTGAAATTAAAATGAACCCAAAAGTTAAAAAAAAAAAATTGCTGTTATATGTTGGGGTGCTGAGATATAAACAATATTCCAAGCTTAGAGGACACTCTGAGTATGCTTCAGATGATCACTCAATGCCTATTAAAACATCAGCAGCAAATTTAAGTTTTATGCATGCTGCGGATATTAGCTTAGATTTTGCGAGGGCTTATTTCAACTCTGCTGTTCTCGGGAACACATCACAGCTCAGTTGCAGGCTGCCTGGTGACACTGCCTCCTGCTGGCAGTGCAGAAGTCAGAGATAGCTGAGATGAGCAGGGGCTGTGAACAGTGCCTCCTGCCTGGCCGGACATTAACAACTTAGGTCCTCTGGCTTGGGACATTACCAAGTCTCCACATTTCAAGTGAAGTAAACAGAGAAAACTGACTCTGAGATGTCTCTCTCTCTCATGGACACAACGGCATCAAAAAACATCATAAACATTACACACAGAAGTGCAAAAAGGAGAAGTCTCTCACCTTTAAGACCAATGAGCTCTTGCAAGTAGATTTCACTTTTCCACAAGCAAGGGGAGCATTTATAAAATGGCAACAATTATTTAACCAATAAATTACACACTGGTTACAAGACATTCTCACTAGAGGAAGTGCCTGGTATCAATAGGGAGAGAGAGGTGGGCCAGGGTTGGAGTAGCACACAGTCAGCCCACTGTTTCCTGCAGCTTCTGCATCTGCAGTTCCCACCAACTACATCTGGAAGATATTTGAAAAGCAATTGCAACCGTGCTGAACATGCAGAGACTTTCTCCCTTGTCATTATCCCCTGAACAATGCGGTGTAACAACTGTTTACGTAACATTTGTCTTGCATTAGGATTACAAGTAATCTGGAAATGATTTCAAGTGCACAGAAGGATAGGCAGAGGTTCTATACAAATACTGCTCATTCTACACAAGGGATTTGCGCATCTGTGGATGTTGGTATCTGGGTATCTGCAAAGGATCTTGGAGTCAATCTGGGGAACCACTGCGTGGGCCCCACGCAGATGCTGTGTGTGCTGGCTCCTCAGAGCCTCTCTCCTCCTCCAGTGCTCCCGCTTTGGGCAGCTCTTGAAGGAGGAGCTGTACTCCAGGGCCAGCGCCAGTACAGGCACTGCAATTTTAGTTCCTTCTTTGAATTTTCCAAGGTTTTCTAGTCCTGCAGCTCTTCCCTCATCCTTTAGGTAACTGCTCTCCTGATCACCAGGCTTGCCATGGTTTTTAATAAAGAACGGGGCAAGTAGTGGGGGTGAATTCCATCCACAGTCCATCAGCACATCAGTTTTGAGTTAATATAACAAAACGCCAAGCATGAGAGAGGTTGGCTAAACGAGGGTGTTGAAGGGGTTACATCTGAAATGTGATTACTAATCTGTGTATCTTCACACTGACATGTCAGTCAAACAGCAAGCAGCTCTGTTCCTCCAATGTGTGCGATGATTTTTCTGCTTTTATGTTTTTAAAATTATCTGATTAAGGTAATAGTGTAAGTCTTCTTTTTTTTTTGTTTTTTTATTTGACAGGTAGAGTTAGACAGTGAGAGAGAGAGACAGAGAGAAAGGTCTTCCTTCCATTGGTTCACCCCCCCCCCCCCAAAAGCTGCTACAGCAGGAGCTATGCTGATCCGAAGCCAGGAGCCAGGTGCTTCCTCCTGGTCTTCCATGCAGGTGCAGGAACCCAAGCACCTGGGTCACCCTCCACTGCCTTCCTGGGCCACGGCAGAGAGCTGGACTGGAAGAGGAGCCACTGGGACTAGAACCCAGCGCCTATATGGGATGCCGGTGCTGCAGGCAGAGGATTAACCAAGTAAGTCACGGTGCCGGCCCCAATAGTATGTCTTCTAAAACTCCTTTGGCACTGGCTGGATAAGCTCACCCTACAATACTAAAAGTGTATACGTTTCCAATTGTAGTTATGCTCCATTAACCTGAACAGGTCCCAAATTCAACTCCCAACTCCACGGCAATGATTTCTGTCCTTGCTTTGTTTTTTTATTTTGTTTATTTGAAAAGCAGTTACAGAAAGGGGATGGGGGAGGAAGGGGAGAGAGAGAGAGAGAGAGAGAGAGAGAGAGAGAGAGAGAGAGAGAATCTCCCATCTGGTAGTTCATTCCCCAAATGGCTACAACTTCCCAGATGGCTGGGACTTGATCCTGTGCTCATATGGGCTGCTGGTGTCATAGGCAGTGGTTAACCTGCTGTGCCACAGTGCCAGATCCTTTCCTTGTCTTTATCAGTAGACTCTTTGTTCTTTTAATCACTCAGATGTCATGTTTGGTGGCTCAGCAGCCATTCATTCATTTCTCTATTAGTTTTTTTAATCAACAAATACTTGCTGAATGTTTACTATGTACCAGGAACTATTGTAGATGTTGCCAATACAACAGTGAACAAAATAGATAAAAATATCTGCCTTACCCACTTTTATTTTAAGGATTTACTTATTTGATGGGCTGGCATTGTGGCTTAGCAGGTAAGGCATCGTCCTGCCATGCTGGCATCCCATATAGGTGTTGGTTCAGGTCCTGGCTTCTCCAATTCTGATCCAGCTCCCTGCTAAGGCACCTGGGAAAGCAGAAGATGGCCCAATTCCTTGGGCCCCTGTACCCACATGGGAGACCCAGATGGAGTTCCTGGTTCTTGCCTTCAGACCTGCCCAGCCTTGGCTGTTGCTAAGGGGGGTGAACCAGCAGATGGAAAAATCTCTCTCTGTCTCTCCCTCTCTGTCTGTATAACTGCCTTTTAATTAAAGTAAAATAAATCTTAAAAAAGAGATTTATCTATTTGAAAGGAATAAAAACAGAGATAGACAGACATATATATGGGGGTAGGGAGGGCGAGGGAGAGGTAGAGGGAAAGAGAGATCGTCCATCCACTGGTTCACTCCTCAAATGCCTGCAACAACCATGGTTAGGCCAGATTGAAGCCCAGAGCCAAGAACTACATCTGGGTCTCATGTGGGTGGCAGAGACCCAAGCAATTGAGCCATCATCTTCTGACTTCCCAGGTGCCTTAGAAAGGAGCTGGATCAGAAGATAAGCAACCAGTACTCAAAAGAGCACTCCAACTGGCATTCTGATATGAGAGATGGGCATCGCAAGTGGTGACTTAACTCACTGTATCATGATGCTGGTCCTTCTTCCTTCTTTGGCTTATGGATTAAATAAGGAAGCTCAATAAACAAGATACATAAATTATACATTGGGGAATGGATGTATCTTCTCAGGGTCATCTTCTCTTCTGGGTCTCTGGGACTTTTCTCTCTCTCTCTCTCTCTCTCTGACAGGCAGAGTGGACAGTGAGAGAGAGAGACAGAGAGAAAGGTCTTCTTTTGCTGTTGGTTTACCCTCCAATGGCCGGCGCACCACGCTGATTCGAAGGCAGGAGCCAGGTGCTTCTCCTGGTCTCCCATGGGGTGCAAGGCCAAAGAACCTGGGCCATCCTCCACTGCACTCCTGGGGCACAGCAGAGAGCTGGCCTGGAAGAGGGGCAACCAGGACAGAATCCAACACCCCGACTGGGACTAGAACCTGGTGTGCTGGCGCCGCAGGCGGAGGATTAGCCTGTTGAGCCATGGCGCTGCCCGACTTTTCTCTCTTACAAGGACGCTTGCCACTAGATTTAGGGCTCACATGGGTAATCCAAGATGACTTTGTAGCAAGAGTCATGACTTAAATCTACCAAGACCATCTTCTCAAGTAAAGGCAGATCCACAGATTCCAGCATATGGGATGTAGATGTGTCTTGGGGGAGGAGAGAGGACACAATCTTGTTCTCCCTACTATGGGGAGGACAAGCAGTTTTCTCCAAATTTTAAAAAAGATCTATTTATATATTTGAGAGACTGAATTACAGACAGGGAGAGACCGAGAAAGAGGTCTTCCATGTGCTGGTTCACTCCCCACATGACTGCGATGACTGGAGCTGGGCTGATCAGGAACCAGGAACCAGGAACCAGGAGCTTCTTCCAGCTCTCCCACATGGGTTCAGGGACCCAGACACTTGGGCCATCTTCCACTGCTTTTGTAGGCTCATTAGCAGGGAGGTGGATTGGAAGTGGAGCAGCCGGGACTCGAACCAGTGCCCATATATGATGCCGGCTCTGAAGGCAGATGCTTAACTTACTATGCCAACCCAGTTTTCTCCAATTTTATATTAGGTGCTATAGGGAAGACCTTTCTGCAAAGGTGACATTTGAAAAGAGATGTGAAAGAAGTGAGGGAGGGAATCTATAATCTGGGGCAGAGAAGCCCTGGAAGCTGCGAGGTCCAGCGTGAGCTGAGTGGAGCGCCAGAGGCCCAGGCGAGGCTGTGGGTTGTTATGGTGACCACTCTGGGGGCTGCAGGCAAATGGCTGACATAGCAGGATGCTGACTGCTGTGGGTAGATCAGAGGGAAGGTGCGGGAGGCAGAGATGAGCTGTGTTCCAACAACAGTAAGGTGGGCAACTGATGACTCAGATCACAGTGGCCACTGCAGAAGTGACGAGAAGTGGTAGAATTTTGGATATGCATAAAGATATTGCTGACAGGGTTTGCTGATGGATCAGAGGTGGGTGTGGCAGGAAAAGAAGAGACCAGGATGACTCCACATATTGGTCTGAGTCACTGGATGTGAAAGATAGGTGGCAGCAAGGGCTTCGTTCTGCACAAACACATTTCGATGCCCACTGGTGGTTGGGTGAGGCAGCGACAGGTGTCAGGAGGTCATAGGATGCCTGGGCTGGGGGTGTAACTTTGGGACTTATCAGGTACAGAGGAGATACTTAGAGCCATGTGGCTGCATGACATCACCAAAGGTGGAAGGAAAGAGAAGTGGCCAGAGCACTGGGACCCTAAGACACTTAGGGTACAGAAAATGAGGAACCAGAGACATCAGGTGGAAGACTAGAGTGTGGAGGGCAGGTGGAGGGAGGTTTGACTCTGATCATTCTTGCATTCCTTTATCTGACACATTGCACAAATGTCCTGCTTTCAACCACTTATTGTTTTATGATTTTGTTTGTTTATTTGAGAGGTAGAGTTGGAGAGATAGAAAGAGGGAGAGACAGAAAGTTCTTCCATCTGCTGGTTCATGCTGCAAGCTGAGCCCATCCAAAGCCAGGAGCCAGGAGCTTCCTCTGGGTCTTCCTACACAGGTGCAGGGACCCAAGCACTTGACCTATCTTCTGCTGCTCTCCCAGGCCAGCAGCAGAGAGCTAGATTGGAAAAGGAACAGCCAGGACATGAACCAGCACCCATATGCAATGTCGACGCTGCAGGTGGAGGCAGCCCACTACACCACAGTGCCAGCCCCTCAACCAGTTCCAATCCCTCTCCTGTTTATCCTAGTCCCATTCTCTCTCTCATTTCATGATTTCTCATTGGGGTTACAGTCGTAGAATCAGTGTGAGGTACAAAAGGTGGGATTTCCCCTTTATATGCATCCATATAGCTTGGTGTACTGGTGTCTCCCTTTGCTCTTATCCATGGCTACGTGGTTGGGGTAGGGTAGCGGGTCGGCTTATAGGGCTAAGGGAAGTCCTGAAGGGCCAAGCTTTGCTCATGGATGGGCCAGCTTGGAATAAGAGGTGAACCATCACTGGACTGCTGCCGCCCTGCAGAGACTGGCCCGGACAAACAGGTGATGGCGGCTCCTGGGGCAATGGGAGTAGGTGGTGCATCCAATCATGCCCTCATATGTAAGGAAAATAGCAACAGATTCGTGATAAGGGGCAGAGGGCTTGGCTGATCAGCCTGCAGGGAGAAAGCTCAGACTGTGAGGGGCAAGCAGGTCTGGGCAGACCCAGGTACAGGGGCCGCAAGTGTGAATATCTTTGTTTCTCACTGCAGAGTCTCCCAGACAGTATCTGCCATGTGGGAGGTATGAGCACACACAAGCAGAGTGACTCAGTTCTAGATACCAGTTAGGCTCCTCACTGGGCACCCCAGTGCTGGTTACATAGAAGTGCTGCAGATGTAGAAGCCACGGCGTGGGTTTGGAGCCACCCGCAGGATATCAGTTACCAAGGCTGCAGTTGCTGTCACTCAAAATCAACACTGAGCCCGGACATGGCTCCGCCCTCCAACGCAGCCACCTGTGGATGCAGGGGCTCATTAGCCCCCATGTCACAGGTCAACCTCTAGCTTCGAGCTGTGGCCTCACTTCCTTATAGGTCCTTCCCTAGATCTCTCTCTGATTGGTATCTGCCTCCTTCCTGGGAATCCCACTTAAGACAGGAAGAGAGAAGCACGAAAGGAAGAGGAAAGAGAGGAATAGAGAAAGATGACCATGCGAGATGACATCACTGATGGGGACAAAGAATGCTGGCCAACTCTCATTGCATCTCTGTATTCCAGATGTAGGGCACACATTTTAATTTTGTCATGCATTTTTCAAAATATCCACTAGGTGGAGAACTTGCATCAAGTTTGTCATCAAATTGTCAGGCCCATCCAGACTGGGCCGGAGTGGTGGCCGTTTATTTATTTATTTATTCATTACTGAAATGAAATGATGGGTTCTAACTGACGATGAAATGCATTATGACTCTTTTTAGTGACCTAAGATTTTCACATATTATAGGTCCAAGAATATTATATAGAATTACATTTCTTTTGTGGTTGATCATCATTATGGAATGTTTTAAGGAAAGACATGAACTATGTGAAGACAAGGCTAAAATTCTCACATAAGCATTTTTGTCCAACATTGACTCTTTTTTAAAAAAGATTTATTTTATTTATTTGAAAGACAGAGTTTCAGAGAGAGGTAGAGCCAGAGAGAGAGGTCTTCCATCTGATGGTTCACTCCCCAAATGACTGCAATGGCCAGAGCTGAGCTGATCCGAAGCCAGGAGCCAGGAGCTTCTTCCAGGTCTCCCAAGCGGGTGCAGAGGCCCAAGGACTTGGGCCATCTTCTACTGCTTTCCCAGGCCATAGCAGAGAGCTGGATCGGAAGTGGAGTAGCCAGGACTTGAACCGGCACCCATATGGGATGCCAGGGTGGCAGGCTGGGGTTTTAACCTGCTGCACCACAGCACCATCCCCTCAACATTGACTCTTGATGAGTGTATTGTGATTTTTTTTCTAAGTGCTTTTAAATGTGCAAGATGATTTTTTTAACAAAAAAAAAATTTTTGGTAGCGATTACTGACTGAAAACAACTGCAGATTAAGAAAATGATTTTATTCATTAAAAAGTCTTATCCATTGATGTACTTGTTCCATTTCAATTTTCAAACAGCAGGCAAAGAAATTTTTTTTCGTATGTATTGTTATGCTTCTTGACTATTGGGAAAGTTTTATGGAGGTCACAGAATGTAGGTTAATAGAATTTAGCATACCATGTGTTACTAGTTGCAGCTTGAGCAGTAGGAATGTGGTCCCAATTCAGCAGCCAGCCAGCCCTGCAGTGGAGACCATAGCACCTGGAATTGTTCCTTGCTCTGGGGTAGCTGTTCTGTGGGATTGTTTCTGGACACCAAGATGGAGAGCCACAGACGTATCACTGGTGTGGCCAACGCTATGTACAGTCCCAGCAGTGCCTTCCTGAGAGTGTCCAGGCCTGGGGTACAGCTCTTCAAGCAGGAATTAGCAGCTGTGGCCATGGGGCCAAATCCAGCCCAGTACCTGTTCTCAGGCCCTCCAGCTAAGATTGGTTTTTTTTTAAACATCTGTAATCAATTGGATAATAGGCAATATTAGCTTTGAATCACAGCTAAATGAAGTGTTCCACCTCTCCCTCCTCTATCCCATCCTTCTCATTAGTAGGCTTATACTAACAACAACACAAATCATACTCAGTTATTATTATGTTGCTTGGAATTTTATTAATTAACATGTGTTGGATTGTGTTTCTTTCTCATCATGTAAGTGCTGGCATGATGCCCACTAGTTTTGCCTCTTGGTCTGCAGAACCTAAAATATTTACTCTCTGACCGTTACCCCAAAACTTTGCTGGCTGTTGCTTTAGAGAGATATCAACTTTTTGTTTGTATGTTTTACAGTTTTAGCTATTTTCTTACAATTTTTTAAAAGAGATTTTATTTATTTATTTGAAAGGCAGATTCACAAAGACAGAGAGAGAGAGGGAAAAAGAGATCTTTCATCTGCTGGTTCACTCTCCAAATGGCTGCGGTGGCCAGAGCTGGACTGGTCTGAAGCCTAGAGTCAGCAGCTTCTTTTGGGTTTCCCACGTGGGTGCAGCGGCCCAAGCTCTTGGGCCATCCTCCACTCTTTCCCCAGGCACATCAGCAGGAATCTCTTTCAGAAGTGGGACAGCCTGGTCTCGAACTGGTGCCCATATAGGATGCCTGCATTGCAAGTGATGGCTTTACTCACTGTGCTGCAGGGCTGGCCCCCAGATATCAAGTTTTTACATCTCCTAAATTACAGATAAACCAGTGCATGAAGCATGTGAAGTTTTTCTGCAGAGAAAGGACCAGCCTTTCTGCATTTGCAAATTGGCTGTGACAGAGATGTTAAGAACTGCCTGAGTAGTTGGATGAGGGCTGCCCTTGCAGTAGCTACAATTGTGTACAGGTTGAAGGGTGACCCACCAAGAATGATCAAATCATCACCCACAATAAATTTAAGGTGACCCAGGGCAGGGATGAACTGAATTAGTGAACATATGCAGACAGTTCTTTTCTCATAGTCACAAAGTTTGCTACACTGCATTAAACTAATGTAGGTCAGAACAGGAGCACCCTATTCAGTGCACTTGAGGACAGCACAGTCCCTGACACTGAGTTTCTATCTAGTCTGGGCTCATGACCGAATGACCTACATAAACACTGTTAGCTGGACATTTCAAATAGTTCACACTCAAATGCCTGTAATTGGCATTCATGAAATTTTGTATTCTTATGAATTTACAGCTAGACTAACCAGGATGGTAATGAGGACACAATGCAATGAGAACACAAGTATTTTTTTTTTTATTTGACAGATAGAGTTAGACAGTGAGAGAGGGAAAGAGATAGACAGAGTGAAAGGTTTTCCTTCTGTTGGTTCACCCCCTAAAATGGCCGCTATGGCCAGAGCTATGTTGATCCGAAGCCAGGAGCTAGGTGCTTCCTCCTGGCCTCCCATGTGGGTGCAGGCGCCCAAGCACTTGGGCCATCCTCCACTGCCTTCTTGGGCCTCTGCAGAGAGCTGGACTGGAAGAGGAGCAACCAGGACTAGAACCCGACGCCCATATGGGATGCCAGCGCTGCAGGCAGAGGATTAACCAAGTGAACCACTGTGCCAGCTCAACAAGTGTTTTTAAGATGTGTTTCCTAGTATCCATCATAATGATTCCAAAATTCTGAGAGTCTAATGCCCCTAAGAAAACAGAGAGGGGCAGAGAACTTTTCGAGAATCCACAGAGACACCTTAATCCTCTAGTTCCATTCAGCTAGGATTTCGGAGAAGCTGAGTCTATTTTAGTCTTTCCAGGGTATACCCACATGAATATTCCCATAAACTCCATGAGGGTTGGCCACCCCAACACCCTTGTTGCTGGAGCTGGCTCAGAGGCATTCTTTCTGCCAAGATGAGTGGAAACCTTTAGCCTTTCCCTGCCCCACCCATTAGAAAGAACTAGAACAAAAGGGAAACAACAGGACCGTTACTTGCCATCAAAGCCAGCAATCTAAGGAAGTGCTGACTTGCACCGATGTCCTGATGTCCTTTTTTCCTCCCCCAACAGGATACTTTCTTTTGTTAAAAGGAGGATTTGCACACCTTCTCCTTTGATTGAGCTGTTTATGTTGCTGTGAATTCTGGCAAATGTCTCCTAGGGCTTGGCTGAGTGGTTTGGATACAACATCGCTGACTGCTCCAATTTAAGAAACTCTCACGAGATTGAGCGAAGACAAAGCATCTGCAGAGAGGCGCAGCCCTGTAGCACTTGAATGCTCTAATCTGAGCTCTGCTCTGCGAAGTCCTGTCTAATCCTCTTGTACCCTGCTGTGGCTAGCAGCCTCGGGAAGGGCAGTGAGAGCAAAAGCTGCAGGAGACAGATTTAATTCAATCTAGCAAACATTTACTGAGCACCTCTGGTGTGCCAGACACTGGGCCAGGTTCTGGGGATACAGATGAGCAGGATATGGCTCCAGAGTTCAAGCAGGTCACTGTCACAGGCAGAGAGGCACAGCACAGGAACAATGGCACAGAAGGGGGATAGGGAGGGACTTCTTCCCCAAGGAGATGCCGTTCTGTCCTAGATGATAAGGAGATGCTAACATATAGAAGGGGGCACTTGGTTATCCAGGAAGAGGAAAGAACATCAGCAAAGCTAACAAGGCGTCGGATTCCATGGTATCTGGGTGAAAGTTGAAAAGGATTTGTTTTGGAGAGAGGTGGGAGAGAAGGGTAGAAATGCAGACTGACACAGTTCATTTGTTCAACAAATATTTGCTGCTGGGGTTAGAATTGCAAAGAAAATGAATTCTTGCCTGTATGGAGCTAATCTTTGGGGACAGGAAGGAAGATGGGGTAAAGACAATGAATGAATATGAAAAACCAGAAAATTACATAGGATGTGCTTTATTTTCCCAGGGTTGTTGTAATAAAGTACCACAATCTCTGGTTTAGACAACAGAGATCTATTGTCTTACAATTTTGGAGGTCAGAAGTCCAAGATCAGGGTTGGTTCCTTCTGAGACTGATGTGTGCTTGTCCCCCAGCTTATGTGCTCAGTAGTCCTTAACTTGTAGAAGCATTACCCTAACCCCTGCCTCCACTGGTATTTTGTTCAAAGGTGTTTTCTGTATGGGTGTATGTTTGTATTCAAATTTCCCTGTTTTCTAAGTATACTATAAAATGACCTGGTCCAGTCTAATGATCTTAACTTGATCGTCTGCAAAGACCCTCTTTCCAAATAAGGTAAGACTCACAGTTATTGGGGGTTAGGGCTCCAGGATTTTTTTTTGGCAGGACATAATTCACCCTATAGCTGTATGTTAGAGTGTGATGATGCTTTGGAGAAAAATAAAGCAGCCTAAGTGTGCTATGGAATGCATCTGTGTGTGAGGCAGTGAAGGGAGACATTTGCAATTTCTAGGTGGTACAGGGCATTGTTTTATTTTTGTCTGTAGAAACTGGTGTTTGTTTTCCATCAACCTCATTTCCATGTTTGCTTCAGAGACCGTGACAAGCAGCTTAAGACCACTCAGTGGTTGTTCCTACCCACTCAGTGGCCTGAGCAGTGGGCGCTGCAGATCAGTCTTCAGTGGTGGGCTGAGCACTCCAACCTTCAGTGGGGAACTGCTGAATAGGCACAGAGGGCACCTGCATGCCTTTGGACCAGTCTGCAACCTCAGGCTGAGTAGCAGTGAACTCGGGTGTTGGGGCCATCCACTCACCCTGAAACTCCTCCTTGGTCACAGCTTTTTCAACAGTGGCCTGCTCTTCTTTTTCAATCTCTTCAGGATCTCTGTAGAAGTAGAGATCAGGCATGACCTCCCAGGGGTGTTCACAGGAGATGGCACCATGCATGCGCAGAAACTCCTGGACCAGTATTCACCACATCAGACCCACTGAGTGGATTCTCTTGTTGTTGCATGGAATGGCAATGTCCACGTAGTATAGAGGAGAGAGTCTGTGTTACAAAGAGCAACGATAGGCTGGTGGTCAGCCCGAGGATCGGTAACCACTAGAAGCTGCCTGGATGTGGTTAGTGAAGGTTCCAGGTGTGAAGCGGCCAACAATAGGAGTAGCTCCAGTGGCAGCAGCAAACTTCAGCACAGCCCTCTGGCAAGTGTGCCTGGAGGATAGCACACTGACAGCAGGTGTTTTTTTTTTTTTTATTTTTTATTTGACAGGTAGAGTTACAGACAGTGAGAGAGAGACAGAGAGAAAGGTCTTCCTTCCGTTGGTTCACACCCCAAATGGCCACTATGGCCGTGCACTGTGCTGATCCGAAGCCAGGAGCCAGGTGCTTCCTCTTGGTCTCCCATGCAGGTGCAGGAGCCCAAACACTTGGGCCACCCCACCCTCTACTGCCCTCCTGGGCCACAGCAGAGAGCTGGACTGGAAGAGGAGCAACCAGGACTAGAACCCGGCGCCCATATGGGATGCTGGCACTGCAGGCAAAGGATTAACCAAGTGAGCCACAGCACTGGCCGCATCAGCAGGGTTTTGAATGGCCACAAAGGCATGAAGCTGCCAACAGCAACTTCTCCCAGGTCCTCTTCAGATGGATGATGTAGATGCCGTCACTTTTCCTTTTGCAGATGTCCTGTTCCATCTGGAAGTCAAGGTTGGTGCCACCTAGGTGGGTTCCTGCTGCAAGGAACTTGAGGACGTCCTCCTCCTTCATTTGCAGGACATCAAGGGCTCCGGACATTGTGACAGCTTCCCCTTAAGTTATGCTGGGAATCAAGAACAACACCGTATGGACCCCTTGCCGGGTAGTGTGGAAAGGAGGGCATTGTTTGCTATGGAGGAGACATTTGAACAAAACCTGGCAGGAGGCCAGTGGGTGAGACTCTTGGGGAAGAGCATTGTGGGTAGAGGGACAAGCCATTGGAAAACCTTGAATTACAGTGTCCCTGGTGAATGTGAGGAAGAAGGAAGACACTGAGGCTGGAGCACAGTGAGGAGAAAGGGTAGAAGCATGAAGGTGTGAAGGTGTGTGCAGAGACCTACTGCCTTTGGATGGCTTAGGCTGTGATGGAGTCATTGCATACCTTTGAGTAGAAGGGTGAGCTGGTCCAATTTATGTTTGGAAAGCTTTTGGAGTTGCTGTGTTGAGAATGGTCTGGGGCCTGGGGTCAGGGATCAGAGTGGGTGTGGGGAGACCTGTTCAGAGATGACTAAGGGTCCAGATGAACAGTTGGGGTTGCTTAGACTGGGGTGACATAACTGGATGATTGAGTTTAGGCTACGTCTCACACATGCATGTGGAGCTGGAGTTGGGAGCTAAGTTAAGCTTTGGAGTTAGTTAGATCTGAGCTGCTAGGAACCTAAACTTACTGCATCGTTTTCCCAGAGGTAAACTTGATAAGGCTATAGACTTAACATATACAATCAGACACTCCAAGAGTGTCTTTAGTTGAACTATTCTGTACTCCTTAATGCTGTGTTTCTTTCCCACTCCTAGTCTGAAGACACAGACTTCCAATGATAGAGAATCCTGCAATATGGAATTGATTTCTTCTTAAAAATAGAGGAAAATACCAAAATAGGTAACTCAATGTGACCCAGATTTTCTATTTTTGTGTATTTTGGATCTGGCAGATATTAGGGACCATCCAGAGAAGCTACCTGTAGAAAAGATTTTTGTTCTGGGGAGACAGAATAGGGAGGGTGCCTGCTGGGACAAAGGACATGGGATTTGAAGCCAGGCTTCATTCCATCTGGGAAGTGGACAGAATCTCTCCTCTTTTTTTAATAGAAAACTTTTATTTAATACATATGAATTTCAAAAGTACAACTTTTGGATTACAGTGGTTCTTCCTCCCATAACCACCCTCCCACCCGCAAACCATCCCATCTCCTATTCCCTCTCTCATCACATTCTATATTAAAATTTATTTTTAGTTATCTTTACACACAGGAGATCAACTCTATACTGAGTAAAGATTTGAACAGTTTGCACCCACCCACCCACACAAAGTATAAAGTACTGTTTGAAGACAAGTTTTACTGTTAATTCTCATAGTACAACACATTAAGGACAGAGGTCCTACCTGGGAGCAAGTGCACAGTATCTGCCGGTGTTGATTTAACAATTGACACTCTTATTTATGATGTCAGTGATCACTCGAGGCTCTTGACATGAGCTGCCAAAGCTATGGAAGCCTCTTGAGTTCACAAACTCCAACCTTAAGCCATAGTCAAAGTGGACGTTCTCTCCTCCCTTCAGAGAAAGGTACCTCCTTCTTTGATGGCCTCTTCTTTCCACCAGGAACTCACTCACAGAGATCCTTCATTTAGGTCATTTTTTGCCACAATGTCTTGGCTTTTCATGCCTGAGATACTCTCATGGGCTTTTTAGCCAGATCTGAATGCCTTCAGGGCTTAGAATCTCTTCTTATGCTGCTTGTTTGGGGAGGTACAGAGTACCACATGGACCCTGATAAGCTGAGTGGGGGATGTTCAGAAAGGCTCTTTGGTGAAGTTTACAGTGTATTGTCTTAGGTATTTGAAATGTTCTGGGTGCAAGTTTTCTTGAACAATAAACATTCCACTAGGCTTTAGATTACCTATCTGCACCCAGTCTCATTGGGTTTGAGGATTTAGATCTCAATGGCCTGGCAGATTCTAATACTTTCTCCCTTCCTTCTGTCACTGTCCAAGTTCAAGCCTGAAACCTATCTCATCAGAGATATTATTTTCCCTATGTTCTCTGTCCTGCCCCACAGAACTCTTCCCTCCCAGTCCAGACCCATTTGTCCAACCTCCCTTCCACTGCTCTTGACCCTACACTCCACACCTCATTCTCATTGGTCTAGTGTCTGTTCTTCCAATCTGCCTCTATGTTAAGAAGAAGACTTTGATGGAGAACAGCTATTGTGATTTACTATTTCAAATTTCTGTTTATGTTGTTCTTGCTTGTGGAATAGTGGAAAGAGCATGGATTTCTGAGTGAGCAAGACCTGGATTAGAATCGTGGCTTTGAGAATGACCAACTGTGTGATTTGAATTACCTGCTTGGCCTTCATAGACTCAGTTTCCTTGTCTATATGGTGGAGACAACGTGTACCTTGCAGAAATGTTATGAAGGTTGAAACCATGTTGTTGAAATGACTGCTCAGCACCAGACTTGTAAGAGGAACTTACCACTTGGCAACTATTATTATTAAATATCAGTTTGGAGCTCAGGGGAGAAATTGTCTGGAATTGGACTTTTAGGAGTCATGAATATCTTTGAAAATTTAGGAAATTGACTATTTTCTGGATAGATGGTATAGAGAGACAATGACCCAAGACAGAATGTGCACAATTAATTGACAGGATCTTTAATCTAAAAACACACTCATACTTTCGCAAATTTAAATTCAACTAATTTAGATTTTAAGATATTGCAGAAAAAACTGGGTTGCAACTTACTTTTGTGCTATTTATGAGAAAATTAATAGGGAGAACATGATTCAGAGCTCCTAACGTGAGGATGTTTAACCTACTTAAATAAGTAAACTTTGAAGTTATAATAGAATTAATTTAACAGGACCACAGTAGAGACTATGTGCCACTTAAAATAATTTTAGAGATGTAAAATTAGAAGTTTGGTGTCAGAAACAATTTAGGGATTGTTAGTATACCTCTCTCATTTTGAAGAAGAGAAGAATGAAAAGGTCAACTGACTTATTCAAACCCAACACAGAATAAACAACAAAACTGAGATGAGAATCCAGGTCGCCTGATTCCCAAACAATGCTCCTTTGGATGTGGTCGGGCATCAACATTCGCCTTAAAAGCCATCAGTGTTCTTTTCTAGGCTGTGTCTAGTTAGCCATTTGTGGTTTTGCAAATTCTTGATGGCAATTAAGAGGGTGCTATTCACAAATTGTCATGTAATTCAGCCTTACTATTAATTCATGCTGGTGTTCCCAGTGTGGTTCTGGAACGTACCACAGGGATTTGGCCAGTTTACTTGGGTAGAGTTGTAAATCCTGTTGGCAGCATCACACTGAGAAAATGTTCTTTAAACAAAAAATTGGCCTCTAAAAACTCAGTTTAACTCACTGGTTGTTAAGTGTTGTCCAGAGTTGATTTTCTGAAGCCTGAAGTCTGGCTTGCTTAGAAATTTAGTCTCAGCTAACATCAAAAGCATTTTTTGGAGGGGGGGTAGACATTTGACCTAGCAATTTAGGAGCCAATTAAGATGCTCCCATCTCCGATAGGAGTGCCTGGATTTGATTGCTTTGGCTCTTGATTCCAGTTTCCTGCTAGTACAGACCCTAGAAGGTAATGGCAATGGCTCCAGTGATTGGGTTCCTGTCATCCATTTGGGAAACCTGGATTGAGTTTCCAGCTTTGGGCTTTGGCTTGGCTCAGCCTTGGTGATTGTAGATATTTGGGGAGTGAACCAGTGTATGGGAGAATTCTCTCTTCTCTTTTTGTATTTGTCTCCCTGGCTCTCAAATAAATACGTAAATTTAACAAACGGACTACAGGAGCATTTCACTGTCAATACAATGCCCTCCCCATATGATCCAATTGCAAAAAACTCTGGTGAATGTACTTTGCTGGGTCGCACATTTTTTAGCTTTTCTCATTGGCTGAAATATGAGCAGGTACATATTTATCTGACTGGACATGTTCTGAGAAAAAAGAGCTTATTGAGACAAAATGTCTTAAAGAGTAAATATCTTATGCTGATTATTGAAGGCTTTAAACTCCCCCCCCCCCCCCCGCCCCGATTCCTATTATCTGAGTTTGGGAGAATAAGAAAAGAAGAAAATCTAGTTCGATTCATTTTCAAAAGATTTGTGTATTTGTTCGACATAAATATTTGTAGCCTTAGCACCAGGCTGCCAAGACAAAATAAATCAATGTGTTAATTACTTGACTGAAATAACAGTAGAAAAACAGCTGCAACTCATGGGGAGAAAACAAATGGAAGCCACATGTATTATTCCATTGAGGAAGATTCCAGGCCAGACTGGAATTATACACACCAAGAGCATGGACAATTCTCAACTCAACAAACCACACAACCACAATTAAATCCTCCAGACTTTTTCTACTTGGGGATAATGTACAGAAATTATGACTCACCGGTTGACATTCAGTATGTGTGTGGCTTGGTCCTTTCTTTGGAAGAAGGATGTAGATGAGACTTAAACATAAATTTTCGGTCAGAGGTACAAAGAGCATATAGAGGACACTGGCATGACCCTTACCCCTGCCATTGTTTTCGCAAACTGACCCAGACTTCATAAGGGGGTGTGGGAAGTTAGGGGATGCTCCAGATGCCCTTTGTCCAGCTCCTCTGGCTGCAGGATGCTTTAACTTGCTGTTTCCTCTGCCTGGAACCTCTCCCTTTCCTTGTCTGAGTCATGTTGCAGAACTCAGTTCAAAGGACACTTTCCAGTGACCCTAAGCATAGACCAGGGCCCCTGATGTGTGTCGTCAGTGCCTTCTGTACTTTTCCTTCATAGCCCTTCTCAGACAGTGTGCTTGTGGATTCTGGGATGTGTGGTGACTGATCTGTGTCTGCCTCTCCCTCTTGATTGTAAAGTACTTAAGGGCAGTGTCCAGGGTTGTTTTGCTCATCACTGCATGCCCAGGGCCTGGCACAGAGTGGATTCAATGAATACTTGTTGAATAAAATAACACATTTTCTTAACTAAGAACAATAATGCCTTCTATTTGTATTAATGAAATATGTCAGGTACTATAATAAATGCTTTACAATCATTTAAAAAGATTTACTTATTTGCAAAAGTGGCACAGAGACAGAAAGAGAGAGGGAATGAGAGAATGAATCTTTCTTCCATTTTCTTGTTCACTCTCCAAATGCCTCCAGCATCCAAGGCTGGGTCTAGTTGAAGCCAGGAGCCAGGAACTTTGTCCAGATCACTCATGTGGGGTCAGGAACTCAAGTACTTGGGCTGTCCTCTGTTGCCTCTCAGAATGCACATAAGCAGGAAGCTGGATGGAAATGAGGAATAGCTGGGACTCAAACAGGGGATGTGGGCAACCCAAGCAGTGGCTTAATCTGTGCTTCAATGCTGATCCCTTTACATATTTTCATCAACTCATGTCATCATTCTACAGAGTTCTACTTTAATTCCAAACATATCATACTATATACATTTGTCAGCTATTTGATGTAAAACCAAGAGCTTTTCTTTGGATATGAGTTCATTAATTAGAACTCTTTTGGTCTTATTTTCCCCCATAAATTATATCTAGAATGTCTTATTTATGGTTTCTAAAATGTCTAAGAAACCAGTACATTTGCAAGGCAATTTTTCACAGAATTCTTTCAAATTTCCGATTCTCCCACACCAGTTTTTCCAGTCCCAATGACAATTAACTTGACTGTATTTTTAAGTGACTTATCTTTCATTTTCACCTTCATATTTACTAGTATATAAAATGTTTAACAGTTTTGTCATGAAAATAATAAGGAAATCTGGCATATTTAAGAAGAAACACAGTTGTATTATAATGATTCTTACTTCGTGGAGTGGCAGTGTTTTTTTTTTTTTTTTAAATTTTTGACAGGCAGAGTGGACAGTGAGAGAGAGAGAGAGAGAGAGAGAGAGAGAGAGAGAGAGAGAAAGGTCTTCCTTTTTCTGTTGGTTCACCCTCCAATGGCCGCCACGGCCAGAACGCTGTGGCCAGTGCACCAAGCTGATCCAAAGGCAGGAGCCAGGTGCTTCTCCTGGTTTCCTATGGGGTGCAGGGCCCAAGCACTTGGGCCATCCTCCACTGCACTCCCTGGCCACAGCAGAGAGCTGGCCTGGAAGAGCGGCAACCACGACAGAATCTGGTGCCCCAACTGGGACTAGAACCCACTGTGCCGGTGCTGCAAGGCAGAGGATTAGTCTGTTGAGCCACAGTGCCGGCTGTGGCAGTGTTTTCTTGTGTAGCCTGTGAGTTGCGTGCTCTCAGTGAGGATGACTATCAAGGGAGAGTGAAGGGTGGTAGTAGTCTGGAGGGCTGATTAAATGGAGTGGGTAAAGGGAGCTTGGATTTCATTTTACAAATGAGAAAATTGAGTATCCGAGAGGTAAAGCTCCCTTCCTAGTGTTACAAAACCAGGGAGTGCTAGAGAATTTTGAATGAAAATTCAGGTCAGTATGTTTCCAAAGCCAATGCTGCTTCTATGGGACATGTGATTGTCTTTCGCTCCTGGCTGGTAAATCCTGGTCGAAACCATGTCTAATTTCTTACATGCTTGTGGACAAATGTAATAGCCACTCAATAGTAAATAAATCACTTAGTTTTTAAAAATGGATACAGAATGATTCTCTAGCATCTGCTATTACTATGAAGGCATAATATGGTGTGAAGACAGATTAGTACTGTGCCCTTCTATTACATTAATGTGTGTGTGTTCAGTTATAGCAAAGTATAAGGCACACTGAATGATCAGTATTTATTCATCGAAAACATAAATTCATTAAAATGAAAAGTGAAATCAATCAGTCTCCTGGGAAAGATTTGTATCCATCATTCCTTTGGACTTTCTGGTACTGTTGGTTACCTATCCATGTTCCTGCTGACCCTTACTCATTCTAAAATTCATTCAGGAAGTTTCTCTCTAATATTTTTCAGTTTTTCAAAGTGACTTAACATGTTCCAAATTTATACTTTCTGAGATTGAGTAAATAAAATGAGATTTATTGCATGATGCACAAAGCATCAGGATGTGTCTTGTTCTAAAATGGATCATGGAATTCTGGTGTAAGATACTTGACTGACCATGCTCATTTATTTCCTCTCCTTTTAAAATACCTCTTGAAATTATTGTAAAAGATGTATTAAATCATATCAAAAAGAACGAGTTGATCATAGGCAAAGGAAAGACTTTGAACAAATTTCTGGCAAACAGAAAATGCATGAAGGATTACAGGGATAAGGAAACTGTGCCTTAGATACCAATTTTGATGAAAGGTAAGAATGATTCTTTGGACTAAGAGCTTCCTGTTTTTGTTCCATTTTGTTTTAGCCCAAAGAATCATTACAGATAAAAAATCTGTATATAAAAAATCTACCTCTAACTCCAGCTTGCATCGAAAATACCTGCTAGTCAGCAATTACTGCCAAACAAACATAATAACAAAATGTTGTTACAAACAAACAGAACAAATTGAGGAAAGCCTGGGCAAAATTAATAAGCATTTTCTCACCCAAAGTAATTCAGACATTTGGTGGTCTGCTGGCCAGCTTTCTAACCATTCACGTTGAGCAAAATCTTCCAGTCAACAGGTTCCACTCAAGTACATAGAACTCCTAAGTAGTTTTCTCTTTCTGCTTTTACATGTGGTCAGATTATCAAAGGCCATGAGACATTTGAGCTGCAGCATCAAAAAAAAGATCAAGAAATAAAACAACAAAAAAACAATAAAAAAAACCCATAAGAACTTCTAGGGGGCTGGTGCTGTGACATAGCAGGTAAAGCCACTGCCTGCATTGACAGCATCCCATATGGGCACTGGTTTGAGACCTGGCTGCTCCACTTTCCATCCAGCTCTCTGCTAAGACCTGGGAAAGCAGTAGAATATAGCCCAAGTCCTTGTGCCCCTGCACTTGTGTGGGAGACCTGGAAGAAGCTCCTGGTTTCTGGCTTTGGATCAGCCCAGCTCTGGCCATTGTAACTGTTTGGGGAGTGAACCAGCAGATGGAAGATCTCTCTCTCTCTCTCTGCCTCTGCCTTCCAAATAAATAAATAAATCTTAAAAAAAAGAAATTTAATTAGTTTCTTCAGAGAAATCCAATAATTTTATTCATTGATTAAGCAAAAATGTATTGCTATGAAAAAGGAATAATTAGAAGATTTTAGAAATTAAAAACAATTATTATAGGCTGGCACCGTGGCTCAATAGGTTAATCCTCTGCCTGCGGCTCCAGCACACCAGGTTCTAGTCCCAGTCGGGGCGCTGGATTCTGTCCTGGTTGCCAGCTCTCTGCTGTGGCCTGGGAGTGTAGTGGAGGATGGCACAAGTCACTGGGCCCTGCACCCACATGGGAGACCAGGAGAGGCACCTGGCTCCTGGCTTTGGATCAGCGCAGTGTGCAGGCCGCAGTGCACCGGCCGCGGCGGCCATTGGAGGGTGAACCAACGGCAAAAGGAAGACCTTTCTCCCTGTCTCTCTCTCTCACTGTCCACTCTGCCTGTCAAAAACAAACAAACAAAAAATGATTATTGGAAAAGATAAGTAGGAGGGTTGGAAGATTAAGGAAAGAGAATCTCTTAGAAAGATAAACATGAAGATGAAGAGATGAAAAATATGGAAGAACAGAGACCTAGAATATTAGCCCAAAGTATCCAATGTCTTACTATTTATAAGACATTTTGGAAGGTAGGAGAGAAAAAAATGATTGGGAGAAAATAATTCAAGAAATAACAAAAGATAATTTTTCATAGCTGAATAATGAAGAGATGACATACTCACCTAACTTACTAAAATTTCAAAAATGTATTGAAAGTGAATATGAGAGAGAGAGAGAGGGAGGGAGACAAAAACATTCATGGGGGTGGAAGGAGAAAACAAACAAAATTACTTATGAAATAACAAAAATCAGATGATCATTTAATTTCCCTCTCAGTAATTCTGGATTACTAGCAAATAGCCAAAATTATTATTGTCAGTATTACAGTATTTTATACTCAGCAAAGCTCTCAGTCAAAAATGAGAGTAGAATCAGCATATTTTTGGATATATAAGAATTTAGAAGGTTTTTGTGTTAGGAATAGTTTTTTAGGAAGTTACTTGGAGGATATGATCCAGCTAAACAAGGGAGTAAATCAAGAAAGATGGAGGCATGGGATTCAAATTCAACACAGAGGAATAAGAAAGCAAATCTCTGGCATTATAGCTAAGGAGCAGACCTAGGGACCATTAAATCTATACTGGGCTCTAAGAGGGAAATGGGTAGAAAAATGACAGTTTGTAGATTTATTGGGCCTTTGAGATACTGGGAAAGTAAGGACTGCAAGCAATGCAAGGTCACCAAAGTAGAAGAGAGGAGATACAAGAAAAGGAAAAGGAGGAGGAGGAGGAGGAAAAAAAATGCAAGGAAAACAAATACTTGGAATGCAGTAATAACAAATGACTTTGCTATGCAGTATGCATTCTTCATTGTCATAATAATCTAAGTACTGTTTCTTGATATTCAACTTTGAGACTCAATCAATTGCAAAGGAAGCATTCCCCAAAAAGGTTGTTGAAATGGACAAGGTAAAGTCATGGTGCAGAGAGTCATGCTGGTGGGTATAGGGTGGTATTGAGAGACAAAGGGGGAAGACCAAGGTCTTTAACCCTGCCTTTCCACCAAGCGAGAGTTCAAGAGATCTTTGTGCATGTATAGTTACAAACATAGCAACAGAGGAACTCACAAGAATGACTTTAACCTCCACTGGCTGTTTGGGAGAAGACAGGTGGTGGCAGTACACCTTAGCTGCAAGTCAATGGATATCTCAAACACAGGGACTTAAGCCTACTGTGTAGAGAAGCAGGCAATCACCAGAAAAATCAAAAGCAGAAAAATTCACAGCATTAATCTAGTGCCTCTGGTAAGCAGAGTTGAGGTTGTGGAGGCCTGAGAAAGAGGATTGTAGCTTTGCATTTAAACTCTTCTATCAGGGCTGGTGCTGTGGCGTAGTGGGTAAAGCTGCAGCCTGCAATGCCAGCATCCCATATGGTGCTGGTTTGAGTCCTGGATGCTCCACTCCTATGGCCTGGGAAAGCAGTAGAAGATGCCCAAAGTCATTGGGCCCCTGAACCCACGTGGAAGACCTGGAAGAAGCTCCTGGCTCCTGCAGCTCCGGACTTTGCAGCCATCTGGGGAGTTAACCAGTGGATGGAAGACTTTCTCTCTCTTTCTCTCTCTCTGCCTCTCTGTAACTCTGCCTTTCAAATACATAAATAAATCTTTAAACCCTTCTATCTTATTTAAATTTAAATTTATTATCTTCATTAACAACTAAAACCATATTTGTTCAAAAAATAATGCTAAGAGGCAAATCACATCAAACATTGCTTCATAAAATGAAGCGTTGCTTGACTATTCTATTTTTAGGCAAAAATACAAGCAGCTAAATTTTAAAAATCATTGACCATTTCTAATACTGAGAGAAATATTTCAACATAGGCATGCAGCCAGGAAGTGGGGCTCTGAAAATCTCTAAGCAGTCTTTTGCTTCTGGGAAAGCCAGGAAAATGTCTTATGGTTGAGCCACAAGGCAGCATTTTCAAGGGTGTGATGTTTTCACAGCTTCCTTTGTTATTTCCTCCACACGATTACAGAGGGCGAAGACCAGAGACCATTGCTCAGTTGCTTTTCAGGGGAACTTCTGCCAGTGCCCAAGGCGATGATCGCCTTCATACCCATTGTATGAGAAAGTTGGGGCCCGTGAATGTCTCCATCTTTGGTATTTGTCCTTGTGCCCAAGTGTGTTAGATGGGGCATCCTGTGCTTTTGATCAAGTAGCTGCTTTCCAGAAAGGCTGTGCAGGGCCACATTATTTAATAGAGTGTTCCATTACCTCATCCTTTCCTATTCCCTTAACTATTTCATTTTTTTCTTCATCATCATCTCCTCATCTGATGTTATGAGACTCATGTTTTTGCTCACTGTCTTAGTTTCCACAAGAATGTATGCACCATTTGGGAAAAATATTATTTTGCTCTCTCTGCTGTCTGCAGAGGCTAAAACAGTCGGCACACAGCAAATGATACACAAAATGTGTTCAGCGAGGAAGTGGGTATTTAGCCTGGAAGGTCAGATGTCTGTGTTCCACAGCAGAGTGCGTGCCTGCGCTTGGTCTTGGCTCTGCCTCCTGACTGGGGCTTCCTACTAATGCAGACTCTGGGAGACAGTGATGATGCCGGAGACCCCTAGGGGTGATTTGAATTACTGTCCTGGATCCTGGTTTTTGCCTTGGTGAAGCCCTGAGTGTTGCGGGCATTTGTGGAATGAACCAGTAGAAGGCAGGTCTCTCTCTGTCTCTGTCTCTTTGATTTTCAAATAAAATAAAATTAAGTTAAAACTTGTTCAATGAACAATAGATGAAATGTGTTGAGAATAATTAAACTGTCGAGAAAGTCAGGGAAAACATTATAGGAAATGTACTTGAGCTAAGTCCTGGAGGCTGAGTCAGGATTTATCAAATAGAGAAGAGTGGAAACAATAACCCACATGGGGATAGAAAATGCTTCTCCTTACATTGATTTAGCTGTCGTGATTCTTTAAAGTGACAGCTAGCAGCAAAGTGAAAAAATGGTCACTGCGTAGCTGAGGTGGTTTTTCAAAATATTGCTAAAACCTATGGAATACTTATGGTGAACAAGTAATTTTGGCAAATTTCATCTTAAAAATAATGCTTTGAGGTATCCCTACTGATTAAAATAATATCTGACAAGTAGCAAGTGGTTAGGGCTGTTAAGTAACTTGCTCACAGTTACAAAGTTAATAGGTGGGTTTGAACTTGGTTTTGTATGGCTCATGAGTCTAAGCTGATGTCCAATAAAAATATATAAGTCATATATGTAATTAAAACATCTGGTGGCTAACTAAAACAGTGAAAAAAAAGGAGACAGGTTTTTTGGTGCAGAGGATTAAGCTGCCGCTTTGGTTGCTTGCACCCCATGTATGGTGCTAGTTGGAGTCCTGGCTATTCTGTTTCTGATCCTGCTTCTTTTTTTAATTTTAACTTTTTATTTGTTTGATAGGTAGAGTTATAGACAGAGAGAGACAGAGTGAAAGGTCTTCCTTCCATTGGTTCACTCCCCAAATGGCTGCTATGGCCAGCACTGTGCCAATCTGAAGCCAGGAACCAGGTGCTTCTTCCTGGTCTCCCATGCAGGGGGTGCAGGCACCCAAGCACTTGGGCCATCCTCCACTGCCTTCCTGGGCCACTGCAGAGAGCTGGACTGGAAGAGGAGCAACTGGGACTAGAATCCGGCACCCATATGGGATGCCAGCCCCGCAGGTGGAGTATTAACCAAGTGAGCCACAGCGCTGGCCCAATTCTGCTTCTTGCTAATGTAGTCTTAGGGGCAGTAGATGATGGCTAAAGTGATTGGGCCCCTTTCGCCCACGTGGGAGACCCAGATAGAGTACTGTATTGTTAGCCAAATCCTCACTGTTGTGGCATTTGGTGAATGAACCAACGGATGGCTCTCTCTGTGTGTTTTTCTGTCTGATTGTCACTCTGCTTTTCAAGTAGATGAATTTGAATGATCTGTTTGATTTAGCCTACACATCATACATATATATGTATAATCTCAACATGCAATTAACAAAAAGAAATTATTAATGAGATGATTTCTGTTGCTTTTTCCAAGTTAAATTTTTTGAAATCTGAAAGGTATTTTACACTTAACTCACATCTCAATTGCTCAATAGCTACACTGGACATGGAGCACACTGGAAGTGCAATCCTAAGTCCTTAAGTATGTATGGGATGCCTTTGAGAGATGCTTTCAGAGAGATTGTCAGGAATTGGACTGTAGACCTGCAAACCTTGAGATGCCTATGAGACATTTGTTGATAATGAGTATGCAGTTGACCTTCTGTGTCTGCAGGTATAGGCTCCACATCCATGTGTGCAAGCTAATTGTGGATCAAAAATATTCAGAAAAAAAGCATCCTTATTGGACATGCACAGACTTTTTCCCTTTGTCATGATTTCCCAAGTGGTACACTAAAACAAGTATTTACGTAGCATTGAGGTTGTATTTGAAAACAATTATAAGTAATTAAGAGATGATTTAAAGCATACAGGAGGATGTGCACAGGTGATATGCAAATACTTAGACCATTTTATATAAGGAAATTGTGCATCTGTGGATTTGAGTATCTGTGAGGAGTCCTTGGTCCAGTCCATCAGGATTTTGAGAGATGACTGTACAAATGCAGGTGTTTGGTTAGTCTGAGGAAACACAGGAGCTTAGTGTCTATAGCTGAAATTTAAGCCTGGGGATGGCAGGAATGGCATGTTGGGAATGCAGAGAGAGAAAAAGGCAACAGATGTTTTAATCTGGTGTTCTCAACAGCTAGAAATTGTAGGAGGAAGTTCCAGCCAAGGGGATGGGGGCTAAGAAGTCATTGAAGGAGGAGGAAACCAGAAGACTGATGTCTGGAAAACATGGGAGAAAGTGTTTACTAAAGAGGCACTGACCATGAGATAGTCTGTTGGGAGGTGAGGATAAAGCCCTAGTAGTACCCATCAATTTGTAATGTGTAGGATGCAGGTGGTGCAGGCAGTGCTGTTTCCACTGAAGTGGTGGGGATGAAAAGCCAGAATGGAGTAGTGGGAGGGCACATGAGAGGTGACAAAGATTTGTTGAAGGAGGATGTCAGAGCTGGCGAGCCAGGGAGGGGATGGATTGGTCTGAGCAGGAATTAGTGTCAGAACCGGTGCCTGGGTAACGTCTCGCTGTTGTACACAGTGCTGCTGTTCATGGAGAACTGCTGAAGAGGGGAAACACAAGGCTTTGGAGTGAATTAGAAAGATCTGGGTTATATCACAAGACTGGTGTTACATGGTTGAACATTATTGGTTTCTAAGACTCAGTTTTCTTATCTGTAAATGGGAGGGGGAGTGGTTGTGACAATCCATTATTTTGACTGGCCAAAAATCTGTAGGATGCCCAGCACACCAGAGGTGCTTCCTTTAACTGAATGTCCAGGTGGGCATCAGTATGGGCCAGTCCACGCAGAGAGAATGGGGGTGTGTGTGTGTGTGTTTCTTTCCTTTTTGTAAAGATTTATTTTATTTATCTGAAAGGCAAAATTACAGAGCAAGACGCAGAGAGAGGAAGAGATTGAAAGAGGGATCTTTCATCCACTGGTTCACTCTCCAAATGGCTACAATGACTGGGGCTGGGCCAGGCTGAAGTCAAGAGCCCAGAGCTTCATCTGGGTCTCCCACATGGGTACAGGGGCCCGTGGACTTGGACTACTTTCTGCTGCTTTCCTAAGTGCATTATTAGGGATTTAGATTGGAAGTGGAGCAGCTGGGACTCAAACCAGAGCCCACATGGGATGGTGCCGGCCCCATGTGTGTGTTTTTTATGCAGAGTTTAGGCATGTCTGGAAAAGCAGAAGTTGGTTCTCCATTGTCAGGGCCTTGGGATAAATCCCAAGTCATTCTTAGAACATTCTTAGAGCTCTCATTTGGGTTATCTGGGGGTTCCCTTTCTGGGGAGCAGGTAGGAACAATTAGCAAGTCTGAACAAGTTACATGTTGTAAGAAGGCATGAGTTTGGAGCAATAGCACTCTGTGGTGTTTATTGGATTTTAAGTGGATTTACCAACCTATCTCTAAAGTGATTTTTCTGGAAGTTTAACTGCTCTCTCCTTTGTTACTGCCAGGGAAAAAGGCATCTGAATTGCCTACTTCCTACCTCCTGATGAGCCCTTATTTATCTCCAATGCTGGGTCTTGTGTGATATAGTGGGTAATGGGGTTGTGCAAAGGACAGAAGCTCAGGATCAAATCCTTCTCCTAGAGAACTCCAGATTCAGCATTTCGCTCTCAATGTCCTGTTTTATTTACGGAAATCATGCTAAGTCTATTTCTGTACGTCATTTCTAGGACATCCTCATTTAACCACATTTGTTCTCTAACCTTTGTTTCTAACAGACAGGATTGTGTTGGGCACAAGAAGCAGAGAGCTCTGCTTTGTTTTGCCACTGAACGTGATTACTTAGTGTCTGTCTCTAAATAGCTCCCAAGGCAGTGAGGGTAGGGGCTCACCCTTAGATACCAGGGACTGGCACAAAATGGCTGTGGTGGAAGGTTTGCCACTGGTGACATGACGTTTCCACAACCTCTGGCAGCAATTTCTGTCTTTTGCCTAGGTACTCAGGAATCATACTATTTAGGAGAGATTCTGGTAGATTTCACCTGCAAAATTATGTATTCAACTCTGACATGAATTGCAGGACCTGAAAGAACAATAAGATCCATCTGAACTCCTCTTGAGTTCCTATTGTTAAGTGGAAAGTTTTAGGAACATTTTAAAACATTCTGAAAACAAGAACCAAGATCATGTTAATAGGAATGTGACTTAGTTTATGAAATAATTCATGAGGTTCAGGAGCCCTCCTTAATTGGTGTCACCCCAGTTCGAGGACTGCTTTTTTGAACAATCACTAAGACAAAGGACTCAATGGAAATGCTGGACCTCAGTTGTCAGAACTTCTCTGGCAACGGGTATTTTTTGTTGTATAGTCCCAGTGGGCAAGTGTGACAGCTCAGGTGGAGATAGGCTGGTGATAGGAAGACAGGATTTCCTAATGGAATTTTTCCCTGGCTTATTTTCTTTGCTTACACACCTGCTGGAATAAGTCTCATCTAGCAGATTTCTATTTGGCATTTCAGCCACGGTCCCAATACATTCCCAAATGTCAGTTGTTCTCTCTGTAAAACTTGCAATGGAATTTTTATGGGTGCACAAGTGTAGATTCAACCTTTTTGTGTTTTTTCTCTGACCTCTATCAGCAAAATGAAATTTGGGATTTGATGGGGTCATGTCAGAATCAAATTCCCTTAATTCTCATTCTAATGCAATGTTCTATCTAGTTGAAAGGTCTTCTGTTCTCTCGACATTCATTTCTTCAACATGGGACAAATCAGAGAAGGAAGCACTGGAGGCTTGGGTTTTACACATCAATCTGGACTCTGCAAGGTTGGTGATGTCGGCCTGTCTCTTACTGTCATGGATACTGGAGGTTGCAATTCTCCAATGTCTTTATCTAAAATGGCTTTAAAAAATACCATGTTGATGACATTTCTTGACTTTGTCCATATTTTCATCTTGTAATATACATTATAGCATAGCCATAATAAATTATTAATTTGATGTTTACAATGTTATGATTCATTATTCTAAGGACTAATACTCTTTTTTTTTTCTAACTTTTTCATTATGCCTCAATGTTTTGGAACCATCTGATGGATTGTTTTGGAAATGTTTTTCTTCTTTGGGGGTCTGGAGAAAGAGCCTGATTATCTGTCTCTCAGCATCTTTACTGGCAAAGGTAAGATTATATCTGCATTGCTTGGACTAAATTATGTGATTTCCCCCTCCTAGGCTATAAACACCAATGATGTTGAAATCTTTTACGGAAACAGTTTCACAATCCAAATATCTGGCTTCAACAGTCATATAATAAATGAACTGAAATCATGGCAAGGCTGTATGGGATAAATAGAAAGTGCTCCAAAATTGATACCAGAATGAGAGTCTGCAGACACAAAGCACAGTTAGAGGGTCAATTCCTGTCTGCCATTTTACAACTTCCCAGAGCACTATACAGCAAAAAGCTGACGAAACTTGTCTCTGAGCAGTTTATTAAGTTCATAAAGCTTTTAAAAAAAGTTTATTTATTTGAAAATAGAGTTGGGAGAGAGAGAGAGGGAAAAGAGGAGGCGGGGAGAGAAATCCTCCATCCTTTGCTCATACCACAAATGGTTGCAATAGCAGGGGCTGGTTGAAGCCAGGAGCCAGGAACTGCATCCTGGCATCTCATAAGAGCAGCAGGAACCCAAACACTCAGGCCACCTTCTGCTGCTTTCTTAGGTGCATCAGCAGGAAGCAGGATTGGAAGTGGAGCAGCCAGGTCTCAGACCAACACTCCAACATGGAGCTTTGGTTTCTCAAACTGCTGTACCATGCCATGTACTGCTGCAAATTCATAGAATAAAGGTTAACTCCTCTTTTTGGAGGTTCTCATTAAGTCTCTAAATCATATAGGCAGGCAGATAGGATTAAATTGATTAGATTTGTGAGCTGGAGACCATGCCTTGGCCCTGCCCCCTTTCATGATCTCATGTCCCAATGTGACCTCACCTGTACCCCCACCTGCCAATCAGATTATGTAACCACTCCCCTTTGGAAGTGAATAAAAGGCCTAGAGGGCCTGGGCCTTCTCTCTTGTTTGCCCCTAGTCTCTTGGCGTGGGGGGCCCACGTGCTGTCTGCCCCTTGCAGCCTCCAGTCTACTCCCTGGAAAAACCTAGTAAACATCTAAGTTCCTTCTCTCTCTTATAAAACCCTCACTTTCCTGTGTGTTTATTTCTTTAAATCAATGTTAAACACTACCATGTTGCCTATTTCATTTATAAGCAGCCGATATTTAGAATTCTTATCTAAATATATGGCAAGAGTCCTTGAAATATTAATCTTAAAATAATAAAATTTTGAGTGATGTTCCCTGATATCATAAGGGCAGCTAATTTGATGATGGGGGCAGGGATGGTTTAATTGTGGGTCCACATGGCTCTGAATGCCTCACCAAAGAGGTTTTTCCATCTGCTAAAACTGTTATAAATAAATGAAGAAACAGTCTCTTGCTCCAGAGGAACCAAGGTGCTCTTTTCTTATAGTCAAACCACAATGTCTGGCCAGAACATTTGAATGCAATTGTTATTATTATTATTTTAATGTGAAACTTCTACATTTGAACTGCTAGCATGGTCTCTTAAAAATGTTCAAACTTTTTATTGGCTTTGTAAGGACTATACTTTTTGGAAAATTTAGGTAGAAATAATGTGCTTATTTTTCAGTTGACTGTAACTAACTTGGAAAAGACTCAATAAAATTCTCACCCTGAGTTCCTAAAAATAACTATACACATTGTACTATATTTAGGTCACACATTCTAGTTTTGTGAACAAGGTGGCCTTAATAGTCAAATGACTTTCTTTGGAACAATTTCTAGAAAGAAGGACTTCAGAAACCAAATAACTCTTATTTTTATAAAAAATTTGATACATAAAATTGTACACATTCACAGGATACCATGTAATGTTTCCGTATACATATGCATTGTGTCATATTCAAATCAGAATAAGCGTAACTATATCCTCAAACACTTTTTTTTTAAAGGTGAAAGCATTCGAAGTCCTTCCTTCCAGCTTTCTTTTGAAGCAACTGTATTTGACAGAGATAGAAACAGAGTTGCCATCTGCTGGATCACTTCCAAATGCCCACAAAGGCCAGGGCAAGACTGAAAATGCAATCTGTCTCCCATGAAGGTACTAGGAACTCAATTCCTTGGGCCATCCATCCATCATCTCTGCTTCTAGGTCTGCATTAGCAGGAAACTAGAGTCAGGAGACAGAGTGAGTATTGAAGCCAGGCACTCTGATTTAGGATGTGAGTATCTCTTCCATCTTCCCATGCTCTTGAAAAATATATACAGTGCATTATCATGATCTGCGGTTACCTTAATGTGCAATAGAAGACTAGAACTTCTATTTCCTCTGCAACTGTAATTTAATGCCTCCTACTCAACCTTTTTCATCTCCTACCCTCTAAGCTTCTCGTAACCACCCTGCTACTTCTGATTTCCTTGTGATCAACTTTTTTAGATTCCATATATGAATGAGATCATGTGTATCTGTCTATCCGTGCCTGGATTATTTCACTTAACAAAATGATTTTTCCATACAAAGATTAATGTTCCCATATTCTAACAGAGCTTTTGAGACAGAAGTGCTGTCTTTGGCATATTGGAGTAGAAAAATCTTGTTTGTGTCCTCTGGACTCTCAGGCCACCTCTGTGCAGATGGGAGGGGGTGGGGCACTGCTATTCTGTGTGTGACCTTTTAGGTGTCTTGGCTTTTAATAACCTGTCAACCTTACTCTTAGCTTGGTTGATGGAAGAAATGTGCTTGTTGGTTTTAAATGGCATCACAGAATACTTGCACTTCTAAGTGCAAGTATCAAGAAGGGTTTCTCTGATTCTAGGGCATGTTGAGACTGAGTTTTTGGAGATGTATCTGAAAGATACACAGACTATTTTCTAGACACTTTCACTTTTATTTCTCAAATCTAAACCAAATTGTTTTTGTCATCCTGCATTGCAATTATTGAACTAATTTTATATCACATGCCATAGATACTCTTTGGAGCAATGGTACAATTCTTCTTACTATAAGGATATTGGGGAAGCAAAAGGACACTATGTTAAAGAGGAACTTCCTGGTTAGGATCTCATAAGAATAGAATATAGGATTTTTTCATTACTGTGGTTAAAGACTATTCTGGATTGGAAGAAAGCTAGCTGTGCTGTGCTATGCAAAGCAGTTCTCAATATTGATTTCTCCTTTTTCCAAGGGTGCCTCAATTTCATTTAAAAAAGATTCATTTTTACATGTCTGAAAAGTAGAGAGAGAGAGAGAGAGAGAGAGAGAATCTGCCATTTGTTGGTTCACTCCCCAAATGGCTGTGAAGGACCCCACTCCCCGTAAGGTCCTTCAGAATGTGACCCCAGACTCAGAAATCCTCAGACCAGACGATGCAAACACAAGAGGTAGGTTTTATTCACAAGCACTCGTGGACGCAAACTCCAGACCCGACGCAGCGGGTGACAGGAGAATCATGCATAGCAGTATCTGGGGGGCGCTTATATACCCGGGGGATTGCAAAAAGCGGGAGTACAGAAGCAGAAGAAGCATGGTTAAGGGTTTCGATAAAACAATGGGGTAGGGGCATACAGGAGATACATTGCCGTCAGGCCTGATCCACAGATAAGGGGCAGTTGGATGCTTCTTGTGCCTGTTCCCGTTTATCGGATGGCGTTATCTTGAGCCGCAGCTGCCTGTCCATGACTTATGGTTTCAGCCCAAATTTCAGGAAAGGTCTTGTTAAGGTCGCCTAAGATAGTGCTGGGGGCGGGGGTAGTTAAGATGGCGTAACCTTTGTCAGGGTTGTTCAGCTGCAATGGCTGGGGCTGGATCAGGCCCAAGTCAGGAACCAGGAACTCCTTCTAGGTCTTCCCATGTCATTGGCAGCAAATACTAGAGGCACATTAGAAGGAAGCTGGATCAGAAGTGGAACAACTGGAACTCCAACCGACACTTGCATGGGATACTGGTGTCACAGAGGGTGGCTTAACCTCCTGTGTCACAATGCTGGCCTCTCAACTTCACATTTATCTTTTTTAAAGATTTATTTATTTGAAAGAGTTTACAGAGAAAGAGGAAGAGAGAGAGAGAGAGAGAGAGAGAGAGAGAGAGAGAGAGAGAGAGAATCTTCTATCTACTGGTTCATTCCCCAGATGACCACAATGGCCAATGCTGGGCCAGGCTGGAGCCAGGAGCTTCATCCATGTCTTCTATGTGGGTGACAGGTGTCCAAGCACTTGGGCCATCATCTGTTGCTTTTCCCAGGTGCATTAGCAGGGAGTTGAATCAGTAGTGGAGCAGCCAGAATACCAACCGGTGCCCATGAGGTATGCTGGCATTTCAGGTAGTGGTTTTACCTACCTGCTATGCCATAATTCTGGCATAAATTCTTATGTGCCTCAATTTTCTACCTTCTTCTATTTTCCTTTCATTTTCCCTGCCTCTTGATGCTTTTCTGAAAACTTTTGGCTGTTTTTTCCTTCCTGCACACCACTTTTAAATCCCTTCCAAACTTGGAAAACAGCTGTAGCATCTGGACTTCTTTCTTGTCTCTGCAATGGGAACCACCTGCCAATTCCAGTCCCCATTCTTCTCAAAGGGATTTACTCAGTAGCCCCTCAGTCTTGTCTTTGTCTTCTCTGGCCATGGGAATGATATATCCTAGGTGTGTCTCTGAAACCAGCTACCTGTGCAGGAACACAAGCCTTAGACCTCCAGCACTGTGTAGCTGAGGAAGGTACCTGCCATGGCTGCCACCAGTATACCCCAACACACACACCTGGTTCTACACTTCTAAGATGTTCCCAAAGGATGAGCTAGGGCCCCCCGGGACCCTGTGAAGTTATGAGGTCACACCCTTCATTGCTTTTGTTACTTTCAGCCTGTGGTCCCTGAAATCCAGATTCTATTCCTGAAGTCTGTTTGAAGGGCCCTGTCAGAAGTAACACAGACCTTTTCCCAAATAACATCTTGAAGTTCACAGTCAGCTCTCCCTGACAGAAAACTTGCACCTCACTTCGAAGCTTTAACTATGAGCATATAAACCCACCTCTGTGTATCTATCTAAGCCATGAATCAAAATTATGGCAGTTCCACTTGCCAAGCTTCCCGAAACTGTCATTGACCAAATATGCTGACTCCAGTGTTCCTCAATATGTAGTTAGTACTACTTCTGGTAGTCATTTCCTGTATGTCAGTGTAACAAATTATAATCCAGCACTATATTTAAGTTGTAAGGATTCTGTAGCATTATTATAATCCGATGTGTAGATCATGTAGATGTTCTGTAAGTAGTGTTTGAATTCCACTTTTTCAGAAAAGGAATCTACTTGTAGTCACTTGTCAATGAGTTTCAGAGGCTATGTAATGGACTTTGGCAACATGTTAGATATTCTTAGCATCCAACATCATAAAAGTTCTTGCTAAATTACTGTCTCACTTTCTTTTATTTATTTATTTGACAGATAGAGTTAGACAGTGAGAGAGACAGACAGAGAGAAAGGTCTTCCTTCCATTGGTTCACTCTCCAAATGGCTGCTATGGCTGGCGTGCTGTGCCGATCTGAAGCCAAAGCCAGGTGCCTCCCCCTGGTCTCCCATGTGGGTGCAGGGCCCAAGGACCTGGGCCATCCTCCACTGCCCTCCCGGGCCATAGCCGAGAGCTGAACTGGAAGAGGACCAACAGGGACCAGAATCCAGTGCCCACATGAGATGCCGGCGCAGCAGGTGGAGGATCAACCAAGTGAGCCATGGCACTGGCCCCTCGCTTGCTTTCTGATAGTCTCAAATGGTTCCCCTTCTCACAAAAAGTAATTATGTAGACATTAGCATTTAATGCCTGTCTTAATCTATTTGACTGCCATAACAAAACACCATAAAGTAGGTGCTTATCAACGACAGATGGTTATTTCTCACAATTCTAGAGAATGGAGAGTCAAAGTTCAGAGCACCAGCAGGTTTGGTGTTTGGAGTAGGCCTGCTTTCTGGTTATAAATGACACCTGCTAACTGTGTCCTTACACAGTGGAAGGAATGAATAAGCTCCCTTGCATTTATTTTATAAGGGCACGAATCAATGAAGATAATAACTTTTGTACTGAATCATCTCCCAGAAGGCCTCACCTTTTAATATCCCTACCTTGAAGGTTATGATTTCAATGCCTGAATTTTGGGAGGACTAATTCACAGACTAGAGCAATGCCTATGGTTTTATTTTTACTCTTGGTGCTTAAATTTCTTATTTATTTATTTATTTGACAGGTAGAGTTATATACAGTGAGAGAGAGAGACAGAGAGAAAGTCTTCCTTCCTTTGGTTCACTCCCCAGTGGCTGCTACGGCTGGCGCTGGGCTGACCTGAAGCCAGGAGCCAGGTGCTTCTTCCTGGTCTCCCATGCGGGTGCAGGGCCCAACTGGTGCTTAAATTTCTAATGATGATGGCCATGTATGGTTAAGCATTTCTCTAACATGGACTCAGGATTATTCAAAGGCTGGGGATTTCTGTTTTGTATTTGAACATGGACTGGTTTCAACCGGCACCAGGAGCCAGGCTTCTTCTATAAGCAGCCACCTGACAATTGACATGGATGAAAACAAGCTAACTGAATGGCTCCACAGGACACTGGGGAGAGACTGTAGAATCTCTTCATTGGGATATCCTGAAAAAGTGATACCTATTTGGGTCATGCAAATGACAATTGGCCTGAAGGCGAAGGGATGCAGTCTTTCAGTAACCTTTGGGCTTTCAATCCTCTCGCTGTGATACTGCAACAATTCCTATGCACTACTATTGTTTCAAAATGGAAATCTTTGTTATTTGAACAAAAACTCATATAAGTGGGATGTTAGTTGGTAACATATTGTCTAGAATCACATCTCTTAACTGCAGAGTTAACCAGTTTTTATGGTTTGAATATGTCAGAAATTCTCTGCTGGTACTTATAAAATGTGATCTTTAATACGAATACATGTGTTTGACATAGCTCAGATTAACTGCACTTATACTAATAGTTGCATGAGATTTAGAAGCATCCGTATTCATCTCCTGTTCTTCAAAATGTAATATTGTCATATTCTACCCAAAGGCTGTCATTAAACAAATAATTTGTAATCCCCATATTTTATGGGCAGCAGGGAGGATTAGTCCTGGGCTCCAGAAAGCCCCTTGTTGCTGAGCATTGTGAAGGTCACGAGGAAGGCAAGGCTGACTTGCTCTACATAATGAAGTGGGGAGGAATTTGAGGTTGGGGAAATGAAGCCAGGAGAAAGTAACAGGAGCCACTAAGTGGGCTCTGAGCAGGGGGAAGGTGGGGAAAAAGGGTGGCCTGGTGAGGAGGACTGAACTTTGGAGACAGATTTGTTTAATGATTACTTAAAAAAAAAAGGCAGTGCATTTTACAATGTAGGCTTTGATCTTCTGCTGTGAAATCTTCAGAAATTTTTCTGGTAACAAATGCTTTCAGTGTAACTGATACCTTTTTTGGACTTTGAAGATTTCTGCGTTCAGAAATAGGCCTGGCACAAAGCAAAGCAGGTGTTGTGGGAGGTGCTGCTGACCCTTGGGGATGTTCGCACCAGAGAACCTGGTGCAGGAATGAGAGCAGTGGGCTTTCTGGGCATGCTGTGTGGTCGGGGTCAGATAAAGAGTGTTGATGGCACAGCCAAGCACATGATCTCGGAAAGATGAAAAGTGATTGACATGGATTCAAGGCCAGAAGTAGGAGACACAGGTTTTAGATTGAAGTCAGTGGTACAGGAGGCATGGCCATATAGAGAGCCAGATGCTTGATGGGAGACAGAATTACTGTAGCTTGATCTGTTGATGATCAGGAGAACCTGAGATATTTTTTATTTGGAGTGATGCTGCAGTGAAGAAAGTCTTAGAGTTTCAAACTGCATTTTCTATTATTAACAGGATTGGGAGTAATGAGGGGCCACCTAAATTTAGAATCAAAAGATAAAATATACTCACCAAGATAGCACTCTAGGTGTTTCTGGCATAGACCATAGGCTATGTAGACCAGACTGTCAGTTCTAATGCAGGTATCATAGAATTCTGTGTTTGTGTGGTGTGTGTGCATTGAACAGAGTAGGATGGAGTGGACACTGAACAATGGTATCTTAAAAAGTTTGCAAGAAGTGGAATGAAAGATATACTTATTTTTGGTTTCTTCATAAGTTTCTAATATTTTATACTATTCATTGTTTATGATGCATATTTCCCATTAACTTTTTTGCCAATCCTTCACATGCATGGGTTTAAGATGTTTTTGCAGCCAAATAGGCTTAGCTTTTAATTCTATTCTCTGTGGACTTGTTGAAGTACCATCATGTATAAAGCTGCTTTTCCATTTAAAGTATTCAGAATTGTTTTTGTGCATTGGTTAGTCAGACTTTGAAGAATTTCCATTTCTAATTCAAAAAGAGCATACCATGTATTTAGAAATGAATGTCATGATAAAGCAACTGCCTTCAAAACTTAATTATTGGCTTTAATTCTGATTTTTTGATTACTGGGCTAGGAACACAAAGTGGTTTCTTGATCCATTTTAGATTTATTAGCCAGAGGATCCCACACACCACTTTGCTCTGTGCTCTCTGCAAGGCTGGAAGTCATTACTTTCCTTCTTTTTTTCTCCCTCTCCTCCTCCTTTAATATTATATCTGTTTTCTTCATTAAAGATATGAGGGAGCTTCAGAATGTTTCTAGAACAACAGAATTAAAAGCTAAGTTCTGGGATAGGCATTTGGTGTAGCAGTTAAGATACCACTTGGGATGCCCACATTCCATGTTAGAATGCCTAGTTGAGTTCCAGCTCCACTTCTGATTCCAGTTTCTTGCTAAAGCAGACCTCGGGAGCCTGCAGGTGATGATTCAAGAGCTTGAGTCCCTGTCATGCACCACCTTGGGTTGAATCCCGGGCTTCTGGCATCACCTTGGCCCAGCCCTGGCTGTTCTGGGCATTTGGGGTGTGAACTGGTAGTTGGCAGACCTCTCTCTGTCTCTGTCTGGCTTTAAAAAAAAAGAGAGATAAAGAAAATAAATAAAAAATTAAAAAAAAAATACATTTGTATTTATTTTAAAATACAACATCCAGAATTTTGAGACATTATGAGAAGAAACATATTATTAATGTTAGTTCAGGTATATAGTATTTCCAAAAGCCAGCCTGACCCATTAATTTTCTAGCATGGATGCCTGTAGGTGCACAGAATCTGAGTCTATAGTGAAAGTTAGTTTACTGGATTTAGATATTGGATATAGGTAACTGGAAAGGTAAGTAGAGAAAGTATATCACAGAGTAGTAACTACAGGAGCTACACCCTTATGGCTGAGCAAAGAGCAGGAACAGGTTATGGCTGAACAAAGAACAGGAATAGGTTAGATTTATTGTTACTTAGAAGCCAAAGAGGAACCTTGGGGAGGTGACAGGCAGCCTGGGAAGAGCAATCCTGGGGCTGGTGTATCTGAGCTCAGAGGTAACATTTATTATTACCTCAGTTTTTATGGCCAAATAATATTCCACTTCATTGATGCACTCATCCGTTTATGGACATTTTGGGTTGTTAATGCTTTCTCACTATTGTGAATAATGCTGCTATGAACATCTGTGTACAAGTTTCTGTGTAGGGCCAGCATTGTGCAGTGGGTTAAGTGACTGCCTGTAACACTGGCATCCCATATGGGCACTGGATGGAGTCCTGGCTGTTCCACTTCCTATCCAGTTTCCTACTAATGCACCTGGGAAAGAAGCAGGAGATGGCCCAAGTGCTTGGGCCCCTGTACCCATGTGAAAGACCTGCATAGATTTCTAGGCTCCTGGTTTTGGCTTGGTAGCTGATGCAGCAATTTAGGGAGTGAACCATCATATGGAAAACCTCTCTCTCTCTCTCTCTCTCTCTCTCTCTCTGTAAGTCTGCCTTTCAAATAAATAAATCTTTTAAAAAGTAAGCGTATGTTTCCATTTTTTCTAAGGATGTATCAGGAGTAGAACTTCAGGATCCTAAGATAACTCTATACTTAACATTTTGAGGAGCTTCTAGACTGTTGCAAAGCTCCTGAATCATTTTATATTCTTGCCAGCAATGACTGGGAAACCCACTTTCAGCCCATCATTGCTAACACCCATTGTTTTCTTCCTTTCTGATTATAGCCATCCTAGTAGGTATAAAATATACCTAATTTTAGTTTTTCTCAATAGCTAATGATGTCAATCACCTTTTCATGTCCTTATTGGACATTTGTCTATGTTCTTTTGAGAAATTTTTTTTCAAATCCTTTGCCTATTTCAAAAATTAGTTGTTTTTTATATTGAGTTATATTAGTTCTTTATATATTTTAGAAATATGACCCTTAGGTTTATGATATGTAAAAATGAGTCAGAAAGTATTCATTTGTTCTCTCTTCAGTTTTTTGGAAGAGTTTCTAATCAATTGGTATTAATTACTTTTTCCCTGAAACATTTTATTTAAAGAATACAAACTTCACGTATTTCTCTCTTTTTTTGCCTTCAGGAGCATGTTTCTTGTGTTTGAGATGATATATCAGGTGCTCTCTGAGCTACAAAGGGTAAAAGGAAATCCTCTCATTACAAACTGACAAAGGTAAAAGGTAAAACATTTTTCACAACAGCATGAACCACATACTCAGAAATAGATCCGGGTTTAATACAAATGACATAATTCCTAGTCATCTACAGCTACTTTTATAACTTCATACAGATAATGAATTAGGCTAAAATGCACTATAATATTTGGTAGACTTCAGGACCAGTATCCTCAGTACATCACAAAATACATTTTGATATCCCAAAGAAGCAAGACTTGCAAGTAGGCGTTTTAAACATAACTAATCTACAGCTACAAAGTTCTACTCTTGAGAGCATTTACCTTTTTTGGGGAGTCTCCCAGTCTCCAAAGGATAAAAGCAGAGAGTAGAATCAGTATAACATATACACAGAAGTCCGTATTGAAAAGGCTATTAATATTTGCAGCACAGTGAGAAGATGCCTTCTGCTCCTTCACACTGCATAAAAATTATATGAGTTATGTTGCGTATCTCTTGGTCCACTGTCTGGCCATCCTGTCATGTTCTGCTCTGTTGGTCAAATACTGAGTGGCTATGCTTCCAACCAGAGGATCCGCAGGGTTGCAGTCTGTCAAAAGGGAACAAAATAGACAGCAAAACCTTTGAAATAGTCAAAGCAGGACTCCAGTTGTCTTTAAGAATGTCCAAACAGATGACTCCCTGGTGTTGATGTTGCAGTGATAGATTCTGGTGTGGAAAGTAACCTTTGGTGGTTTAAATGGATAATCTGATGAAAATGGGATATCCAGACAAAACACACCACCTTCATATACAGAACCTGGTGGACCACGTATAGTTGATTTCCACTCATAAATGTTATCTCCTTTAGGCCCAGCACTACAATTAGGAGAAGGATCAAGGGTTATTTCAGCTAGCTCCTTCTGAATTCTTTTAGCACTAGTGGATAACTTAGCAGTGGTTTTGCTAGAGAGTTTGGTGTTCTTCTTCTGCTGGGTAGCAGGTTTTCTTTCTTCTTGTTCCTCAGGCTCTGGAGTGGCTGGTCTACATCTGAACTGCCACTGCTGGTGCTGGGGCTCTCATCATTGGACCTTTGCCTATCACTAGACATCTTTGTGAAGTGACCTCTTGGAAAACTTGGCCGCCTGCCTGGCCCGCTCGTGCGCTGCTATGGTGTGGGGGAGGGAGAGAGAAAAAAACCCTTCCTTAAGGAAAAGAATCCAAACTTCATGTATTTCATTAGTACAACTTTAGGAACATAGTGATTCTGCCCACCATACCTGCCCTCCCACCACACTTCTACCCCTCTTCCTCCTCCTTCTCCTATTCCCATTCTTGTTTTTCACTAAGGTCTATTTTCAATTAACTTTATACACATATGATTAATTATATATTAAATAAAGAGCTCAACAAATACTATGGAAAAAAAAAACCTTGTTCATCACAAGTCAAGACATGGGCTGTTTAAGTCACTGCATCTCGAAGGATCAATTTTACTCCCATAGATTACCTTTTAGGTGCTTTATTAGTTATCACAGATCAGGGGAGAATATATGGTATTTGTCTTTTTGGGACTGGCTTATTTCACTAAGTATGATGTTTTCCAGTTTCATCCATTTTGTTGTAAATGACAGGATTTCATTTTTTTCTTTACTGCTATGTAGTATTCCATGGTGTGCATATCCCATAATTTCTTTCTCCAGTTTTCTTTTTTTTTATTATTTATTTGACAGATAGAGTAAGACAGTGAGAGAGAGACAGAGAGAAGGGTCTTCCTTCTGCTGGTTCACCCCCCAAATGGCTGCTACAGCCAGACCTACGCTAATCTGAAGCCAGGAGCCAGGTGCTTCTTCTTGGTCTCCATGGGAGTGCAGGTGCCCAAGCATTTGGGCCATCCTCCACTGCCTTCCTGGGCCACAGCAGAGAGCTGAACTGGAAAAGGAGCAACCAGGACTAGAACCCAGCACCCATATGGGATGCCGGCGCCACAGGTGGAGGATTAACCAAGTGAGCCACGGTGCCGGCCCTCTCCAGTTTTCAAATGATGAGCATTTGGATTGATTCCATATCATAGCTATTGTGAATTGATATGTAATAAACATAGGGGTGCAGATAATTCTTTCATATGCCAATTTCATTTTCTTCAAGGAAATTAATAGGGGTAGGTTGGCTGGATCATATAGTAGGTCTATTTTCAGATTTCTGGGTATGTCCAAACTATCTTCTACAGTGGCTATCCCAGTATACATTCCCACCCATAGTTGATTGGGGTACATTTTCCCCCATATCCTCGGCAGCATTTGTTGTTTCTTGATTTCTGTATGAAAATAATTCTTTCAGGGGTGAGGTGAAAGCACATTGTGGTATTGATTTGCATTCCCCTGATGGCTAGTGATCCTAAATATTTTTTTTTTATTTGGTTTCTTTTTTTATTTTTTTAAAGCTTTTATTTAAAGAATATAAATTTCCAAAGTACAGCTTATGGATTACAATGGCTCCCCCCCCCATAACTTCCCTCCCACCCGCAACCCTCCCCTTTCCCACTCCCTCTCCCCTTCCATTCACATCAAGATTCATTTTCAATTCTCGTTATATACAGAAGATCAGTTTAGTATATATTATGTAAAGATTTCAACAGTTTGCCCTCACATAGCAACGCAAAGTGAAAAATACTGTTGGAGTGCTAGTTATAGTATTAATTCACAATGTACAGCACATTAAGGACAGAGATCCTACATGATATTTTTTAAAAAAATGATTAATTTTCTATGCAATTTCCAATTTAACACCAAGTTTTTTTTCATTTTCAATTATCTTTATATACAGAACATCAATTCAGTATATACTAAGATTTCATCAGTTTGCACCCACACAGAAACACAAGGTGTAAAAATACTGTTTCAGTACTAGTTATAGCATTACTTCACATTGGACAACACATTAAGGACAGATCCCTCATGAGACGTAAGTGCACAGTGACTCCTGATGTTGATTTAACAATTTGACACTCTTGTTTATGGCGTCAGTAATCTCCCTAGGCTCTAGACATGAGTTGCCAAGGCTATGGAAGCCTTTTGAGTTCGCCAACTTCGATCTTATTCCAACAGGGTCATAGTCAAAGTGGAGGTTCTCTCCTCCCTTCAGAGAAAGGTACCTCCTTCTTTGATGGCCCGTCTTTCCACTTTATCTCACTCACAGAGATCTTTCATTTAGGTCTTCTTTTTTTTTTTTCCAGAGTGTCTTGGATTTCCATGCCTAAAATATTCTCATGGGCTCTTGAGCCAGATCCGAATGCCTTAAGGGCTGATTCTGAGGCCAGAGTGCTATTTAGGACATCTGCCATTCTATGAGTCTGCTGTGTATCTCGCTTCCCATGTTGGATCGTTCTCTCCCTTTTTGATTCTATCAGTTAGTATTAGTAGACACTAGTCTTGTTTGTGTGATCCCTTTGACTCTTAGACCTATCAGTGTGATCAATTGTGAACTGAAATTGATCACTTGGACTAGTGAGATGGCCTTGGTACATGCCACCTTGATGGGATTGTATTGGAATTCCCTGGCACAATTCTAACTCCATCATTTGGGGCAGTTCCGATTGAGCATGTCCCAGATTGTACATCTCCTCCCTCTCTTATTCCCACTCTTATATTTCACAGGGATCACTTTTCAGTTAAAATTTAAACACCTAAGAATAATTGTGTTTTTATTACTAAAATGGATAAAGTATTACATTGTACAACAACAGTCAGCACAAGAGCTGATCAAGTCACTGTTTCTCATAGTGTCCATTTCACTTCAACAGGTTTCCCCTTTGGTGCTCAGTTAGTTGTGGCTGATCAGGGAGAACATATGATATTTGTCCTTTTGGGACTGGCTTAATTCACTCAGCATGGTGTTTTCCAGATTCCTCGATTCCTCCATCTTGTTGCAAATGACCGGATTTCATTGTTTTTGACTGTTGTATAGTATTCTATGGAGTACATGTCCCATAATTTCTTTATCCACTCTACTATTGATAGGCATTTGGGTTGGTTCCAGGTCTTAGCTATTGTTTATGTGATGTATCACATTGATTGATATGTGAATGTTGAACCATCCCTGCCTACCAGGGATCAATCCCACTTGGTCTGGTGAATGATCTGTGATGGGTAGTTGGATTCTATTGGCAAACATTTTGTTGAGGATTGTTGCATCTATGTTCATCACGGAAATTGGTCTATAGTTCTCTTTCTCTGTTGTGGCATTGCCTGTGTATACAAATGCTGTTGATTCTTGTGCATTGATTTTATATCCTGCTACTTTGCCAAACTTTTCTATGAATTCCAATAGTCTTAGTAGAGTTCTTTGGGTCCCCTAAATAAAGAATCATATCATCTGCAAAGAGGAATAGTTTGACTTCTTCCTTCTCAATTTGTATCCCTTTAATTTCTTTTTCTTACTTAATGGCTCTGGCTAAAACTTCTAGAACTATATTGAATAGCAGTGGTGAGAGTAGACATCCCTGACTGGTACCAGATCTCAGTGGAAATGCTTCCAACTTTTCCCCATTCAATAGGATGCTGGCCATGGGTTTTTCATAAATTGCTTTGATTGTGTTGAGGAATGTTCCTTCTATACCAAATTTGCTTAGAGTGTTCATCATTAAAGGGTGTTGTATTTTATCAAATGCTTTCTCTGCATCTATTGAGATAATCATATGGTTTTATTTCTGCAGTCTGTTAATGTGGTGTATCACATTGATTGATTTGCGAATGTTGAACCATCCTTGCATACCAGGGATAAATCCCACTTGGTCTAGGTGGATGATCTTTCTGATGTGTTGTTGCATTCTATTGGCCAGAATTTTGTTGAGGATTTTTGCATATTTGTTCATCAGGGATATTGGTCTGTAATTCTCTTTCAATGCTGCATCTTTTTCAGGCTTAGGAATTAAGGTGATGCTGGCTTCATACAAAGAATTTTGGAAGATTCCCTCTTTTTAGATTGTTCTGAATAGTTTGAGAAGAATTAGAGTTAGTTCATCTTTAAATGTCTGGTAGAATTCAGCAGTGAATCCATCTGGTCCTGGGCTTTTCTTTGTTGGGAGAGTCTTTATTACTGTTTCAATTTCTGTCTCAGTTATGGGTCTGTTTAGGTTTTCTATGTCTTCATGGTTCAATTTAGGTAGGTTGCATGTGTCCAGGAATCTATCCATTTCTGATAGATTTCCCTGCTTGCTGGCATACAACTCTTTGTAGTAATTTCTGATGACTCTTTTTATTTCTATGGTGTCTGTTGTTACGTTTCCTTTTTCATCTCTGATTTTATTGATTTAGGTCTTTTCTTTTTTTAGTTGGGCCAGTGGTGTGTCACTTTTGTTTATTTTTTCAAAAAAAAAAATCAGCTCCTTATTTGGCTGATCTATTGTAATGTTTTTTGGATTCAATTCTATTGATTTCTTCTCTAATTTTAATTATTTCTCTTCTACTACTTTTGGGTCTAGTTGGCTGCAGTTTCTCCAGATCCTTGAGATGCATTGAAAGTTCATTTATTTGGTGCCTTTACAATTTCTTGATGTAGGCATCCATTGCTATAAACCTTCCTTTTAACACTGCTTTTGCTGTATCCCATAAGTTTTGATATGTTGTGCTGTTATCCTCATTTACTTCCAGAAAGTTTTTGATTTCTATTTTGATTTCTTCTATGACCCAGTGTTCATTCAGGAGCATGTTATTCAGTCTCCATGTGTTTGCATATGTTCTAGGGATTCCTGAGTTGCTAATTTCTAGCTTTATTCCATTGTGATCTGAGAAGATGCATGGTATGATTCCAATTCTTTTGAATTTTCTAAGACTTGCTTTATGGCCTAGTATGTGATCAATCCTAGAGTAGGTTCCATGTACTGCTGAGAAGAATGTGTATTCTCTAAGTGCAGGATGAAAAGTTCTGTAGATACCTGTTAGATCCATTTGGGCTATAGTGTCGATTAAATATGCTGTTTCCTTGTTGATCTTCTGTCCTGTTGATCTATCTGTTTCTGAGAGTGGAGTATTGAAGTCCCCCAATGCTATTGTATTGGAGTCTAAGTCTCCCTTTATGTTCCTTAACATATCATTTAAATAACTCTGTGCCCTGTAATTAGGTGCATATACCTTTATAATAGTTACATCTTCCTGTTAAATTGATCCCTTAATCATTATATAGTGCCCCTCTTTGTCTCTCTTAACAGTTTTTGTGTTAAAGTTTATTTTGTCTGATATTAAGATGGCTACACCAGCTCGTTTTTGGTTTCTGTTGGCATGGAATATCTTTTTCCAACCTTTAACTTTGAGTCTGCATGCATCTTTGTTGGAAAGATGTGTTTTTTGTAAGTAGCAAATTGATGGGTTTTGTTTTTTTAATCCATTCAGTCAGTCTGTGTCTTTTAACTGGAGAGTTGAGGCCATTTGCATTCAATGTGATTACTGATAACTAGTGACTTTGCCCTGCCATTTTTCCAAAGATATTTTTTTTATTTTTTATTTTTTATTTATTTATTTATTTTTATTTTTGACAGGCAGAGTGGACAGTGAGAGAGAGAGACAGAGAGAAAGGTCTTCCTTTGCTGTTGGTTCATCCTCCAATGGCCGCCGCGGCTGGTGCGCTGTGGCCGGCGCACCACGCTCATCCAATGGCAGGAGCCAGGTGCCAGGTGTTTTTCCTGGTCTCCCATGGGGTGCAGGGCCCAAGCACTTGGGCCATCCTCCACTGCACTCCCGGGCCACAGCAGAGGGCTGGCCTGGAAGAGGGGCAACCGGGACAGAATCTGACGCCCCAACCGGGACTAGAACCCGGTGTGCCGGTGCCGCAAGGCGGAGGATTAGCCTGTTGAGCCACGGCGCCGGCTCCAAAGATATTTTTAATATATTCTTTGAACTTCCTGTGATCTTTTACTGAGAGATTTTCTTCCTTTTCCTTCTTTCATATTGATGGCTGTGTTCCTGTGTTTCTGTGTGTAACACTTCTTTAAGCATCTTTTGCAGGGCTGGATGAGTGGCAACAAATTCTTTCAATTTCTGTTTGCTATGAAAGGTCTTTATTTTACATTCATTCACAAATGAGAGCTTTGCAGGATATAATATTCTGGGCTGGAAGTTTTTTTTTTTTTTTCTCTTAGTTCTTGGGCTAGATCTTGCCATTCCCTCCTAGACTGTAGGGTTTCTGATGAGAAGTCTGCTGTGAGTCTAATTGGAGATCCTCTGAGAGTAATCTGAAGTTTATCTCTTGCAAATTTTAGAATCTTTATGTTTCACTGTGGTGAGTTTGATTACAATGTGTCGTGGTGAGTATCTCTTTAGATCATGTTTATTGGGGGTTTTATGTGCTTCCTGTCCTTGGATGTCTGTCCTTCTCCAAACCCAAGAAGTTTTCTGCTAGTATCTCACTAAAAAGGCCTTCTAATCCTTTCCCTCTCCATGCCTTCAGGAACTCCTAGAACCCGAATGTTGCATTTTTTAATAGTATCCTGTAGATTCTCAACAATATTTTTTAGATTTCTAATTTCCTCTTCTTTTCTTTGGTTTGACTGTATACTTTCCTGTGCTCTGTCTTCTAAGTCCAATATTCTCTCTTCTATCTCACTGATTCTGTTTTTAAGGCTCTCAAATGTTTTTTTCATTTTTTTCTATTGGATTCTTCATTTTGATTTCTCTTCAATATCTCAATTTCGTGTTCTACTAAATTTCTCATTTCATTTTGATTCCTCCTTAAGATTTAATTTTTATGAGAGAGATTTTGTGTCCTGTCCTGTATGGATTTCTGTAGTTCATGCAGTTTTTTTTTGATAACTTCTAACTGTTCTTATCATAAATTTTTTGAGATCTGCTTCTTGCATTTCTTCTATCTCATCATCTTCATAATCTTGTATTGGAGTGTCATGTTCATTTGGGAATGTCATGATGTCTTCCTTGTTCTTGTGACCTTGGTTTTTGTTTGGCATTGTGGAGATACTTTGTTTTCTTCTTCTTTTTTATTTTTTTTCTCATTGCGGTGGCTTTTCTCCTTATACTATGACTCTAGATTAAGTGGACTGTCTGCTTTTGGTGAATCTCTTGAGGCTTGTGATGGGTGTGGCCAGAGAGCTCTGTTCATTTCTTCAGGGTTAAGGATGTGCCAAAGATGACACACCCAGGTTTAGTGTGGTAAATTTTCTCTTTTTTTATTCAGAAGGGAAATAATTCCATTCAGCTGAGCTCTTCTCCTTGATGGCAATCAGTGCCTGAGCGCTAGCCCCAGTGGGTATAATATTCATCTACTCTGTCCCAGGACTATACAAAGGATCTGTGCAGTCCTCAGTGTAAACTCAGATTCTTCTGCAATGTCTCTCACCGGGTAGCCAAAGCCACCCAAATTTGTGGTGTCTCCCACTGAGGCTACTCACTTCTCAGCCACATTCAGAGTTCTCCCACACACCCTCTGTTTTTTTTTTTTTTCCCCAGGCCTGGTTCATAAGCACCACACATTCATTAGGTCTTAACCTTCTGTTATTTCTCTCCACCAGAATCAGGTTTTTCTGTTTGGCTGATGGCAGGCACAGCCCTGAGCTGGCACAGCTGTTACTTATGTCCAAAATGGCATCTGCTCTATTGTCTTGCTCACCTTTGTAAGGTGAGTGGAGAGAGAGAATCCATACCAGTCCCTTTTATTTATTTATTTTCTCTTCTCTAGTTAGGCTGGTGTACTTCCCCCAATGGGACTTCAAGCCTCGTTCCCTCTAGGCTCTTCTTGCCACTTTTCCACCAGTGTTTTGGGCAACTGCGGTTTCGCCTCACCTCCCTTTCTGGCACTGGTGCGTAGACGCGGCAGCTGGGGTCCTGAGCCGTGGACGCCCATGCCCTCCATGTAGGTCCACCATGTCCCTCTAATTCCAGAAGAGTTTCCTCTGTAGTTTTTTCCCTGACTCTTCCTTGAGACTACAGTATCTCCACTTTTATTAAACTATCTTTTCCCGGACAATCAGTGAGCTCCCTCTCTATTCCACCATCTTGGAGCCCTCTCAAACATGCAAAGTGGTCTTACAATTTCTTGTTTCAAGTCTTTTTTCAATTTAAAACAATTTTCTTAAATTGCTTTCAAAAATTTTTCTATTCTGCTACTTTATTATTTTTTGAAGGATTCTACATATGTGTTGAATTTTTTTAGCCCTCAAAAATTAATTGATGGTTTTTAGTTTAAAAATGTTTCTTCATGGTCAGGAATTATGGTGTACCAGGTTAAGCCTGTATCCCATATCTGAGTGCTGATTCAAGTCCTGGCTACTCTGCTCTGATCTGGTTCTCTGCTAATTCTTCCAGGGAGCTGACAGGTGCTTGGGTTCCTGTCACCCATATGGGAGACCTGGATGGTGTTCCAGTCTCCTAGCTTCAGTGTGGGACAGCTTTGACTGTTGTGGCCAACCAGGAGATGAAAGACATACTCTTCTCTCTGTCTCTCCCTGTCACTCTGCCTTTCAAAGAAAATGTTTCTTTTTTCTTTTGACACTCTTCAATGCATGTTACAATGTGTTCATTCAATTTTTGCATGACTTTTCTTTTTGAATTATTTTTCTGAGTTGTATCACCTTTTTGAAATATTTCTTTCCCTCAGAAACTTTACTGCTAAGATTTTCCAATGATTATTTATTTTGTCCCTTAATATTTTCTATAATTATATTAATTTATTTTATTTCATATAGAAATATTCAGTAGTAACTTTTATTTGCCTCATGTGCATAGTTTTCTAATGGTCTTTTCTTGTTTGGAAAGACATTGATTTGTCCTTCTTTTCTTCCTTCCTTTATAATAAAACATTGCAGAGACATTGATGATGATTTTTTTCTGTTGACTATTTTTAAGTTAAATGACTTGTCTTTTGATATTAGGAGGTAAGAGTGGACCGTTTGGTCCATGGTTTTAGAATTTCTTTGTCTATTATTTTATGAGATGGTTAAAACACATGGCTTGTTTTCTGAGCTCTTTCTCCTCTGTTCTCCATGTTTACTTGGACTTTTTCTTGGACTTTTGTTTTCTTTGTTCCACATGAGTACAACTTCATTTTACTCTAATCCATTTTCAGTGAGGGAACTATGGACTGCATCATATGCTCCCCAAATGCATATTTTGAGCTCCTGACTGCCGTGTAAGTCTATTGGAGATAGGACCTTTGGGGCAAGGTTAAGGTTAAAGGGGACCATAAGGATGGAGCCTTGTATTAGTCAAGGTTCTCCAGAGAAAGAGCCAGTATGCCTCATATAGACATATACCTCAAAACACATATATCTCAGAGGGCACATCAAACAGCTCATGGGAGGAGGTGGAGCAAGGCTGGCTGGCAAGCTGAATAAGACACTTTGGCAAATCACCTCCCCACAAAGACACCAATTTAACAGGTATTTACATACCAAGTCACTTTCGAAAGAGACAAGGAAGCCAGGTAGGAGATCACAGAGCCTTCTTTTAGTATAGTAATAAAAGATGCATTGAAGAAAGCAGGAAGGAAAGGGTTTCCTCTTTCACCTCCTTCCACTCCCCAGCTTCAAAGAGTGTAGCATGAAGAGAGATGCCATGCTTCCTGTTTGGGAATGCAGGAGGGAATTAAGTCCCAGTCTTAGACTAGAAGCTCAGTACCAGCATCCCACAATAAAAACTAGAGCTGGACAGGACTCCACCTCTCCTGTCCCTGATCGGGACAGGACCCAATCACCTCAGCTCTTGGGTCAGTAACTATAGTCTGAGCCTTTGGATACTCATCAGCCAAGCAGCCAAAGGACTGCCTCCACCACCCCTCCCCCAGTCTCTAGCAGAGCAAAATTTGGCCTCTGATGAGTAGGAAAGAAAAGTCATTTTAGGATTTTGCCTTAGAGCTCAGACCTGGGCTCCTTGTTGTGAGACTCACCACCAGATAAATTACAAAGTCACCTATCCCTTAGCCAGTGCTCACAGGTAGAGTCCCCAGACTTGCCCTGGCATTGAGCATAGATCTGTTCTCTGGTTCAATAAACTCATTTTTTTTTGCATATATCATTACTCATCATTCATGGGCTTGGTACACACCCTTAGATTGTGCAAGGCCCAGGGATTGTGAGACTGAGCTGTGACCCACTGTAGTGTCAGCCAGGGATTGTCAAGGTGCTGTTTTTATCATCCCTCCCCTTCTTTGGACAGACAGCAAAGAATTACAAGGCTATGCCTTGGGATGCAGTAATGGGCTATTAAAACCCCACACTGGTGGGGTGCCCATATAGGATGGTGGCACTGCAGGTGGAGGCTTAACCTACTACACCATGGAGACAGCCACAAAACTAAAAATTAATAACAATAAAAATTTGGAAAGTATACAAATGCATGGAAATTACTTACCCTGAACAATCAATGGATAAAGGAATAAATTAAGAAACTAAAATATTTTTTGAAATGAATAAAAGTGAAAACACAACATACCAAAATCTCTGTGACACAGCAACAGGAGTACTAATAGGGAAGTTGATGATATTCAATGCCTACATCAAAAAAGCAGGAAAATCCATAATAAACAATTTATCACTCCACCTCAAGGAACCAGAAAAAAAGAACAGGTAAGCCCCTAAATTAGTATAGAAATAATAAAGTTCAGAGCTTAAATAAAGACTGAAAAATGCCAAAATTCACAGGAATGAAGAGAAGATTCGTTGAGAAGATACAACTGACAAACATTTAGCCAGTCTAAGAGAAAAAGAGAAAATCGAAATAAATAAAATCAGAGATGAAAAGGGAGCGATTACAACCAACACCACAGGAATAATAGAAGATCATTAGATTATTACAAGTAATTATATGGCAAGAAATTTCATAACCACAAGAAATGGGTGATTTCCTGGACACATATACATTAGCAAGCATGCATCATGAAGACATGGAAAACCTGGATGGATGGATAATGAGTAATGAGATTGAACCACTAACAAAAAATCTCCTTTCAAAGGAAAGCCCAGGACAAGATGGATTCACTGCTGAAGTCTACAAACCATCTAAATAAGAAATTATACCGATTATTCTTAAATTGTTGCAAAAAAAAAAAGTAAAGAATTCCTCCACACAAGGTCAGTGTTACCTTGATGCCAAAAGCAGACAAGGACATCACAAAAGGAAAGCTACAGGCAAATACCCTTGATGAACACAGATGCAAATATCCTAAACAAAACAAAGCAAAATGAAACAAACCCCACAAAACTAGCAAACCAAATCTAGCTAGCAACATATTAAGAAGAGTATTCATCATGACCTGATGGGATTAAAACCAAAGACAATTGCAAATCAATAAATGTAATTCCAGTCATCAACAGAAAGAATAACAAAAACCATATGATCACCTCAACAGTTGTAGAAAGGCATTTGATAAAATCTAACATCCCTTCAGTATACAAACTCTCAATAAATTAAGTGGAACAGAAACAGACCTCAAAATAAGAAAGGTTAGGTGCTGGCGCTGTGGCCTGCCCTGAAGCGCCGGCATCCCATATGGGCACCAATTCTATCTCAGTTGCTCCTCTTCCAGTCCAGCTCACTGCTGTGGCCTGGGAAAGCGATAGAGGATGGCCCAAGTCCTTGGGCCCATGAACCCACGTGAGAAACCTGGAAGAGGCTGCTGGCTCCTGGCTTCAAATTGGTGCAGCTCTGCCCATTGCAGCCATCTGGAGAGAGAGCTAGCAGATGGAAGACCTCTCTCTCTGTCTTTACCTCTCTCTGTAACTCTGTCTTTCAAATAAATCAAATAAATCTTAAAAAAAAAAAGAAAGGCTGTACACAACAAGCCCATAGCCAGCATCATACTGGATGAAGAAAAGCTGAATGTTTTCCCCCTAAGATCTGGACCAAGATAGGAATGTCCACTTCCATCACTCTCATTCCATATGGTGTTGGAAGTCTTAGCCAATAACTATTAGGGAAGAGAGAGAAATAAAGGATATTCAAGTTGGAAAGGAAATAAAAATATCCATGTTTGCAGATGACATGATTTTTGAAAACCAAAATAATCCACCAAAAAGCTATTAGAACTGATCAACAAATTCAGAAAAGTTGCAGGGGCTGGTGCCATGGTGTAGTGGGAAAAGCCATGCCTACTGGACCTGCATCTACAGCCAATTGATCTTTGACAAGGTGCTAAGACTAAGACGATGCACTGGAAAAAGGACATTCCACATGTAATTTTTAAACATCTTTCATCCCACCTTCCATTTGGCATGGAAATGTCCCTGCTTGGGACACTTGTGTCTCATGTCAACATGCCTGAGTTCAAGTCCCAGCTCTATTTCAGATTCTAGCTTCCTGCTGGGATTTACCCTGGAAGACAGCAGATGATGGCTCAAGTACTTGGGTCTCTGCTACCTGTATGGGAGATCCAGACTTAGTTCCATACTTCTAGCCCAGGCTGAAGTTAGGTATTTGGGGGGTGAACTAGTAGATGGAAGATCTCTCTGTTTCTGTCTCTCTGCTTTTCAAATAAAAATTCATAAGTTTAAAGAGCCTCAAACCCAAAAAACAAATTATTTATTGATATGAATTTGCTGAATGGATATTTCTTAAATTTAAATAATGAGTTTGCTTCCTTTGTACATTGTGCCTTTATGACACATGAAAAATAGTCTATAGTCATATCAGTTCAGCAAAAGCTAAGTTGGTTCAACTAACTGTCATCATACATACCAACCCTCAAGTTATTTGATTAAATTTCCCACGTTGCATCTGGTTTTTCTACATTATATTTGTATTCCTAGTCAATTCTTTCTTTCATTCCCTTTCCTTTTAAATTCTCAGGCAACTTTTAAAAATATCCATTGCATTTGTTTATGCGGTTACATTCTGGGGAAGAAAGTCTTACTAGAATTTCTTAAATGGCTGGACATAATTGCACCCCAACTCTATTTTTGCTTGCTAGTACAGGAAGTGGTCTCAGCTCTCACAGGGCTTGATGGGGCTCATGGGTCTTATGGACAGACAGATGCTGAGCTTTCCCTTCACATGGATATTTGTGAAATATTTGCTAAATATTTATCTAGAGGTGAGTTCTGAGAAGGTTAGCAGGACTCGGGCTTACCTGCAACCTAACTCTGTAGGACAGTGATGTGGCTGTGACATCCATCACTGATTAGTGGTGATCTCAGACCCCTAGTTGCATGGCATCAACAAACAGGCTGGTCTTCTCAAGCTGAGGATGTTCCTGTGTTCTGTCAAGGACATGCATAGCACAATCCATGCCAATGTGTAAGACACACTGTCTTCAAGAAGCTTGGCAACTTCCTTTGTGTGTGGTATAGAAGCGACAATTGTAGCTCTGAAGTTTGCAAGTATTTGGACACTGCATTTATTGTAAATGCATCTCATTGGGGTATAAAATGAGGATGGTGAATGAAATCACTGTTACCTTATTTCTTCTTTATTTTTAATGTTTTATTTATTTGAAAGGACGTGTTGGGGGGTGCGGAAAGAATGAGAGATCTTCCATCTGCTGGTTTACTTCCCAAATACACACTGTGGCTGGGCCAATGTGAAACAAGAAGCCTGGAATACCATCTGGGTTTCTCACATGGGTGGCAGGGGCCCAAGCCCTTGAATCATCATTTCCTGCCTTAGCAGGATGTGTATTAGCAGGAAGATGGATCAGAAGTACAGTGAGACTTGACCCTAGGGACTCTGTTGTAGGGTGTGGACATCCCAAAGTGGCATCTTAGCTTATGTGACACAGTGTCTGCCCCTAAAAATCACTGTTAAAGTTCTTATTTGCTATGTTATTCCTTCTGTTTGTCATACGGAGCTGCATGATAAATCATAAAGAAAGGAGATACACCTGAGTTAAAAGAGAAATTTTAAAAATTAACATCTCTTTGTAGGTAAATTATAATAGAATTCTGATGTGAAATTTCTGTTTCATTCAGAGTTAGTACTTTAAAGGTTTTCACAACATCTTTGTAAATTAAAAGCAGTGAATAATATACACATATTACAAACTATAGGATTCATGGTAAATTTGAGCCTAGCAAATCATGTTCCTTTTGAACACATCAATGTGCAGATTTTTGGAATGTGAATCTCTATATCCCTGTTGCAAATGATCTCTAGGTTTTGTGTATATAGCTCTGAGAAATTTGTGGTGTAATGTTGCAAATACATAATGAAGACTTTTCTCTAGAAAATTATGTTTATAATTATGAATGCCTTATGATTGCATGGAAGAGAAGTTTACTTGTTGGTTGAATGGCATTTATTACGAGATAGGAAACAAAATAAAAGACAACAGAATGATCAATAAGTTAACAAGACAATGGAGAGGCCCACAATTAAGCTGTGAAGACAACAGGGGAAGATCAGACAATGCAGATGGAGGATGCAGCATGAATTCTAATAAAATCGAAACCAGCCTAAAGGGGAAATGGGTTGCACTCATAGTTCAGTTTTGGAAACCTTCTAGGCTGTGCAAAACACAAAGATACACCTGAAAGAAATATCAGATAGTTAGAATGACCTGTTTATGCATAGCTACTGGTTGTTTTCACTGGATTGTAACTTGGACTAAAATTGCTGAGACTTAATTACATAGAAGATTACGGCTATAGGAAAGTTATTTCGCTTATTCTGAAAATGTTCTTGCCAATTTAATTTTTCTCTATTTTCTTTTCATGCCCCTCCTCAAGTGTGTGAGTATTTTTAAAAATAACTATTTATGGGGCTGGTGTTCTGGAGCAGTGGGGTAAGCCTCCACCTTATGGGTACCTGTTCAACTTCCGCTACTCCACTTCTGATCCAACTCCCTGCTAATACACCGAGGAAAGCAGCAGAAGATGGCCTGGATGCCTGCACCCACATGGGAGACCCCAATGGAGTCCCAGGCTCCTAGTTTCAGCCTGACCTAGCCCCCTGCCATTACAATCATTTGGGGAGAGAACTGTGGATGGAAGATCTCTTTCTCTGTCTATAACTCTGCCTTTCAAATAAATTACTAAATTTTAAAAACAAAAAATTTATTTGATAAGGAGAGAAAGATAAAGAGAGAAAGAGAGAACTCTCCTGTTGATTGACTGTCCTAATGCCTATAATGGCTGGTACTGGGTCAGGCCATAGCTAGGAGCCAAGAACTCAATCCAGGCCTCCCAGGTGGGTGGCCTGAACCCAGTCACCTGAATCATCATCTGTTGCATCCCAATGTTTGCTTGAGCAGGAAGCTGGAGTTGGGAGCTATGGGTGGGACTCAAACCTAGGCCTTCGATAGGGGGTGCAGGCATCTTTTAATTGATGTCTTAAACTGCTAGGCCCAACACTCATCCTTGGGGGTTTCCTTTTGCTTGTGTAAATTGTTGAATTCAATTGAAATAGAAGATTAAATGCTGATGGATTTATATTATAGAAGTTTTGCTGTTAATTTTTTCCAAATGTGTTTTTCATTGTATTAAGCAAAATTAACATTCTGCAAGATAATTGGCCTGTAGTCCCCCAAAATTTCAAGTTTAATGAAGGCAAGGAAAGATTGAAACATTATTTTAACTTGCAGGAAACTAAAGAGTTTGTAATGAAATGCAACACATGATCTTGGTTTTGTGGAATTTTTTCTTCCTATGAAAAGAACTATTAAGAAATTTGCATGTGAATGAGGATTGTGGATCAGGTTGTACCAACATATCAATGTTAATTTCATGATACAACTGAGGATGTTATGATTATATAGAGCAGTATCTTTGCAATTCAAGAAGCACCCACCAAAATAATTAGGATGTCATGTGTACAACTTACTAACTTTCAATTGATTCTCTCTATATATTATGTACATATATGTATATATGTGTGTATATATATGTCTCTATATATATGTATGAGAGAGAGAGAGAAGAAAGGGACAGGAGAAAGCAAATGTATAAACTGTTTACAGTTGGAGCAGTGAAATGAAAATTATGCATACAGGAAAGCTTTTGCCTGTTAATTCTTCAATATTCCTTCTGCCTCTTTTTCTTTCTCCTTTCCTTCTGAGACCCCCATTTTATATATTTTGGTACCCTTTGGTACATCCCACAGTTCTCTGGGTCTCTGTTCATTTTTCTGCATTTTTTGTTCCTCAGCCCAGATAATGCAAATTGACTGGTTCACTGCTGCTTTCTTCTGCCTGCTCACATCTACTGCTGAGAACCCCTCCTGGCAATTGTGTTTTTGAGACCAATCTAGAATTTCTATTTGGTTTCCTCTCATAATTTTTGTCTCTTTACTGGTATTTTCCTATTCGGTGAGATGTCATTCTCATGCTTTCCTTTACTTCTTTAGATGTGGTTTCCTGTAATTCTTTGAGCATATTTGAAATAGCTAACTTAAAGTCTTGGTCTAAAAACCCAGCATCTCTGCCTCTTCATGCATAGTTTCGGTTGGCTGCTTCCTTCCTCACCTCACCACGCTGTATATTTGGGCATACTTTATAGTTTCTTCACATATCTTGCAATTTTTGGATTGTTGTTGAAGATGGAACATTTGAAGTAATACAATGTGGCAAGTGTAGAAATTAGATTCTCTTCCCTCCCTTGAGTTTGTCATTGCTGCTTGTTTAGTGACTTCGGAACTAATTTTGTACAGTCTGTATTTTTCATCATATTTGGTCATTGAAGTCTCAACTCTCAATTAATTTAGTGGTCAGCTAATGAATGAGCAGAGATTTTCTTAAAGACTAGAGATCAGCAAATCTCCCAGTTTGTGCCAGGAAATTCTGTGTGTTGGAGTAAGCCTTCTGTAATCGGCTATATAATTGACAACTCTTCTTTAGCCTTTACTTCCTGCCTACAAAGAGCCCAAGGTCAACTAGACATGCGTTCAAGGTCTTTTCAGGTCTTTCGGGTATAGGCACAACCCTGCACATGCATGTGACCTTCTAGATCCCAGGATTATGCCACAGCTTATCAAAGCCTGTAGATATCTCACTACTTAGCTGCAAGCTTATGCAAATGGCCCTGGGGAAATTTTTCTTTTTTTTCTTATCTGTGCCAGCTATGGATCAGGTCAAATAAAGAAAACCTGTGAGTAGAGTCCTCCAGGGAACCCTCAGACGGGTCAAATAATAGTCGTTCTCTGATGATGGAGCTTCCAAGGGGACCCAGTCTTGTTTTGTTTCCTCTGGGGGCTGCCAGGCTGCAATTGTGGGCTATTCATTTTTTTTTTCAAATTTTTATTTAAAATATAAATTTCCAAGGTACAACTTAAGGATTACAATGCCCCCCCCCCCCGCCACTTTCCCTCTCCCCTCCCAACCCTCCCCCCTTACCCGCTCCCTCTCCCCTTTCATTCACATCCAGATTCCTTTTTCAATTCTCTTTGTATACAGGAGACCAGTTCAGTATGTGTTAAGTAAAGATTTTGACCATTTGCCCTCATATAGCACCACGAAGTGAAATATACTATTTGAGTACACGTTATAGCATTGAATCACATTGTACAGCAAATTAAGGACAGAGATCCTGCGTGATAAATTTTTTGAATTTGATTAATTATTTTATGCAATATCTAATATAACAATGAGCCTTTTTTTTCTTTTTCAATTATCTTTATATACAGAAGATCGATTTAATATGTATTAAGTAATGATTACATCAGTTTGTACCCACACAGAAACACAAAGTGTAAAAATTCCGTTTCAGTGCTAGTTATAGCATTACTTCATATTGGACAACACATTAAGGACAGATCCCACATGGGACATAAGTACACAGTGACTCCTGATGTTGATTTAACAATTTGACACTCTTGTTTATGGCTTCAGGAATCTTCCTAGGCTCTAGTTATGAGTTGCCGAGGCTATGGAAGCCTTTAGGGTTTACTGTCTTCGATCTAATTCCGACAGGGTCATAGTCAAAGTGGAGGTCCTATCCTCCCTTCGGAGAAAGGCACCTCCTTCTTTGGTGGCCCCGTTCCCTCCACTGGGATCTCACGTGCGGAGATCTTTCATTTATGTCTTCTTTTTTTTTTTTTTTTTCCTTTCCAGAGTGTCTTGGCTTTCCATGCCTAAAATACTCTCATGGGCTCTTGAGCCAGATCCGAATGCCTCAAGGGCTGATTCTGAGGCCAGAGTGTCATTTAGGACATCTGTCATTCTATGAGTCTGCTGTGACTCTGCTTCCCATGCTGGATCATTCTTTCCTTTTCTTGGTTCTATCTGTTTGTGTTGGCAGACACTAGTCTTGTTTGTGTGTTCCCTTTGACTCTTATACCTATCAGTGTGGTCAATTGTGAACTGAGATTGATCACTTGGACAATTGGGATGGCATTGGTACATGCCACTTTGATGGGGTTGTATTGGGATCCCCTGGCATGTTTCCAATTCCTTCATTTGGAGCACGTCCGATTGAGCTTCTCCCAAATTGTACATATCCTCCCTTTCTTGTTCCCTCTATCATTGTTAACCGGGATCACTTTTCAGTTAAAATTTAAACACCTAAGGCTAATTGTGTGTTAGTTGCCGAATTCAACCCATAGCACTAGAACGAATACAAACAATAAAGGGAGGTACTAAAATGGGTAAAGATTTACATTGTACATCAACAGTTCAGACAGGAGCTGATCATGTCTTATTTTCTCATAGTGTTCATTTCGTTTCAACAGGTTTCCTCTTTGGTGCTCAGTTAATCATCACCAATCAGGGAAAACAAATGATATTTGTCTCTTTGGGACTGGCTTAATTCACTCAGCATGATGTTTTCCAGATTCCTCCATTTTGTTGCAAATGATCGGATTTCATTGTTTTTGACTGCTGTATAGTATTCTGTAGAGTACATGTCCCATAATTTCCTAATCCAGTCTACTGTTGATGGGCATTTGGGTTGGTTCCAGGTCTTAGCTATTGTGAACTGAGCTGCAATAAACATTAGTGTGCAGACGGCTTTTTGGTTTGCCAATTTAATTTCCTTTGGGTAAATTCCAAGGAGTGGGATGGCAGGGTTATATTCATGCTTCTGAGGAGTCTCCAGACTGACTTCCATAGTGGTTTAACCAGTTTGCATTCCCACCAACAGTGGATTAGTGTCCCTTTTTCCCCACATCCTCTCCAGCATCTATTGTTGGTAGATTTCTGAATGTGAGCCATTCTGACCGGGGTGAGGTGAAACCTCATTGTGGTCTTGATTTGCATTTCCCTGATTGCCAGTGATCTTGAGCATTTTTTCATGTGTCTGTTGGCCATTTGGATTTCCTCTCTGGAAAAATGTCTATTGAGGTCCTTAGCCCATCTCTTAAGTGGGTTGTTTGTTTTAATGTTGTGTCGTTTCTTGATTTCGTTGTAGATTCTCGTTATCAGCCCTTTATCTGTTGCATAGTTTGCAAATATTTTTTCCCATTCTGAAGGTTGCCTATTCACTTTCCTGACTGTTTCTTTTGCAGTACAGAAACTTCTCAGTTTGATGCGATCCCAATAGTTAATTTTGGCTTTGAGTGCCTGTGCTTCTGGTGTATTTTCTAAGAAGTCTTTGCCAGTACCTATATCTTGCAGGGTTTCTCCTATGCTCTCCAGTAATTTGATGGTGTCGGGTCGTAGGTTTAAGTTTTTAATCCATGTTGAATGAATTTTTGTGTAAGGTGTAAGGTAGGGGTCTTGTTTCATGATTCTGCACGTGGAAATCCAGTTTTCCCAGCACCATTTGTTAAATAGACTGTCTTTACTCCAGGGGTTAGTTTTGGATCCTTGATCAAATATAAGTTGGCTGTAGATGTTTGGATTGATTTCAGGTGTTTCTATTCTGTTCCATTGGTCTATCCACCTGTTTCTGTACCAGTACCATGCCCTGTAGTATGTCCTGAAATCTGGTATTGTGATGCCTCCAGCTTTGTTTTTGTTGGACAAGATTGCTTTAGCTAGTCGAGGCCTCTTATTCCTCCATACGAATTTCAGCATCATTTTTTCCAGATCTGAGAAGAAAGCCTTTGGTATCTTGATTGGGATTGCATTGAATCTGTAAATTGCTTTTGGGAGAATGGACATTTTGAAGATATTGATTCTTCCAATCCATGAGCATGGGAGATTTCTCCATTTTTTGGTGTCCTCTTCTATTTCTTTCTTTAAGGTTTTATAATTTTCCTCATAGAGATCTTTAACATCCTTGGTTAAGTTTATTCCAAGGTATTTGATTGTTTTTGTGGCTATTGTGAATGGGATTGATTTTAGCAGTTCTTCCTCAGCCGTGGCATTGCTTGTGTATATAAAGGCTGTTGATTTTTGTGCATTGATTTTATATCCTGCTACTTTGCCAAAGGGCTATTCATTTTTAAGGTGTCTGTAGCATTAGGGAGGGGGAGATAGGAATAGAGTAAGCTGACTCATCACTTATTTTTCTTACCAAGATTCAACCAGTTTTTAAATAAAAACTACCTGGATTGTTTTAAGACTTCTGTCTAAAAAAGTTGATTCTGATAATTGTTTGCAAGGTTTCCTCATTGTTTTTGAGGAGAGCGTTTTTGGAGAGACTTAGTTTGCTATTTTTACTAGTGTCATTTTGCCAGTGATATTAATATTTTTCCCTTTTTGTGTTGCCTCTGTCATTGTTATTGGTATTAAGCAACCAGGAAGACTAATAGTAAAGTAAACCATAGTTCACACAGTGATTCATTGCTTAGCAAGAATAAAACAGAAACAGGATACCTATAGTAAAGTTTATAATTTAAAACAAAGCATCTTTTAAGATATAGGGTTGGTTGTTTAGATAAACTCTATCAACACATAGCAGAAGACACTCCTCTTTTTTGGTAGGTGCTATGATTTGGTGATTTATGTTTTCTATATTATATTTGTCTAATTTAAAACATACAAATGAGAACATAAACTAAAATCATTCTGTTTATCTCTAAAACAACATGTAAGAAATTATGCTAATAATATTTCATTCAAACAGGATTCATTCAATAGTTAATGAATTGTAGCTGGATTATGAATTTATTCTAAGAAAGTTATATTTTCCTGTATTTACAATGAAGAGTTAGAGAATTTTATGCTTGTAGTCAGAGACTCAGGTGCTTTCATTATTATAAAGAGAATAGTCCTCATAGTTCTTTTTCTTATTTCAATTCATATGACATAGCTTATTATTAACAGAATAACAAGAGAAACAAGTTTGCAAACTTTAACATTCAATGGCGATTTAATAATAAAATGAATATGCTAAAGACTTTTGAACTCCTAGAAAATGGGTAGATTTGCCTGAAACAAGGCCAACAAAAATGTTAAATTTTAATTCTATTTCCTAGTTTTAAAAGTACTGTCAGATGTGTGTGCATGTATTTTTGAATGTTACAACAGTCCTCTAAGATTTATAGGAAGAAAAAATTAATACATGTTATTGATCTTCAGAAAGGTTAAGCAACTTACTATGGATACAGGGGAAGAAAGAATATGGCAGGCTTCGGTTGGTAACCGCAGTTTAGAATGTGCAAATCAGAGAGCTTCCTCAGCAGCATCTAAAAAGACTCTTCCCTCTACCTGCTTAGTCTGTTCTGGCTTTTTTTAAATTTTGTTTTTAAAGATTTACTTATTTATTTGAAAGTCAGAGTTACACAGAGAGAGGAGAGGCAGAGAAAGAGAGAGAGAGGTCTTCCATCTGTTGGTTCACTCCCCAGATGGCCGCAACGGCCGGAACTGCACCAATCTGAAGCCAGGAGCCAGGAGCTTCTTCCAGGTCTCCCACATGGGTGCAGGGCCAAGGACTTGGGCCATCTTCTACTGCTTTCCTAGGCCATAGCAGAGAGCTGGATGGGAAGAGGAGCAGCCAGGTCTTGAACTGGCGTCTATATGGGATGCCAGCACTTCAGGCTAGGGTGTTAACCCACTGCGTCACAGAGCCGGCCCCATTTTGTTTTTTAATTTTTAAGATTTATTTATTTATTGGAAAGGCAGAGTTACAGAGAGGCAGAGGCAGAGGTAGAGAGAGGTCTTCCATCTCCTGGTTCACTCCCCAGACGGCTGCAGTTGCTAGAGCCAGTCCAATCTGAAGCCAGGGGCCAGGAGCTTCTTCTGGGTCTCCCATATGTGTGTAGGGGCCCAAGAACTTGGGCTATCTTTCCTGCCTTCCCAGGTGCATTATCAGGGAGCTGGATCAGAAGTGGAGCAGATGGGACTTAAACTCGTGCCCATATGGGATGTGGTTTTACCTGATAACCCACAGCATCAGCCTCTGTTCTGGCTTCTAAAGCAGAATATTGATTGGCTATCTTATAAAGAACAGAAATGTGCTATTCACAGTGCTGGAGGTGTGGAAGTCCAAATCAAGGTGCTAGCAGATCCTGGGACTGGTGAAGGCTCGTTTCCTGGTTTACAGACCTGGCCTTCCCCCAAGCTCTCACATGGCATGGCCCTACATTGTGACCTAATCACCTCTCAAAGGCCCCTCTCCCCACTACCTTAGGGGTTAGAATTTCAACGCATGAGTTTAAGGGGAAGGCACAAATGTTCGATCCATTATACCCCTCATTATCAATCACATTCCTCCCTACTGCAGAGAAAAGTGACATTGAGGAACAGGACTGAATTGGAAGTGACAGATCTTCAGAAGAGTAAGACTTCTCAGCACAGGCAGGTTTCTTATACCAAGGTCAAAGTTCTGATAGGGAGGGAGTTTCAAGTTTTGAAGACTTTCCTCCTGGCTTCTGGACAGTTCCCTTCTTGCTATTTCCCCACATGGTGGAGAAAGAGCATCTTCATCTGTCTTCCTGTTCTCAAAGGACACTGATTCCATCATGGGAACTTGGAGATGTGCCATCTGTGTAGTCTTCTGAGCTGTCTTGCTCATTCTCTTTTCCTAGAAGATAGCCCCTCTCCCACTTTAAGTGTGATATCAAGGCCTTAGAGAAAAAAGTGACTTAGAAGAACATGCAGGCCAGTGCCGTGGCTCAATAGGCTAATCCTCTCCATGAGGTGCCAGCACACCAGGTTCTAGTCCCAGTCGGGGTGCCGGATTCTGTCCTGGTGGCCCCTCTTCCAGTCCAGATCTCTGCTGTGGCCAGGGAGTGCAGTGGAGGATGGCCCAAGTGCCTGGGCCCTGCACCCGCATGAGAGACCAGGAGAAGCACCTGGCTCCTGGCTTCAGATCAGCATGGTGTTCTGGCCGCAGTGGCCATTGGAGGGTGAACCAACGGCAAAGGAAGACCTTTCTCTCTCTCTCTTTCTTACTGTCCACTCTGCCTGTCGAAGAAGAAGAAGAAGAAGAAGAAGAAGAAGAAGCAGCAGCAGCAGCAGCAGCAGCAGCAGCAGCAGCAGCCATCCTCAAGATCTAGCCCACTTTCCCTCCTGCCCCCTGATTAAAAATGTGGGCAGACTTTGGCATGTCCTGGCCATCTGAGTGGTGGGTATGGGCTACAGGGTCTGTACAACATGCACCAGCAGGGACAGAAAGGCCTGTGTGTAAATGGATTATGGGGATGCTGAATCAAAGGAGACAGAAGAGAAAGTGAGGTGAGGGAGATGCATCAGCAGTGGGATAGTCTTTGGTGACCAGCAGATAGCAACCTGGTGAGGAGCCCCGAGGACACTTTCAACACTTTCTGGGATGCTTAGCAATGTGATGGTCTCCCCCATTAAATAAAGATGACAGAAATGCCATGGCTGGGATTAGAAGCAGAAGAAAGAGACCAAAGGCTCCGAGGAATAGAGCTGCTGTTAGCCCCTGGACTAACCTGGTCAGATGTGGTCCAACATTTACTTCCTCAGAGCAGGGACCAGAATCGCTCTTAGAAGAAGCACTTTCTTGAAGTAGAAGGTGAGCTATGGTGTGGGAGGAAGGCTTGGCTTTGTAGAAGCCACTGAGACAAGGAACAGACTTGCCAGTGGGAGAACAGATGAGTTGTACTGAGGAGTTGAGCTGCAGCTGGGAGAAAGGAGTGAGGGAAGGAGACAGCAGATTGGACACATGGTCCTAGGCCCATACTTGCTTTCTGGCAGAGGCCATGGCCTATTGCAGTTCTTCCCACATCTGTAATTAAGCTCTCACCCAAGCGGCAATGTAAACCTGGTCTTTCCAAGCTACTGGATAACATGTTCTATCACACAACTGTCCTGAGTGTAGCAGGGCAGTGGTTAGTGGAAACTCAGCTGTACACCACAGGCAGGCTGACACAGCCTTGAGTGACACAGCCCAGCAAGACAGTTCCCAAACTGAAGTAATGTCACAACAGACTTGGAGCCTGAGCTGCCAAGAACGGAAGTGTCCATGGATGCTGCGTGGGTGTGAGGGTGTGGAGCAGAGTTCCACCATCCACTGTGAGGAGGTTCGAGTTCATCTCACCCTTCAGAGGTGGCCAGACATTGAGCACCCTCTTGCTTCTGCATACCTGGGGATTCAGAGGACGATTCCTAGAGAAATGAATGTTCCCAGGGGTTCTCGTTCCAGAGCACAGGTTTGGCTGAATAGAGGGCAATTTAACAGAACTGTGAAGGTGTCAGTCAGGTTATTGGCAATGAAGGGGTTTAATGGGGAGAGGAGAGACGAGAAGCAGTATATGTAGTACTAGTTTAGCTATGAGTTACAGCACTTACGAGAGAACCCAATACAAATGACAAACTGACCATGAATGGACAGCTAGCTCTATTTGCTTCTACAGTTCAGCATGCAGACACATTTGCATTAAGCAAGTTATTATGGGTTATTTTCTCCTCTCCCCCCAGATTTGTATGTTGAAGCCTTACCCTGCAGTGTGATGGTTTGCAGATGGGGCCTTTGAGATGTGATGAAGTTAAGATGAGGGTTGAGAGGGTTCCCCCGAGGGGATTAGAGTCCTTAGAAGATAGGCGGACAGACCAGGGCTCTCTTTCACCACCATGCGGAGAAATAGCAAGAAGGCGGCTGTCTGCAAGCCAGGAAGAGTCTCCAAGTACTCAACCCTGCCAGAGCTTGATCTGGGACTGTCAGGCCTCCAGATGGTCTCTGTTTTAAGCCACGCAGTCTCTGGTGTTTTGTTACAGCAGCCGGAACAAAGGCACCTGCCTCCTTCCTTCCTTTCCTTTGGCTGCCAAGGCAGATCTTCCATGTATTTTCCCATAGCCTAATGGGTTAAAAAAGTAGATACTGTTCTCTAAGTCACATGAGGAAATTCAGTGATTAGCAACCCTTCCTTAGAGGTAGTGTGGGGTAATAAAGAGAACCTGGGCTACACAATCAGTAGGATTGGGTCCTGCGACTGGACAGAATCATCATCTATAAACTCACCTTGCTCATCCCCTTAATGGGACAATGAGGCTGCCTTCCCCACTCACTATCTGAGATTCAAGCACTGTTATATGCATTGTAAATGGCAGGTATATGATCTTGTTTATTGTGACTTTGTAAAAACAGAAGTTGACACAAATACTACAAGTTATTTTACAAATGCATGAACAAGATACATGAATGTGTAGTATTTCCTTCTCAGGAAAAATAAATTTCAAGAACCAACTGTAGGGTTTGAGTCACTCATTTTACTTGCTTGGGTGGTTGCCTTTTTTGGGTTCTAGTTTTTTTCTTGTGTGGTGTTACTTACTTTTCAGAAGTAGGATTAGTGCATGGAAATGAATTAAGGCATAAAGTATGTGGTTTCTTCATGATTGACTAGACCGTGGCAACTGAAAGAAAAAGAGAAGTGAAGGAATCAGGACAAAGATAAGAGGGAGGAAGTGAGGAGTGAGCCAGAAACAATGCTTTGTCTTGATTTCTTGCAATTCTTTCAACATGTATTGTTTTAACATATCAGGGCTGCAAATGGAAAAAGTAGTGGGCAATGATTTTCCAAGAAGCAACAGTGAGAAGAGTGTGGCCTTCAACTTCAGGAAAAATATCAAGAGTAGAAAAAGGCATATTCATCCTCAGTCAAGTTGAGAAGTCTCCGTGTTTTAGCGTGATTTGGAAATTGTCTTGTTCTTAATCTTCCCCACACCTGCCCATGATGACGTCAGCAACAAGTGACATTCCTTATGTATTCTCCATATACTCTCATTTCTCACATCTACTCTTTTTTACTTTTATTATTTTTAAATTTAATTGAGAGGTTAGGGCAGAGAGAGAGACAGAAAGAGTGAGAACTCCTGTCCATGGGTTCCATCACCCATGCAATCACTGCAATGGTTGGGCTCGGGCTGGGCTGAAGCCAGGATCCCAACCCAGGTCTCCCACATACGTGGCAGGAACCCAACTCCGTGAGTCATCACCACTGATTCCCAGGGTCTGCATTAGCAGGAAGCTGGAGTCTGATGCCAGACCTGGGGCTAGGACCCAGGCACTCTGATATGGAAAATGGGCATTTTTGAAAATTCAGTTTATTTATTTGAAAGCCAGAGTTAGCCAACGCCGTGGCTCAACAGGCTAGTCCTCCGCCTTGCGGCGCCGGCACACCGGGTTCTAGTCCCGGTCAGGGCACCGGATTCTGTCCCAGTTGCCCCTCTTCCAGGCCAGCCCTCTGCTGTGGCCCGGGAGTGCAGTGGAGGATGGCCCAAGTGCTTGGGCCCTGCACCCCATGGGAGACCAGGAAAAAGCACCTAGCACCTGGCTCCTGCCATCGGATGAGCGCGGTGCACTGGCCGCAGCGCACCGTCCGTGGCAGCCATTGGAGGGTGAACCAACGGCAAAAAGGAAGACCTTTCTCTCTGTCTCTCTCTCACTGTCCACTCTGCCTGTCAAAAAAAAAAAAAAAAAAAGGCAGAGTTAGAGAGAGAGAGAGAGAGAGAGAGAGATCTTCTATTCCCTGGTTCACTCCCCAAATGGCTGCAATGGCCAGGGCTGGGCCAGAATGAAGCCAGGAGCCAAACTGAAGTAGAGTAGCCAGGAGTACAACTGACACCGTATGAGATGCTTGCATTGTAGGTAGTGCCTTTACCTGCTAAGCCACAATGCCAGCCCCTAGAAAAAGGCATTTTAACCAATATCTTAATCCCTAGATTAAATGTCTGCCTCTCCCTTACTTTTAGTTATCAAATACACAGGACAGTAGTAGTCTCAACTTTTTATGGTTTATTTACCTTTGCCACTTGGAGGTAAATTAAAGGAATATTGCTTACAAAGCTTTTAGCTTAGCTTTGCTTCCTTATTTTGGTAATGAAAATCTTCACCTTTTCCTGAGTTTGGTGGGATATAGAAAGCATTCTTGTTATTTTATCTCATTACTTATGTTAGTGTGGCCATATCACTTATAAATAAACATAGTGTCTTGGAGACAGACAGGGCTTAGGAGATACTTTATACAATGTTATAAATAAAAAAAAACCCACTAGACACATTGAAGCTATGCTTTAACTTATAATTTTGTTAATAAAATAACCAAAGGGGAACATTGTATATCTTGAAAATATTATAAAAAGTAGGTATGAAGACTCTATGAGTAATTATCTAAGCTTGGGAATAGGGCAGAAAAAGATGTGCAACTGTCTGTCTGCATATGGAATTTTTCCAGTATAGAATATTGTCATATTTTCTCATCCACAATGAAAAAGCTAAGTGGAGGGCTTACTAAGGAAGAATGCTTTGCCTTCAAAGTACATTGGATTCTAGATAATTCTCTATTGGTTAGAGAAATATTTTGACTTCCACTGCTGCCAAGCCTTTTCCTCCAAAGGGCACAGGGAGGCTTTTTGCTTTAGGGGACAAAAGTTAGCATTGCCAAGCCTGATGGACAGGCAGGCAGTTGTGACCAGGCAGAAAGTACTGTGAGATTTACAGTGGAGGCTGAGAGCGGGGGCTTCTTTCTCACCCATCTGACTTGTTCAGATTCTGTTTGAGATCCAGTAGACACTAAAACATCTGCCAAAGAACAAAGCAAGAAAGCATCCCACCCCCCAACTGCCAACTCAGGAAGAAAGAATGACCAAAATTTCCAGTGCGTTTTCAGCCGTATCTGCACTGAAGAGGAAGTCTCAGGTCAGGAAACTCATTTAAACGACAGTATTAGAGTAAGATAGAGGCTGTTTCTTTTTGCTTCTTTGTCCAGACATTGAAATACATTCTCTATTTCTCTTCTTATCTGTGCTTTTTGTAATAGTCCCCTCTTATCTATGGGGGACACATTTTAAGATTCCCAGTGAAAAAAAATTTCAAAAAAAAAAATAAATAAAAAGATTCCCAGTGGATCCCTGAGTATCAAACTCCATAAATGTATACTGCTTTTTCACATACATACCTATGATAAAGTTTAATTTGTAAATTAACACAGTAAAAGATTAACTTCAGTAATTACCAATAAATTAGGACAAATAGTATACTGTAATAAAAGTCCCACTCTTAAATTATGTTCTCATACTATATGCACCTTATTTTGGTGGAATGAGATGGCACAATGTCTATGTGTTGAGATGAAGCAAAATTAAAGACTTAGAGATTATTGAATTGTGTTAGGATACTGTTGAACACCTGGTGTCAAAAGGAGGCTCATCAAGCCATGATGAAGACAGCTGACCATGGGTAATTGAAACTGCAGAAGTGAAACCACAGATAAGGGAGGGCTACTGTATTAAAGATATATGGATTCAGCATTGGGTTGGAGAATGGAGAATGGGAATGGGTTGTCTCTTACATTTTTCAGTGAAGTCAACAGTCAAGTTAGTTATAATTTTATCTTCAGGAAATACATGATATCTTATGTATCATATGTGGAGAGGGAGAGGGAGAGGGCGAGGGCGAGGGCGAGGGAGAGGGAGAGGGAGAGGGAGGAGACTGTAATGGTCTAGCCTGGCCCAGGCCAGAACCAGGAGCAGAGAAGACCTCTTTCAGGTTTCTCACACAGGTGACAGGGATTCAACCACTTGAGCCATCACCTGCTGTTTTCCAGGGTCTGCACTGGTAGGCAGTGAGAATTGGGCCCTGGAACAAGAGTTGAACATGGACACTCAGGTATGTGATACAGATCTCCTAACTGCTAGGCCAAATGCCTGCCCCATCACATTTCCTCTCTACTCACTAAATGATTCAGTATTCTTAATATCACTTTTCAAAGAAGAATCTGGATCGGGAACACTTTTTGCTATTTTTCTATTCTTTCATCTTGGAGAATTTGCAATAGAGTAAAGTTGGACATAATGCCTAAATTTAGAGCAGAGACTGAGAATTAACAGCTATAAAAATTTCAGCAACTGAGAGTAGAAAACAGAGATCTGCCCAAAGTCTTTTTACTGTACACAATTACAATTCTTTTTTTTTTTTTTTTGACAGGCAGAGTGGACAGTGAGAGAGAGAGACAGAAAGAAAGGCCTTCCTTTGCCGTTGGTTCACCCTCCAATGGCCACCGTGGCTGGCGTGCTGCCGCCGGCGCACCGTGCTGATCCGAAGCCAGGAGCCAGGTGCTTCTCCTGGTCTCCCATGCAGGTGCAGAGCCCAAGAACTTGGGCCATCCTCCACTGCACTCCCGGACCACAGCAGAGAGCTGGCCTGGAAGAGGGGTAACTGGGACAGAATCCGGTGCCCCGACCAGGACTAGAACCCTGGGGTGCCCATGCCTCAGGCAGAGGATTAGCCTATTGAGCTGCGGGATTTACAGAAAGGGAGGCCTCCTTTGACATCAGATTCTCAAGTACTTTCATTTTACTCTCAAGAAATTCTATTCAAATCTCATTAGAAATAGAAGTTGGGGTTGACATCGTGGTGCATTGGGTTAAGCTACCATTTGTGAGGCTGGCATCCTATATGAGCATGGTTCAAGTCCCAGATACTCCACTTCTGATCCAGCTCCCTGTTAATGTGCCTGTGTAAGCAGTGGAAGACGGTTTTTGTGCTTGGGACCTTCCCATGCTTGTGGGAGACCTGGAAGTAGTTCCAGGCTCCTGCCTTGGACCTGGCCCAACCCAAGCTGCTGTGGCCACTTGGAGAGTGAACCAGTGATGGAATCTCTCTCTCTGTTTCTTTTCTTATTTCTCTGCAATTCTGCCTTTCAGATAAAAACTTTAAAAAAATAGAAATGGAAGAAAAACAAAACACTTTCTATTTTGTCTTTAGTTAATCTGCACTTTCCTCATCACATAAAGGGTTTAAAAATAAGAAAAGCAATCCAAGAACATGGATAGCATCAAACAACCCCATGGTGGCAAGAATTCCCCTTTACTCCTCCCCAGTTCCTTCACTTCTAGATGCGGGTGAGGGTAAGAGGTTGTGGTTACTTGAAGGCATGCGGAGTCTGCCTCGGATCTTAGCTTTAGGGAGCAAATGTATTGAGGAAATGTACTGGGCAATGAGTTTCTTCCCCATCTGTGTAATTCATCTCATCTCAGGAACATCTTGTAAGGTCACTACCTTTGCTGAGCTTCAGCATAATCCATGATTCTCCCATTAAGTCCTAGATCTACCTGGTATGACTGGCTGTAGAGGGGAGAAATTTTCCTTTCTAGTGTTACATGTAAAAAACCTTGTCTTTGCATTAAAATTAACTTTTCTCTGATTCTAATACCTGTTCTGTCATGGAGACATTAACATACAAGAGTGCATAGTTCAAATATTAAAGCCAGATCATCATACACTTAGATCCAAGGCCTCATACTTAATAGCTATGTGACCTTGATCAAGTTTATTCAGCTTTTCTGGAACCTCTAAAATGTGGATGTTAAAATTGTTCTCACTGGGTTGTTGAGAACGTCAAAATTTGCATATTTTCTGACATACATGATCTGTATGACATTTGGGAGAATTATTTTTCCTCTTTTATTCTCAATTTTCTTTTAAAAAAGCATTACTTTGCTAATATTCTATAGAACTTTAGTATCTTGGGTAATCTTTGAGTTGTCTTCCTGGTTTTTCAACAGCTATTAATCCAATATGAGAGAGATGATTATACTCATTAATATAATCCACAGAAATTGCTTCAGATACTGCAATTAATAATATTAATACTTGTTTACTAGAGGTACATAGGTCTGGTTATATTACTTAAATAAAAATTTTTTTTGAAATGCAGAGGAGAGAGAGAGAGCCCATTCTGTTGGTTCACCACCCAAATTCCCATGATGGCCTGGGTTGGGTCAAGGCTAAGGTTGACAGCTGAGAATACAATACAGTTTCCCACATGAGTGGCAGGAACCTAGCTGTCTGAGACATCACTGCTGCCTCTAGAGTCTGCTTTGGCGAGACACTGGAGTCAGGAATCAGAGGCAGGCACAGAATCCAAGCACTTAGGTTTAAGGTGTGGAATGCAGGTTTTTTTTTTTTTTTTTTTTTACTGTTAGTCCAAACATCCACCCTGATGTTATTAACTTTTGACCTCAGGCACATTATTTAGGCCTCCCATTCTTCATTAATATTCTCTTTTACTTTCTCTGAAGGGAGGAGAGAACCTCCACTTTGACTATGACCTTGTCTAAATAAGATCGGAGTCAGCGAACTCAAAAGGCTTCCATAGCCTTGGCAGCTCATGACTAGAGCCTAGGGAGATTACTGATGCCATAAACAAGAGTGTCAATTTGTTAAGTCAACAACAGGAGTCATTGTGCTCTTACTCCTCATGTAGGATCTCTGTCCTTAATGTGTTGTTCAATGTGAAGTAATGCTATAACTAGTACTCAGACAGTATTTTACACTTTATGTTTCTGTGTAGGTGCAAACTGTTGAAATCTTTACTTAATATATACTGATTTGATCTTCTGTATATAAAGATAATTGAAAATGAATCTTGATGTGAATGAAATGGGCGAGGTAGCGGGAGATGGGAGGGTTGCGGGTGGGAGAGAAGTTATGGGGGGGGGGAAGCCATTGTAATCCATAAGCTGTACTTTGGACATTTATATTTATTAAATAAAAGTTAAAAAAAGATTGTTTTAATTATCTTTATATACAGAAGATCAACTTAGTATACTATATACTAATTAAAGATTACAATAGATTGCACCCACACAGACACACAAAGTATAAAGTGCTGTTTGAATACTAGTTTTACCATTAATTTGCATAGTACAACACATTAAGGACAGAGATCCTACATGGAGAGCAAGTGCACAGTGACTCCCGTTGGATAACAGCCATTCTAACTGGAGTGAGGTGATATCTCATTGTAGTCTTGCATTTCCCCACTGATATGTGATGCTGAGAATCTTTTCATGTACCTATTGTCCGTTTGTATGTCTTCCTTTGAAGAATGTTACTTAGATCTGTTACCCATATTTAAATTGGATTATTTTGTTTTTACCTTAAAATTATTTTTTGTCACATAGGCAATACATGCATGTGAAAAGTTGAGATTTAACCGGGTTGACAACAGTTGGTATTTAATCAAGGGATAAAAATCTGACTCCTTTCTTTTCATCCATCTCCCTTGTTTCTTCCCAAGGTTACTGAGAGAGATTTAATCCCAGAAATTACAGAACATATTAAATTGTAAAGAAATGTGTTTTTTGTTTTTTTTTTTTTTTGGTTGGAGCTTTTGCTTCAAACATTGATGCAGAGAGCAAGGAGCTGAGCTGAACCCTTGGAAGGCACTGCTCTCCTCGGGCTGCTTGCTCTGACTGGCCTACACCCAAGGCAAACTGAAGACTTGTTCTGTTTGACTTGCACTGTTGCATGCAAGAAAGTCTGGGAACTTGCACTCAGCGGGACCAAGCCCATTATGCCACGGAGAGGAAGGAGAGACCGGAGTATGTTTGCTCCTTATTGGTTCATTAAACCTTTCCTGTCTCCATCTGTAATAGCAGGCAATCTTCCTTCTTAAGTTGAACTATAGAGAGTTGGACGTACAGGAAAAGAAGTCCTGAGGCAGTGCGTCCCATGCATCTAATGCAATGTAAGAGCTTTGAAAAATATTTACACCTGTGTATTAGAGACTAACTGGGAAAAACTTGGAGCTTGGAGCTTGGGCTTTTCTTTTCTGTAGTACTTATCCTAAGGTAGGCACCCTTCTCCACATTTTAATCATCTCTTGAGTAAAACACATTTTCTTTCTTTTTTAAAAAGATTTTATTTATCTATTTATTTATTTGAGAGGTAGAGTTACAGACAGTGAAAGGGAGAGACAAAGAGAAAGGTCTTCCATCTGCTGGTTCACTCCCCCAATGGCCGCAATGGCTGGAGATGAGTCAATCCAAAGCCAGAAGCCAGGAGCTCTTCTGAGTCTCCCACGTGGGTGCGGGTGCTCAAGCACTTGGGCCATCTTCTACTGCTTTCCCAGGCTGTAGCAGAGAGCTGCATCGGAAGAAGAGTAGCTGGAAATTGAACCAGAGCCCATATGGGATGCTGGTGCTACACGTGGAGGATTAACCTATTGTACCACAGTGCAGGCCCCAAATCAGATTTTCTTACCTTTCTCTTATCCTCCTTCTATAAGGGACCTATGAACTTTCATGAAAGCTTCTGAAGTTATTATAAGGTGCAACAAGGATTGCGAGCCATGGTCCTAGGAAAAAATGGAAAACGATGGTAGAAAGACAAAAGAAGCAGTGACCCCATACCCAAAAATGATCATTACAACTGTGCTCTGCCTCCTCTATTTCATTATCTCTATTTCTATCTATCTGTCCCTAATCTGTCTACTTCCAAGAGATATTTTTAAATGTCTTGAGGAATTAATTTCTGTAACCTAAAAAGCAGTATATTTAAAAAATTTCCCTTGGGACTGGCTTTGTGGTGCAGTGGGTTAAGCTGCCACCTAAAAAGTGGGCATCGCATATTGGAGAGCTTGTTAGAATCCCAGCTCCTGTGCTTCTAGTCTAGCTCTCTGCTAATGCACCTTGGAAAGCAGCTGATGATAACCCAACTGCTTGGGCCCCTGCTACCCATGTAGGAGACTTGGATGGAGTTCCAGGCTCCTGGCTTCAGCCTGACCCAGCACAGTGGCCATTTGGTGAATGCACCAGCACATGGAAGGTCTTTCTCTTCTTTCTTTCTTCTTTCTTTCTTTTTCTTTCTTTCTCTCTCTCTCTCAACATCACTGTTCCTTTCAAATAAATAAGATAAATCTTTTTTAAAAAGTTTCTCTGGGTTCCAAGATGGCAACAGGGCAGTCCGATTTATGCTGGGTGAATTTAATATTAAAAAAATTAAGAAAGTACACACACCTCTTAGTATTCATTGGAAATGTAGATATTCCACTAAGCCACAGAGGCATAGCTTGAAGATAAAAGCCATCAGAGGAAAAAAAAAAAATATATATATATATATATATATATATAAATGTCTAGCAGTAAAAGCAGAAATTCAAGAAATAAGAATAAGGAAGACACTATGACACCAATCCCCCCAAAGGAACACAACATTTCAATATTAGAATGTGAAAATGAAGAGATTGAGGAATGCCAGAAATGAAATTAAAAAAATTAATTACTCTTTTTTTATTTTTTTATTTTTTATTTTTTGACAGGCAGAGTTAGACAGTGAGAGAGAGAGAGAGAGAGAGACAGAGACAGAGACAGAGACAGAGAGAAAGGTCTTCCTTTTTCCATTGGTTCTCCCCTCAAGAAGCCGCTACGGGCCGGTGAGTTGCGGCCAGCGAGCTGTGCTGATCTGAAGCCAGGAGCCATGTGCTTCCTCCTGGTCTCCTATGTGGGTGCAGGGGCCCAAGCACTTGGGCCATCCTCCACTGCCCTCCTGGGCCACAGCAGAGGGCTGGCCTGGAAGAAGAGCAACCGGGACAGAATCCGGCGCCTCGACCAGGACTAGAATCCAGGGTGCCAGCGCCGCAGGTGGAGAATTAGCTGGCAAATCATTGGATTACTCAAAAACAACCAGAAGCAAATCCATGAACTAAAGAAAACCGTACATGACATGAATGAAAACTTTTCCCATGAAATTGAGATTTTAAAGAGAAATCAAAATAAAATACTAGAAATCAAGAATTCAATAGATCAAATAAAAATGCAGTGGAAACTTTAACAGCAGAGAAGGTGAGGCAGAAGAAAGAATATCTAAGCTAGAAGATGCTGGAGATAGAGTCTCACTAGAGTCAAATAAGTGGATGGATGTGGCACTCAGAAATGAAGAGGAGGAAGAAAAATGTGACTTCAAAGCCTTAAACTCCGGGCAACTCTAAGAATGGTGATCCCATAGCAGAAACCAGAAGCGCTGGAAGAGTGACTTTGGAAGTTGAGACAATTAAGAGGTATTGCAGACACCATAGACAGAAACATCACAAATATTTCAGATAATTTTTTAAAAGTTCAGCAAAGTTTTCACCTTCAAATTCTAAAGAGATTTCAAATGTTGTAGAGAACAAAGAATGAGTGAGAACACAATGATTTCCTTACCCCTTATGGGTGGAAATTTAATTTTGAAATCATCTCAATCAATTTGACTCAGGCAGGTAATCTTCTTCCTAAAAAATTCCCTCTGGAAGTTGTGTTTATAGCTCCTTACATAATCATCAAATATTTACATTCTGGCAAGGAAATTCCATGCCAAATAAAGAGAATCCCTTGTGTTTACTATTACAACAAAGGAAAACTAAATGCCCAACAAGGATGTCTTAAGGTTAAAAAAAATTAAGCTGAAGTACTTTTTATGAGTCCTATTAATATTTTTTTGAGGAAATAGCCCTGTTTAATTCTGAGTATGGGCTAGTTGTCTCTGTTAGGGATTGAAGGATGGAGGTAGTTTTTATTGCAAAACAATTTGCTCTTCTCCTCTTACCTGCTTCTAGGTCGTTCTAGAAGATATCTGAATTTTAACTCAACTAACCCACTATGGAAAGCATATAGGTTGCTTCATTGTAAGTGTATTTTAAAGTTCAATTGAAAAATTCATGGCAAAAAATTGTACTTGTTTATTGGGTAATAGGTATTCTGTAATCTTCTTTCTTGAGTTTCTGTTACAGCATGGGAATCTGCATAGTGCATTCTGAATAGCTTAATAGGATTTTTTTTTTTTTGACAGGCAGAGTGGACAGTGAGAGAGAGAGAGAGACAGAGAGAAAGGTCTTCCTGCGGCTGGCGCATTGTGCTGATCCGAAGCCAGGAGCAAGGTGCTTATCCTGGTCTCCTGTGTGGGTGCAGGGCCCAAGGACTTGGGCCATCCTCCACTGCACTCCCTGGCCACAGCAGAGAGCTGGCCTGGAAGAGGGGCAACCAGGACAGAATCCAGTGCCCCGACCGGGACTAGAACCCAGTGTGCTGGCGCTGCAAGGTGGATGATTAGCCTATTGAGCTGCAGCACCGGCCTTAATAGGATTTTAAATATTTTGCAAAAACATTTTAATTTTATTTACCTTCTCAACGACTTGCTGAGGTAGGTACTATTGTTAGAATCTGTTTTCCTTATTCATGGCTTCTCTATTTGCAAACTTCACGTGTTTGCCAAAGTTTATCTGTAAATCCCATGTCAGCACTGGTGATGTTTCTGCAGCTGTGTGTGGGCATGCACAGAGCAACGAACACTTACAGGATCCCAGCTCTCTGCCTTCCTGTCTCAGTTTTCATATGGAAAAGAAGTATCATGCATGCCATCTGGTTGGTGCTGTGTTCTTCGTGTTTTGTGCTCCATGTTGGTGACTATGTTGTCTAGAATGGCTTCCAGATACAGTGCTAAAGTGCCGTCTAGTGTTCCTAAGTGCAAGAGGCTGTGGGGAAAGCGTACATGCTAGATGAGCTTTGTGCAGGCAGGAGTTACAGTGATGGTGGCCACGAGTTCAGTTCAGAGTTAACAAATCAACTGTGTACATCAAACACAATGCCTTCAAACAGAAACAAGGTTTTGTATCAGTCATTTGATGAAAAAATTTTGACCAGAGGTTCTTAGCAGCCTTATGCAGTGCTTTCTGTACAAGAATGGCTCGGTATTCCCCAATCCGGTGCTAGCAGCAACTTTAGGACATACTTGCTATGAATAATGGGAATCGTACAGATGAGGCAGCTGAACCCAGAGTCACGTGCCTGAGGGTCACAGGTTTTTTTTTTTTTTTTTTTTTACCTCAATGCTCTGCTGCCTCCAAAAACCTGGTCTGAAATTGTCCTTTGTGTTGTTTCCATCATTTCTTTTTGTGTATATTTTCTACTCCAGTCATCTGAATTCTGAGAATAAGTTCCCTGCTCTGAGTTCAAAATGTCTCACTCTGTGGCTGTCACTGGAGTGTGTAATTGGAGCTGGCCCTAGAGGAGACTAGGATGGGACATTCTGACTTCCTGGCTGCTGTGTCCTCCCTCAAGCCAGCCGTCAGGGTGTGAGTACCTGCAGCTCCAGGAGGTGGGGACAGGATGATGGTGGAAGCAGAGAAAAAGTGAGACCCTGTGGAGGGTCAAAGGAGTTGTCAACCTTTCTTCTCAGGCCCAGAAATTCTGGGCACAGCACCTCCATGAAACCCAGTGTTGGCGCCTACATTTTATCCTGTGGCCAACAGTGTATTCCTTCCTATCTCTTAGTTCTAACCCAGCAGCACCATTAAATTCTTGTCCACAACTTCCTGAAAAAGCATACCTGTTTGCAATCACTTAGGGAGAGTGAAGCCTTGTAATGTGTTATTGCACAAATGTGTTGCACGTTACCAAGTCCTCAATTTGCAAGCCTTTGCTCTCCAGAGCTCCAACAACTGACAACAGCAATGTTACTTCATGGTTTGTGGAAATTACCTTTTCCTGCGTACCAAATTAATATATACTCATTTTAGATTATTTGAGAAATAAAGCAAAAAAAAAAAAAAGAGAAGACTCTAAAAAATGTTTGCTAGTTTCATCTCTCACGTAATTGCTTATAGCATGTGGGTGTGTGTTTCAGTATTTTCTGCCATATGGTAGTACAGCCCAGAACACTGCATTCCAAAGCTTTTCAGTTAAGTATTACACTATAAACATTCTCCTATTTTGTTAGGTATGGTTAATACTGTTTAAATGATAGCAAAAATATTCTAGTAAATGGGTTGTCACAAATTATTTTAAAAAATCTTATATAGCTAGATGTGTATGTTGTTTGCTTATTTTTGGTACTACTCTAAAAATCTAGAATAAGAATCTTAGTAGCAAAACTTCTTGGACAAGCCATTGGTTATTTTCTTTGGCAGAATTATTAGGAATGAAATTGGTGGATCAACAATATGCACATTTGTGAGGCCATTGAAAGATACACCCAACTGCAGTGAAAATATTAGTTAGTATCCAAACATCATTTACCCCTTGCTTGAACTTCTTGTACGTCAGCAAAAACATTAGTGGTATGGTGGGCAGGCAGGGTGAGGCCTGCAGAAATGTACTTCAAAGGCAGTGTTTTAGTAGAGAAATCACTACTTTTTAAGTCTCTTAATTGGGTTTATGACAGATAAATAAGGGAAAGTCAGAACCGGATTTAGGGTAGGGAGCTCTGTCTGGGTAACTGCTATAGGAACCCTGAAATAGCTGCTGTAATGGGATAGTGATTTTGTAGGAGAACTATGTATTTGGGAGGGAGGGAGGGAGAGAGAGAGAGAGAGAGAGAAATAACCTCTATCTGCTGGTTCATTCTCCAAGTACTCACAATGATTGTGGGAGTAGGGGGCAAAGATAGAAGCCAGGAATTCAGTCCAGGCCTCCCACATGTGTGTTAGGAACCCAAGTACTTGAGCCATCACTGCTTCTTCCCAGGGTCCATATTAGAAGGGAGTTGGGGGTCAGTAGCTGGAAGCAGGTATCAGACTCAGCCTGAGTCTTAACTGCTAGGCCAAAAGCCCGCCACTGGGATAGTGATTTTTGAACACCATTTACTCATGGTCAGATCAGAATCTGTCACCTCTTCTTTAACTGGCAAAGTTCTCAATACTCAATCTGGAGCTTGGGGCACTTATAAATAAAAGGTAACTTTTGCAGGTGTGGTTGCTGTGGGGTAGACCTCCCATTGGGTAAATTAGTGATGAAACAGATTCATTTAGTAGAGCAAGTCTGTATCTGCAGCTGCAAATTTCTATTTTCATCTCTTGGGAAGATAACCATTGTGTCATCAATATCTTTGAATGACTTGTGGCCATATGCCTAGAGAAAAACCACGATCACCACATCGGTCTTTCTGGTTAGAGATTAATTAAAGATCAGTTCTTAGGGCGGAACATGTGCCGCTTAACATCTAGTAATAAAGAGGCATCCAGGCCCACCCAATTGTACCTCCCATTGTGAGAGTGTGAATGAGTTTGCTCCAATAAAGCATTACATATGGCTTATATGTCAGATCAAAATTTCTTTTGGGGGGTCTTAAAGAACCAGATGGCAGAGAGCAATAACATTTCTGGTTTAAACCAAGGAAAATTTTACGTTGTGCACAGTTTTAGTTTATGCATGCTTAGATTTGTCACAAAGACAAGAATTTGGTCTTTTGTTTCCTGAGTGGTGGCAACACATGGTATTTACTCAGGGAACTGTGCTTGTGCTAAAAATCACTTAGGCATTGGCAAGCAATTCAAATGCTGCTTGTCAGAACTGTTGAAATTGTGTAGTAGGCCGTTGCCTTTCAGGCTGTTATGACCCCCTCTCGTACACTTTTTTCACTATTGTTCTCGCTTCCTCTCTTGCAACCTGAGTCACATAGAAGGACCTGATACACACATTTTCAATAAGACAATAATAATTTATGTCATCCAAATAGGAATATTTTAGGGTGAAAAAGAGCTCACCTCTAACAAAACAGTAATTAATTTCAATTATGGGCTTCTATGCATTGTGGTGTGCATGAGAGGATTTTGAAAAGTTCATGGAAAATGAAATGAAAAGAGGTATACTTTATGTTTTGGTGTAAAAAATGTTGAAATCCACCCATATGAGATATCTTCTAAAAATTCATAGAAAATGTGTGTTGTGAAAAAACTAGCCATTCATTTCAAAATTTTGTTGCATAAAAATATCTTTTAATCCATTTCCACGCACTTTTTGAAAACCTCATGTATTTTTAGAGATGCATATTTATTTTAGAGTTAAGAGGCATGTAGAAGATGTCAGAATCAAGACTAAGGGTATTACTGTAATTCACTTGTTTTTATTTGCCCAAAGGGAATGTTGATTAAGTCAACAAATTGTGAATCTAAACAGGTAGGTGGAAGATTCTTTCCTTTTTCATTTAGGGTTGTGTATGTTCCATGCATTCTCCTGCTATTACAAGAACAGAATTTAGAGTGTAAATATTTGATTACTATTAAAATCACCAACTATTTTCTTGCATTCTTAAAAAATTTTCTTTATGGCTCACTTTAGCAAATTTATGCTGATTGTACTGGATATGACTCCATAGCCACTGTTTTCTGTTTGAACTAGAAAAAAAAGATGTGTGCTTAATTTGCTAGAATTCTCAGTCCATAGTGAAACATAAAGGGTTTTAGAAGTGATAAACAAGATAAACATCTCTGGTCCTCCACCTATATTATAGCACTTATATTCTTTCAGAGTCTAGATTTCTTTTAAGGTACAAATATCTACTCTTTTTTTTAAATAATGCTTTTATTTAAAGAATATAAATTTCCAAAATACAGCTTATAGATTACAATGGCTTCCCCCCCATAACTTCCCTCCCACCCACAACCCTCCCCTTTCCTGCTCCCTCTCCCCTTGCATTCACATCAAGATTCATTTTCAATTCTCTTTATATACAGAAGATCAGTTTAGTATATATTAAGTAAAGATTTCAACAGTTTGTCCTCACATAGCAACACAAAGTGAAAAATACTGTTGGAGTACCAGTTATAGTATTAATTCACAATGTATAGCACATTAAGGACAGAGATCCTACATGATATATATTTTTGTAAATTGATTAATTTTCTATCCAATTTCCAATTTAACACCAAGTTTTTTTTTCATTTTCAATTATCTTTATATACAGAATATCGATTCAGTATATACTAAGTAAAGATTTCATCAGTTTGCATCCACACAGAAACACAAAGTGTAAAATACTGTTTCAATACTAGTTATAGCATTACTTCACATTGGACAACAAATTAAGGACAGATCCCACATGAGACGTAAGTACACAGTGACTCCTGAAGTTGATTTAATAATTTGACACTCTTGTTTATGGCGTCAATAATCTCCCTAGGCTCTAGTCATGAGTTGCCGAGGCTATGGAAGCCTTTAGGGTTCGCCGACTTCAATCTTATTCCAACAGGGTCATAGTCAAAGTGGAAGTTCTCTCCTCCCTTCAGAGAAAGGTACCTCCTTCTTTGATGGCCCCATTCGATCCACTGGGATCTCACTTGCAGAGATCTTTCATTTAGGTCTTCTTTTTTTCCCAGAGTGTCTTGACTTTCCATGCCTAAAATACTCTCAGGGGCTCTTGAGCCAGATCTGAATGCTTTAAGGGCTGATTCTGAGGCCAGAGTGCTATTTAGGACATCGGCCATTCTATGAGTCTGCTGTGTATCTCGCTTCCAATGTTGGATCGTTCTCTCCCTTTTTGATTCTATCAGTTAGTATTAGTAGACACTAGTCTTGTTTGTGTCAACCCTTTGACTCTTAGACCTATCAGTGTGATCACTTGTGAACTGAAGATGATCACTTGGACTAGTGAGATGGCCTTGGTACATGCCACCTTGATGGGATTGTATTGGGAACCCCTGGGACGTTTCTAACTCCATCATTTGGGGCAGTTCTGATTGAGCATGTCCCAAATTGTACATCTCCTCCCTCTCTTATTCCCACTCTTATATTTCACAGGGATCACTTTTCAGTTAAAATTTAAACACCTAAGAATAATTGTTTGTTAATTACAGAGTTCAACCAATAGTACTAGAATAAAAAAATACTAAAATGGATAAAGTATTACATTGTACAACAACAGTCAGCACAAGTGCTGATCAAGTCACTGTTTCTCATAGTGTCTATTTCACTTCAACAGGTTTCCTCTTTGGTGCTCAATTAGTTGTCACCAATCAGGGAGAACATATGATATTTGTCCCTTTGGGACTGGCTTAATTCACTCAGAATGATGTTTTCCAGATTCCTCCATCTTGTTGCAAATGACCGGATTTCATTGTTTTTGACTGCTGTACAGTATTCTATAGAGTACATGTCCCATAATTTCTTTCTCCAAATGTATGCTTTGAATTTCCTGTGATCTTTTGCTGTGAGGTTCCCTTCGTTTACCTTCTTTCATGTTGATGGCCGTGTTTCTGTGTTTCTGTGTGTAACACATCTTTAAGCATCTTTTGCAGGGCTGGAGAAGTGGCAACAAATTCTTTCAATTTCTGTTTGCAATGAAAGGTCTTTATTTCACCTTCATTCACAAATGAGAGCTTTGCAGGATATAATATTCTGGGCTGGCAGTTTCTCTCTCTTAGTACCTGGGCTATGTCTCGCCATTCCCTTCTAGCTTGTAGGGTTTCTGATGAGAAGTCTGCTGTGAGTCTAATTGGAGATCCTCTGAGAGTAATCTGACGTTTCTCTCTTGCACATTTTAGGATCTTTTCTTTCTGTTTCACTGTGGTGAGTTTAATTACAATGTGTCATGATGAGGATCTCTTTTGGTCATGTTTACTAGGGGTTCTATGAGCTTCCTGTACTAGGATGTCTCTGTCTTTCTCCAAAACTGGGAAATTTTCTGCTATTATCTCACTAAAAAGGCCTTCTAATCCTTTCTCCCTCTCCATGCCTTCAGGAACTCCTAGAACTTGAATGTTGGGTTTTTTAATAGTATCCTGTAGATTCCCAACAATATTTTTTAGATTTCTAATTTCCTCTTCTTTTCTTTGGTTTGACTGTATAGTTTCCTCTGCTCTGTCTTCTAAGTCCGATATTCTCTCTTCTGCCTCACCCATTCTGTTTGTAAGACTCTCTAATGTGTTTTTCATTTGATCTATTGAATTCTTCACTTCATTATGATTTCTCATCACTATCACAGTTTCATGTTCTACTAGTTGTTTCATTTCAGCTTGATTCCTCCTTAATATTTCATTCTCACAAGAGAGATTTTCTACCTTGTCCATTAAGGATTTCTGTAGTTCAAGAATTTGTTTTTGAGTACTTCTTAGTGTTCTTATCATAAATTTTTTGAGATCTGCTTCTTGCATTTCTTCTATCTCATCATCTTCGTAATCTTGAATTGGGGTGTCTTTTTCATTTGGGGGTGTCATAGTGTCTTCCTTGTTCTTATTACCTCTGTTTTTGCGTTTGTTGTTTGGCATATTCGTTTCTTCACTGTGGTGTTTTTTCTTGTTATACTATGACTCTAGATAAGCGGACTGTCTGCTTTCAATGGAGCCTTAGAGGCTTGAGATGGGTGTGGCCTGAGAGCTCTGTTTGGTTCCTCAGGGTTCAGGGTGTGCCAAAGGTGACACTCCCAGGTTAGGCGTGGTAAATCTCTCTCTGTTTCTTTCTTTATTTTTGGTTCAAAAGGGAAGTAATTCCACACAGCTGAATGGAATTGGGGGTGGTTAGCAGGCAAATGATATACCCACAAGAGCCAGAGATTGGAAGCTCTTTCCCAAGGGCCACAGAGAGAATCTCTGCGTCCTTCAGTGTGGGTTCAAATTCTTCTGTAGTCTCACCACTATGCTACCAAGGAGAGTACTCTGGAGAGTACTCACGTGGTGAATTCTGTGAGTTCTCTCCCCCACAGTCTCTTTTTTCACAGTCTCAGTTCATTAGCACCACACATTCATTAGGTTCTAATCTCCTGTTATTTCACCCCCACACCCAGAGTCAGGTTTTTCTGCTAGGCTCCGGGCCGGTGCAGACCTGAGGTCACCCTGCTTATTACATATGTCCAAAATGGCACCTGCTCTTTGTCTTGCTCACCTTTGAGAGGTGGGCGGAGAGAGAGAAACTCGTGTCCATTTCGGTCACTTTTTTCTTTCTCTCTCTCTTCTAGTTAGCCTGGTGAACTTTTTCCCCACAGGATTTCAAGCCTTGTTCACTCTAGTCTCCTCTTTCTGCTTCCCTGCTGGTGTCTTGGGCTATTGAGGATCGGCTCACCTGGCGTTCCAGCGCTGGTGCGTTGAGTCTGCCGCTGGTGTCCGGAACTGCGGGCTCCCATCCTCTCCTCGAAGGTCCACTGTGAATCACTAGTTCCGGAAGAGTTTCCTCTGCTGTTTCTTCCCCTACTCTTCCTTGAACCTGCAGTATCTCCACTTTCATTAAACTGTCTCTCCCCGGACTATCAGTGTGCTCCTTCCTATTCCGCCATCTTGCCCTACTCCTAAATATCTACTCTTAAAAGGAAAGGAAAGTTGAAAGACTGTGTGCAAATAAACAGAAGCTTCTCTAGTGTGATTTTGTAGAAGATACATTTGAAATTACTTTGCATATTTTTATCAAGAAGAAAATTTTACTTTTGTTAGTAATCTACCAGAAAGTATTTCATGAGTTTTTGTCTTTTAATTTTGGTTAGATGAGTAAACTCCAAAAAATTAGTCTTTTTGTTTTTTTTAGGACAGTTGTTTGTACTTACTGTATGGAAAAGGAGAACCAGCCCAGGCTTGCTATGTTGGTACTGGGTGAAAACACTGGAGTGAGCAGCCTCTCTCAAAGATGATTTTGAGAGAGTGTGGTGAGAAAACATGGTGGGAATCATGGAAAACAGCGACTGGCCTGGTTGGAAGATCATAGATGCATGCGATAGACATTTGGATGGGTCTGAATGTGAAGATCTTCATACCACATGTTAACATTCATGAAGTGTATTCAGGGAAGATCCACTAACAACCAAGCAGACAGAATCATCCAGGCGGATGACATCAGCCAGCCTCTACCGTTAATCATCCGAGATCTGAAATGATGAAACCAGTGATGGTCATGGTGACTGAGGATGGGCCCAAGAGCATGGACTCCTCCTCCCCAAGGCCTATCTGGCCACTGCCACCATCTAAACTGTCAGTTTCAGAGAGGAACACTAGGAAAGCTGCCCTAACCCTAACCCTAACCCTAGCCCTAACCCTAACACTATCCCTAACCCTAACTCTAACCCTAACTCTAACCCTAACCCTAAACCTAACCCTGGCCTCTCCAGGGTGAATCTCCCAGTATACTGTCATCCAATAACAGTTGTATTGGTTTACATTCCCATGAACAGTAGGTCATGATGCTTCCACAGCCCTACACACAGGCTATGAAGTCTCCAGCCAGGTGAGCAGGTACACCAGTGTGACAAGGCTGTTCCCGCCTCAAGTTCCTCTTCTTGCCTCCTCTGTGCTGTTACCTGCTAACTCTCAAATGCATCAGTACCATCCAGTCACTTCTTAGCTCATACCCTTTACCTGGAGCCTCAAGAGAGGCACTTGCTTATGGGTCCTCACTCTCTTGCCCCCCATTTGCTCAACTGAGCCTGCTATTGTGGTGCTCGTCCCACAGGGTCCCCCTTATGGTGTGGCAGTCTTCTCCAGGACCTGGGGGTGCCCTAAATCCTCTAATTTCATATACTTTCCGAGTGTCATTCCTGAAGCAATATTGGAAAGCTCCTTAAAGATCCCATGGCAGCAGGTGGTGCTGTGGCATATCTTGTAAAGCAGCAGCCTGCTGTGCCGGCATCCTGTATGGGCACAGGTTCAAGATCTGGCTGCTCCACTTCTGATCCAGCGCTCTGCTATGGTCTGGGGAAGCAGTAGAATACAGCCCAAGTCCTTGGGGCCCCTGCATTTGTGTGGAAGACCTGGAAGAAACTCCTGTCTCCTGGCTTCGGGTCAGTACAGCTTCAGCCATTGCAACCAATTGGGGAGTGAACCAGTGGATGGAAGACCTCTCTCTTTCTCTGCCTCTCCTCTGTGTAACTCTGACTTTCAAATAAATAATCTTTAAAAAATAAATAAAGTAAAAATAATTAAATACTCCACAGGGGTCCCAGATTCACTTACTTCAACCAGATTCTTGAAAAACCTTAGTGAATATTCACTTGCAAAAATTGCCACAATACTTAGAATTATTAAACTTGTTTGTTAAGCTGTACAAATTCAATTTTAGTCTTACTTGCGTCTCATGTGGGATCTTTCCTTAATGTGTTGTCCAATGTGCCAATGTGCAGTAATGCTATAACTAGTACTGAAACAGTATTTTTACACCTTGTGTTTCTGTGCGGGTGCATACTGATGAAATCTTTACTTAGTATATACTGAATCGATCTTCTGTATACCAATAATTGAAAATGAAAAAAAAAACTTGGTGTTAAATTGGAAATTGCATAGAAAATTAATCAATTTTTAAAAAAATATATCATGTAGGACCTCTGTCCTTAATGTGTTGTACATTGTAGCTTAATGCTATAACTAGTACTCAAACAGTATTTCCCACTTTGTGTTGCTAGGTGGGGGCAAACTGTTGAAATCTTTACTTAATATATACTAAACTGATCTTCTGTATACAAAGACAATTGAAAATGAATCTTGATGCGAATGAAAGGGGAGAGGGAGCGGGTAAAGGGGGAGGGTTATGGGTGGGAGGGAAGTTATGGGGGGAGGGAATCATTGTAATCCATAAGATGTACCTTGGAAATTTATATTCTAAATAAAAGTTAAAAAAATTTAAAAAATTCTTTTTTTAAACTTTATTTATATATAGAGATAGAGGGAAAGAGAGAGAGACAGATAGAGAGACCTCTCATTTGCTGTTTCATTTGTCAAATGCTAGCAATAGTTGGGGATGGACCAGGCTGAAGCTGGGAGCTGGGAAATGCAATCTGGGTCTCCCTTGTGGGTGGCAAGAACCCAAGTACTTGGGCTGTTGCTTTCCCAGGGTTTGCATTAGCAGGAAACTGGAGTTATGAGCTGGAGCTGAATATTAAACGCAGGTACTCTTCTATGTGATGCAGGTGTCTGTAACAAATGCCTTAACTACCAGACTAACAGCCTGCCCTTCTTTTGATTGCTTGAAGGTAGTTAAAAAATTGGCATTTATTGAAGAGGTCAATTTTAAAAGCACTGAAAAGCATTAAAGAAATCTGTTAGAAAAGCAGGGAGTAGAGGACCCATGCAAAATACTATGGTTGAGAAGTTGAATTTCTTTAAAACTCCACTTCCCCTATTTTTAAAATGAAACACATCTCGATTATTGTAGGAAAGCTCAGAAGCATTAATATGACCTCTTATCAATTCATAGTGTCTCATAAAAATGATTTAAAGTCTTATAGGATGTACTTTAAAAAGACCAATGTGTTTGAGAGAAAAAAATTAAGTGATCTTACACAGAAGCCATTGGTCACATGAAACACCATAGCTGTGAAAATATAAGAACATATATTTGTAATGTCTGCAACCTGTCAAGATGATGAACACATAAAAGTCTCAGTTCTGAGAAATCTATTCTCAGCAGCAGAGTAATTTCAATTGGGAAAAGCAATCCTTGAACCAGCTAAGGGATTATCTGGAGTTTGAGCATCCAGATAAAGCTTGCTTATTTAGACTAAACCTGCTTTGGGGTTTAAGATTTGTGAACCTTCACCCCATCTTGTATTTGGAACTTTATTAGAGTGACCCACAGCCAAAAACAGCCCCCCACAATTACCCTAGAGAGCTAGCATCTTAAACAGACCTCTTGAGGTGCAGTGTGTAGCTACAAGATACAACAAGGTCTTCTTCATTTCCTAGGATGGAAAATGATTATCTTGTAATATTGTAAGGTAAGAACAGAAGAGCTGTTTAAATTCTTTTACCGGAGGCAACTAGAATAGAAAAACTGAACTCTCTAAATGCCTAATAGATCACCTGATGGTAGATGGAACATAAAGAGAACAGGAATCGCTTCTGGCATTTTCCAGATACTAATTGTGCTTTTGGGAGACATCTGATTTTATAGATCTTGGAAGCAAAATAATCAATTTTTTCCCATGCTGAATCAATGGTTTAAAATTGAGCTAAGTCATAGTAGGAGCTAGGTTATATTAGACACTTGTTGCTTTAGGAAGACTGAGCTTTATGTCTCCTGGGGCTTAGATGCCCTTCTGAAAATCCAGGGCACCTGCCTTGCCAGCCTCTTTCACAGCATGCCTCCTGCTCTTTAACTGTACTCCCTGCAGTGCCCTAAACACTCCCTGTTTCTTCCTGCTCACAAGTCAGAGCATTGCTGGAAATCCTTCCTGTCTCCTGACGTCCTACCCACTCTTTAAAATTCCTTATGGAAGTGATCACTTCTCTGATTCCTACAGCTGCAATCATCTCTCCTTGCTCACCCATGGCACACTGAGCTCACCGGGTTGTCTTAATATAATCTCCTCAGCACATGAGTACCCCCTTCTCCAGATCACAGGGTAAGGCAGAGACTGCCTCTCCTTCTCTCTCCAGCTCTCCTTTACATAAGCTTCCTTTTCTTCTGCTGTGCACTCAGCCCGTGCTGGTCTGGGCTGCCTGCATAATCATTTTCCCCTCTTCTTACAAACCTTAGTTTTAAATTATTTGTAAGTTTATTTATTTTATATGAGAGGGAGAGGGAGTGAGCTTCATTCCACTGATTCACTCCTCGAGTATCTGCAATGGCTAGGGCTGGGCCAGGCAAAAGCCAGGAGCCAGGATGTCAATCCGAGTTCCCATGTGAGTGACAGGGTCTCGAGTACCTGAGCCATCATCTGCTACTTCTCAGGATGCACATTAGCAGGAGGCTGGAGTTGGGAGGTCAGCCCCACTTGAACCCACATACGTCCCAACTGGCATCTTTAAGTTCTACACCAAATGTCTGACCCGTATTTTTTTTTTTTTTTTTGATAAATAAAAACTGTATTCAATGTATTTATGGTATATAACACGTTTTGAGGTATATGAACATTGTGATGATCACAATCAAGCTAATTAATACTCACCTCATATAGCTTCTCTCTCTCTCCCCCCCTTTTGTGTGTGTGTGTGTGTGTGTGTGTGTGTAAGAATATGTAAGACCTACTGTCTCAGCAAATTTCAAATATATAATAGGTTATTATTTACTATAGTATGTGGATTACTATACGGTAGATCTTCTGAAATTGTTCATCTTGTAACTGAAACTTCATACCCTTTGACCAACATTGCCTCATTTCTCCCATCTCCCAGCCCCTGAAAATCACCACCTGCTCTCTGTTCCCACGAATCTGACTTTTTTAGATTTGACATACAAGTGAGCTCACATCGCCATCCCTCCATGCCCACGGGTTCTGCATCCATGGATCCAGCCATCTGCAGATTGAAAATATTTTTTAAAAATATCACGTTTGTACCGAACATGTACAGTCTTTGTTTTGTCATTATTACCCAATCCAGACAGTGTGACACTGTGAGGAGTCTTCCAAAAGTACATGGAACAATGGGTATTATGAAAAGACTTTGCTGGGTTTTCAAAAACGTTTTGTACCCAATTATACTTACCTTTTCATTCTGTGTTCCCATAAACCATTTAAAGTAACCCTGTATTCTTGTAGCATTTACATTGCATTAGATATTATTCTAGAGATTATATAAAATAAGGCTGTGTGTATATTTTATGTAGATTCACCACCATTCTATGTAAATCTCAGGGTCTGTGGATTGAACCAATGCCCTGTGGATGCAGAGGGACAACTGTGTTTGTCTTTCTGTCTCATTTCACTTAGCACAATGTCCTCCGGGATTACAGATGATGACATTTAGCACAGACTCCAGCCACTGAGGGTTTACTTGTCTGTCCACCAATAGCACCTTGCAGAACTGTGAACTCTGGGAGGGGTGGTTGTTTTAGAAATACCTTGAGAGCGACTGGATCCAGGGTCCAAATCATTTGATGAGCGCTTGACTCACAGAACACACTCACCAATATCTGTCAGTCCTTTATCCCACTACAGTTAGTATGTGAAAATAAGTATAACTGGGGGTTGGCGCTTTGTAGTAGGTTAAACCTCCGCCTGTGGCGCTGGCATCCCAGATGGGCTCTGGTTTGTGTCCTGGCTGTTCCACTTCTGATCCAACTCCCTGTTGATGGCCTGAGAGAGCTGTGGAAGATGGCCCAAGTGTGTGGGCCCCGGCACCCAAATGGGAGACCCAGAAGAAGCTCCTCACTCCTGGCTTCGGATCAACTCAGCTCCCGCCATTGCAGCCAGTAGGGAAGTGAACCACTGGATGGAAGACCTTTCTGTCTTTCTTTCCTCTCTGTGTCTATAACTCTGCCTTTCAAATAAATAATTCCTTTTTTAAAAGATAAAATAAGTATAATTTTCATTTGGGTCAAACTGTATTGATTAATAAGTATTTTCAATCTGTCAGGTGCTTTTAGAAATTAAATACTATTATTGTTGTCTAGGTGAGTTCAGCTCCTCTCAAGCATACTTCAGGCACTTTTATTCATGGCTTACAAGCTCTAAACTCTTACTAGGTGGTCTATATAGTGCTGGCTGAACTTTTTGGAGTGGCCTCTCTTAAGTCACTGAAAAGCACAATGATAACATTACGCACAGAATACATTTCCAATGTTACAACTTGTCTGGCAAAAAGGAACCAATAAAAAGTACCTTGTAAAACATTGTATGTTTCTATTTTTCATTTTTAAATTTTAAGCATTTTTTAAAAAAATTATTTGAGAGGCAGAGAGAGAGAGAAAGAGGAGAGAAAGAGAGCACGAGCAACAGACACAGAGAGGGGAAGAAAGAAGCCTGCAATGGCCGTAACTGGGTCACAGCAGAAGCCAGGAACCAGGAACACAATCCAGGTCTCCCGAACGTGTGGCAGGGACCCAGCCACTTGAGCCATCACTGTTGCCTCCCAGAGTCTGCACTGGCAGGAAGCTGGAATCAGGAACTGGAGCCAGAGTTTAACCTCAGATATTCTAATGTGGGATTGTGGATGTCTTAACCTCAAGGCTAAATGTTTGCTTCCATATGTCTATTTTTTGCTTTTCTATTTCTCAACATCTGAAAAAAGGAACTGTAATGGACTTCAAATGATCCTAGGCTAAACTAAATAAATTAGAAATGTGTAAAGTCTACACTTGTGGCTTTCCAATTTAGTAGTTTGTGATGAAAGTGTCAATGTTTGGCACCAATGTTGGTAAAATGTTTTAGTCCAAACACTGCTGTACACACTATATAGGTGATCTACAGAGGAAAATGGAACTTGGGGATGCTTCAAATGAGTGGTGGGGAATTCCACCTTTTCTGACACAGTGAAACCCTGTTACCCAAGTTTGCAAGCTGTTGACATAAAATAACACTAAACCTTAGAACTTCTCAGATGTGCAAACCTCAGATTAAACAGCCACATAAATGACACGAACTGAAGGAACAGGCATCACATTTCTCAAAAATAGTCTTCTTTTCTTAAATAAAATAGATGCTTTTCCCTCCAAGTTAAACTTAGGTTCATTTTAATATAAGGCTGCTACTTGTTCCTAATATTTGTTCACCGCTTTCTTAGCCACATCTATCTTTGGAACTTTCTTAGAAGCAAAGATCCAAACATGTTTGCTCATGTGAGTAGACAGGAATCCATCCTGGGGTTTTTTGCATGCCCAAGCACAAATTTTGAGTTCTGGAAGGAGAGTCCTGTAGACTTTGACTTCCCTATTCCTTCCTAATCACATCCTATGTTTCCCAAGTCCAGAAGAATGGGGCTGAAATGCAGTGAGAGCTGGTTGTGTGCTTATTTCATTTCACTTACTTACTTGGAATTAGGGCCATTCAGGGAAAGGAAAATCTCACTCTATGTTATCCCAGATAATGATACAACAGAGTTCTGTACCTGCTTCCTTCTCTCCTAACCCTTCTGACAGTATCATCATTCTGGCCGCACACAGACTTCCCTGTATTTATCTCTCTTTGAGTCTCAGCCCATTTTTTACGAGCCTTCCTTTTCAAAATTTTGGAGTTACTGTAATTGTTGACTCTGGACTTCAAAGGATTTTGTGCATATGAACCCCTGAATCCATAATAAGGCCATACATGTTTTTCTTTTTTAAAAATTATTTTATTTATTTGGAAGACAGAGTTAAAGAGAGAGGTAGAGCGAGAGCAAGAGAGAGAGAGAGAGAGAGAGAGAGAGAGAGAGAGAGATCTTCCATTCTGCTGGTTACTCCCCAAGTGACCACAATGGCCGGAGCTGAGCTGATCCAAAGCCAGGAGCCAGGAGCTTCTTCCAGGTCTCCCATGCAGGTGGGAGTTGGGCCAACTTCTATTGCTTTCCCAGGCCATAGCAGAGAGCTGGATCTAAGAGGAGCAGCCATGACACAAACCAGTGCCCATATGGGATGCCGGTAAATTTCTTTCTTATCATAGCTTCAGAATAGCAAGCTGTAAGTGTGGGTTCTAGATTCTGTATGGATTCAGAACCCGATTCCATCATTCACTGGCTGTGAGGCCCATGGAAAGTTACTCTGCCTCTCTTTCCAAGCTTCCATTTCATTTTGTCTAAGATAAAGATAATAGAATATTGTCTTAGGGTTGTTATGAGGTTGAATGAGACTGTTTGTAAATAGTGTGCTGCAGTATCTACCAGACAATTAGGGCTCAATAAATGTGCATATGTGGGTTATCTTTACTACCCAGTCTTCTAATTTTTCACATTCTGCTGGGAATATTGCCCTATTCAGCCCTTTATTAGAATCAAAACTGGGTCATCCCACGTTCTCTCTGCTGGAGAGGTGCTTCAGGCCTCACCTCACACAGCATCGATATTAATTCATTTCTTTTTAATTTATCAAGGGACTTCCACTAGCTACTAATTTAGCATAACCCAGAGTGTTTCTGTATGTCCTTGAGCTGAGATGTAGAGATCAAGTACAGAGGAAAAAAAAAAAAAACACTAATTGCTTAGCCTTTCAGCTGTTCATTTTCTTGTTTTGCAAAATGGCTTTTAGCAGCAAGCAGGAGACAGGAAAAAGGTGGTTCTCAATTAGAGGTTGATTTAATGTGTTCCGGACTCAAAATTTTCACTTTCAGCCTTCCTCAAGCCCCAGATACATGAAGTCCAACCTGCACTGTATTTAGCACATGGTGAGTGACCCGGGGGTCAATGACAATCTGACAGCAGGCGAGAATCTGACCTTGTCCAAAGGTCACCTTACAGGCTGGTTTTCAACTGGGTAGGCTTCATTGTCCTGGGTTCTGGCAGAATAGTAACAGTGAGATTCACATCAGCCCCTTCGGAGCAGGGAAAACCTCCCCAATTCCTTTCTCAATGTCTCCTAACATCTGACTCTGAACAGACTGGAGCGGCTGCAGCTGAGGTCATGGCTCCCACTGCGTCTACACAAAGGACAACTGCGGTGCAGCTCCTGGGTGCTAGGGCCTGCAGGAGCTGGGGTGTCCACTCCGGGACAGGTGTGGCTCTCACATACTGCTGAGCTCAGGCCACTGGTTCCACCTGAGCATGGAGACAGAAAGACGACTTTTCTGTTTTAGCTTGGGGGAGGAAATTATGTCTTTGCCTGCTGCTTCAGGGTTTTTTTGTTTTGTTTTTTTGTTTTGTTTTGTTTTGTTTTTACAGGCAGAGTTAGACAGTGAGAGAGAGAGGGTCAGAGAGAAAGGTCTTCCTATCCGTTGGTTCACCCCCTAAATGGCTGCTACGGCTGGTGCGCTGCGCCGATCCGAAGCCAAGAGCCAGGTGCTTCCTCTTGGTCTCCCATGCAGGTGCAGGGCCCAAGCACTTGGTCCATCCTCCACTGCCTTCCCGGGCCACAGCAGAGAGCTGGACTGTAAGAGGAGCAAGCGGGACAGAATCCGGCGCTCCAACCGGGACTAGAACCTGGGGTGCCGGCGCGGTGCAGTTTCAACGCATTGACTTTCACTCCAGTTGCAACTCTTAAAAGGATCCGATCTACAGAATCTTACAGGATATTTATAACAGAAGGAAATGCAAGGGTAAATACTCTTTCTTTTCCATCCTATCTTTATTCAGAAAAAATGGCATGAAACTGATTTAAGTTAAAATGGGGATCGTAACCACCAAACACATAAATGTGATGCTAACTGGTTGTTTTACTTAGGTCTTTTAATATTTCTGGGCATCTGCTCCCTCAGATTAAAACAAGGGACTTGTAATAGATGAACTGTGAAGCCCCTGTCAGATTCAAAAATTTTATGGTTCTGCAGAGGTTTAATTTATAAAGAAATATATTTCCCCCTCCTCCAGTCACTTCCAGAGAATGTGCTATTTTTCACAAACATTACTGATATCACATCTATCTTCAGTTTCCAATGAAATGGAGAACAATGTGACCCATTTAAAACCTGCCTCCTGAGAGATTATTAGCCACCAGTTATCAATCTTTCTATTTAATTTTCCTGATAAGGACTGCATGATAGAAACATTTCTTTGCAGCAAAACTAATGGCAGTCTAGACTGTATTTGATGATACTGTATATATTTTTTGTAATAGCTCTGAAAAGTACATTGCATATTTGTTAGCAATTCAATTTGGATGAGCCAAGGAAAAGGAGAAATTCACTCTTTTGCTCATCTGTTCTGAATGGCCAAATTGTTAAGAAGACATGGCTTCTGCAACTCATTTGGGAACTATAACTGCTACCCTCCATGGGAGTGGCTCCTGTGTTTAGAACCCAGAAATTATTGCTATTAAGATTGTGAGGAGATGGTTCTGTGATGTAGAAGGTTAAGCCTCTGCCTGCAGTGTCAGCATCCCATATGGATACCAGTCTAGGCTGCTCCACTTCCAACCCAGCTCCCTGCTTATGTGCCTGGGAAATCAGAGGAAGATGTTCATAAGTACTGGGACCCTGCACCCATGTGGAAGACCTGGAAGAAGCTCCTGGCTCCTGTCCTTTCACTTTGGGAAGTGAACCAACATATGGAAGATCTCACTCTGTCTCTGTCTCTCTCTCCTTCTGTCTGTATTTCTGCCTTTCAAATAAATAAATAAATTTTCTGTTTTATTATTTATTATTTTATTTATTTATTGTATTTTATCTATTTATCTATTATATTTATTTATTATAGATCTTTTATTTATTTATTAAAAAGATGAGAAATGTCTGCTTTACTTTTAAGAAAATATTCTCCTGCTTATATGCATGCTTCCTCAGAATGATGTCTTCTGAGAAAGATGGGAGACTAATGATAAATAGGAAGCATTATTTTAATGAATAATGCAGTTCATAGGAATGATTCCCTTAACTTCATCTATTCAACAACAATTTGGTTGATGTGCATTTGTGGTAGCTAAAAGGGATAAAAATGTGTTTCCTGATATGGGATGCCAATGGTTGTTCATATTTATAATCAATTTTGGAAAGAAACTTCCCACCCTTGAGTTAGGGGGAAATGTAAGACTATATATACTTTTAACAATAGGTTAAACTCTAAATGTACATTTAAAAAATACCACAAGACGATGGTCATTAGCTAAAAAATATTCTGCACATAAGAGATGCTTAAGAAATCTTTTTCTAAGAAATTATTTATTTATTTAAGAGACAGAAATAGAAAGTGGGAGAAAGAGAGAGAGAGGGAAAGAGAGTTCCCGTCTGCTGGTTCATTCCCCAAATGCATGCAATGGCCTGCTGAGACCAAAGCCAGGAGCTTGGAACTCAATCCATGTATCCCACTTGAGTGGGAGGGATCCAGTTACTTGGGCCATCACTGTTGTCTTCCAAGGCCTGCACCTGCAGAAAGCTGGACTCAGAAGCTGGAGTTGGGTATGGAACCAGACACTTAGATAATGGATGCAGGTGTCTCCCCAACTGCTGGGCCAAGTGTTTGCCCAAAGAAACTAATTTTTTTAATAAAAAATTATTCCATCAATGCTGACAGTATTACCCTGAATCTTTACCAATTCCTGACTCCCTCGATGGAATATGCCATACACAGAGACTCATACACACTCAGGTACATATATATAGACACAACTCACAAGGACCACACAGCCACACACACATAGACACACACACACTGCAAACGGAGGCATGTACCATCACAGAGACACCCCTTGAATGGTTGATGGTGGGGAGGTTATTCCCTGAAAGGGCTGGAGAACATCAGGCAAACAGTGGCACAGCAGGACTGGGTGGGGCCTAGAAACCAACCCCCGGAAAAGGGCAGAGTGTGTGCTGCTCTCTCACCTTCCAAGGAGCTGTAGAAATAGGAGCCCAGGAAAGTGGGAGAGCAATGTGGGATGAAAACCAGGGGATTTGGCCGGCGCTGTGGCTCAACAGGCTAATCCTCCGCCTTGTGGCGCTGGCACACCAGGTTCTAGTCCCGGTTGGGGCACTGGATTCTGTCCCGGTTGCCCCTCTTCCAGGCCAGCCCTCTGCTGTGGCCCGGGAGTGCAGTGCAGGATGGCCCAAGTGCTTGTGCCCTGCACCCCATGGGAGACCAGGAAAAAGCACCTAGCACCTGGCTCCTGAAATTGGATGAGCGTGGTGCGCCGGCCACAGCACGCCAACTGCGGCAGCCATTGGAGGGTGAACCAACGGCAAAGGAAGACCTTTCTCTCTGTCTCTCTCTCTCACTGTCCACTCTGTCTGTCAAAAAATTAAATAAATAAATAAATAAAAAGAAAACCAGGGGAGCATCATGAACAGGCTAACTCCCTTCTGCAAAGTGTGGGGAGACAGAGTGGAGAGCAAAGGTGGGGAAAAAAGGACCAATGTGAGGTGGAGGGGAAGAAGGAGGGACACCTTGAAGGCAGCCTTGACCTAGGAGGAAGTGACCACATTCTGACTTGCCCATTATCTTGGCAGAACTGGAACCAGTAACCCTTCACTTTAAAAGTGTTCCAATAGAAATGATAACTTGTCATCTAATATCCACACCTGTGAAGGACACCAGTCCTGGGACTGTGACGAGTTGCATGGTGCAGCTGTGAAGGAAAACTGCTGAGGATTTGCAGAGGACTGAGCAAGACATGATGCCTGTAGGAAGAAAATGTCACTGCACATTTCCTGTCTATTTGTATCATTTGATTGAAAGACTTCTTTCATCTCAGATAGGTGGAAGAGGAATTTTGTACCAAGACTCATAATCTTAAAGTTGAAAAAGACTCTTCTCATGTCAAATCTCGGCCACTGCCTTGGTCTTCCTTTGCCACTGAGATGATCCATTGGTGTACAAGCCCTTTGTCACCTGCCCCTGAGGCTGGGCCATGTTGTGTGACTTGCTTCTGACCAAAAGAATGGGGTTGGCATGATGGGATGCCTCTTCCAAGTTAAATCATACAAATAATTTGGATTCATTCTGGGGCACATTCTCTCTCTTCAAGTCATTATATTGTGAACTTCCCCATGGGGAGGCCTTGTGGGAAGTAACTGATGTCTTTAGCCAATAGTACTGAGACCACCAGCAGCCATGTGTGGGAACTTGGAAGCAGATCATCTTCCCATCAAGACATTGGGCCCACACCTTGGTTGCAGCCTGTGAGAGACCCTGATCCAGAGACACTGTATCCAACTTCCTGGTTTCAGGTTCTGGCTCTCAAGTTTAGTAGCTGTGTGACCTTGAGCAATTTGCCTCATTTGTTTGTGCCTCCACTTACACAACCAAGAATCAAGATAAGCATAACTGCAATCTATTCCTATGAGAAGGACTAGAAGTGAGCAGCTGTTTAGAAGGTCAAACCATCAGGGTTAGTTATGCAGACTTCAGTCCTGCAATCACATAGGCACCAAGGAGTTAATAGGTGCAGTGGGATGTCTAGAGCAACACCTGGCTCTGAGTGAGCAGTCTGTGAACCTTAACCATTATTGCCACAATATCATTTGGCACAAATAGAAAGCAATCATTTCTTAGATCAAAATGCCTTCCTGAGCTGGGACTGTGCTCTCTAATTTAAATTTCGGGAATTTTCTATTAGTTGTGAAATAACTTACTGGCATATATCGTATTCTTAGAAGAGTGATCCATGACTCAGATTCCTCAAAAGAAATGAGATCTCTCTCTCTGCACAGCCTTCAGAAGTCATTTATATTCAATAAGTAGGCATAAGTCCTGCGTTACTCTAGGATAAGAGAAACTGCTGATTTAATAGGAGGGATGAGGACGCTATGAAAGTGTTTATCGAACTTTCAAGAAACTGCAGTTTGTAAAATAAATGAGGCATTTAGAAAATGTTCTTTTAGTCAAAGGGGAACACAATTTAAGTTTTGGTGTTCTATTTGGGGAAGAAAAATATGCACTTGGTGATGCATACATATTCACAGTGACTGCCACAATGTTATCAATAGCAATCATTTTCAATGGACTAAGAAAAGTGTGTGTATGCTTTGTGTGTAAGGACTGGGAGTAGATGATCTGTTTTGGCATGAAAGTGAAGAAAGGGAGGTCCACACTCACAGATATACACAAACTTTCTTAGGAGGCTTAGATGTATCTGTATCCAGACCTCTTTCTCCCTGCTTCCCTGATTCTGTCCCCTCTTTCTTGACTTTCTTCTTGCTCCTTTTCCTGATTCTAATCCATGGTTCCCTCAGGTAACTCCCTTCCTGCATTCACTTGCTTAATACAGAGTTCTGCAGGTGCCACAGGGTGGTGGCACAAGTACTCAAGGTGGCAATCAGAACATGAAGCTTCATAATCTTCCCATAAGTAAAGACATAGACATGAAGAAAAATCTGATGAAGGAGTCCATTATATTTAAGCAAAAAACTAAAGCAGATCCTAGACCCTTGAAACTCAGAGTGTGGTCCTTACACTACCAGCATTGGCATCATTTGGGAGCTTCTTAGAGAAGTAGAACCTCAGACCCCAAACCAGACTATGGAATCCGTATTGGCTTTTTAACAATATTCCCAGGGATCTAAATGCACACGACAGTTCCAGATGTGTTGCAGTTTATTTCTCAACAATGTTGCAGTGGATTTGTTTCTGAGAGGAGGAGCATGGTGGGGGCAAGAGGCGCGGAGTCACCACACAGACCCCGGGAGTCGGGTGAAAGCGGGTTTGAGGCAAGCAGCCCGCAGACTCGTTTATTTCAGTTAGTACAACAGCTTATATAGCCAAGACCAGCCAATCTGGTCAAGGGGTAGTCTATGCCCCAATCAATCACAGCCTGTTGCCAGGCAGTTTCCAAAGCCATCCAATTACAGCCTGTTGCCAGGCAGGCTCTGTTGCCAGGTGGGTTTCAAAGCCATTCCTGAGTAACTGACGCTGGCTTGCCAGCGGCCACCTTGGCATGGCTTTCTCATTCCACCACACAGATGGAGTGTTTCTATAGAATGTGTATCTATAGATAATGTGTTTCTATAGAAACACATTAGGTTAGAATATATTAAGTACAGCAGTTAAGTGGACACTTGCATGTTATATTGAAGTCCCCATGTCCAGATCCCAGATCCACTTCCAATTCCAGCTTCTTACTAATGTGCACTCTGGGAGACAGCAGTTGATGGCTCAAGTAGTTGTGTCATTTCCACCCATGTGGGAAACTTGGACTGATTTCTTAGCTCCTGGCTTTGGCCAGGCCCAGCTCTGGCTGTTATGGACATTTGGGGAGTAAATTATTATGGGAGGGATCTCTGTCCCTCTCTTTACCTTTCAAATTAATAAAATAAATAAATTAGTAAATAAACAAATAGTTTTGAAAATTAAAAAATAGTGAACTCTTATATCATGGCAAACTAGGAAAAGCATGAGCTTGACGTTAGAATACCTATGTCCCCACCACATAATATCTGAATAATGCTTTCTTAAGCTCATAGAGACTCATTGTTCTCATCTATCAGATAAGAATGGTAACAATATTATCACATTGGATTGTTAATAATTGCAGAATACATAGAATAATGGGGGATAGGCATACAGCAGGAAAGTACCATGTAAGTGTTGGTCAAATATATGTTGCTAAAGCTTAGTGTAAGTAATCAAAAAGTCTTAGAGTGTTATTGAGGAGTAAATATATGGAAATGATTCCCAAGGCTCACTTGGCCAATTTCTCTACACCACCACCCCCTCATTCCCTCTTGTGGGTTGCCTCTCAGTGTTGCACATCTCTCTACTCTGCATTTATTTACCCTGTGGTATAATTATTTATTAATTGCCCTATCTTCCACACTAGACTATGACCCTTGGAAACAAGGTATATATGTTAGTGTTTTTTGTATTCCTTCAGTGTTTGACACAAGTAGTCAATCAACAAATACCTATAAAATGAGTGATTAGGTTTTTTAAAAAGAGATTTATTTATTTATTTGAAAGGCAGAGTTACAGAGAGAGGTAGAGCTAGAGCTAGAGCGAGAGAGAGAGAGAGAGAGGTCTTCCATCTGCTAGTTCACTCCCCAGATGATCGCAACAGCCAAAGCTGAGCTGATCCGAAGCCAGGAGCCAGGAATATGGGTGCAGGGGCCCAAGGACTTGGGCCATCTTCTATGGCTTTCCCAGGCCATAACAGAGAGCTGGATTGGAAGTGGAGCAGCCAGGACTTGAACCGATGCCCATATGGGATGCTGGCACTGCAGGCTGGGGCTTCAAACCTGCAGCACTGCAGCATTGTCACACCCCCCCCCCTTTCAGTTTTATTCTTTGTATTGTTGGAAATAAGAATATATTATCCCAAAATATGACAGTGAAGGAGTTCAGGGCATGGTACCCGTAATATGTCACTTTAGTAAATTGATCCTTTTGAGTACAGGGATTTGTGAAACAGCAAATGCAGGGAGAGGTTTTCTTTGGATTCCTTTTATTTGTTCAAAATAAGATTCTCCAAAAGAAACTCCATTCTCTTCAGTCCCCTACATGGGAATTTCATCAACATGGAAGACTGACTCATCACAAGGAGAGAACATTAAAAGTCAACATCATCCCTACACAAATTTTCTTTTTTTTTTTTTTTGTCTTTCCTCTCTGTTCTTCCAGAACAGAATTCTTCCAGAAAGAACTCTGTTCTTTCTGCTCATTCATACACTTTGTTCTAAGCACTCTACATGTCGCACCCCATTTCCTGTTAAGATGCAGTATAAGTTCTCAAGTCTCATTCTTCTTCTTCTTTTTTGGTATGCATTTTTTCCTTTATGATAGTCCATCTATGTAATGTTAAAGATTAATGAGTAGGTCTACTTTTTCTTCTATTAATCTGCCTATTGCCAGTTTATTTCAGAGATCCAACTATCAAATCCAGGACACAGAAAAAGTCTTTTCTTCCCTATGTTATCACTTTATCTTTGTCAATATTTATGGAGAACCTAAGAATGCTGCCGTATATATTTCTTGGCTTACTAAACACATATTTTCATTGCTTATAGCATGTTTGATAATAGTACCTAGTAGTTCTGATAATACACAACCCAAGTAGATTTCTATAAGATAATTATTCCAAGGAGGAGCTTCTGCTATAAATTAGTTTGTCACCTCATCCTTCGCTAAGGACAGGACATGATGTCCCCAAAGTTGTAGCACCTCTGGACACAGAAGCATGTTATATACCTGGCTGTGTTGTATACCTAGCTATTTGGACTTCATTAAGGCAAACAATCCTATCTTGAATCCACAACAAAATATTAACAAAACAAATCCAATCTAGCAACATATACAAAGGATTATATGTTATGACTAAGTGGACTTTTTTCCAGGAGTGGAAGGTTGATTTGACATTTGATAGTTGGTAAATGAAATATGTCATATTAATAATACAAAAGACAAAGACAAATAACACAGGATCATCTAACACACATAGAAAAATGCTTCACAAACTCCACCACTTTTTCATGATAAAAACACTGAAAAAATGTGGCAACTTTTCCAAACTGATAATCAATGAAAAGCCATCAGCTAGGATCATACCAAATGGTGAAAGATGGAATACTTTCTACATAAGACTGGAAACAAGACAGAGATACCTGTTTTCACCATTTGTATTTGATATTGTACTGGAGGCTCCCTGTCATGGATACAACATTTCTTTTTAAGACACTAAAAATGCTCTAAAATTAGATTCCAGTGATGGTTTCTCAATTGTAAATATACTAAAATCTGCTGAACTATACTCTTTATACTTCCCTTTTAATTTTTTTGAAATTTAAGTTATATAGGTTTCAAATGAAAGATCTCTGTGAGTGAGATCCCAGCAGAAAGAATGGGCCATCAAAGAAGGAGGTACCTTTCTCTGAAGGGAGGAGAGAACTTCCACTTTGACTATGACCTTGTCTAAATAAGATCAGAGTTGGCGAACTCAAGAGGCTTTCATAGCCTTGGCAACTCAAGACAAGAGCCTTGGGTGACTACTGACGCCATAAATAAATATGTCAATTGATAAATCAACAACAGGAGTCACTGTGCACTTGCTCCCCATGTAGGATCTCTGTCCTTAATGAGTTGTACTATGTGAATTAACGGTATAACTAGTACTGAAACAGTACTTTATACTTTGTGTTTCTGTGTAGGTGCAAACTGTTGAAATCTTTACTTAGTATTTACTAAATTGATCTTCTGTATATAAAGATAATTGAAAATGAATCTTTTTTAACTTTTATTTAATAAATATAAATTTTCAAAGTACAGCTTTTGGATTACAGTGGCTCCCCCCCCCCCCGCCATAGCTTCCCTCCCACCTGCAGCTCTCCCATCTCCCACTCCCTCTCCCATCCCAGAAAATGAATCTTGATATGAATGGGATGGGAGAGCGAGAGGGAGTTGGGAGGGTTGCAGGTGGGAGGGAGGCTATGGGGGGGGGGGGAAGCCGCTATGATCCGAAAGTTGTACTTTGGAAATCTGTATTTATTAAACAAAAGTTAAAAAAGTTATACAGGTTTCATGTAGTTCATATATACAGGAACATAGCGATACTTCCCACCCTCCCCTCCCTCGTGCCCACCATCCAACCTTTCTTCCTCCTCCCTCTCCCATTCCCACTCTTAATTTTTACAAAGATCTACTTTGAGTTTACTCAGTGATCATAAAGTTAACCCTACACTAAGTATTTTTACAAAGATCTACTTTGAGTTTACTCAGTGATCATAAAGTTAACCCTACACTAAGTAAAAGAGTTCAACACAGAGTATGAAGAAAAAAATACTGTTTCTCAACAGAAGAGACAAGAGATGTCATGAACTGTACGCTTTAAACAGGGAAACTTCATGTAACACAAATCACATTCCAATGTAACCTAAAAATCATTACAGGCTCATGGCACAACAGGTTAAACCACCACTTGTGATGCCAGTTTGAGTCTCAGTTATTCCACTTCTAATCTGGCTCCCTGCTAACCCCTGCCTGGACAGCTGTGAAAGATGGCTTAAATGCAGGGGCCCCTGCTACCCACACAGGAGATCTGGATGGGGTTCCTGCCTTCTGACTTCAGCCTGGCCCAGCCCTGGCTGTTATAGCAATTTGGGAAGTGAACTAGTAGATGCAAGATCCACCTTTCTCTCTATCGCACTCCCCACCCATCATTCAACCTTTCAAATAACATGAGAAAAGAGCAAAAAAAATCATAACAAAAATGACAAATTTTTAAAAATTGTATTTAAGTTATATAAGTGTCATATATTTCATATATACAGATTTAGGAGCATAGTGACACTTCCCTACCTACCCTCCCTCTCACCCAATCTCCAATCCTTCTTCCTCCTACCTCTCACATTCCCACTCTTAATTTTCACAAAGATCTACTTCAGTTTACTTAATGATCATACAATTAAGCCTATACTAAGATAAAGCACTCAACAAATAGCATGAGGAAAAAACAATTCTTCTACAACAGAAGAGACAAGGGCTTTAAGCAATAATCAAATCTCAAAATATCCATTTCACTCCTAAACATTACTTTTTAGGTATTCTATTAGTTACCTCAGATCAGGGAAAACATATGTCTGTCTTCTAGGGACTGGCTTATTTCACTAAGTATAATGGTTACTAGTTGCATCCATCTTGTTGCAAAAGAAAGGATTTCATTGTTATTATTTTTTATAGCTGAGTAGTACTCCATAGTGTATATATACCATAATTTCTTTATCCAATCAACAATTGATGGTCATCTGGGTTAATTTAATATTTTAGCTATTATGAATTGAACTGCAATGAACATGGAGGTACAGATAACTCTTTTAGATGATGATTTCTTTTGGTTTGGATAAATTCCCAGGAGTGGGATGGCTGGGTCATATGATGTGTCTGCATTGAGATTTCTTGGGTGTCTCCATATTGTCTTCCACAGTGTCTGCACCAGTTTACACTCCCACCAATAGTGGATTAGCGTACCTTTCCCCCCACACCCTTGCCAGCATTTGTGCTGGTTGACCTGCTTCCAATTGCTTTTGAGTAATCCTATGATTAATTTTTTTGAATTCCATACCTGGCGTTTCCTCAATCTCTTCATCTTCACATTAATATTGTAATGTTGTTGTGTTCTCTTGGGGGGTGGTTCATGATGTCTTCTTTATTCTTGTTTCTTGACTTTCTGTTTATTTTTAGGCATTTGTGGATTGTTGTTTTTTTCCTCTGATAGCTTATACCTTCAGCTATGCCTCTGTGGCTAGTGGAATGTCTGCACTTTCAGTGAACACCAAGAGATGCGTGGTGGGTGTGGCCAGGGAGCTCTGGTTCATGCTCCAGAGTGGGGTGAATATCAAGGGTAATATTCAAGTTGGACATGGTAGATCTCTTGTTTACAGAAGTGGGGGAATGGTCACCTATGTTGGTGTGATCACTCCTTCACCTCCTCTCCTCCAAGCTGAGCAATGCCCAGGTGTTAGCCCCCAGTGTGTTCAGCAGTCCTTTGCCCCACTTTATAAACCACACAAATGATCCGTACAGTCCTTACTGTGAGTGCAGTTCCTGCTGCAATGACCTGCCCCAAGCAACCAAGAAGTTATGAGCATGATTGCCCAGAGACCCAACTACACCCTGCACCTTCTCATGTAAGTACTGAATCGCCAGTACTGAATCAGCACACAAGGCTCCCACAGTTGCTGTGTGCAGAGGTGTGGCGCTGCCCTGCCAGCCTTCCCAGTCAACAGAGAGGCTGATGTTCCCTGAGCTAGCTCTGCCTAGGCATCTTAATCCTGGGAGGCTGCGGGTGCCTCATTGTCCTATGTAGTTGCCCAGCCATCTCCCAGCCAGGCTCAAAGTTAGCAGGGACTGCAGATTTTTCCCTCTGCTATAATCTCTGGATCACATGTGCACACAAGAGCCACTGGCTGAATGTAGCTTTCTCCCTGCCACTGCCAAGAAGATGGTGTCTTGTCTCAGCCAGTTGCTGTGCACGTGCACAAAGGCTTCTGTAGCTGCCGTCCAAACCCAAAATGGTGCCTCCCCTTTCTCAGCCAGGTAGCAGCCACTGTTGTGGGGAAGTTGCTGGGAGATAACCATACCCCTTCTACTTCCACTGGGTCTGCAGGCAACTGATAGCAACTGTTAGCCTCCAGGGCACCAGTCTGGACTCTCACCACACTCTCCCTCTGCTATTATCTCCATGGTTTGCTGAAGTCTGCTCTCACCTCCACCCCCAAGCTGGGGCCAAGCTGCCTTCTGCTCAGGCTCTCAGCTGCTGCAGTCATGTGTTGTGTTCATGTTTGTACTGCGTGTCTACACCCTCCACACAGGTGCACGGTGTTTCTCTTCCTCTTGTGGGATTTCCAGTGCGGTTTTCTCTCCAATTCTCCCCTGAGAGTGTACTTCCTACACTTTTTTTTTTTTTTTAGTATTTATTGTTATCCTAGTGCAGTATGTGGGTCCTTAACCTGCCATCTTGGAATCTAGACAATTGTTTTAATAGCAAGTAAATGTTTTCTATGCCCTGGGAATGTGTCAGGAAGTTCACTAAGCTCTTTAAATATATTATTTCCATAATCACATAGAAGGTAAATACTGCCTATTTTATAGATAAGAAAACTGAGGTTTAGAAACCTTAAGTAATCTGCCAAGGTTACATAGCTAGAAAGTGGTGGAGTTGGAAATTGGTCCTCAATACAGCCAGATTGCAAATGCAGTTGGAGCAAAAGAGCTTTCCAAATTCTACAGAACACACACTCATTATTAAATATTTATGCCATTATAATTCTTGGACTTCTATGCAGCTCCTTCCCTTGGTGTGAAGGGGAAGTCTGGACTTGTGAGAGGGTTCACCTGACTCATAAGATGCTTTAAATGAACTGAGCTGAAATGTGGTGAGGTCACATACCCCTTCATTCACCCTGTAATGATGATAGCAATATTCCACCCAAATCGTCATCAAGAAACACAAGCACAGTAATAAGACTATTGTCTTCCTTCAGCTCCTGGAAAACAGCACACAGAGATGAGTCCGTGACATCATATGCCAGTTCTTACAAAGCTACCCAGCTAGCTCCATGGAGGGAGATCTGGCTTTTGTGAAGAAGGTGTGGGTTATAGTAGGAAGAGAGGGGTCATGGGAGGTTTTCCCACAAGGCGCTAAAAATGTAGGAGACTCACTAGCTTTGAGCACAAAAGTATGGCCCATTTTCCCTTCTTCCATCAAGGGAAAGGGAGAACTCGTCCTTTGTACCCACTCCCTCCCTCTGGCCACCCTTTTGTGACCTGTCTTCATTTGAGTACCCTTTGACATCCCTTTTAACCTGCAAAAAAGTGATGAATTTGAGGGTGTAAATAAATAAGACAGAATGAGAGGAATCCAGGTTTCCCAGGCTCATCATACCAGAGAAATGCTTGTGCAAATATGACCTTCAAGAGAACAGGGATGTTACTACTGCCCAACCCCCATCCCAAATCACTTTTTTTTTCTTTTTTTTTATAACACTTTTATTTAAAGAATATAAATTTCCAAAATACAGCTTATAGATTACAATGGCTTCCCCCCCATAACTTCCCTCCCACCCGCAACCGTCGCCTTTCCCACTCCCTCTCCCCTTCCATTCACATCAAGATTCATTTTCAATTCTCTTTATATACAGAAGATCAGTTTAGTATATATTAAGTAAAGATTTCAACAGTTTGCCCTCACATAGCAACACAAAGTGAAAAATACTGTTGGAGTACTAGTTATAGTATTAATTCAAAATGTATAGCACATTAAGGACAGAGATCCTACATGATATATTTTTTAAATTGATTAATTTTCTATGCAATTTCCAATTTAACACCAAGATTTTTTTTCATTTTTAATTATCTATATACAGAAGATTGATTCAGTATATACTAAGTAAAGATTTCATCAGTTTGCACCCACACAGAAACATAAAGTGTAAAATACTGTTTCAGTGCTAGTTATAGCATTACTTCACATTGGACAACACATTAAGGACAGATCCCACATGAGACTTAAGTACACAGTGACTCCTGAAGTTGATTTAACAATTTGACACTCTTGTTTATGGTGTCAGTAATCTCCCTAGGGTCTAGTCATGTGTTGCCGAAGCTATGGAAGCCTTTAGGGTTCGCCGACTTCAATCTTATTCCAACAGGGTCATATCAAAGTGGAGGTTCTCTCCTCCCTTCAGAGAAAGGTACCTCCTTCTTTGATGGCCCCATTCGATCCACTGGGATCTCACTCACAGAGATCTTTCATTTAGGTCTTCTTTTTTTTCCGGAGTGTCTTGGCTTTCCATGCCTAAAATACTCTCATGGGCTCTTGAGCCAGATCTGAATGCCTTAAGGGCTGATTCTGAGGCCAGAGTGCTATTTAGGACATCTGCCATTCTATGAGTCTGTTGTGTATCTCGCTTCCCATGTTGGATCATTCTCTCCCTTTTTGATTCTATCAGTTAGTATTAGCAGATACTAGTCTTGTTTGTGTGATCCCTTTGACTCTTAGGCCTAGCAGTGTGATCACTTGTGAACTGAAATTGATCACTTGGACTAGTGAGATGGCCTTGGTACATGCCACCTTGATGGGATTGTATTGGAATTCCCTGGCACATTTCTAACTCCATCATTTGGGGCACAACTGATTGAGCATGTCCCAAATTGTACATCTCCTCCCTCTCTTATTCCCACTCTTATATTTCACAGGGATCACTTTTCAGTTAAAATTTAAACACCTAAGAATAATTGTTTGTTAATTACAGAGTTCAACCAATAGTACTAGAATAAAAAAAATACTAAAATGGATAAAGTATTACATTGTACAACAACAGTCAGCACAAGAGCTGATCAAGTTACTGTTTCTCATAGTGTCCATTTCACTTCAACAGGTTTCCCCTTTGGTGCTCAATTAGTTGTCACCGATCAGGGAGAACATATGATATTTGTCCCTTTGGGACTGGCTTAATTCACTCAGAATGATGTTTTCCAGATTCCTCCATCTTGTTGCAAATGACCGGATTTCATTGTTTTTGACTGCTGTACAGTATTCTATAGAGTACATGTCCCATAATTTCTTTCTCCAAATGTATGCTTTGAATTTCCTGTGATCTTTTGCTGTGAGGTTCCCTTCGTTTACCTTCTTTCATGTTGATGGCCGTGTTTCTGTGTTTCTGTGTGTAACACATCTTTAAGCATCTTTTGCAGGGCTGGAGAAGTGGCAACAAATTCTTTCAATTTCTGTTTGCAATGAAAGGTCTTTATTTCACCTTCATTCACAAATGAGAGCTTTGCAGGATATAATATTCTGGGCTGGCAGTTTCTCTCTCTTAGTACCTGGGCTATGTCTCGCCATTCCCTTCTAGCTTGTAGGGTTTCTGATGAGAAGTCTGCTGTGAGTCTAATTGGAGATCCTCTGAGAGTAATCTGACGTTTCTCTCTTGCACATTTTAGGATCTTTTCTTTCTGTTTCACTGTGGTGAGTTTAATTACAATGTGTCGTGGTGAGGATCTCTTTTGGTCATGTTTACTAGGGGTTCTATGAGCTTCCTGTACTAGGATGTCTCTGTCCTTCTCCAAAACTGGGAAATTTTCTGCTATTATCTCACTAAAAAGGCCTTCTAATCCTTTCTCCCTCTCCATGCCTTCAGAAACTCCTAGAACTCGAATGTTGGGTTTTTTAATAGTATCCTGTAGATTCCCAACAATATTTTTTAGATTTCTTTTTTTTTGTTATTAATAACATTTATTTTATTTGACCAACTTTCAAAGTAAGCTAGTTATTATACAATATAAGAACAATAGCCTCCTACTCAAAATGAATTACCCTAGATTTATTTAGCAAGTCATATTTTTATAAACAAATTGAATACCATGTTTAAATAAATTTTATATCCACTTTCACAACTTTTTATCCTTTCCTACTAAGGCTACAATTCCGTTTCCACACAGCACTGTCACTGCACATGAAGAGTGGTAAAGCTGCAAATAAGAACCAGTTTGGATTCAGAGAGCATTTTCAATGGCTAACTCTGAAGGAGAGATGGGTATCTCTGTGCACACTTGTTCTCGTTTCTGTACGTACGACTTCTCCACACTTTCCCATGCGTTTCCACATCCACCTTTTCTTGAAAATTATGACAATAAACGGATAGAAGGTAGAGAAAGGAAACTTCAGAGTTTTTTTTTTAGGAAGGACTGCATTTAATAAGATGGTGACTTCCACTGTACCTCTTTGGTCAAAGAAACAGAACAACAGATTCTCACTGTAGTTATTAACCTCACCTGAACTAACGATGTCAGAATGAAGGATGAAATGGAAGGGTCAAACGGAAAGGAAAAAGAAGGCATCTAGCACTCTCGTGTATTTACCTGCTGTTTTTAAGAATAAACTGTTAGTATTTAAAAAAAATGAATAATTCCCGTGTGGTTAAACTAGAATTTGAATAAACACCATTTTCAACTTAAAGTCTTGAGTTTTTCCTTGTAGAACTTTTGTGCCATAGTTTTATATTTCCTCTTGTAGAAAAAAGATTTACTACACTGAAATAGCTTTGTTATCAGCTGAAATAAAACTACTGATTCAACTTAGGGTTTGTGAACCAAAAAGCATTTCAGTTGGGAGTAACATTATTAAGGGCAATTTCTCTATTAAATACTGAAATAAACTAACAGATCTTGTAAGAGAAAATAACGTATTCTCTAAATTTTGAAATATGGCAGAAATAGCATTTTAGCTGCAATTATATACTGAAATATCAAGATTTCTAATTTCTTCTTCTTTTCTTTGGTTTGACTGTGTATTTTCCTGTGCTCTGTCTTCTAAGTCCGATATTCTCTCTTCTGCCTCACCCATTCTGTTTGTAAGGCTCTCTAATGTGTTTTTCATTTGATCTATTGAATTCTTCACTTCATTATGATTTCTCGTCACTATCACAGTTTCATGTTCTACTAGTTGTATCCTTTCAGCTTGATTCCTCCTTAATATTCATTTTCACGAGAGAGATTTTCTACCTTGTCCATTAAGGATTTCTGTAGTTCAAGAATTTGTTTTTGAGTACTTCTTAGTGTTCATATCAATTTTTTGAGATCCGCTTCTTGCATTTCTTCTATCTCATCATCTTAGTAATCTTGAATTGGGGTGTCTTTTTCATTTGGGGACGCCATAGTGTCTTCCTTGTTCTTATTACCTCGGTTTTTGCGTTTGTTGTTTGGCATATTGGTTTCTTCACTGTGGTGTTTTTTTCTTGTTATACTATGACTCTAGATTAAGTGGACTGTCTGCTTTTGATGGAGCCTTAGAGGCTTGAGATGGGTGTGGCCTGAGAGCTCTGTTTGGTTCCTCAGGGTTGAGGGTGTGCCAAAGGTGACACTCCCAGGTTAGGCGTGGTAAATCTCTCTTAGTTTTTTTTTTTTTTTTTTTTGGTTCAAAAGGGAAGTAATTCCACACAGCTGAATGGAATTGGGGGTGGTTAGCAGGCGAATGATATACCCACAGGAGCCAGAGATCGGAAGCTCTTTCCCAAGGACCACAGAGGGAATCTTTGCGGCCCTTAGTGTGGGCTCAGATTCTCCTGTAGTCTCCCACTGGGCTGCCAAGGCTACTGAACTGTAGCGTCTCTGGAGAGTACTCACATGAATTTGTGATTTCCGTGAGTTCTCTCCCCCACAGTCTCTTTTTTCACAGTCTCAGTTCATTAGCACCACACATTCATCAGGTTCTAATCTCCTGTTATTTCACCCCTCCCACCCAGAGTCAGGTTTTTCTGCTAGGCTCGGGGCCGGTGGCAACCCGAGGTCGCCCTGCTTATGACATATTCCAAAATGGCGCCTGCTCTTTGTCTTGCTCACCTTTGAGAGGTGAGTGGAGAGAGAGAAACTCGTGTCCGTATGGGTCACTTCCCCCCCCCCCCCTTCTAGTTAGCCTGGTGAACTTTTCCCTGCAGGGTTTCAAGCCTTGTTCGCTCTAGTCTCCTCTTTCCGCTTCCCTGCCGGTGTCTCGGGCTATTGAGGTGTTACAGTGCTGGTGTGTTGAATCTGCTGCTGGTGTCCCAGACTGCGGGCTCCCACGCTCTCCACGCAGGTCCACTGTGAATCACCAGTTCTGGAAGGGTTTTCTCTGCTGTTTCTTCCCCTACTCTTCCTTGAACCTGCAGTATCTCCACTTTTATTAAACTGTCTCTCCCCGGACTATCAGTGTGCTCCCTTCCTATTCCGCCATCTTGCCGCTCCTAAGTCAACTTTTTCCCCAAATCACTTTCTTTCAAACCTTTCCCTTGATACTTTTAAATAGCAAAAGGGAGATATCTTATTTTTATATATTTGTTTACCTGTTTATTTTAGAATAAATTCTCCAGTGTTTCCCTCTGGAAAAATTTTAAACTTCAGATACATGAAAACAGCTCTACTGTTCAAGAATTTATTCAGTAACACTTGTTAAGACACAGTGAGGCACAGTTCATTGAGGACCATCATGAGCGATACAAGGTTCACTGCAGAGAGGTTTGCAGTGGGGGAGAGAGATTGGGCTCAACTCTAAATACAGCAGGGGTAAAATGGGAATTTATAACTGAGGGGCAAGATGGTGACCAGACCATGGGAAATTATTAACAGGAAACCTAAGGGTGGATTTTGGACAAACCAATCTGACAGAATTTGTGCTGAAAACTGGCCAGAGTTGTCAGATATCCCCTGGCGGTGATGGGGGACTGGGACTATGATCTGATACTGAAGAGTGATCGGACACAGAGGGTGGAGTTTTTGGCTAGATTGACTTAGTAGGCTTCTTGCTAAAATTGGATTTTACAAGAAAGTATGCAGATGGGCCTAGGATGAAATCTAGGAGTTTGACTAAAGTTTGGTCAAACAAAGGATCGTTTTTAGTATCTGTGAGACATCTAAAAGGGAAAATGAAACAAGATCGGAATAATTTTTAAATGATCCTAAAGAATACATTTTTGAAAAATATTTATTTTGTTTATTTGAGAGACAGAATTATAGAAAGATAGGGGAGAGACGATTTTCCACATGCAGGTTCACTGTCCATATGGCTGTACCAGTTGGTGCTGGACTAGGTGGAAACTAGGAACCTGGATTTCATCTGAGTCTCCACGTGGATGGCAGGAACCCATGTACTTGGGCCATCCACTGCTCTCCCAGGAGCATTACTGGGGAGCTGGATAGGAAGCAGAGCAGCTGAGACTTGAACTTGTGCCTATACGGATTTCTGTGTTCGAGACAGTGGCTTAACCCACTGTAACACAATGCCAGTCCTGGAGAGAAGATTTGGGGTCAGCATATTGGTACAGCAGGTTAAGTCCCCACCTGTGACACAGGCATCCCATATGAGTACTGCTTTGATTTCTGGCTGTTCTACTTCTGATCTAATGATGGCCCAAGCACTTGGGCCCCTGCCACATGTGGGAGACTTGGATGGAGTTCTAGGCTCTTGGTTTTGGCCTAGCTCAGTCCCAACCATCTTGGCAGTTTGGAGGAGTCACAGTCACACACACACACACACACACACACACAGAGAGAGAGAGAGAGAGAGAGAGAGAGAGAGAGAGATCTTCCACCTACTAGTTCACTTCCCAAATGGCCGCAACGACCAGGGTTGGGCCAGACCGAAGCCAGGAGTTTCTTCCTTGTCTCTCACATGTATGCAGGGACCCAAGCACTTGGGCCATCTTCCACTGTTTTCCCAGGCACATTAGCAGTGAGCTGAATTGGCAATGGAGCAGCCAAGACTCAAAACGAGGCCCGTGTGGGATGCTGGTGTCAACAGGCAGCAGCTTTTAAACTGCTACACCAAAACATTGGCCCCAAGGAGGAGAGTAATTCTAATGAAGTCTAATGGTGCACTGAAGAATTGGACAATTTTGCATTATTCCTCCTGCAGAGGATCCCCCACTTGCAAACTCTCTAAGTTTCAAGCTTCACAGTAGTCATGGTAGACTCTGGCTCTCTCTGCTTCTAGAGAGAACCTCTTTCATTGTTTTCTCTCCCATCTCAACTGTGGAAGCAAAGGCTTCTTGCCAAATGCTTCCTGGAGTTCACAGGGCCTTTAGCATCTGATTTGCACATGGATAAAGTCATAAATGACATGAGAATGATTTCCTCAGGCTGAAATAAGGAGCTCACAATCTCAACACCAAATCTGAAAGACATAAAAAAAGGTTCGATATTTGTATGGGAAACCTGGCTAGAATATCATCTGTGAAGAAAAGAATTAAGTGTTTTGCTTCATTACAAAAGCAAACTGGCAGTAGTTCCTAATGAGGTTACTGAGAAGCTCTGGAGTTGGGACATGTGGATAACCAGGCTTCGTAAAGGGACCTACTGTGCTCAGACCACATCCAGTGTGCCAGGAATCATGGAGGGTGAGGCATGATTTCCAAAAAAGCAAAACTGCGTAAGTAAAATGAACATGTCCAACATTTCATTTAACCTATGAACTAATATCTGCTTAAATTAAGCTTTTGACTTGCAGGGATTTATATTCTCTACCAGACAAAACTCATTTGCATCATCATGAATGAGAATCATTTGCATTGCTGCGGGCAGGAAACATTTGCATTGCAATCCATTTTCTTGGACTGAAACTCTATTCCTACAAAGTTGTAGCCTAGACTGGTCAATCAGGGGCAATTGAAAGTGTGTATACTCTGTGGAGCTACATCATCCCCAGAGACACTGCCAACAGTGCCCAGGCTGCCACTGAAAGGACACCAGGAGTCATGTTGGCCCATTTCCAAGTCTCAGACCATTTTTTTTTTTTCTATACAAGGGATATTACTGGAGATGAGAAGGGTTAGCAGAGTGTACCCAGGAAAACAGAAGCTCTTGGAATCATGCACCATGTGGACCACTGATAACACCAGGGATATCTTTAGCTAAAGAATAAAGACAGATAAAGACAACACACATTGTTGGCAGTGATCCTGAAGAACAGCCACAAAGCAAAGGGTTATTCTTATTCCGTGTAATTCCAGAGGTCAGAACCAAGATAAAGGAGGGAAAAAAGGAAGTTATAGCAAAGCAGATCTTAATATTTGAAAGACCTGGTTAGAAAACAAAGTGCTGATTTGTGGGTTCCTTGGAATTGAAAGGAAAATATCCAAGCAGAAGTTAGAAAATTTCTTATAGAAATTCTGCTGAGGGACTTTTTATATTTTTAAGAAGTTTGGACTAGATCGATATCGTCCTATAAAAATACAATGCAACTGAAATGTAGTTTTGATTTTTTTTTTTCTATCCAGATTTAAAAAGTAAAAAACAGGCCGGCACCATGGCTCATTAGGCTAATCCTCCGCCTGCGGCTCAGGCACGCTGGGTTCTAGTCCCGGTTGGGGCGCCGGATTCTGTCCCAGTTGCTCCTCTTCCAGCCCAGCTCTCTGCTGCAGCCTGGGAAGGCAGTGAAGGATGGTCCAAGTTCTTGGGCCCTGCACCCACATGGGAAACCAGGAGGAAGCACCTGGCTCCTGGTTTTGGATTGGCCCGGCACGCGGGCCACAGCACGCCAACCATTGCAACCATTTCGGGGGTGAACTAATGGAAAAGGAAGACCTTTTTCTCTGTCTCTCTCTCTCTCTCACTAACTCTGCCTATTCAAAAAAAAAAACAAGTAAAAAACAAATTCAATTGACTTTTTTTTTAAAGATTTATTTATTTATTTATTTGAAAGGCAGAGTTACAGAGAGAGAGAAAGAGAGTCAGAGAGAGAGAGAGATCTTCTATCCACTGGTTCACTCCCCAGTTGGCCACAAAGGCCAGCCAGAGCTACGCCCATCTGAAGCCAGGAGCTAGGAGCTTCTTCCAGGTCTCCTGTGTGAGTGCAGGGACCCAAGGACTTGGGCCATCTTTTACTACTTTCCCAGGCCATAGCAGAGAGCTGGATGGAAAGTGGAGCAGCCGGGACTCAAACCTGTGCCCATATGGGATGCCAGCACTGCAGGCAATGGCTTTACCTGCTAAGCCACAGTGCCAGTCCCCAATTGGCTTTTAGTAACATAATTTGTTTAACTCAATATATCCAAATCATTATTATTTCAACATATAATCAATATAGAAATATTAGTGAAATCTTTTATATTCTTCTGCTGAACTGTTAAATAGAAATTATGGGAAGCTATTGTTTTGGACTTAGCCCTCTACTGGTCCCCAGTAGATCAGACTAAAAACCAAGGTGGAGTCACCAGCACCAAAGTCCCTCAAACTGAAACTGAGCAACCTGCTAGCAGCCAGTTATTTTTCTATTGTTCTGTCTCACTTCACCGGAGAGTAATCTGGACACGGATAGCCATCTTTGTTCTTTATTCCACTTCTTTGTTTATAAAGTCAACCTCTTCTTACCTCACTGAAATATCTCACTAAAACACTGCTTTATGGGATAAAGTACTACCTTATTCTAGAATCGCAAATAAAAACCAAATTAACTTTGTTATGATTTCATCTTTAGGCCCTACTAAGCTACTGAAACTGGTGGATATCTTTTACTTAACAACATGTCTCAATTTGATATGGGATAGCTAGATTAAATTCACAAGATAGAAGCCACACCTACCCAACTCTGTGCAATCTTATTCCCCCATGGGACATGGGGGTGGTACCACGTAAACACTTCCCTTTCTAGGCTCATAATAAGCAGGGTAAAAGGAAGCGTGTGCTCTCTCTCTCTCTCTCTCTTTCTCTTTCTCTCTCTCTCTCTGTTTCTCTCTTGCTTTCTCTTTCTCTCCACAGGGACCCAGAGTGAGCAGTGTATGAAAATCTCTCTACTTTTCCCAGTCCACTCTCCCTAAACAATGCTTATGTGTGTTGTATATTTTTCTCATTTTGTAAATAAGCTTTATCATGCTGTACATCATGTTTGGACCTGTACTTAGAATACTTCTCTAAGTAAAAGGAAAGAGCCTGGAATAGAAATTCAGGCACTACCTAAATTCAGTTACACTTGAAATGTCCTGTCATTAGTGACTATCTTATTGGACAGCACATATCTAGGCCTCTTATTCTCAAACTGTGGCTTGGAGGGCTTGCTAAATTGCTGGACTCAGTTTCTGATTCTGAAAGTCTGGGAGGGAGTCCATAAAATTGCATTTCTAAACATTTCTCAGATGTTGGTTTGGATGAGCTGAAGGTCTTTACTATTTGTCTTTCTGATGGATATAATTTTGGGCATGGGTCACTTGTTTTTATGATGATGGTCTTTACTGGGTGAGATCGACACTGTCTGGACTCCAAAGGATCCTGACTTTCACTCTTTACTGAGCTTACTCTTGAGCTCCTAGTGTTTATTTGCATTGTCTTTCAATGGGGAGATTCTTACAAATTTCATTGATCATACATGCACATTAATGTAAGAATAACTCAAAGGTTGAACTTAAGTTCTTATTAGTCTGGTGAAGAGTGGTCTGATGAGAGGCATAAATGTTTCTGTATTTTCCTTCTATAACATTAACTGTTAGAGACTGAATCCATGGATTTGTAAAGCAATATCATAATATTCAGAAGCTTACTAATGGCATAAAGTAGGCTTTTTTTACTTTTTCCTAAAATTATATCTTTTAATCTCCAAGAAAACTTTGATAAGTTTCATTATTTCAGGATTTGGGCCACACATTGTTATCTAATATACTGATACCTGATAATTTTCCTTCTAGCATGCTTCTGAATATCTCCTTGGAAATTTCAGTTAGGGTGTTTTCCATTGAGTATATCCATCCATATCCACAAGGAATTCCTTTTTGAACTTGTACTATTAAAAACCACACTTCTGTTCTGGCCGAAAAGCTCATAAGAGCGTTGCAGGCATGGAAAGCCAAGACACAGTGGCAAAAAAGTGTCCTACATGAAAGATCTTTGTGAGAGAGACCCCAGCAGAAAGAAGTGGCCATCAAAGAAGGAGTTAACACTCATGTATGATGTTAAATTAACAACAGGAAGCACTGTGCATTTACTCCCCACGCAGGGCTTCTGTCCTCAATGTGTTATATTATGAGAATTAACTGTAAAACTCGTTCTCAAACAGGTTTTTTTTGTGTGCATGTGTGTGAAAATTGTTGAAATCTTTACTTAGTGTGGAGTTGGTCTTCTGTGTATAAAGTTAATTGAAAACAAATCTTAATGGAGAAACGGGACTGGGTATGGGAGAGGGAGGAGGAGGGAGGAGGAGGGAGGAGGAGGGGGGTGGGAGAGTGGGTATAGTGGAAGAATCACTGTATTCCTAAAGTTGTAGTTATAAAATTTTTACTCATTAAATGAAAAATTTCTCTGGGAAAAATACATAAAATTAAAAAAATAGAACTTCCACTTCTTACACAAATTATTTTGGTTTGGTCCCTTAAAATGATCTATTAGTAATGAAGCAGTTATGAAAAGGGAAAGAACAAAACAGGTAGAGAAGGAGAAAAAATGGTAGGAGTGGGTGGAATTGCATTTCGGTCTACTGGAAAAGAAAACACTGGGGTAGCCTTTGTAGCCAAGAAGACAAAAGTTTCTTTTCAATAGATGCAAAGAAAGACAGGTCTTTATTTTTACGTTACCAAGAAACCAAATGTCTTCTTTGTAGGATGTTCTGGAACACAGCAGGGGCCACTTTCTCACAGTTATCACAGAGGCACAAGGTTTCCATCATACTGGATGTGTATGTGAGTCAGGAACACAAGGTCCTCATCAGGCTTCTCCTACAGTGAGGAGGGCTAGCTACTCGTGCTGGAGAAATTCCCAAGGAGGACAGAAATCTATGGCTTAAAAAATGAAATATAGACAGCTTCAAAGTGTAAAATAAAAATGTTTATGATGATAGTCTCCACAAAATAGAATGGATGCAGCACTCTTGTGGCCTGGAGATGCTGTGTAGGAATAAGACCTTGTACTTCATAATATGGGGCATATGAAGCAATATATTTTAGTTACTTTTGTTTGAAAGCTTTCTAAATAATTCTCTGCAGGCCAAGAATTTTGTTTCAGAGATTCAAACTTACGAAGTTTCCAAAACACTTGCTATAGGTAACTTTTTTAAAGAAAAGATTAAGATGTGGTTATGTGAATGTGTCCATAAACATTTACTGAGTGTTTGCTATGAGTGTGACTCTTAATAGTTCTTGGACATTTAAGGATGACTAAAATACAGTCACTGCCTTCTGAGAGCTGAGGCTCAAGTGTGAGAGAAAAACATACAAACGACAATTTTGATGCTAATCCTTCAAAAATAGCAAATGCTTTGCACACCCTAGGTGTTGGGGAAGATTTCAAAGGGAGAAATTATTTGAGCAGAGTTTTGTAGGCTAAGGGCTAAGGTGGGCTGGAGAGAGAGGATCAGGAAGAAGAGTAAAAGGTGTTCTGCACGTGGGTTGGGGGAGTAACTGCGATACACAAATGCTTATCTGTCACAAGGAGATGTACAGAGAAATGCTCCAGTAGGTGATTCCATCATTGTGTCAGCATCAAAGAGTGTGTTTAAACTAAGACGATCACAGCATCATTAAGGCTTAGAATCTTAGGGGACCACCATTGTACATGTGGTCTCCTGGGAATCAAAGCATCATTGTATGGCACATGACTATAACTGGAAATACTTGGTGAATTTGGGGACCAGCCATTTTCTGGAGTTGGAAGGGGCATTTTAATCACATTGAAAAAGATCCTGTATAGAAAGTAAAGGAGTTTTTAAAAAAATGGGACTTTTCCAGGTGGAGAGAATCTAGAGGGCCAAGAGGCCAGTTAGTAAGAAATTATAATAATTACGATAGGAAATGATGAAATCTACTTAGCTAGCATCCTGGCACTCTATCTGTCAACAGGGATATCACACATTTTGAATGTCAAATTTCTCTTTAAAAGCAGATTTTAGGTGAAACATCAACCAGCAGCTATTTACTGATTGTCCATCATATTTCTGGAGTTGCAACATTATATTATGGGAGTAATAGAAGTCAGACCATCTATGGAACTAGTAGAATTGGTGTCTATTCTAATTTTACCACTTATTTTTTGTGTCATGTTGGTTAAGTCACACAAATGCTCTGAGATTCATTTTCTCATTTATATACTGGAGATAATATTCATGTCACAGAGCTGTGAGGATTTAATAAGTAAATAAGTCCTACAGTATTTGATTCACACTTGGGGCTCAAATACGCTCATTACTGCTCCTGTCCTAACCTATTCCCCTGTCTTGTGGACTGTGATTTTTCCATGTCTGTGTATAGGCATAACACTGACTTGATTTACAGAACCATTAAAATTCTGTGGCATCTCTGGAGAAATTGGAGACATTTATGGGATGATTTAGTTGCAGTTTGCTCAGCCCAGTGATTTCTAGCCCAGTGATTTTTAGCTCTGTTTATTTATTTAACATCATCATTTGGGAGAGCTTTTAAAAATGACTGTTGGCTCTCACCCTCCCCATGGCTTAGAATCACTACTAGTTAATTAAAAGGGATTTTTCTGAAAATTAAATTGATTTGGGACCATCATTGTGGTTTTCCATACAGATTACAATTACAGCTATCAGATAATCTGAATGAGGTTGCCAAGGATGCTCTTTCAGAATCTGTGCTGAATTTGCAGTATCATATTAATGATTTAGAATAGATTTTGTCATAAGACTCTTCTCCCAGTACCTGCTTGCATAAGTCAATTTCATGTGTGAGATTCCTTTTCTGGGTCACGTTCACAAAAGCTAGGATTTGGGAGCCAGCATTGTGGCATAGCATATATGAGAGTGCTGGTTCTAGTTCCAGTTGCCCTACTTCCAATCCAGTTTCCTGCCAATGGGCCTGGGAAAACAGCAGCAGAAGGCTCAAGCACCTGGGCCCATGTCACCCTAATGGCAGATTTCAATGGAGTTCCCAGCTTCTGGTTTTTGCTTAGCGCAGCCTTAGCCATTGTGGCCATTTGAAGAGAACTAGTGGTTGTATGATTTCACTCTCTGTCCACTCTCTGCCCCACCTGTCACTTTGTCATTTGAATAAACAATCTTTTTCCTCTAAAAGCAGCTAGTATTTTTTTCCTGACAGAAATACCATAACAAGATTATTTAATTTATTTGTGATGACTTTAGCAAATAGTTTAGAATATAATGTTCTTTATTTCAAGACAAGACATCACTCTGCAGATATTAGCAAAACATGAAAGTGTCAGAAAAATAGAGATGAAACTTCTACAGTCATTGCAGGATTTGATTGGATTTATGCTTGTGTTTTCAGTGTGTAGGGTAACTTCACTGATGACAAACAAACTAGTGTGAAGCCCTAAGACTACCCAAGAAAGTGTGTTATTGGAATGAAACTTGGCAACCCAGAGAGCATCAATTAGAAAAGAGAATTTTGCTAAAATTCTAGGTTGGGGATATTTAGCTGAGGAGAAATGCTTTAAGATTCTATGGAAAGTGGGAAGAATATCATATATTAAAAAGAAACCTGAAACATGGTTCTAACCTTGATTTTACATCAAGCAGAGGTATAAGTCTGGGGAGAACCAAATGACTTCTTTGAGCACTACCTTTACAATGAAGGGTTCTTCAAGATCTCTTTGGTCAGAAAAGGTCATAAAAGGCATTCAAAATTGGTGTCTGATCATTGGAAAGCTGGACATTGTCCAAGGGATCTTCCCAGGGTAGCCTGATTGTTGGGGACTGTTAGCCCTTATAGGTATTGACTGATATACAAATATTTTGCAGCTCTGTAGAGACATATAGAAAAGATGTCCAAGAGTCATTGTTTTATAAATTGATTGAGTGCTTACTATAGACTAGGAATATGCTCATTCTTAGAAATGCAGAGATACATGAGACACATTTGTAATACATTCTTAATCTAGCAGGAGAGAAACACAGATTGATTGACAGTACAATGTTCTTCATCTGTACCCCTGCTCTCCCCTCTTCCTCAAACAACCTGGGAACAGGGTATGGGTTAAAGAAGAAATCTTATGCAAAAAGACCCGGTAAGCATGAAAAGAATCTTGGATATTTTGTAGTTAATGACAACTTTTGGGCCGGTGCCATGGCTCACTAGGCCAATCCTCCGCCTGTGGTGCCAGCACCCCAGGTTCTAGTCCTGGTCGGGGTGCCGGTTCTGTCCTGGTTGCTCCTCTTCCAGGCCAGCTCTCTGCTGTGGCCCGGGAAGGCAGTGGAGGATGGCCCAGGTCCTTGGGTCCTGCACCCGCATGGGAGACCTGGAGGAAGCACCTGGCTCCTGGCTTCAGATTGGCACAGTGAGCCAGCTGCAACACGCCAGCCATAGCGGCCACTTGTGGGGTGAACCAACGGAAAAAGGAAGACCTTTCTCTCTGTCTCTCTCTCTCACTGTCTAACTCTGCCTGCCAAAAAAAAAAAAAAAGACAACTTTTCTATGGTTAGAATTTTGGGTTAATTATGGAGATTGTGTTTTAATGAGACTAGACGGTAAAATCTGCCAATTTTTAAAGGTCCTCATACTCAATACAAAGGATAATGGATCTTATATACTGTCTGCCGCAGACAGCCAGAGAGATTTTTGAGAAGACATAATGTAATTCCTGTGCTGTTGATATGGAAGAGGAGAGAAAAAGGAGAGAGTGGGGCAAACTCGTCCAAGTGACAGCTGGCAGATTTTTTTTTTAAACTATCGCAATAATTATGAGAATAAAATGAAGGCCAGGATTGAGAGACATGCTTTAAATGCAATCAACATGTTTTAATTAGAGATGAACAGTGGGACTGTACAAGCGAAAGTAGTACAGGTTGATTCCAAGCTTTCTTCCATGCAGAAAATTGCAAAAAGGTAATAAGAAAAGTAAGATGATAAGGACAGGCAAGTGGCAAAATAATACATTTTGGTTTAGACATATGATTTGAGAAGTAACAACAATATGATGCTAATTTAATTATGTATAATCATGTACAAAGTTCAAGAGCCTTCATATAAGTTAACTTTTATTCATTGTATGATCATGACCTGATATTTTTGTAGTAGCCTATTTTTGCTTTTCAGATAGAAAAGAATGCTATCTTGTCATAGTGCCCAAATAGAGATTAATCAATGTGTGTGTCAGAGTGAAAGTACACAAGGTTATCTTTTTTTTTTTTTAGATTATTTATGTGAAAGGCAGAGTTACAGAGCAGCAGAGGCAGAGGCAGAGGCAGAGAGAGTGTCTTCCATCTGCTGGTTCACTCTCCAGATATCCACAAAGGCCAGAGCTGCACTGATCTGAAGCCAGGAGCCAAGAGCCAGGAGCCAGGAGCCAGGAGCCAGGAGCCAAGAACTTCTTCCTGGTCTCCCATGCGAGTTCAGGAACCCAAGGACTTGGGCCATCTACTACAGCTTTCCCAGGCCATAGCAGAGAGCTGGATCACACCTAGAGCAGCTGGGACTCAAACTGGTGCCCATATGGGATGTCGGCACTGCAGGCAGTGGCTTTACCCACTACACCACAGCGCCGGTTGCCAAGATTGTCTTCTCATTACAGTTAGAGCCTCTATGTATCACTCTTTTCTGGTTGATGGCTTTTTGCAAAACCCAAAAGCTTCCCAGCTCCAAGATCTTTTCCAATGGTCAGACAATGAGTTTTAACTCTTGTTTTGCATGCTCATCCCTTGAGGCATTCTGAATGTGGGTACAGTATTTTCAAGGTTGTAAGCTCCTCGAGGTCAAAGACTGATCCTATTCATCAGGGTATCCTGAGCATCTTCTAGAGTATCTAATCAATATATTGCTTGGATGACTGGATGAATGAATGAATGAACTCAATCAAGCCAGGAAACTTAGTATGAGGAGTAGAGTTACAGCACTGGAGGACAGCCTGGAAAAAGCCTAGTGCTTTGATACAGTCATGTGTCACATTGAGATCTTCCAAGTGATGACAGACCACATACACAGTGGTGATCCTGTACGATTCTATCACCTAGTGATGTTGTAGCTGTTTTGGTTTGTGTAAGCATACTTGATGTTCGCCTAACAGTGAGTCACCTAATGGCATATTTCTTAGAAACCACCTTGTCATTAAGCCACCCATGATTGTATTCGTGTTTTCAGTGTGTCCTTGGAAATACAGAAAACACACATCTCAAAATAAAATATCTGCTTGCCTTCTTTCTCTGATTTCAGGTCCCTAATGCACCTGCTGATTCCTTCTTTCACACTGAAATGCAAACATTTTCCTTCCACTTACCTGATCAAGGTGACAGAGGTTTATGGATAACTAGTCTAGAATACATGTGCAGGTCTAGAGTTACTTGCTAAATATTAGCATGTCCTTTCTTTACTTGTGGGCTCATGATGGATAAGGCCAAGTCACTAGGGCATTCAGTCATTTGAAATCCTTAGGTGAAGGATGAGATTCGTACAGGAAATCTTCAAAAAGTTAATGGAAGGTGCTTACTGAAAAAATGCATGGATTTTGAAATTTTTCACCAAAATAAACTTTTTAAAATTTGATTTCCTATGAACTTTTTGATATACACTTACATTTTTATCCATTTTTGAACAATTTCATGAATGTGCAAATCACAAAGGTATTCCTCAATATAGATACAAGAATAATTTTCTCTTGGACAGTATTAAAGCTAACTAACTTAATAATAATCAAATTGAGTCAAACACAAAGTGACTGAAGAAAATATACAGATCATGCATACCAGCTGTCAGTTTCTTTTTTTTTTAAGTTTATTTTTTATTTATTTGAAAGGCAAAGAGAGAGAGGAAGAAGCATATCTTCCTTTTTTTTTTTTTTTTTTTTTTGACAGGCAGAGTGGACAGTGAGAGAGAGACAGAGAGAAAGGTCTTCCTTTGCTGTTGGGTCACCCCACAATGGCCGCCGCGGCTGGCGTGCTGCAGCCGGCACACCGTGCTTATCCGAAAGCAGGAGCCAAGTGCTTGTCCCGGTCTCCCATGGGGTGCAGGGCCCAAGCACTTGGGCCATCCTCCACTGCACTCCCGGGGCACAGCAGAGAGCTGGCCTGGAAGAGGAGCAACCGGGACAGAATCCGGTGCCCCGACCGGGACTAGAACCTGGTGTGCTGGTGCTGCAAGGTGGAGGATTAGCCTAGTGAGCCGCGGCGCCGGCCCCAAGCTGTCAGTTTCTTATAATAATAATTACAACAAAAATAATCACATTAATTGAATATTTATTACATGTGACTTACAGCCAATTTTGCTGTATTATAATACATTTATCACTCCTAAAAACCATTATGTTATGCAAAATCAGCAATAGCAATCACACAGGGCTTATGGGAAAAATGAGTTTTTCCCACAACACTCTGAAAAACCTCATCAGTGACACATTAAACACACACACACGCACACACACACATACACATACAGAAGATCCTAACAATATAACAGCAGGTTTTATTTATTTATTTTTTAAAAGGTTATTTATTTGAAAGTCAGAGTTACACAGAGAGGAGAGGCAGAGAGAGAGAGGTCTTCCATCCTCTGGTTCACTCCCCAACTGGCCTTAACAGCTGGAACTGCGCCAATCTGAAGACAAGAACTGGGAGTTTCCTCCGGGTCTCCTACGTGGGTGCAGGGGCCCAAGCACTTGGGCCATCTTCTACTGCTTTCCCGGGCCACAGTAGATAGCTGGATCAGAAGAAGAGCAGCTGGGTCTCGAACTGGTGTCCATATGGGATGCTGGCATTTCAGGCCAGTGCGTTAACCCGCTGCACCATAGCCCCGGCCCCAGGTTTTATTTTTTAAAAAGTCATTGCCTGGGGGCCGATGTTGTGGCACAGTAGATTAAGCTGCTGCCTGCAACACAGTAATCTCATAGGAGCGCTGGTTTAAGTTCCTGTTTCTCTACTTCTGATCCCATTCCTTGCTGATGTGTCTGGTGAAAAAGTGGAAGATGGCTCAAGTAGTTGGGGCCCCTGCCACCCATGTGGGAGACCTGGATGGAGTTCCAGGCTCCTTGCTTTGGTCTGGCCATTTGGGGAGTAAATCAGTGGATGAAATATATCTTTTTCTCTCCTCTTTAACGTTTCCAAATAAATAAATACATAAATAAATAAACTTTTTAAAAAAGAGAATCACTTCTGTTGTCTTTCTTTCCTTCTTTCCTCCCCCCCATTTCCTTCCTCCCTTCATCTTCCCTTTGTCCTCCCTCCTCCCTCCCTCCCTTCCTTCTTTATTTCCTTCTTTTCTTCTTTCTGAGACACAGAGATAAAAGATATAGAAAATGATAACTTCTATCTGCTGGTTCATTCTACAAATTTTCACAATGACTGGGACCAGAACCAGGGGCCAGGAACTCAGCCCAGATTTTCCATGTAGGTGGCAGGGACCCAAACAATTGAGTTATCACCTGCTGCTTCCCAGGGTCTGCCCTGGTGGGAAGCTGGGATTGGGGGGGCAGAGTAAGGACTCTAACCCAGGCACCCTAACATGGCACATAGACTTCTTAACCAGTGTCTTAACCATTAAGCCAAATACTCAAACAGCAGGCTTTTTTTTTTTTTCTTAAAGAATCATTCATTTATTTTTATTTGAAAGGCAGGAGAGAAAGAGAGAGAGAGAGAGAAATTGTCCATACATTGGTTCACTCCCCAGATGCTTGCAACAGAACAGCTAGGGCAAAACCAGACTAATGCCAGGAGTTGGAGCTCTGTATGAGTCTCCCATGTGGCTGGCAGGAGCCAAAGCATTCAGGCAACCAATTGCTGTGTCCCAGGAGCTTAGCAAGAAGTCAGATCTGAAACAGAATAGTTGGGACTCAAACCAGGCACTCTGGTATGAAATGTGGGCATCCTAAGCACCTTCTTATCCTGCTGAGCCACACATCAGGAGAGGCAGTTTTTCAGCACCTGTTCAATAGTTAAGAAAGATGCTTGCTTGTGGAAGTGGATCATCAGAGATGTTGCAGCTTGTGAGTTATTGTGAAGAGTTAGAAGGAGGGTTACTGAATTTTGATGGCACATTTAAGATCTGCTGAGGACAAAGATGACTCAGTGCACTGTGAAGCAAGGTGGTTGGGAAGTGTTTGAGACTGTGCATGTGTGCACTTTGTGTGTTTCCTGTAGACTCCACAGGGTACAGTTTTCTGTAAACAGTTTCTAGAGTTTCTCATACACAAACGTGACATAAACAAGCAGGCAAGTCTTATTGTGCTCAAATTGTTCCCTAATCAATTTCATCAGAACAAATTTGCATTCTCAAAACAAACATTCTATGAGAACTGACTGTTCTGGTTCAAATGTTTATCTATATTAACTTGTTTAATCCTCCCAATAGCCCTCTTGCCTTGGTAATATTACTGTCCTCATTTTATTGATGAGGAAATTGAGGCAAAGAGAGATTAAATAACTTAAGAACCTATTGACTGACACAGCCATTATACTACAGAGCCTTTTAACATAGCAAGTTATGCTAATGACCATAGTACTTTTGATAGGATAAGTGTTTACTTTTGAAGTTGGATTTATTGTGGAAAGGCCCACTTTAAACAATTCTTGATATCTGATCATAATTTGTTGTACTTCTACCTCTTATGTCCTAATTTTAGTTTATATTTCTGTTGTTAGCTCTTGTCTCAAGGTGGGGAATAACAAGTTGTTGCCCCTTAGATAATCTGGGTCCAGTTGCAACAGTGTGTTCAACTTCATTTAGTGCTTTACTACGTACTCAGCATGAAGCTCAACTTTCTCTTCCATCATTGGTCATTGTACTAAAGGCACTATCCAGTGAAGTCTAATCAATAGGGTTCCAGTCAGAGTGTAAACATGCTCTGCTCCACTAACATGAGAAATGTTTATTGCTTTGTGTATTTTGTTAGTGTCCCTTGTTCCTCCTCATTACACAAACTATGGAATAGAAATATTTAGCATAAGGCATTGTGAATGCTTTCTGTTTTTGAGGAATAGAATTTTAGATTGCTAAGCAGGCACTTAAGAATTCATATCCCATTGAGAGCTGCAAATGTGAATGAATGAATAACTAATGACACTTTGAATGAGCTTTTTGTGCAGTAGTGACCAAAACTGAACTCAGGCAAAGGATGGGAAGGGTTTAAGGAATGAATTCTGGCTTAGGAGTTTGTTCAGATGTAGGTTCAAGTCTTAGCTCCTTCTCTGTTGGCTGTGTAATCCTGGGCAAAGCATTAAATTCTATTTCAGTTACTTCATCTATAAAAAGTAGCTTTTGTCACATTATGATGCTTGATGAGTTCAACTAAGTTACATATATAATACCAAAGATGTAATTAGAAGATCACCTGCCATGAAAAAGAAGTCTACATCAAAATTGAGGGATGTTTGTCTGTGCAGGACAAGTCTGCAGTTGCAGATAAGTTGTTGCTGGGGAGCTGTAGATGCAAGGAATCAATGCTGGAGAAGGGGTCCAAACAAGCAGGGCTCAGAAGGATGGAGGGCAGATAGGTAAGAGCTGGACTAACGTTGCTTGCAGTGTAGGGGTGGCTTGGAAGCAAATCTCCTCAACATGTGATTCCATCCATTGAGCCCCATTTCTGTACCTAAAAGTCTTAATATTATACAGATGATATCCAATTTGCGATGGTACCATTCCTGCTAAGCCCATTGTAAATGTAAAATATGGCAAGTGAAAAACATTTAATACAGCTCACAAGCTGAACATAGGTATAACTCTCAGTTGTTCACCTGCGTGAACTCTCCTATGGGAGAGCAGATGATGGGGCTGTCACTTCCCAGCATTGCCCCAGAGGATTGGACCCTGCATTCCTAGTTTGGGAGAAGATCAAATTCAAAACTCTAAGTATGGTTTCTAATGAATGTGTATTGCTTCTAAACCACTGTAAAGTTGGGAAATCATTTTAAGTTGAACCATTGTACATCAGGGACCATTTGTACTTACAAGATACAAAACAGTGAACCCTAATGTAAGGTATGGACTTTGGTTAATAATGTATGATTACTGGTTCATAAATTGTATTGTAAATACCACCCAAGTGTTACTAATAGGGAAAACTGGGGTAACATCAGTGGGCATTTGCAAGCTCTCGGTGCTCTAAATAAATTTTTCTGTATCAATACATTACTCCAAAAATCTATTAATTTAAAAATGTTTCTATTTTACTTTTTCCAACTTAGCTTCCTTCCCTTTTTCCTTTTTGACCTTTCTGATCCCAGCTACCAATGCTGGCCTGACATTATTCCCTGGTTTGCCCCAGGGCTGCAGGAAGCAACTGGGTTGGCATTGGCTTCTGGCAGTGTTCACAGGACCCATGCCATTTGGGGACAGGGAGGGAGCACGCTGGTTGAATTCACCCCTCTGAAGGTGGTGAGGTTCGTTGTCCAGAGCACAGACTCTGGAGTGGGACAGACCTCAGTTTACTGCCTCTTTTTTCGGCAGTGGACAAGTCTGAGCCTTCATTTTCTCATCTGAAAATGGGAAGATATCACTGAACCTCTTAGAGGAATTAAAGGGATTCATCTGTGGAAAGTGCTTGGTGTGGTATCTGGTATGTGGGAAGATATTGCTTTGGTTATCTACACTGCTCTAGAGCTTAGTGGTTTTGAACATTACATTCTTATTTCTCATGGATTTTGGCGGCCCAGAAATGCAGGCAGGACTCAGATGGGCAATCTTTTGGTTCCATGTTATGTTACCCAGGGTTGCTCCTTTGGCTGCACCCAGCTGGTGGCTATGCTGTACTGTAAAGTCTGAGAGGGCTTGATTTAAAGTCTGTGACTCTATTCTACCACACGCCATCTCTCCATGTGGCTAGCTTAAGCTTTCTCCCTGCATGATGATCTCAGGGTAGAAGGATATTTTCCCACTACAATTGGCATCTGAGAGCAAAGAGGAGTTGGCCAGCACTGTTCAAGGAGCCCCATACTGACCTGGGATCATCTACTGGACAGAGAAAGTCACAAAACCAGCCCTGATTTAAGGAGAGGGTAAAAAAGTGTGCCCTTTGGATGAGAAGAACGTTTGCCTATGGGAGAGCAGGGATTATGGCAGCTGATTTTGGATGTTGCCACAGTGCTCATTGTTTTTCTTGTGATCTTCTGGTTTGCATCTTGCGTTAACAGGAGTAGATGCATCTTCCACAGTCAATAGCATGCTCTAGGGCAGAGGGAGATGTCATGGTTGCTATGGGGACTGAAGTATGGTTGTGGTCAATGGGGCATCTAATGTGGCTATCACATCTTCTCTTAAAGTTGAAAGGAGCTTGGCGCATTTTTATTTATTTATATTTGTTGCTGTTCTGCCAACAATGTGCATTCTCTTCAGCACACCATCTACTTACTATTTTGTTTAAGTCATGAAACTATTTTGGTACCTAAAAACAATCACTAAAGCACACAGAGACATACTATGTAAATATGTTGTTTGCCCTTCTATTTATATCATAGATTAAAAAATATTTGATCAAAAGAGTGAGCGCACATCAGCTTCTATGTCTGAGTTTTGGCTGTTCGTTTTTCTTTTGGACTGGAATGTACTTCAGCCCCTACTTTCCCCTTTCTGTGGGCAAAGGAGCATTTATTTGTCTTTGAAGAACCAGCCCACATGTTGCTTCTTTTATGAAGCCCCTACTGACATACCTGCCACCAAGTAATCTGGATCACTGCCTTTTTTGGGGGGCCTCATTACACACTGAAAACTTTCACTCTATGTAACCATAACTTTACTGCACTAATATATTTAGGAAGACCAGTCAGGTCACAATATGGCTGGTGGTATAAAGAAACTAATTATAAAGCAGCTGCCATGTACTAAAGTGGAGAGACAAAGAGGGAAACCCCTTGCTTTTAGGGAGCTCACTATTAGAGGAGACGCTCATACAACATGTATTTAACATAGGATCTTAATTTCATGTTCTATATATTTGTACAGGGTATTCTGGAAAGCCCTTGAACCACTGAATAGAGGGCTTCAAAGGAAGCCTTTGAACTACTGGGATATGAGGCTGTGTTTGGCAGAAGGCTCCTTAGAGAAGGCTTTGTTTATCATAATGGTAGACTTAGAAATCACCAATATAATGATCTCTAACATTTGGTGCTTAAGCAGCAGGTGCAGGGATCAGAGAAGTAAAGAGAGCTGTGGCCCATGTCTCCTTAGAGGATATGAGAATTTTCTATGGATAAGAGTTTCCTCACTGTGTCATGAGTGAGGACCTTAGCCAGTCAGGACCAGGGTTCCCAAAGAAATTTTCAAGGTTAAGATAAGGGACTGTTTAGTTTCCTTTTTTGTTTTGTTTTTTATACTTTGGTTAAGTGGAAACTACCCTTGAACTTGCCTTTACCTGATGGGCTTTTGCAGTAGCTGGCTTTCTCTGCTTTATGTTGCTGTAACAAATGACACTGCAATCCCAGTGGCTTAGCTAACACAGGCTTATATCTCACAGACAATACAGGCCAACTTCTGCTTGATTGTGCTCTGATCTGGGGATCTTCACTCCAGGGTTCAGACTGAAGGAGCAGTACCTTTCTTAGACCAAGTAGTTTGGGGGATAGAGAAACAAAAATGATGGTGGAACCACATGGTAACTCCTCATGTTTTCTTCCAGAAAGCAGTAAATGCCACTTAGACTCATTTTAATTGTTCAAAACAAGTCATTGACCGAACAGTGAAGAAGAAACAAGTGATAGGAACAAACCGACAATCTACCATAGCTACCCCAAACTCTAAGACTAGAAGCTGAGTGTTCCTTTTTAAAAGATATTTTATTTTTTTATTCATTTGAAAGGCAGAATTACAGAGAGAGAGAGAGAGAGAGAGAGAGAGAGAGAGAGAGAGAGAGAATCTTCCACATGCTATTTCACTCCCCAAATGACTATAATGGCTGGGGCTTATCTTGGCTGAAGTCAGGTGCCTGGAACTCCATCCAGGTCTCCCATATGGGTGGCAGGAGCCCAAGCACCTGGACCATCTTCCACTGCTTTCCCAGGCACATTAGCAGGATAGGAAGTTGAACATCTGGGACTTGAACTGGCACTCTTAAATGGGATCACAACCAGCTGCCTAACCTGCTGCACTATAATGTTGGCCCTGATAGATGTAACTTTAAGTAGGGGAAATGTTATTAATCCATCAAAACAAAAATTAAAAGGAAGAATCAAAACTTTTTGCAATTAAAAATAGCTTGATGCATTCAGAAATGTATATATACATATAAATATATAGACATACATACATAAAGAGTGTATTAGTCAGCTTTTCAATGCTGTAACTAAATGTCTGACCCAGGCTACTCAGGAAGGAAGGAGATTTATTTCAGCCTGCGGCTCTGGAGGTTCACAGTCCAAGACTGGGTGAGCCCCATCGGTCTGGCTGTCTGATGAGGCTGGAGGATGGCAATGGTGAGCCAGGAAACAGAGAGAGAAGCTGACACGGTCTCTCAGATTTGTATAATCAACTCTCCGTTAAGAACTCCTCTATGGGCACATCCCCAATGACTTAAGGACTTCTCACTAGGCCCACCTCCTGCACACCATAAAGAGAGTAAGATTCCATCCTTAATCCATTAGCCATTAACATAAGACCTTGAAGACCAAGACTTTAACACATGGGCACATGGCACATAGCACTCCAGAGATTTTGATGTCCTTCCTGACAGAACAAAAATCAGCCTAATGAAGTAAGTAACCCAGAGGAGAAATGTCTTACTGCACCCATAGCTTATCAAAGCACGTTTCTACTGTATCTATCAGAGGGATTTTGGCTGGTCACAGAAGGCATTCAAGTTAAAGGTGAAAATGGATTCACTACCACCATTTTCTTGACTGAACTCCATTGCTCATCATGTCTGCTCACTTGCTGCCCACAAAAATCCCATTCATCTTTTTAAGTTTGCTTCTGTGTCTCCATCTTTTCCAAAAAAACTTCCTGGATCATTTCCATCAGTGTGAATCACAATGTCCTTAGACGTAGAGGTGTTTGTATTTTTTTTTTTTTTTTTTTTTGAGGAGAAAGCTCAATTCTCCATCCTTTTGTTCTTGCTGGGATTCTGGCCCTTCCGGTCCCCATTTTCTCTCTCCAAACCCTACAAGACCATTGAAGTCTTTTCTTTCTTTTTTTTTTTTTTTTTTGACAGGCAGAGTGGACAGTGAGAGAGAGAGACAGAGAGAAAGGTCTTCCGTTGCCATTGGTTCACCCTCCAATGGCTGCCGCGGTCGGCGCGCTGCGGCCGGCGCACCGCGCTCATCCGATGGCAGGAGCCAGGTGCTAGGTGCTTTTTCCTGGTCTCCCATGGGGTGCAGGGCCCAAGCACTTGGGCCATCCTCCACTGCACTCCCGGGCCACAGCAGAGGGCTGGCCTGGAAGAGGGGCAACCGGGACAGAATCCGACGCCCCAACCGGGACTAGAACCCGGTGTGCCGGCGCCGCAAGGCGGAGGATTAGCCTGTTGAGCCACGGCGCCGGCCAGGTATTTGTATTTCTAATGAATATATTTCATACTACTTTGTTTTGTAGTTAAATATTTACTCCCCTCCCCCAACTGTGATAGTGTTTTCTTTCTTTCTGGGTCCCCCACGGTGCCTGGTGTAGAACCCAACGATTTATTGTTGTTAAGGCTCATGAATTATAATCTTATATTATGCACATACTAGTTCTACCCTTGAAGTGTTCCCAGAACATAAGGTGCACACAAGGTGAAGACGATAATTATTTATGATTAGTGTAGGCCCAAACTCAACAGTACACTATGAAAGCCTTAGAAAGGTAGAGAAACAGTGAGACAAGCCTGGGAGGAGAGGGCTGTGGAGGATGGGGGGCTGTGAAGCAGTCTTAGACTTCTGTTTCTCTGACATTTGTTCCTTTTAGGTTTTTTTTATTTATAGTCTCTGAGTATTAAATGGTAATTAGTTATAAAGGTCTTTTAATAAATTGTTCTATTGATGTGGTTTGACCTTAGTTATACAAACAATAATAGCAAGCAATATAAATGTATTTTAAGGGATCAGGCATGATATTAGGTGGAAAGGAGTTAAAAGCATATATAGAGATATGGGGAGTACTTACATTCATAATATAGAACATGATTATGTTTAGATTCTTTAATATTGGATTGAGATGTGCTTGTTCTAATTGGTAAATCGAAGAATTGGCCTATATCCTCCATCTGTGTGTTTAGTATTTATGGTGACAGACACCTTATAATCACTCAAAATAGAAATCCCATCTTTGGTGGTAATACAGTACAGAGACCTGAGAAGAGAAGGTCTTAAGGTGCTGTTAATTAGCAGAAATCTGAAGCAAACAGTCTCAAAGCAATTAAGACTGTTAATTGACTATTTGGATACAGGATGGAATGGTGCCTGTGGCTGGACAGGGTATCCCAGGCTCACATACAGGAGTTAACATCATACAAATATTGTTAAACCAATTCAGAAAGAACAAATGCCAGCTCATGTGTGTTTGTCTAGCAGCCGACTGCAATTTTGAGTAGGACACATTGTTGGCTTTGTGCAAAATTGTCTATTAGTTGCAAAATTCAATATCCAGTCTTTCAGCCCTGTAAATATGGCACAACATTTACTCATGGAAAGCTTGGGAGCTTTCTGGTTACAGTGATTTTTGTTGCTCTCTGGTTCGGTAAACAACTCTAGGTAAAAGCAATTGGTGGTCACACACTGGCTACAGACAAAATCACCTCCAAGGGCTGGCATTACGGTGCAGAGGATTAAGTCACTGTAGCTTGGATTCTGGTTGCACTGCTTCCAGTCCAGCTTCCTGTTAATGTTCCTGAGAAGGCAGCAGGTGACGGCTCACGTACTTGGGTTCCTTCCACTCACATGGGAGACCCAAATTGAGCTCCTGTTTCCTGGGTTTGGGCCTGACCTAGTCCCTGAATGTTGCAGGCATGTGGGGAGTGAACCAGAAGATGGAAGAAATTTTCTCTCTCTGTCCCTTCCTCATTCTTTGTCACTCTGCCTTACATAAGTCTTAAACAAAACAAAAACCCATTTTCCGTGCACATTTTGGGGCAAAAGGAAACAGCCATTTCTGATAAGCTCCGAGTGACAAAGTGATTTATTATTGAGGTCCTCCACCGCCTCTGTAAGGGCCTCACTGGCTTGGCATTTGATGAATGCATGAACACACTTAGAAAGAGAAACTTGAATACAAGATTGAAAAATGTTTTCAAGAAAGGAAAAAGAAATGAGATGTTCCTTTAGAAAAACTTCAGTCGAAGAGGGTTACTTTTTTTTAATGGCTTGCCTCTTCGTTTTTATTTTTTACTTTTAAAAATTTATTTATTTTTTAAGGAGAACAAATTTCATGTATTTTGTATACAGATTAGGCATACAGTGATACTTCCCACCTTATTCTCCCTCCTGCTCACGATTCTACTCCTTCTTATATATTCTGGTACTAAAAAAGGATTTAGTTATTTATTTAAAAGGGGGAGAGAGAGAGAGAGAGAGAGAGAGAGAGATATTCTATTTGATAATTGACTCTTCAAATGGCCACAACAGCCAGATCTGAGTTAGGCCAAAGCCAAGAGCCAGGAAATCCATCTAGGTCCCCAACATGGGTAGCATGGGCCCATTTACTTGGGTCATCATCTGCTGCCCTCCCAGGCACAGTAGCAGGGAGCTGGATTGGCAGCCAGGACTTGAATAAGAATCCCAATATGGCAAGTGATAGCTTAACCTGCTGCAGCCAGGATGCCTACCCAGACATTTTTGACTCTTGTTTTTCACTGTGCACTCCAACACCTCCACATTTTTAGAAAGGGACCTCACACCAGTATAGAAACTAGAGATTTCCATCCTGATTTGAGGAATTAAGTTTTCACGAAGACAAGGATTTAGGAACAGGCAATCAAAAATTGCTAACAGATGTTTTGATGTGTACAGAGCATATAAAACAATAAACTGTGATTAAGCTCAAATCCGAGCTTGTTATGTACATATGTCTTCTAAAAACATGGAGAGAGCCTGCTTAGGAGTTACTGACTAGGGCTTTTAAAAGGCACTGGAGCAGGGGCAGGCCTATGGTGGGGCAGTTAATGTGCTTGGATCTGGTTCAGTTCCTGGCTCTAGCTCCTGCTTCCTACTAAGGCAGATCCTGGGAGGAGGAAATGATGGCTCAAGACCCTGCCACCCATGTGGGAGACCAGGACTGAATTCCTTGTTCTGGGCTTTTTGGACTAGGCTGCTGTTTCTGGGTTTTAGAGGGTGTGAACAAGCCAGCAGGTGGGAGGGTTTATCCCCCCTCCCCTCCTCTAATAAGTAAATCTAAAGACGAGAGAATGGGGGCTGAAGTCATTAGCACCAGACCAGGAAGCAGGTTTAAGAGGTAAAACTGTGACCTCCATGAGCCAGGAAAGTTCCTGTTATGCAATGTGTGCATTTCATTATTTACACGATTTCAGCAGGTGATTGGGAGCTGTGTACATAGCAAAGCGAGCTAGTAGCAGCACCCCAGACTCTGAAACTAAAACCAGTCACTCTCTTCATGGGCTTCCTCTAGCTGTTGTTGAAATAGTATTTTCTGGTGGAAGAGTTTCCTTAGATTAAAACTTCTTTTTTCCTTAAATGTTTTTAGGAAGCCCAAATTCCTTGGAAAATTTTGCACACACATTTCCACGGCTTTCTAAAGTCAATTAAAAAGTAATTGTTAAAAAGATTGGGCCGGGGCAACACTTTTGCTTTTGCGATGGGCTCTCAGCCCTCTCTTTCCCCCTAGCCATTGGCAACCTATCTCTATCCTCTCCGATCATCCCCGCCCTCCCCTCATTTTTTTGGTGTTTCCTGGAGTAAACTTGAAAACAAACAAGAGGAGAAAGCCCCTGACCCAGGCGTGCCCAGAATGCCAGGAAGGGCAACCTTAGGGAACCCGCGGTTTCTAGAAGGGGGCGCGGGAGGCGGAGCAGGGGTGGCCTAGAGGGAGAGCGGCCGGTAGGGCCTGCGGGAGCGCCCTAGAGCGCAGCGGGCCGAGGAGGTGGAGAACTGCTGCTGTTTCTGAGGATCTGCCTAGTGGCCCTGAGGCGGGTTTGCTACTGTCTGCTCCCCCGGGTCGCAGGCCACCAAGCGAAGGGGGCGGATCCTCGCGTGCCAGACACGCCCCGGACGGATTTATAATTCGCCGGGCGCAGGCTCTCGGAGCTGCTGCTGCCGCTCTCTCGCTCGTCCGGGGGACTCCAGACACGCTCCCAGCGCCTGTCTCGGGCAAACTCTGGGCGGATCGCACGGTCGCCAGCGCCGACGACCTCAGCGCACTCACGCGCACCGGCACCCAAGCGCTCCCACCGCCTCTCGTGCGCGCTCGCCCAGCCAGGGCGCAGGCACCGCTGGCGAGGGCGCCCCGCAGCCTTCCTATGGCTGACCTGAGCTTCATCGAGGATTCCGTCGCCTTCCCCGAGAAGGAGGAGGACGAGGAGGAAGAAGAGGAGGGCGTGGAGTGGGGCTACGAGGAAGGTAACCGGCCGCTTGTTGGGGCGTCCGGGGTTCTGGGACGGCGGGTCTGTGTTTGACCGAGAGGGAGGCATTGAGCCCTGCTCCGGTTGCACGTTCCGAGAACCCCGACTTGCCCTTTTTCTCGCCAGGGTCTCGGTCGTTTTTCCGCTCCCTGGCTACTTTGCAGGCGGGAGGCACTCTGCTGAGGGGAGCCTGCGGCCCGCGTTCTCCTGCCTCCTGCGTTCGCGCGTGGGGAGCTGAGGTGGGGTTGGCCTTAGTCGCGGGCAGCGGTTCGCACCTGCTGTAGTCCCCACCGCCGGTCCTCAAGCCGCGGCTTTACCTTTTCTGTCTTCTGTTGAGCCAGCGGTGTCTTTGCCACAACACCCTGAGAAGACGACGTTACTGAAACTCGGTTTCTTGCTTGCCTTGAGGACTTCGTAGGCAGAAAACCTTTCTGCCTTTTCAGTCTTCAGAGAAACTAGCAACGCTCATCTCCTTGTAAAATCTGTCCTAAAACTGAATCTGTGCACCTGTGGCTAAGGGGTTGACTTTTAAGAAAACTTAGCAAGCAATGATCCCTGGAGCTGTGGATTCCTTATAGAGACAGCCATTGGTGCTGATGTGTGCTACATATATTGAAACAAGTATATTATATAATTTTAATTACAAAAATTATATATATATATATATATTTGGGCATATATATACATGCACTCTCTTTACAGTATTTGCGTTTCTGATAAGAGATATTTATTCACTAGCCTCAGCATTATGATGTTTGCTTGTCATCATACATGTTCAAAGTTACAACTGTTTCTCCAGTACTTAATTGAACTAAGGAGCAGAGGAAATTTTTGTGTATTTTTTTTTTTTTTTGGTGTGTGTAATCACTTAAAGATAACTCAAATTCCCTGGAGTCATAACTTAATGCATCTATGTGGGCAAATACAAATAGAACAGTTCATTAGTCCTGGAGTTTGTATGTGGTATTGGATAATAACGGATCATTCAAAATATGAATACAGAAATTCACACACCTTTGCCCTGTTTCATCTGGAGTTGTAATGCTCTTTGTAATGTCAAGGAGCCCAAGGGCTTCACTTACTTCTGTGTGTTAAATTTTATTGTCACTTCTCATATGTTTTGGTACCTGTTTCTCATGTGTCTTATTTTGTTCCTAGGTGTTGAGTGGGGTTTGGTGTTTCCTGATGCTAATGGGGAATACCAGTCTCCTATCAACCTGAATTCAAGAGAAGCCAGGTATGACCCCTCACTGCTCGATGTCCGCCTCTCTCCAAACTATGTGGTCTGCAGAGACTGTGAAGTCACCAACGACGGACACACCATTCAGGTTATCCTGAAGTCAAAATCAGGTACGTTAGAGGCTGTGCATGTACTCTTGCCAACTGCACGCCACAGAGCTACGGATCTCTGACTTAACCTGCGTGACTTGAGAGACGCAATGACTGCAGCTGTGTTTCCAGGACACTTGTGTAGATTATAGAACACTTTATTCTGAGGGAAAATTATTTTCTGAAACAATGTTGAAAGGCTTAAAGGGTGAAATTATGAAGATGGCGGTTGGTGGCTCTACTGGGTCAGATGTTACTGGAACCTTAGTTTAGTCAACCTGTACTTTGTGGAATATGAAGAACGTACATGTAGCTATATAAATAAGCATTTTGTTAATTAGCTTAAGTCATTTAGATATTTGTGTTCTGTTTTACAACTTTGTAACACTAAAGATTAGGATTTTTTTTGACATAATCTGTCTTTCAAGATAGACTTTTTAAGTCTATTGTATTAACATGACAGGCATAATTTTAAGTAATAGCAGTCAAAAGCATCCTAAATTTTGCGAGAGATTTAAATGACAGAGTTTTGCTTTCATTTATTTATTGTGATAACTTCTCATCCCTTCATCTTATTTGAGATGGGTCTGAAACGTTTTGAGAAGATGTTGGTTAATTATCAAGGAAATACAGTTTTGGCTTAAATGTAAGGAAAAGGAAATAATATTTTTTAAAAATTAGTATTATCAAGTTTTCCATAGCAAACAATGACTATCTCCCTTTTGGGAAAAATATAAAATTAGATGATGTTGAAATGTTAGGATGTGTTTGATGAACATGGACTGACTATGACTGAATTTATTCCTAATGGATGAATTGATACCTCAAACCATACAATCTTTAGGTTTATTATTAGCAACACAGATACTGATTTTCAGTTGTGGAATTTTTTTTTATTCGTTGTGCATATTTCTGAGCTTTTATTTAGAATTTGTGAGATAGCTGTGGATCATGTGGTCTTCCTTACCGTTCTTGGAGTCAAGCTATGGAAGCTGTCCCAAAGAGATTCTGGGATTTCTATGTACTTAGTGGAAGAGATGGTTTCAGATATAAATTAAAACACCCAATTTTGGAGGGGAGTGGTTTACCTATGATGGGATGTTATCACCTTTAAACACATAGTCAGATTAGGTTTCTACCTCTTAATTCCTCAAAATGGAATTGAATTTCAACGTCTAAAGCCCTGGGGGACACTCAGACTACATGTGAACCATAGCAACAAGTACCCTTATCACATCTCACACTTGACTGGCGTTTGCCTGGGATGGCAGTGGAAGTTGACAGTCTCTTGGATGTCATTTGATGTTTGACATCTTTTCTACGTCGCCTTCCAGCTCCCAGTGGTATGTTGGAAAGTCTGGTGGGCTTTTGTTTTTCACCCCTCAGTGTTCTTTTTTTTTTCCCCTCTCTCTGGAAGCTGTGACTGTTCCCTTTGTTTTCAAATTTTACAACTGTCTTGGTGTAGTTCTATTCCTCAGTCTCTGTGCTGGGCTCAGGGTGAGTCCTTTCAATCAGGATAATTTTGTCTTTTATTTCTCAGAAATATGCTTGAGAAGATGGTTGTATTTACCCTGATCACACATTATACAATACACACATGTATCAGAACATTTCATGTTAACCATAAATATGTACAGTTATTCTATGTCTGCTAAACTTTTTTTATGGTGAGAAAAATTATAGGGGAGTTGGCACCGTGATCACTAGGTTAATCCTCTGCCTGTGGCGCCGGCATCCCATATGACCACTGGGTTCTAGTCCCAGTTGCTCCTCTTCCAGTCCAGCTCTCTGCTGTGGCCCAGGAGGGCAGTGGAGGATGGCCAAGTGCTTGGGCCCCTGTACCCACATGGGAGACCAGGAGGAAGAACCTGGCTCCTGGCTTGGATTGGTGTAGTTCTGGCCATAGCAGCCATTTGGGGAGTGAACCAGCAGAAAGAAGACCTTTCTTTCTGTCTCTCTCTCTAACTCCATCTGTTAAAAAAAAAGGAGAAAAATTATAAATGAGATGAAGATTTCTTCTGAAATAAAGATATCATTCACACTCAAAAAAAGGGGATTTTCTTTCAAGATTTATTTTTTGAAAGGCAGAGAGAGAGAGAGATTTTCCCTCTGCTAGTTCACTCTCCAAATGGCTGCAGCAACTGGAGCTGGGCAGGACAGAAGCCAGGAGCCTGGAACTCCATCCAGGTTGGGTGGATCATTGTCTGCTGCGTTCCCAGGCCTTTAGCAGGGAGTGGGATCAGAAGGAAACAGCTAGGACTCAAGTCAGCACTTATGTGGGCTGCCACTCTTGCAGGCTGCAGCTTAGCAGGCTGTACCACAGCGCTGACTCCTCAAAAAGGAAATTTTTGTATTTTTTATTATTTCATTGATTTCTGCATTTTCATTTTTTTCCTCCTCTTTCAGTAACTCCTACTTTCTCTTTGCTTTTTTCCCTCTACATTTTGGTGGACTTACCTAACTTATATTTGTATTTTTCAGTCTTATGGGTGAACTTTTTTTAAAAAAAGATTTATTTATTTGAAAGGCAGAGTAATGTAGAGAGAGTAGGAGAGAGAAACGGAATCTTCCATCTGCTAGTTTATTCCCTAAATGGCCACAATGAAGCTAGGAGCCTGGAACCCCATGAAATGGCCCAGGTACTTGGACCATCTTCTGCTGTTTTCCCAGGTGTATTAGCAGGGAGCTGGATCAGAAGCAGAGCAGCTTCTCCCATATGGGGTGCCAGGGTCATGAGTGGCATCTTAACTTTCTGTACCACAATACAAGCCCCTCTATTAACTTTTAATTTCCATTCCCATATTTTTAAATTCTAAAACATTTATGCTTTTTAAAAAGTATTCATTTATTTATTTTTTAGAGATTTATTTATTTACTTGAGAGACAGAGTTAGAGACAGAGAAAGGGAGAGACAGAGAGAGGTCTTCCATCTGCTAGTTCACTCCCCAAATGGCTACAATAGCTGGAGCTGGGTCTGTTCAAAGCCAGCAGCCAGGATCTTCTTCCTGGTCTCCCACATGGGTGCAGAAGCCTCAGGAATCAAGTCACCTTCCACTATTTTCCCAGGCCAAAGCAGAGAGCTGGATTGGAAGTGGAGTAGCTGGGACGTGAACTGGCACCCAGATGGGATGCTGGCTCTGCAGGTGGAGGCCCACCAAAAACTATGCCACTGCACCAGCTCCTATTTTACAGTACTTAAAATTTAAAAAAATATAGCATCCAGTTTTTGTTTCACAAATGGAGGATCTTCATTTTTCTCTGTATTGTTTTCTGTCTGTATGTCTTCCTTTATTCTGGGTTCCTTCCTCTCTGAAGGCACCCCCCAAAATTTGTGGAAGATGAATTAAAAGATTATTTCAATTTTAAATGTAAAAAAATTGAAATTAATGCATAAGAGGATACTTCAGAGGATTCAAGGGAAATGTGTATTATGAAAGAATTATGCATGAATTTCAAAATTTGTGCAATGAAAAAACTCACCTTTTTATTCTGTTTTCATGAACTTTTAAAACAACTTACTGACTGACTCTTAAAGGCATAATGACAGAAAAGGAAAGAGAGATCTTCTGTCCCATGGGTCACTCCCTAAATTGCCACAACAGCCTGATCTAGTCCAGACTGAAGACAGGAGCCTGGAACTCCGACAGTGTTTCTTACATGAGTGGTGGAAGTTCACATACTTGGGCCAACTTCCACTGCTTTCCCAGGTGTGTTAGCAGGGAACTGGATCAGGAGTGGATCAGCTGGACTGGAATGGATAGGAGACGCAGTGTCACAAGCTGTGGCTTAACTTACTGCCCCCAATGCCAGCCCCTCAGTGAGCTTTTTGAAGCACCCCTGTATTTGTTTTGGTCTCTTCCTTTTGTGTTCTAGGTTCACCTCAAATGTCTAGTTGTCTTTGAGTCATTGTCCTTGTTAAGAATGGATCTAAAAAGAAGATGAAGAGCTGTACCTACATGGACAGGGATTGGGGTCCCTTGAACTTCACAGTAATGCCCTCAGATAAGGTCCTGGCCAACTTGTTAGGTTATATCAGTTCCTCATGGATTTGCCTATTTCATGTTTGCGCTTGTATTTGTGTTTTTTTTTTTTTTTTAATTTTGTTTTGGGGGAGGGTGTTTGGCTCATACCTGTGTGTCAGCATTCTGGTTCTTGGCCACACCCTGGAGAGTGTCACCGTTTGAAACACCCACGTTGCTTTCATCTCCTGTCATGGAGTGGTAGGAGGGAGCTGGCTGGTCATGGCGATGGATCAGCAGGCATAACTGCTGCCTTTGGGCACTTGAAATCTGTTGCCCTGTGTTCAGTTTCCGGTGATGTATCTCTACACTCAGGAGTATCTTAATGCCTCCACCTCTTTTTATTATTATTTTTTATTATTTTTTTAATTTAGAATTGTAGACAGTGAGAGAGAGAGAGACAGAGAGAAAGGTCTTTCTTCCGTTGCTTCACTCCCCAAATGGCCGCTATGGCTGGCGCTGTGCCGATCCCAAGCGCCGATCCAAAGCCAGGAGCCAGATACTTCCTCCTGGTCTCCCATGTGGGTGCAGAGGCCCAAGCACTTGGGCCATGCTCCACTGCCCTCCTGGGCCACAGCAGAGAGCTGGACTGGAAGAGGAGCAACTGGGACTAGAACCCGGCACCCATATGGGATGCTGGCGGATTAACCAAGTGAGGATTAACCAAGTGAGCCAAGGTGCTGGCCCCGATACCTCCACCTCTTGAATCTTTCCTGGTGTCTTAGTTCATAAAGCTGTTGTGCAAAATACCTGAGGCTGGGTAATTCATAAATCATAGAAATGGGTTTCTCACAGTTCTGGAGACTGGGAACCCAGGATCAAGGTGCTGGTGGATTTGGTGTCTGAGGAGGGCTGCTCTCTGCTCTGCAGAGGATGCCTCGTCTCATGGTGGAGGAGACAAAGGGCCAGCAGGCTCCCTCAAGCCATTTATCAGGCACCAGTCACCCCTGCAGACCTCTTCATGCTGTTGCATTGGGGATTATGCTTTTTTTTTTTTTTTTTTTTTTGGCAGGCAGATTTAGACAGTGAGAGAAATAGAGAGAGAGAGGTCTTCCTTCCGTTGGTTCACGCCCCATATGGCCGCTATGGCTGGCGCTGTGCTGAAGCCAGGAGCCAGGTGCTTCCTCCTGGTCTCCCATGCGGGTGCAGGACCCAAGCACTCGGGCCATCCTCCACTGCCTTTCTGGGCCACAGCAGAGAGCTGGACTGGAAAAGGAACAACAGGGACAGAATCCAGTGCCCCAACAGGGACTAGAACCCGGGGTGCCAAAACTGCAGGCAGAGGATTAGCCAAGTGAGCCATGGTGCCAGCCGGGGATTAAGCTTTGACATGAGTTTTGGAGGCACACAGATGTTCAGTCCATAGAAGCTAGGTTCTGAAACAGGAAGTGCCTGCCTCTTGTGACCTTCTTTTTCCTGGAGTTACTTAGCTTTCCACTCTTTCAGTTTTCCTTTTTTCCCACTTTCCTTACATGAAAGAATTGTAAAGAGTTGTCAAAGCAAAATTACAAAAATTGCACTCTATTTCAGATATTTGTATTTAGCAAACCAAAGTTTTTGAAATATTCCTGAGGATAATGTTCCTCTATGTTCATAAAATCCCATAGGAAGTATTGCATTAATTTAATGTGATTAAAATACTGCATTTAAATTAACTTATTGCATTTGATTGGAATGTTACTTTTGAGTGAAGTATTGCATGAATTCCAGTTTCCTGAGCACAAGCTCCCTGCCCTCATCCTGCTAGCCCTGTGACTCTGCTGGAACCTCTCGGAGGCCACAGGTGGTCTCGGCCCCTGGGTCCAGTAGACACTTTCCAGCTGTCACATTGCCTGATTGCTGCAATGTTTGAAGTGGAAGTTTTGGAGACATTATGTCTCCTGTTAATATCTGGTACACAGTCTGCTGATAGTTCTTCTTAATCTTGGCTATCTTTTCTCTACCAGTTCTTTGTGCTCAATTATCCTTCCATTTTTTTCTTGAGTGTCTTTTCTTGTTATACTACTTGCATTTCCTTTATTTTTATTTATTTATTTATTGTTTTATTTTTGACAGGAAGAGTGGACAGTAAGAGAGAGAGAGACAGAGAGAAAGGTCTTCCTTTGCCGTTGGTTCACCCTCCAATGGCTGCTGCGGCTGGCGCACCACGCTGATCCGATGGCAGGAGCCAGGTGCTTCTCCTGGTCTCCTATGGGGTGCAGGGCCCAAGCACTTGGGCCATCCTGTACTGCACTCCCTGGCCACAGCAGAGAGCTGGCCTGGAAGAGGGGCAACCGGGACTAGAACGTGGAGTGCCAGCGCCGCAAGGCAGAGGATTAGCCTGTTGAGCCACGGCGCCGGCCAACTACTTGCATTTCCTAAACTTGCCCCCTAGCAGATGGTGTGCAACTTTGGTGTGCGACTTTGTTTAGGAAAGGAGCCACAGGCATAGATCTCTGAGAACCTCCTAGGGGGTGACCAGTCCAGTCTCCTGAATCCCACCCTCCAGCAAGTGGTTGGGCAGTGATGGGAAAGAAATTTATTCCTCATGAGGAAATCCATTTTATATTTAAGGGATTCCAAAAGTCAAAGACTTCTGTACTCTTGCCCATTCTTTCTACTTTAGGACTCTGGGCCTACACAGAACAAATACTTTAACATGCCGGCCTTTGAAACACTGACTGTAGTCATTGTATTAGGCAGTTGCCATTTCCCTTCATCAATACTTATTTATTGATCATTTACTACGGAAGTTATAAACTCACTTGTTTCTGAGAGCCGAGCAGGCCCCATAAATTAGAGTAGTTAGGACAGTGAAAGATTGAAAATGGCTACAGAACCTCTGCTTTGTCTACCTTCTTGGGAGGCAATAGGGCCTAGTGAGGACTGTGGGAAACCAGAGAGCTGCAGAGAGAACACCTAATTTCCAGATGTTTACTGTATTAGGAGAATATGGAGATGTGATTCTGTATGGCAAACGTGCATGCTCACCGGTTTCATCTGGTCTGCAAGGTGGAAGTTTGGAAGACATTGTTTTACCTTCTGCAGGTGTTGTATGCTCAGGATAAGGTAAATATAAATCAGACCCAAAACCTGCCCTCAAAGGGGTTACTATGGTAGGTCACGAGAGATAGATACACAGGGATAGATTAGTTTTGGCAGGGTTTGTGGAGGAAGTAACTTTTGATGTGATCACTGAAGAGAGAACAGCATTTGGATGGGGGGAGACTGGGCTGATGTGAAGAGCAAGCTGAATGCAAAGGTGGCATGGGAATGGGGAGGTCTAGAGATCAAACGAGGAGAGACAAATTTGGGATCTCCTTTGTGTCTGGAAAAGGAGATTCATTCATGATAAAGGAGGTGATGGGAAATGTGATAGATAGGGCGTACTGCAGTAGATTCATGAAGGACCCTGAACAGTCTAAGGAGTGTACTGTTTTTTTTTTCTTTTTTTTTTGTTGTTGTTTTCTTTTGTAGAATAGAGTCGTAGTTAGCATGTTGCTTTAGGAAAATTAACCTGGCAGTGCTGAATAAGGTGGGATCTGGGAGACACTGAGAGCCAGCTTTGCAGGTTAGTGCCAGAGACTCAGTCAAGACTGCAGCTGTGGGCTGGCGCCATGGTTAATCCTCCACCTGCACCACCAGCATCCCTGTTGCTCTTCTTCCAGTCCAGCTCTCTGCTGTGGCCTGGGAAGGCAGTGGAGCATGGCCCAGGTGTTTGGGCCCCTGCACCTGTGTGAGAGATCAGGAAGAGGTGCCTCGTTCCTGGCTTCTGATCGGTGCAGTGCTTGCTGAAGCGGCCATTTGGGGGGTGAACCAATGGAAGGAAGACCTTTCTCTCTGTCTCTCTCTCACTGTCTAACTCTGTCTTCCAAATTAAAAAAAAAAGACTGCAGCTGCTGTCGGAGCAGTAGAAGAGTTGGAGTGACACAAGAGCAATTTCTGAGACGCAATCCACATAGCTGCAGTGATTAGTTCCATGGAGCTGGGGACAGGAAGCAATGGTTAGAGGGGTGGCAAGGGGTGGAGCTCCCAGGGCTGGACTGCATTCTGGGTCCTGTCACATTCTGCTAATGCACTGGACATGGATGGGGCTTCAGAAAGTTCATGAGAAATGTCTACTATGTAAAAACTGTGCTTGGATTCCAAAATACTTTTGACCACAAATAGACTTCCCTTTAATTCAATTTTCTCCATGAATCTTTTGAAGTACCCTGATACTTTGAGGCAGCAGAATGCATCCTAATAGGGAGTGGAACTGAGCAATGCATTCCAGGAGTGACCTGACAAGACCCTTGGTCCTGTTGTCTCTCTCTTTTTTCTTTTTAAAGATTTATTTTATTTATTTGAAAGACAGAGTTACAGAGAGAGGTAGAGACAGAGAGAGAGGTCTTCCATCTGTTGGTTCACTCCCCAGATGGCTGCAACGGCTGGAGCTGCGCTGATCCAAAGCCAGGAGCCAGGAGCTTCCTCTGGGTCTCCCACACTGGTGCAGGCACCCAAGGACTTGGGCCATCTTCAGCTGCTTTCCCAGGCCATAGCAGAAAGCTGGATCAGAAGAGGAGCAGCCGGGACTAGAACCGTTGCCCATATGGGATGCTGGTGCTTCAGGCCAGGGCTTTAACCTGCTGAGCCACAGTGCTGGCCCCCTGTTGTCTCCTTGAGTGTGGAGAAGTCTGTGAAGGTTGCCACATTTGTCATTTAAATCCAGACAGACAGATGCATCATTGTACCCAGGAATCTTTAACATTCAATATACACAGGTAAATTATGTCTGCAGTGGTATAGACAATAACATAAGCATAAAAATATAATTGGAGTAGTCCCCTTTTCCATAGGGGATATGTTCCAAGACCCTAGGAGATGCCTAAAACCTTGGATAATATAGAACCCTTTAGGTTCTATGTTTTTTTCCTACACATACACACTTATGATAAAATTTAATTTATAAATTAGGCACTGTAAGAGATCAGCAGCAATAACTTACAATGAAATAGAATATTATAGTGATACAGTATATTAGAAGTTATGTGAATGTGTCCTCTCTTACTCTGGAATTTTCCATTTAATATTTTCAGACTCGAGTTGACTACAGGTAAGTGAAACTGTGGAATAAAGGAGATTTGCTGTGTAGAATTCTGACTTGAGTGGTTTGATATGTAAGTAGAGACAAAGTATTGCAAGCTAGCACAACAGAAAGTCATTACAGTGTTGTCAAGCATAATGACATTAAAAAAAGTAACTGTGTATCTGTCTGTCTCAGAGACACATAGTGGGAATACACACACACACACACACACACACACACACACAGAGAGAGAGAGAGAGAGAGAGATACAGAGAGAGTTCCCATCCACTGGTTCATACCTCAGATGCCCACAATGGCCAGGGCTGGGTGAGAGTTGAAGTTGGAAGCTGAGAACTCAGTATGGGTCTCTCACATGGGGAACTAGAACACACATCATTAGAGTTATCACTGTTGCCTTCCAGGGTGTGCATTATCAGTAAGCTGGAATTAGGATCTAGAGCTGGGACTTGAACCTAGGTCCTCCGATGTGGGATGCAGACATCTTAGCTGCTAGGCCAAATGCTGCCCTGGTAATGGCATTTTTAATGGGCCATGGGTACAGAAGAAATAGCTAATCAGAATAGGTCATCTGGGCCCTTCATTGTAACTTATTTTAGAAACTTTAATTAGGAAATTTTACCTCTGGGTCTTTGTGGTTCTTAATACTAAATTTAGGCTTGATGATGATGATTATAAATCACACCCTCTTTCTCAAAAACATGACAAGATTTTACAGTGTTTCTTAACAACCCTGCTGATTAAAAATGAAATTGTCAAATGCATCTTAAAATTATTTTTACTGAAGAGGCTAAGTAGTTTTTTGTTTATGCGAACTTTCAGAGTTGAATTTCTTTATGATTATATCCTTTTTTGTTTCCTAAATTTTGAGGTCTTGAATTACCTGGACTGTTGCTTTTCTGTGCTTTACCTTGTTTTACCTGGCCCACCCTCCATACTGTTGCTGTGGTCTCTACCCTATGATCTGAAGGTAACTATTCCTTTTTCCTGGCTTCGGATCAGCGCGATGTGCCACAGTGCGCCAGCCATTGGGGGGTGAACCAACAGATAAAAAAGGGAAGACCTTTCTCTCTGTCTCTCTCACTGTCTACTCTGCCTGTCAAAAAATTTATTTATTTACTCATTTGAAATATATTTTTAAGATTTATTTATTTATTTGAAAGTCAGAGTTACAAAGAGAGAAGAAAGGCAGAGAGAGAGGTCTTCCATCCGCAGGTTCAGTCCTCAGATGGCCGCAACGGCTGGAACTGCGCCAATCCGAAGCCAGGAGCCAGGAACTTCTTCCGGGTTTCCCACGCAAGTGCAGGGGCCTAAGGACTTGGGCCATCTTCAGTTGCTTTCCCAGGCCATAGTAGAGAGTTGGATTGGAAGAGGAGCAGCCCAGACCAGAACTGGCGCCCATATGGGCTGCTGGCACTTCAGGCCAGGGCGTTAACCCACTGCGCCACAGCACTGGCTCCTTAAAGATATCTTTTATTTATTTAAAAGGCAGAGTGATAGAGAGAGAGAGATTAGGGAGAGAGAAAGAGAGAGAGAGAGAGAAACTTCCCTCTGCTAGTTCACTCCCCAAATGGCTGCCACGGCCAGGGCTGGGCCAGGCTGAAATTGAGAGCCTGGAACTCCATCCAGTTATTCCACACGGGTGGCAAGGTTCCAGGTACTTGGGCCATCTTCATCCCAGGTGCAGCAGTGGTGAGCTAGACAAGAGCAGAGCAGCTGGGACTCAAATTGGTGCTCATATGGGATGCTGGTGTAGCAGATGGTGTCTTAACTTGCTGTACCACCATGCTGGCCCAATTTATTTATTTTAAAGGCAGAATAACAGAGAGGGAGATACATAGGAAGAAAGAAAGATAGATAGATAGACAGATAAATAGGTAGATAGATACCTTCCATCCACTGATTAATTCCCCCAAATGACTGCAACAGCCAGGCCTGAGCCAGGTGGAATTGTGAGCCAGGAATTCCATCCTCATCTCCCACATGGGCGGCAGGGGCCCAAGGACTTGGGTCATCACCTGCTGCTTTCCCACACCCATTACCTGGATGTTGGACAGGAAGTCGAGCACCTGGGACTCAAGCCAGCACTCTGATACAGGATGCCGGCGTTGCAGGCAGTGACTTAACATGCTGTGCCACAACACTGGCCCCAATATTTAAATACGGAATAAAACTGTCAGCTAAAAGCTGAAGACAGTATAGAAAAAGGATGTTTTCTTCTAAGACTTCAAATATTTTTTTAAAAAAACCTCTAATTAGTACTATTTTTGGAATATTTAAAAATGCACTTGAGTTATGCTGAGGTTATACAATCCTTGAGTCTAAGAATGAACTATTTGGGCCTTTGGATCGTGCTGGAAACTGTATGGGATACTTGTGCTGGCTTCCTTTCGTGTTGGCAATCAGGCTCCAGCAGGCTGTCCCCTGGCCTTGCCTTCTGTGTCTAGGCTATGATAATAGCTTCCTAGCTGGCCAGGTCTGTCTTTCATAATTTCACTGTGTGTACAGACACTGCATAGCATTGGAAATCCAAATCTGATCATGTTAGCACCCTGCAGGCTAAAGTCCAGCTCCCAGGCACAGGGTTCTAGTCTCCTGATGCTCCTATGATGATCCTGCCTTTGACCCTTGGCAACTTCTCAGTTTTTCTTTTGGAACACAGCTGTGCTGTTGTTTCCCTCTGGGTCTGTAGATCTCATTTCTTTTCTCTCCTTTTTCTGAGTGCACTTCCTCCTTTCTCTTGCTTACTCTTCACCACTCTGTGCAGTGTCGTCTTCTCTGAAGATTCTCCCCTTGATTTTCTGATCCTCACTCGTTTTTTGACCTGGTCCTTGCTAAGAGCCCTCCCTCTCCTGTGCTTCCCTTTACTGCTCCTTGTGCACTCTGTTTAGACTCTTCCATGTCCTTCCTTGAGCACTGGGAACGCCTGGCCAGCCATGAAACTGGATTCTCTTCATCTATATATGTGTCAATCTCAGCATGTGTGTGTTGAACTCAAATGGGGAAGAGTAAGCCTTGAATTATGTGCTAAACTGGTTTTCAGCAAAGCACTCTAGAAGCTTAGATTTAGGTAAGTGTATATGTACCAAGTCCCTATGGAGCCCGCAGGTTTTGCAGGAGCTTCCTGGGGGCTGGGAAGTTCTTTTTTATGTCTCATAAGCATAATGGCCATGCCTGTTACAGAACATTTAAGGAAATGGAAGCAGAGGCAATGGAATCAGTTAGTGAATGTTTCACAAGTTCTTTATTCTAAAAATCCCACATGTCATCAGTAGGAGTTTCATTATAATTTTATGGAAACTAATGATGTCAAAATTAATATGGTTGCCCTGTAGTAAACAAGTACCATTCAGAAAAATTTGATATTCATAAATGTGGGAAATTTCCTTATAATATATATCCATATATGCCATAAAAAGGGAGAATACTACCACAAGAGGATGTTGCCAGATGAATAAAGCAGAATTGATATTTATTTTTCGTATGTGAACACCATCATTCTTAGGAGATGAACAGGTAATGCTTTACCTGGCATCTCAAGAAACTCTGAACTCAGTATTCTGCCATTTTTTATGGCTTTGCACAGTTGCATGATTGTAGTGTGGTTTAACTTTGGATTATTCATCTGCAGCAAAAGTGAAAGGTACCCAGCACCTGTTATGTGTCTGAAAGCCAGCTCTTTGTCATCTCTTCCTGGAGGAGCAGGCCTGGGCAAAATGCTTTCTTTTTCTGTTCATTTCAACCTTAGAGGGTATGACATCTATGAAAAGATTGTTGTTTAATTATCATTTATTGAGCACAGTGACGTCACAGCTAATAAACCTGCCACTTGAAGAGCAAGTAATATTCCTCAATATTTGGTCATCATGAACGGCTGAATTTACATTTCATCCAAATGGGATTTAAGATCCATGAGGCCAGAGAATTTTGTCTAAAATCAATGTATCCTATGCACTTAATATAGTCCCTGGCATAGTACAATAGATAGTGGGAAAAAATCTGTAGATGGGGATCCCTTTGGGACTTGAACTTCCTATCCAAACCTGGATCTGTGCAGTCTGATCCAAGGGGTTAAATGTATGTGCTGTATTCCTTTTAAACTAAATGCTTCATTGCTGTTACACACATACTGGACATTGGTCATGTGCAGAGTGTGGTTTTTCACATTTTATTTTTTGAGATTTTGTTTTTACTTATTTGAAAGGCAGAGTTACAGAGAGAGAGAGGGAGAGATAGAAAGACACCATCCATCTGCTGGTTCACTCTCCAGATGGTTGCAATGGCTAGGACTGTGTCAGGCTGAAGGCAGGAGCTTCATCTGGGTCTCTCATGTGGGTAGAAGTTGTCCAAGTGCTTGGACCTTCTGCTGCGGCTTTCCCTTGCTAAGATGCTTAGCAGGGAGCTGAATCAGAAGCAGAGCAGCTGGGATTTGAACCTCCACTCTGATATGGGATGCGGTGTCATAGTCAGCAGCTTACCCCTCTACACCACAATCCTGGCCTCCTAGGGTAGTGTTTTGAAGTTTGATCTCTTTCTGGTCCTCTGAAATCACTGTCAAGTCAAAGACCAGTTGTGATAATCATTGTAACAAAATGTTGTCCAATGGCTCTGTGACAGTTTGAGAAATTGTGTGAGTGTGTGTGTTTGTGTGTGTGTTTGTGTGTGTGTGTTCTGAATGTATGTGGATGAAGGAGTTTTGGGGAAAGATTTAAAAAAACCCCACTCCCATATCCTGTGTGCTTTCTTTCAGCATACTCCTCTCCTTTTCGTTAGCAGCAGGGGGCAGAGCCTCCTCTAAGACAGTTTTCTCCCCTTCTTTTCTAAGTCCAGTTTACGGAATTCACCCCTGAAGCTTTGGATCAAGTTACTGCTGTGCCTGTGAGAGGCATTTGCTAGTTCTGATGGTGCAGGCAGGGCTGCAGCGTGAAATTTCAGATCATCTTTCCCCCTCTGCCTTTTGGTTTGGACGATGGGGTACGCAGCAGGTAGAGTCATGGCTCCCTTCCTCGGTTTTACTTTAGACCAAGGTAGGGCAGCCAAGGAAAAGAGTGGCGCTCTGTTGGAAATGAAAACATCTCAGACATTCTCAGATCCACAGCAGGGATGTTTATCCAGCAGGAAAGTGGAGTAAGCGTGCACTGCAGACATGAGTGTCTGTAAACCTTTTTGATCTATGTCTTTAAAAACTTTTGAGGTGTCCTGGGCAAGAAGATGAAGTGTGGTGCTCCAAGGAAGAATGGACGTTTAGAAAGTCCGGGTCTGTAGCTCACATTCACCCGTTCTGAAACTTGAGTCAGAAGACTGGGACGTGGGTCAGAAGATTAAAAGTTCCAGGCTGTGCCCTGGGCTTGCCAGCTGGGTGACGGGGCAGGTCACGCTTGGCCCCTCTTGGCCCACTTTTCCCCCCTGTCTGCAGATTAGATGTGTGACCTGAATCATGCCACGCACGGGGAAGGACATGCCAATTGTGTGGAGTCTTTTTTCTAACGTCCCTGCACCTCACCTCCCTTCCCCTTGATGTGAGGTTTATCCAGCTGAAAAATTAAAGCCGTTTCTTGCTGCAGGTGCCGTTTTTTCACTTAGAGCTGGAGTTGTAGGGCACCTTTAGCCTGGACTTGGCTTTCATTTTGTGTGACAGCTGATTTCTCCACCGGGGTCTGTGTTTTTCCTGTTCTTCATCCTAATTTATGGTCTCTGGTTGTATTGTAAGTATCTTGATACAAGCAATGTAAAATCTTTTGAGAGCAAGTTAATCAATCAAGAACTAACCTAACAGATAAATATTGCTGCACCAGTTTGCTTTCTGTTCCTTTGAGTGTTAGGGCAAGAATGGACAACCAAACTGTCTCCTTCCAAAGAGCTATTTGGGCTCTGTTACTTGCTTGTCAAAGTCAACCCTAATAGGAACAATAATTCACATTTGAGTGGGAGTGATGGTGAGTTTTGTTAGCTCCTTCATCAAAAATAACCTCAACTTCTTAGCTGAAGCTGTTTACAGTTGGGAGTTGCTACAGGAAAAATGCCCTGAATTAAATGACCATTATTTGAAACTGGATATTTGTAATGCCATTTATTTCAAGTTTTTCCATATGTTATTGAAGAGTGCTCATAGAAAGTATTTTATTACTCCAGGGCAGGTTCTTGTGTAAATGTATTTTGTGTCATCTTTTAGAGTGGCCTGGTTTGGGCCAGTCTTCTGGGTCACATCCAAAAATGGGAAACAGAGACAGGGCCCTGTGGGACTGATGTCAGTATTTTGAATGTTGTTAATATTTTTTCACAGTTTTGTCTTTTTTGCATTGCATGTGATGCTGAATGGTTGTCTCTTTTATTATAAGTCTGAGTTTATTGTTGAATGCTTACATTCATTTATATACCTGTTATCTATTTAAGAACTTCCTGCTGTGCAAAGATAGTTTCAATTTATTGATAGGTTTTTAGCAAATTATTGGTTGGTCTGAGACTCAAGCCATATTCTTTTTTTGTAAGTTTATGTTCTTCTACTTGAAGGGCAGACAGGAAAGAGAGAGATCTTTCACACACTGGTCCACTCTCCAAATGGGCTGAAGCCAGAAATGCCATCTAGGTCTCTTATATGGGTGGCAGGGGCCCAAGCACTTGAACCATAATTTGCTGCCTGTGGGGACCCATGGATAGGCCTGCCATGGGACCCCCCATGCTGAGCTTGGCTTATAGCAGTAATGTGGATGTAGCAGCTGATTGAACTTTCCATTTAGCTGAGGATCGTGGAAAAACAACAAGATGGCGCTGATGCCCTGCCTGCTGCGTGACTCCACAGCTGAGCATGATCAAGTGCTGGATTGGAGAACTCTGTGCATGGACTGTGATTGAATGACTGTGGTTGGTTGAATTCGGTGTATAAGCAGACCGCGGGAGAAGGAGCACGCTCGCCAGCTTTCCCCCTTAAGGAGCGTGCGCGCCATCTCTCCCCCTTCTCCCGGTCCCCCACTCTTTTTCCTACTCCTTCTAAGTAAAAGTCTTTTGAAGACGGATTAACTGCGAGCAGCGTCGTTCCTTTTGCGGCCGAAGGAGCTGACAGCTGCCTTCTTGGATGCATTAGCAGGAAGCAGAATTGGAAGTTGATGTAGCCAGGACTTGAACTTGTACCCTAACGTGGGTGCCAGTACCCTAAAAGATGTTGTAATTCGTTGCACCATAAGGCCTGCTCCTGAGTCCATATTATTGTCTCTTAATCAAGGCTATTCAGGGAGCAATTTGTTTTCCCATTTACTGGAAGACTAAACACATATAAGGGGTTAAGAACCGTATCACTCAGCCAAACCCAGATAAGTAAATGTAGGTGTGAGCATTTGGCCTAACAGTTAAGATACCAGTTAGGACTCCTGCATCCCTGATCAGAGTACCTGGGTTTGAGTCCCTGCTCTGGCTCCTGAGTCAGATTCCTGCCAATCCAGACCTTTTAAGTATCTTGATACATGCAACATAAAATCCTTTTGAGAGCAAGTTAATGTTAATGAGCAGTGAGGGCTCAGTGGATTCCTGCCACTCAGATGGGATACGTGGACTGAGTTCCCAACTCCTGAATTCTCTCTCTAGGTCTCTTATATGGGTGGCAGGGGCCCAAGCACTTGAACCATAATTTGCTGCCTGTGGGGACCCATGGATAGGCCTGCCATGGGACCCCCCATGCTGAGCTTGGCTTATAGCAGTAATGTGGATGTAGCAGCTGATTGAACTTTCCATCTAGCTGAGGATCTTGGTAAACAACAAGATGGCGCTGATGCCCTGCCTGCTGCGTGACTCCACAGCTGAGCATGATCAAGTGCTAGCTGTTGCAGGCATTTAGGGAATGAAACAGAGATGTTAGCTCTGTCTGTCTGTCTGCCTCTTGAATAAATAAATAAATGTAAACAAATAAATAAACATATCCTAGTCATGATGTATCGCTCATTTTAGCTTTGTGAATTTAATCTTTAGAGCTCATGGGAGCTAGTTGGCAAAAGAAAGGTCACTAACGTTTATAATGTTCTGCTGATAAATTTGTGAATGTAATTCAGTGAAATTTATTTTCTTTTTCAGTTCTGTCGGGAGGACCGTTGCCTCAGGGGCATGAATTTGAATTGTATGAAGTTAGATTTCACTGGGGAAGAGAAAACCAGCGCGGTTCTGAGCACACGGTTAATTTCAAAGCGTTTCCCATGGAGGTAAAATAACGAATCATCTTGTAAAAATTTTTGCTGTCCAAGTAAAGTGTTTAGAGATTTACTGAAAAGGGTTTAGTTTAAAAGCAGATGAGCAGCTCATGAATTTTATAAGTTTAGGCTAAGATTAAAAAAAAAAAGTCCTTTCTGAAATGTAAGCTTGGGGCACCAGCTGAAGTTTCCCTTCTAGTTTAATGGCTTGGAGTGTGAACATGAGCAATTGGCCGTAAAGGCAATCTGTACTATTAAGCTTCCTCTTACTCTTATGACTGTTGTAAAATTCTGCTGCCTGTGCAAATTCAGTAGGTGCTATGAATAGGTGATGAGCTGAAAACTAGTAACTGTTGGAGAAATCTCAGTAGTGATTAAAAGCTTTTTAAAATTAGCAGGTTGGTTTTATTTACCCTGAACCATTGCAGGGAGAGAAAGAGAGGATTTTTGGAGAGTGATTCTCTTGGCCAGGACTCCCTCCCTATATGCCTTCTTGATGAACTGTTAGCTGTCCTTTCTTCACCAGCCAGTTGTTATCTGTGTCTCCTGTGGACTTTTTCCGAGTTCCTTTCCCAGAAAGAATTCATTTGTCCCTTGCTGTGTTCCCAGGATAGTTGCTAGTTTGCTGCCAAAGCACAAAATGGTCTGTGCTATGGGCTAGTGAAGAGAGGGTCTACTTTTATTTTTTTTAAGATTTATTTTATTTATATGAAAGTCAGAGTTGTACAGAGAGAGGAGAGACAGAGAGATCTTCCATCCTCTGGTTCACTCCCCAATTGGCCACAATGGCTGGAGCTACTCCAATCCGAAGCCAGGAGCCAGGAGCTTCCTCCAGGTCTCCCACACTGGTTCAGGGACCCAAGGACTTGGGCCATCTTGTACTGCTTTCCCAGGCCATAGCAGAGAGCTGGATCAGAAGTGGAACAGCCAGGACTTGAACCGATGCCCATATGGGATGCTGGCAATGAAGGCGGCAGCTTTACCCCCTATGCCACAGCACCGCCCACCAGGGTCTACCTTTCATTGTACTTTTGACCCTCATCACTCAGTACACGGCCAGGAACATTGTGCACAGTGTTGGTGTCTTCTGTGTTGGTGAAGTAGAGGGGCTGCCCCTGGCTGCTCAGGCCTTGCTTATGTTTCTTTCCATGAAGAACTCAGTGTTCCCAGGAAGTCATCCTTTGGTGGCATGTCGAGTGTATTTGGCGGCTGCTGGGATGCCAGCCTTCTGTCTCTGCCATTACCAGCCATGCATTACCTACTTAATGTTACATACAGAATTGTCGTGGCTGAAGTTCATTTCTGGAACTGTGCAGTGACTGGAAATCACGACTGTAATTTTATGTAAATGCGAGGTGTACTCTCAAGGATTACATTGAAACGTTTCTCAGCATGAATTTAATCACAATATTTAAAAAACTCATTTGGAAGCTCATGATATCCCTGTCTTTTAAAAAAGGCTGACCATCAAAGTGATGTGTTCAGTGTTTTAAGGACAGAGCAGGGAAAGTGGAACCAAGAAGATGACTTACGCAATGGTGTGGACAGTAGAAGATGGTGCCTAGTCTACTGCCACACCACCCTGAACATGCCTGATCTCATCTGATCTCAGAAGCTAAGCAGGGTCAGGCCTGGTTAGTACTTGGATGGGGAAAGATGGAACCTAAAAGGCCTTAGTGGGGAAGGTGTTCCCGCATTGCCTTCCAAGGAGCTGTTTCCTCCATGCATAGAAGCATCTCTCATTTCCACTGCCTTAAAGTAGTGGCTCTGGCGGCTGCCCTATTCTCAGACAGCTGGAGAAGGATGAGTTCATGGAAGGGTGTGTCAAAGAGGAGAGGGGACAGAAAATTGCAAATCGCAAGGAGGTGGGCAGGGGGGGAGTCAGGGCATGCTCTGGATGGTTAGGCCTCGTCCTGTTGTAGTTGCTGGTTTGGAAGGCTGTGTCGTCACTGGGTCTCACTCGATCCTCACAAGAGCACCATAGGAATCAAATGTTTATGGAGAGATGGGCGTCACTGGGTGGGCCAGAGCTTCAGGATGAGACTCCAGTGGCTCTGCTGGTGACACACAGGACTTACAGCTGTGGGGAGGTTTGATTCCTTCCAGGCTGTCAGTTATCTGAGCTCTTCACTCTGCAGTCACATAGCGTTTCCCCTCCAGATGTTCAGACTGGTCTGGCTACCTAGTAGTGTTTTACCTGCTGCAGTCCATTAAGCACAGGCAGGGGTTGGTTTCCATGGGAGACTACGTTTTGGTGGTGAGATTTTGTTTCTGCAGAAATATTTATATATTTAGGATAATGGAATTACTGAGTATAATTTTTTTTCCCAAATAAGTGATGAATGATGCTTACTATTCTTTGTTATCCCAGCTCACCTCTGACCCGATCGCAGAGAACATACTTCCATGAGTGCTCCGAGAGCTGTGTCTGCTGGAGGGTGTAGGTGTATGGGTGAGAATTAGAGGGAGGTCCCTGTGCTGTGGGAAGCTGTGGATACTAAGCTGGGTTTTAAGGAGGGGAGTGCTGCTGTGGCAGGGCGAAGTAGGGGAGGGGACTCCCTGTGGAAGAATACTGTTGGAGAGGAACAGGTCAACCAATTCAGTCTTAGGTAGATAAGACAGACAGGAGGTCATGGCCAGTGAGGCAGTGGTGAGTAGGGGGGCCAGCTACCCTTTGGGGTACATTATTTTTTTTTCAGTTTTTCTTTTGAACACTACATAATTGAGGGAAATCCAAATAACATATCCATGCCCCTGTTTCATTGTGTTGATTTCACTTACAGTTAAAGGCATGGTTTGTTAAACAAATACTATAAACAAATATTTACTGTGTCTATTGCTTGTTGACACAGAGGAATGGCTTTCTGCAGGAATCCATCAATGCTTTTCCCCTTGACTTTAAAAAAAAAAATGTATGTATTTATTTGAAAGTCAGAGAGAGAGAGAGAGAGAGAGAGAGAAACATCTTCCACTACTGGTTTACTCCCCAAATGGCCACAACAAAGCGAGGAGTCATGTGGATGCAGGAGCCCAAGCACTTGGGCCTTCCATGGCTGCTTTCCCAGGCACATTAGCAGGGAGCTGGATCAAAGCAGAGCAATTGGGTCTCCAACTGGCATCCATACAGGACGCTGGCCTTGCAGGTGGCAGCTTCACTTGCTATGCCACAGTGCCTGCCCCACCTTGACTATTTAAAATGATAAACACGTGTATAACAATGACTCTGAATGTATTTTTGATATTACAGTAGCACTGACACTGCTTTAAAAATTAACACAATCTGTGACTGTGAACAATTTCGGCAGCAGTTCCTTCAACTAACAAGATGGCTAAAGAGTGCCATTTGGTTTTTCCTCTTGAGATCTTTCTTTTTCAGAAGCACACATGCCTCTACCACCATCTGATACTTCTCACCATGCTGTCATCTTGTGAACTTGAATTCTGGGGGCCAGTGTTGTGTCACAGCAGGATAAGCTGCCATTTGTGATGCTGGAATCACATGTGGCAATGTCAGGTGGAGTCTGGCTACTCCACTTTTGATCCAGCTTTTTGCTAATTGCTTGGCAGGGCAGTGGATGATAGCCCAAGTACTCGGGTATCTGTCACCTAAGTGTGAGGCCAGGATGGCTCCTGGTTTTGGTCTGGCTCAGTTCTGGCTGATGTGGCCATTTGAGGGAGGGAACTAGTGGATGGAAGATCACTGTCTCTGTCTTTCAAGAAATGAAATAGTTAATTTTTAAATTTTACATAATTTTATTTATTTATCCCTAGAAACCTTTTATTTAAGGTATGCAAACTTGATGCATTTCGTAAATGCAATTTTAAGAACACAGTGATACTAACCACTGCACCCACACTCCCACTCTTCTTCCTCCTCTCCTCTCTCTCCTAATTGCATTCTTGTTTTTTATTAAGATATATTTTAATTAACTTTATACACATAAGATTAACCCTACACTAAGTAAAGAGTTCAACAAATAGTATAAAAAAACCCGTTCCTTAACAGTTGAGAAAAGGGCTGTTCAAAGTCATCACATCTCAAAGTGTCAATTTCATTTCTATAGATTACCTTTTAGGCACACTATTAGTTACCACAGATCAGGAAGAACATCCGGTATTTGTCTTTTTAGGACTGGCTTATTTCACTCAGTATAATGTTTTCCAGTTGCATGCATTTTGTTGCAAATGACAGGATTTCATTTTTTGAAATCTCTGTATAGTATTCCATGGTGTACATATCCCATAAATTTTTTACCCAACTGAAGAGTTGATGGACATCTGGGTTGATTGCAATACCTGAGCTATTGTGAATTGAGCTGCAATAACCATGGGGGTACAGATAACTCTTTCATATGCTGATTTCATTTCCTTTGGGTAAAGTCCTAGGAGTGGGATGGCTGAGTCATAGGATCAGTCTATATTCAGATTTCTGAGGTATCTCAATACTGTCTTCCACTGTGGCTGCACTGGTTTACATTCCCACCAGCAGTGATTTAGGGTCCTTTTCCCCTATATCTTCACCAGCATCTGTTGTTTGTTGATTTCTGTATGAAAGCCATTCTAACTGGGGTGAGGTGAAACCTCATAGTGGCTTTGGTTTGCATTTCCCTGAAGGCTACTGATCCTGAACATTTTTTCAAGTGTCTGTTGGCCATTTGAGTTTCCTCATTTGAAATGTGCCTATTCAAGTCCTTTGAGCATCTCTTAACTGGGCTGTTTGTTTTATTTTTGTTGAGTTTCTTGAGCTCTTTATATATTCTGGATATTACTCCTTTATCAGTTGCATAATTTGCAAATATTTTGTCCCATTCTGTCAGTTGCCTCTTCACATTGCTGAGTGTTTTGCAGTGCAGAGGCTTCTCAATTTGATGTAATACCATTTTGGCTTTGATTGCCTGTGCCTCTGGGGTCTTTTCCAAGAACTCTTTGCCTATACCAATGTCTTGCAGAGTTCCCCCAATGTTGTCTAATAATTTGATGGTATCAGGTTGTAAATTTAAGTCTTTAATTCATTTTGAATGGATTTTTGTGTAGGGTGTAAGGTAAGGGTCTTGTTTCATACTTCTGCTTATGGAGATGCAATTTTCCCAGCACCATTTGTTAAAGAGACTGTCCTTGCTCCAGGGATTGCTTTTAGCTTCTTTGTCAAAGATAAGTTGGTTGTAGATATGTGGATTGCTTTCTGGAGTTTCTATTCTGTTCCATTGGTCTATACATCTGTTTTTGAACCAGTAGCAGGCTGTTTTGATTATAACTGCCCTGTAGTATGTCTTTTTTTTTAAAAGATTTATTTATTTATTTGAAAGTCAGAGTCACACAGAGAGGAGGAGAGGAGAGGAGAGGAGAGGAGAGGAGAGGAGAGGAGAGGAGAGGAGAGGAGAGGAGAGGAGAGGAGAGGAGAGGAGAGGAGAGAGAAAGGTCTTCCTTGCGTTGGTTCACTCCCCAATTGGCCCTAATGGTTGGAGCTGCGCTGATCCGAAGCCAGGAGCCAGGAGCCTCCTCCAGATCTCCCACAGGAAAAATCTGGTATTGTGATGCTTCCAGCTTTGTTTTTGTTGTATAAGTTTGCTTCAGTTATTCGAGGTCTCCTGTGCTTTCATATGAATTTCAGCATCATTTTTTCTAGATCTGAGAAGAATATCATTTATTAATTAATGAAATAAATGAATCTTAAAAAAATAAATGAATCTTGAATTCTGCTATAAATACTCTAAATAAATGATGGTTCCTTAGTAAGAAAAAAAATAGTGCTGCGTTTTTCCTACTGTTGTTTGAAAACATAACAGATGTCCGCATACTTAATATATTACTTGGAAGGTCTGGATTGCATTTAGCAGCTGGAATTCTTTTATTTAGTTTGTGTGTATATGTTGCATTGTGGTATTTCATCAAGACATTAACAGGAATAAACAGTTGTTGATTTAAGATGAGTTTGATATCCACTAAAATTAATTTTTATCTGTTCTTCTGGCAGCTGTGGGAGCCTTTTATTTTCTTTGAACATCATTATTTGCTTTAACTCATGGAGCCCTACTTTATGCTACATGAACTTTGCCATTTTGTTAGCACTAATGTGCTCTGTGAATATACTATGCTACTGCAAATATTTATTCTATTTGCATTAAATTTTATTATACATCTAGGAGTTCTGGGTTTAGGCTCTAAGCTCACCTTCAATGTTCAGGCTGTGTATTTTATTTTCACAGTTTGTCTGTGGACATCATCTTTTTGCTGCTTCAACATAGACTGGTTCTGCAATCTGTATAATTCTCTGTAAATTATGGTTGACATTTATACATAAATAGCTACTCTAATAATTCTTGGGGATAGTTCTTTCAAGGCATTTAGATTTTATGCTAGATCAATAAAGTAAAATTTTATTTTATTTAAGATTTATTTTATTTATTTGAGAGGCAGAGAGACACATGGAGAAGGAAAGACAGAGAGGGAGGGAGGGTGGGAGACAGAACAAGAAAGGGAGAGAGAGAGAGAGAGAGAGAGAGAGATCTCTTCCATCTGCTGGTTCACTCCTCAAACATGCCTGGGCCAGGCCAAAGGCAGCAACCTAGCACTCCATTTGGTCACAGTGAACTCCACATAGGTGGCAAGTTCCAAGTCCTTAGACCATCTTCCACTGCTTTCTCAGTCCATTAGCAGGGAGCTGGATTGGAAACTGAGCAGCCTGTACTTGAACCAGTGCTCCAGGATGAGATGCTATGTAGCAAGAGATGGCTTAACTTCTTGTGTCGTGATCTTGGCCCACAAGTAAAATTTTAAAAAGCATTGAAAGACCAACCACACAGCCGGGTTTTAATATTTCTGAATATGAACGTGTCTTGATCTCTGCTATCACAATTATTCAATAAATGGATTTGCAGTAGCTAGATGTAGACAGGGTATGGTCTGAGAAGAAACCCTCGATGATTTAACTTTCAGAAACTCACCACCATCTGTTTGTCTCATCTCACTGCAGATACTTGACAGTGTTGTCAGGGTGGGGCACTGATCCTGCCACACACCAGCAGAGGTCGGGTGTGGTGAGTGACTTTCTTCCCTCCAGACCTAAGGACTTAAGCTTGACTGGCCCAAAAAGAGATCCATTTGTATGGTAGGACCAACCCTTATCTTTCCTTATACTGTGTTTAAAGAGAGGCCATTTCTCTGTGTACTCTGAAAGGGCTCCTTGATAATTGAGCCACATGCCAGCTGTTTAGGGGGAATTGAGTGCATTAGGTAAACAGAAGAAAATGTTCATTGTGCAGAGCAGGATTCTGCAATTGTCAAGAGTCCAGGCCTTGGTTGCAAAGAGGCCACCAAAAATAGTGTGAAGATTGTATCTCATAACCACAGTGCACTGCTGATCCTAAATATTGTACCTGCACACCGCCCTGCCCTGCCGTATGTTAGGTTTCTTCTTTTCAGGGAAATGGGAGTCGCTCCCTGATAAGTGTCCTCTGGTGAAAAGGACTGGAACTTTAGGGCTGCTGCAATTGTAGTTATAATTTGGACAGAGGTTGTTTTGGAGGAAAAAAAGGAATGGCCACATTTAAGACTGATGCTGAAAGAAACGATTTGCAAATTGAACTTGTTATTGTGACCAGCAAAAAAGAACAGCTTGTCTCAAAACATAATAATTGTTATGATTATTCGGTACTCTGGCATCTCCTACAGGGCTAGCACAATTAGCAGATGAAGGAGTTAACACTTTTGCATGGTCTTTGCAGTGGTCATAATTAGAGAAACTCCTCACATCTAAAAAAATAAAAGAAAAATGTTATGTTTCTTGAATTCTAATAACATGTTCATTTTTACTCCATAAAAACATAGTTCCTGCTTTGATTCATGATGTTTTTTTTTCATTTATTAAAATGTATTCTGTGCAGAGACTGCACAGGTTACTGAATAGAAAATAAATTGTAACATTAAGCAAATAGAAATGTTCTTTCAGCTGTACCGCGTGATGGAGCAATCGTGTGTTCCCACTCCTAATGGAAGTGCCCAAGGCTGGCTTGACCTTTGAGTCCTCATTATGAAACTACTTTTGATTTTGTATTTGTAAGTGTTTCTTTCAATAGCTTATTCTTTCAGTTGTTTGAAGATACAGAAAAGGTGTTTTGGGAAACTAAATTTGAAAGAAGCATTTATACTACAACTGACTTTATGCTATAAGGCACATTTATAGAAAAATTAAAGATGAGTCCCTGAAAATCAGTAGGGTAGATGGTTGTTGCTTATAAACTTGCAGCAAGCAGGAGCTGTTTGTTTATTTAATTATAATGTTTTATGTTTATTTATTTTTGCCTACCTGAAAGGCAGAGCAACACACACACACACACACACACACACACACAATGAGAGAGAAGAGAGAAACAGAGAGAGAAAGAGGGAAGAGAGAGATTTTCTATTTACTGGTTTCATCCCTAAATCTCACAACAACCAGGGCTGGGCCAGGACAAAGCCAGGAGCCTGGAACTCCTTCTCAAACTCTCACATGGGTGATAGGTGCTTAAGTACTTGAGCCATCACTACCTACCTCCCAGGATGCATTAATAAGGAGCTGGACCATTGGAAGCAGAGGAACCAGGTTTCAAACTGACACTGTGCCATGGCATACAAGTTTCTCAAGCAGTGGCTTAACCCACTGTGCCATAACACTAGTGCCCAGAAAGTATGTTTTTTAATTAATTAATTAATTTGAAAGAGAGCAAGAGAGAGTACTTCCATCAACTGGTTCACTTCCCAAGTGGATGTAACTGTCAAGATTGGGCTGGGCCAGGCCAAACCAGGAGCCTGAAAATCCACCTGGGTCTCCTTTGTGGGTAGCAGGGGCCCAAGTACTGGGGTCATCTTCCTGTTTTTCCAGGCACATTAGAAGGTGGATTGGAAGTGGAGCTGCCCAAACTGAAACCAGTGCTTCAGGGGCAGCTTAACTTGTTGAGCTATAAGTCGGCCCTCCCAGAAAGTGTTTTAAATTCAGTTCTAACTTCTAAATCCTACAGTAAAACACATCTTCTCTCAATAAGCCTTCAGCTGATAGAGTCTAACTTGAATATATAGTCTGCAGTTGGTGGCCATCTCTAAACAACTCCTATCCATCCATCCATTCATTCCATTTCATGGGAACCTACTAGGAACCTACTGTTCACGCCTTGGATGAGTTGCAAAGGAGACAACAACAATGAGTGCAGTAGACACTTCAGGGAGTTCTTCATACAGTGGGAGAGTCCAAATGCAGTGCATGTGATTCGTCTCTTCCCTGTTTTCCTAAATGGATGAATCTTTAGAAGATTGTGGCATTGAAAAGACTTCACCCCCTTCAGCCTTATCTGTGCAGTGTGCCAATTCCACCCACTGGAAGCTAATTAGAGGAGGATTTTTCAGGTCATTTATTAAAATGCAGATATGCTATTTGAAATGGAAATGAGCATCAACTGCACATGTGAAGGGCGGTATGCCAGGATGACCCTGTTACAGGTTGTTGTAGGCGAGATTAACTTCAGTGACCTGACACAGAATCAGTGAGACACAGTTTAGGAAAGATCTCGTGATGGGGAAACCTGAAGAGAGATACTGGTTCTAGAAAGCTGCTAAAGAACATGGTGCAGTGTGTGCGTGCATGCGTGCCACACCGTGAGAACAGTGGGCAGTGTGGGAAGGAGTCAGGTGGAGGAACCTGGGTTTGAATGCATGATCTGCGATCTTGGGCACGCTGTTCCTCTCCATAACAAAGGCTCAAAGATAGACAGAGGGTGGCAGAGAGCAGACCCTCTGTGTTTCCTGTGGTTGGGAAGACGAGAGGACCTCAAAAGAGTGGCTGTGGCTGTGGTGAAAACAACCCAAGGGGAACAGAAAACGATTTGCTTCTACAAATAAAAAATGCAAAGTATGAATGGAGTAAAAAGTTGGAACCTCTTTCCCCTTGAAGATGTCCTCTCCCCTTTTTAGTTGAATGTATTGTCTTTTAGAAGTCTAATCAATATGACACTTCCTGGCCATTTTTCCTGACACATCTTTTTCTTATGCTTATACGTTGAGTGTACAGAATTTAGATTATCAGCTCATTTCATAGTGAGAACAAATATTGGCAGGTGGAAGATAATTGGGCAGTGGTATGATGAAATTTCTCTTTGAGTCCCAGGATATTGAGATTTTTTTTAAAGCTCTGTAAAACCATATAAATATACACACGCCCACACATACACATATATATGTACAATACATATAATGCATTATTATATGTGCAATACATATGATGTTTATATGTATACAATACATATATATGTATAATACATGTTATATATATATTTTGATATTTAAGAGTGACAGCTTAAAATGGCATGGGGCTGTTAGTGAGGTAATTGTGCTCTTCCCACTGCTGTGCTATGGCTGAAGATATTTTCTTTTAGCTTTCCCAGGGGTGCGCACATTAGAATTTCATGATGGGATACTGTAACAATATACCCTGAGTTCTTGGCTGGTCCGCGTGCAGTGGTGTTTACAACAATATACCCTGAGTTCTTTAGGCAGCTGGGCTTTTTTTGTGGCAAGGTTCGCTAGGAGGCAGCCTGCTCTGTTGGTGTGAATTATTAGTTAGGGAGCACTTCCTTCGGATTCCAGCTCACCATGGTTTTTGCTGACTTCTGTGTGTTTGTTTAACTTCATTTTTCCTTCATTTGTACATCAGCATAAGAAAATTGTACCTACCCTTATGAAACTTAAGGAGACGCTGTAAAAATTGATAGCGTCATGATGGCAGCACCATACGCTGTGTTTCATGTGGGTGGTGAAAATTATTTTAAACAAAATAGGGTATTCCCTTGAAGTGCTTTTGAAAAGCACTTTAATACCATAGTAAGGTCTACCAGATGTAAATGTTACTTTGGGCGATATAGTTTGTTTTGGTAGCTTAGAGTCTTTAAAATGAAAAGAAAAATAGAAACTGGCATTTAAAATTATCAAATGAAAACAGCAAATATAGAAGGAAGACGTTTATTCTAAGACCTGACCATGATGAAGGGTGCCCCCCCAAACTAATGTCTTTATTTGGGGACCCAAAAGCAGGGACATTATCTAAACCCAGCTTAACCGATCACTTATGCCTCTGGATGAGAGAGTTTATCGAGTAGAAGCAAACCCATTTATTTGGCTCCAGTGTAGATGTTTTTCTCGTGAATGTTCCTGGGAACTCTACAGTGGTGGGTTCTCTGGGGGCAGCCAGTAAAGAGCTCTGAAGAAATTAGGAAACAAGGATCCTCGGAGTCGCCAGGTGAACGGAGCACGATGTCTGCTGTGGATGGAGCTAGGCTCGAGGCAGAGCTGAGCTGAGAGAGCAAAGTGTCCAGAGTTAGGCAGAGGGGGTGACACGGATGGTTAGAGGCAGTGGTTGGGGGCAGTGTCTGGGAAGGAGGAGTGAGGTCAGGGAGGATTTATTTGCTCCCAGAGTAGCTGGGATTTCACCGCAGTTTACAGAGGGAGGAGTGGAGAGGAAGGCCACCTTTGTTTAGGGAAATCCCTCTTTAGAGACTGGGATCAGGGAAGAGGCGTTTCCTGTTTCTGGAAGCGAAGCCTCACAGCCCTCCCAGTTACCCAGTAGAACGGCAGGCACAGGACACCTCTGGGAATCAGGAAGGAAATCCTGTTTCCTTTTGTTGCAGATCTGTTCTTTTTAACCACCTGGGAACTCAGATGGCCCTTTTTGCTGTGTTGTTCCTAGGATTGTCAACAGAGTTTTCCGCTTTCTAAAAGAATTGGGGGGGAGGGGACAAGCAGGGATTTTAAATCATCTCAGGCTTTAGTTTTGCTCCCTTTCCCCCCAGAATTTACTTAGGTGGGGTTTTACCTAATTCACCAGCTCAGACTATGCAGGTCACTGTTTGAGCCATGGATATAACTAAGGGTGGCTTATGGATAATTCACTTTTCAAAAACCATGACCAATCCACTCCTGTCCGGGGCTTAAATCCCTAATCCTCTTCTGAATTTGGGTTGTACAGCAGTGGGGTTGGTTTGCAATGAATTTTAAACCCAAATATTACTTATCCACCTTGTTGTAGAGAACGAACAAATATTACAGATTTTTATCAGTGGGCATTGTGCCTAATGAACTTCTCAGCTCTGCCATGCTTTAACTGCACTCCCTATCTCCCTGTTTTCTAGCTGTGCTAGAGCTTGACTATATGAAGGGTTTCTATGTTCGGGCAGTTTCATGGGTCACAGAGGAGTGAAGTCTGTACCATTATTTGTGGCCTGTTAGACCTTCCTCTGCTGAGATCCACTGGACTGTAGTTCCTTTTCTTCCAGGGACCCTTTTCCTCTCTGGAGAATGAGAAGGAAAGTAGTAACCCTAAACAGGCTTATCTTTTAATTCCATTTTTAAAAAAGATGTATTTATTTATTTGAAAGGTAGAGTGAGAGTCAGAGGGAGAGACAGAGAGAAACACAGAGCGAGATCTTCCATCTGCTGGTTCACTCCCCAAATGGTCACTATAGCGGGGGCTGGGCCAGGCCGAAGTCAGGAGCCAGGAGCTTCTTCTGGGTCTCCCACATGGGTGGCAGGGGCCCAGGAATTGGCTGATTTCCCAGATACATTAGCAGGAAGCTGGATCTGAAGCAGAGCAGTAGGAACTTAAACCAGTGCTTGACTATGGGCTGCACATGCGGAAGGCTGGTGCTGTGCCACAATGCCAGCCCCTCCCACAAATTTTTTGAAGTACCCTTCTCTTAACTGAATTCTGACTTTTAGTTAGCAAACGTTTATTAACTGTGTTTAGAGTGAAACCTTGTGAAAAACATACAATGTAAGAAAACAGCATTTGTTTTTAATAAATCTATAGTTGGGAAAAGTGGAAGTAGAGAGAAACCTGGAAAACAGTAGGATTGCAGGGTTAAATAACAGTGGGAATCAAATCACATGGAGGAAGCAACTACTGTGTATTTGCTGCTGTGGTTGGCGCTGAGTGCACAACAATGAATGGGAAATAATCTAGGCCTCAAAATGGTTCACCTTCCCCTCCTGGTGGCAGACATAAGAAGAATGACTGATGTCTGCAGATAGCTTCAGGGGCATGGGATCCACAGGGGAACACAAATCATGGAAAAATGGACTTCTGCAGGACTCAGAGAAGACCATAGACAGAAATGGATATTGGAGCCGGGCCTTGACGATGGAGCAATTTTCTGGATAAACAGAGGTGGAGGAGGCTACTCAAGTAGCATGAGCCAGGGCAGAAGTTCTGATCAGTCCCGTTGTGTGGCCAAGGACACTGGGTGGCCCTGTAGGCTTCTGCAGCCAGGTGGGGAGAGCTGGACTCCTGCTTGAGAATTAGACCCCACCTTCTTGAGACAACATGGATCCACTAGAAGTTTTCAGTAGGAAGAGGCTGAAGGTGTCAAAGGCTAAAGGAGGGGGCGAGAATCAGGGATGAGGGGAAACAGAGACATGGATGGAAACAGGAGGTGGGTGTGAGAGGGACAGCAGAGAACAAAAGCATAGGTCTGATGAGTGAATAGACAAGGCCAGTAGACTGAGAAATGGCCCTAACACAATAGTTATTACTGGGCTGGAAACATTGCAATGATGGTACAATTAAAGACTGAGTATCCCAAATCTGAAATGCTTGAGGCCAGAAATATTTTGGAATGTTTGGATTTTTTTCATATTTGCATAGATGTAATATCTTGGGACTGGAACCCAAGTCTCAACACAGATTTCGTTATTGTTTTGTATATACCTTATACAAATAGGCTGAAGGTAACTTTATGGAATATTTTAAAGTATTTTGTGCATGAAACAGAGTTTCCTGGTGTGGAAACTTGTACTTGTGGTATCATGTTGGTGATCACAGTTTGGGATTTTTTGGAATATTCCAGATTTTGGATTTCTGCATTAGACATACTCAACCTGACAGAAGGAAAAAGGCATCAGAAAGTGCAGTGTAGAGGTGCTAGGAAGCTGATGAGTTTGGGTTCCTACTGTGTTACTGATGGTATCATTTCATCCTGTTGCTTTGAGTGTTCCTTTGAATCTCAACCCGTTTTAGATGAAGCAAAAGTTGTAGTAGGCTTTCAGGTTCTTTGAAAGGTTAGAAAGGGCCTTTAGGTGTCAGTGGAGTGAAGGGAGAAAAACATTTGAAGCTTATTCTTTAATTTGAGTCTTCATTAGAGCCGTGTTCATCTTTCTCCACACAGTATGAGTGGATGGAACCAAGAATGACTAGATTTTAGTTTTTATTTGTTGTTAATTGGAGTTGATTTATATTCATATAGGGGAAAATTTCTTCACCTTTCTTTAGTCTAAGCTCTTCATTGATCTTCATAATGGAGATATGAATGTACTTGAAAAAGTTCGTGGGAAATGGAATTAAAAAATAATGTACATTTTCCAGGAACTTGTTGAAGAATCCTTGCACATTTTGCTGTTGGGGTTTTTTAGGCAATGTTCAGCAGCTCCTCGCCTTCCTGGTGGAGTTTTCTGGGGGGGGGGTCTTTGTGACTGTAGCAGTTTGCTGTTGTCAATTGCTTTTCTTTGGCTCGCTCTTTATCTGTGATTTCTTTCCCATTGCACACGTTTTTTAAATTTTAATTTACTTATTTGAGAGTCAGACAGACACACACACACAGGTATACACACACACACAGTTTTCATGTGTTGGTTCACTCCTTAATTGCCTGCAGTAGAGCCAGGGCTGGTCTGTGACTGAAGCAGGGAACCAGGAGCTCAATCTAGATCTCCTATGTGAGTGGCAGGAACCCAAGTACCTGAGCCATTATCATGCCTTCCAGGGTTTGCAGGAAGCTAGAGTCAGGAGCTGGAGACAGGAATCAAACCCAGGTGCCCAAATATGAGATCTGGGAATCTTAAATGCCATGCCAAGAGTCCACCCCCTATTTTATTTATTTGTTTTTAAAGATTTATTTATTTGAAAGGCAGAGTTATAAAAAGAGAGAGGTACAGACAGATCTTTTATTTGATGATTCACTTCCCAAATGGCTGCAACAGTTGAGGCTGGGCTGATTTGAATCCGGGTTTCCCACTTGGGTGCAGGGGCCCAAGGAATTGGGCCATCTTCCACTGCTTCCCCAGGTGCATTATCAGGGAGTTGGCTTTGAAGCAGATCAGCTGGCACCCATATGGGATGCTGGCACCACAGGCAGTGGCTTTACCTGTTATGCCACAGTGCCAGTCCCTCCTCTATATCATTTTTCAACATACATAGATATCCATATTCTGTTAGTATACCTAAGGGATCTCTTAACTTTCTGTATTTTTATGAATTTTAAAAAATAGTGGGGCTGCTGCTGTGGCATAGCAGGTAAAGCAGTTGCCTGCTATGTTGGAATTCCATATAGGCACTGGTTTGAGTCCCAGCTGCTCCACTTCTGACCTAGCACACTGTTATGACCTGGGAAAGCAGTAGAAGATGGTCCAACTGTTTGGGCCTTTGCACCCTCATGGGAGACCCAGAAGAAGCTCCTGGTTTTTGTTTTTTTTTTGTTTGTTTGTTTGTTTTGACAGGCAGAGTTAGACAGTGAGAGAGAGAGAGAGAGAGAGACAGAGGGAAAGGTCTTCCTTCTGTTGGTTCATCCCCCAAATGGCCGCTACGGCTGGCATGCTGCGCTGATTTGAAGCCAGGAGCTAGATGCTTCCTCCTAGTCTCCCATGCAGGTGCAGGGCCCAAGCACTTGGGCCATCCTCCACTGCATTCCCGGGCCACAGCAGAGAGCTGGACTGGAAGAGGGGCAACCGGGACAGAATCCGGCACCCCAATCAGGACTAGAACCCGGGGTGCTGGCGCCGCAGGTGGAGGATTAGGCAAGTGAGCTGCAGTGCCGGCCGAAGCTTCTGGTTTTGAATCAGCCCAGCTCCGACAATTGTGGTCATTTGAGAAGTGAACCAGTGGATGGAAGACCTCTCTCTCTCTCTCTCTCTCTCTCTCTCTCTCTCTGCCTTGGCCTCTCTGTAGCTCTGCTTTTCAAATGAATAAACAAATCTTTAAAAAAACACAAACAACAGAAAATATAAAGAATATTGACTGTGAAAGTAACAAGTGAATATGTATCAAATTGCATTCATGGTGGTCAGCACTGTGGCGTGATGGTTAAAGCAGCTGCCCTCAAGGCCAGCATCTCATGTGGGCAATGGTTTGAGTCTTAGCTGCTCCATTTCTGATCCAGCTGCTTGCTAATGCTCCTGGGAAAGCAGAAGAAGATGGTCTGAGTCTTGGGCCCCTGCATCCACATAGGAGACTTGGATGAAGCTCCTGGCTCTTGACTTTGGCCAAGCCCAGTCCTAGATGCTGTGACTGTTTGAGGAGTAAACCCACAGACGGAAGACTCTCTCTTTTTCTCTCCCTCTCTGTAACTCTGCCTTTCAAATAAATACAATAAACTTAAGAAAAACCCCTCAATTTATTATTATTATTATTATTATTTATCACTTCACATAAAGGAGGTTCTTGTCAATCATGGGCTACATGTATGATGATAGTTCCAAGATATTATATTGTCTAAGGACATCGTAGCTGTTTTAGTTTGTCTGCATACATTTTGTGACGTTCACCTAACACTGAAATCACCTAATTATGCCTTTCTCAGAACATATCCCTGTCATTAAGTGACACATGTGCTGTTGTGTAAGATGATATTCTACATTTATTTGTATCTAAATGTTTCTAGTCTTATTTTGACTTGGATGAATAACTCAGTTTTGTGCAAGCAATGCAGACATTTATTTTATATTGCTATCATTTGTCTTATTGGCATTACCAATCTGGGATGAGCTAAAGCCTTTGGAGAACTCAACTTCTGCTTCTAGATTCCAGTTAAATCTGAGCTCTCCTTGTAGGAAGAAATATGCATGGTTGCTTGTGTCTAGTTTCAGAAGCATTGAAATTGTATCTTTTATTGAGTAAATAATGAGTTGTATGGGGAGCAAAGATTTGAGAGAATGGCAGAAGACTTTGCCTTGCCTTTTTCTTCCAACCTTCTTTTTGGGCCAGCCAAATACTATAATTTATTCTTTTCAAACAACATGCAGTGAGCATGCAAGTCATTGCATGTGTGGATTGAGCTTTTGAGTGTGCAGTTGGGAGTACATGATAGTGGATGCCAAGGGAGAAAGGACGTCGGAGGAAAGTCCTCAAGGTCAAATGACTATGCTGATTTGAGATTGATGACACTTTTATGAATCAAACCCAAAGATAAACTCTGGAAATTTCCATATTTGCAGGTTTGGTATGACTTTTAAGAAAATTTCAATTCCTGGCATACAGTGGGCTGTATGTAGACACAAACAAGTAGGTGAAAGAAGAGATGGGAAAAAGCCAAGCAGAGGGTCAAGTACTTAGGACATCATCATACAAAGGATGTGAAGAGATCTCTCCTTTATGTGAAGAGATTACTGTAAACTGGTTTTATTTCTTAAGATTTATTTTATTTATTTGAAAGCAGGGGACAGAGATGTCCTCTTGCACTGTGGGACTTGACCTGACTGTCTCCTCCCTCTGGAACACTTTACCCCCAGATGGCCACGTGACTTGCTCCTTCAGCATCCTGGGTCTCTGTCATACATCACATAATCAGTACAGCTCACTTACTTTAACTTTCCTTTACCTACTTGGAGTCTGATTCCTCCTCCTCTAATTTTCCTCCTTAACTTTGTATAGTAATTTTGTTATATATATGTGTGTATATAGTTACTTACTTATACATATATGTTGTATATGTATAAGTATATGAATGTAACTTTTAAGAGTCAATTTTAGCTAAGATTTATAGGATCTGGAAATTAAGTAGCTGGAGATAAATTCAGAATGGCTGGTGCAGAACCAAAAATGGAAACTCTTCTTAGATATCAGATTTTCTTTGAGAAGCTGTGCTTTGGTCCCTGTACCATGTATATGTTGTATTTGACCAGGAGCAGTGTGGCATTACTGTACAACATCTTGCTGTGAAGACATTTTCATTGATTCACTAAGTATTTATCGAGCCCCTACTATGTAGGTTCCAAACAGTTTTGGTACGAGGGACACATCAGTGAAAAAATGTGCAAAAATCACTTCTCTGTGTGTGAAATTATTTTCTAGTGAAGCATAAAGTATTTATTTATGAGGTTATGATGGCCTTTAGGAAATTGTTGGTGAAAATCAGGTGTGATGATCTGGTCAGCTGAAATGGGACGATGGCCTTCAGAAAGAAAAGGAAAGGGGCTTCAGAGACACGGTGGCTTGAGAAGAATTTCCTATTCAGAGCTTCCTGGAGGTTCTGACTGTTTGGAGATGAGGGGAAATGGGGAGGTTTTGATTGCTCTGAGATTTGCGCCTTGGTAACTGGAAGAAGGCTGGAGACCTTAAGGAATGACAGAAAAGGGGAGGTGTTTTGGTAGAAAATTATGGTGTAAAATTTGGTAAGTTTTGAATGTGACAGCTGCCATTTGTCCATGATGGTACTGAACTTGCAGATTTTGTGACTCAAAAGAGAGGTCAGAGATGGGGTGTATTGCAGAAGCAGATATTTACATATTCATCTGTTAAACCTGATTTTCAGTAAATGTTACTATAAGGACACCCAGTGTCTTTTCTTTATCCAGTGTCATGGGGTAACAGTTGTAATTTTCATTTCATATTCTGTCCCCAGTACTTATTGCTGTCACAAAAATATGTGATGTTCCCAACTAAGCCCAATCATGCAGTGCTTTATCAAAGGGACATTATAGTCCTGATCTTAGCTAGTGCCCATTTCACATTCCTAGTTTACATCTTAAGATTGTTGCTATAATAGTAGCATATGCTGTCCTTATCTGCTTCAGTAATCAGTGCATTCTTGACATTTATGAAGCTAATCACAATTAAAAATTACTACTAATAAAATAGCTTAATGATTAGGAAATATTGATATGAGTATAAGAGACTTGGGATTAGATGTTTTACTCTCAAAATGGTTTTAGCTGATGATACATTTTATGGTCAGTGATGAGTGGCTTGCATTCTTCATCTCTTTATTTTTTGGCATATTATAAAATGATGATACAGAAAATGACTTCTAGTGTGTTTTTATGAAAAGTTCTAGTGCAGAGCAAAAAGCTCAATCCTTGTCTATTCTTAAACACATCTTTCTTTTCAAGAGATGTTACATTTTTTAGAAAGATTTGTTTATTTATTTGAAGAGTTTCAGACACACAGACAGGAGAGAGGGAGAGGAAGAAACAGATCTTCATTTGTTGGTTCATTCTCCATGTGGCCATGTCATGGTCAAGCTGAATCCAGGAGCCAGGAACTCCATACTGGTCTCCTACTTGGTTGGCAAGTACCCAAGCACTTGAACCATCTTTATCTGCTTTCCCAGGCACATTAGCAGGGAGCTAGATTGGAAGCAGAGCAACTGGGGCTTCAGCCAGTGCTCCAATGGATTGACAGCATGGAAAGCAGCAGCTTAACTTGCTATGCCATAGTGATGGGCCCCACTGTAGTCTAAATTGGTGATCTCAACAAAAAACTGACACTCTTCATCCTTTCTTCCTCTAGCCATAGGCAAACACTAATCAGTTTTGTGTCTATAAATTTGTGTGTTCTGAATACTTCATATAAATGGAATCATGCAATGTGTGGCCTTTGTTGACTGTGTTCTTTCACTTAGCATAGGTTCATTCAGGGTTCATTCTTACATGCTGTAACGTGTATCAGAACTGCATTCCTCCTTATTGCTAGAAAGTATTCTATTGTACAGATATGCTTTGTTTTGTTTATCCATTCATCAACTGGATATTTGGTTTGTTTCCACTTTTTGATTATTATGAATGATGTAGCTATGAACATCTGTGTACAAGTTTTTTTTTTTTTTGGTGTGTGTGTGTGTGTGTGTGTGTGTGTGTGTAGGAATATATTTTTATTTCTCTTGGGTGTATACCTAGGAGTTCAATTTCTGGGTCATTTGCTAACCCAATGTTTAGAAATTGCTCATCCATTTTCTAAAGTGACTGTACCATTTTGCAGTCCCACCATCTGTGTATCTATGTTCCAGTTTCTCCACATCCTGGCCAGCACTTGTTACTTCCTATCTTTTGCCATTCTAGCAGGTGTGAAATGACTTCTACTTGTGATTTTGATTCACATTTCCCTGATTGTTAATCATATTGAACATCTTTTCATGTGTTTATAGGTCATTCATTTCTGTTGAAATTGTTAGCCAACCTGAAAAGATGAGTAATTTGTCTTTTCATTGAATTATAAAAATTCTTTATTCTGGATAAAACTACTTTATCAAACATATGATTTTCAAGTATTTTCTCTGATTCTGTTGGTTATCCTTTCACTTCTTGTTGGTGTTTGACGTGTGAAAATTCTTGGTTTTCGTGAAGTTACATTTATCTACTTTTTTCTCTTATTTGTTATGCTCTTGAGGTCTCTATTTCTTAACGTGTAATTCCTATAGATAATGTATGTGCAGAAAATTGCCAACATCACAAATGTATAATTCATGCATTTTCACAGAGTGACTATACCTATGAAGTCAGCATTCAGATTAATGGACAGAACAGAGCCAATATACCAGAGGCACCCTTCATGGATCCTCCAAGTTACCCCCAATCTTGACATTTGGCACCATAGATAACTTTTGATTGACTTGGGACTACATGTAAATTAGATCCTGGAGTACACATTATTTTATGTCTAGCATTGTTTCCATTCAACATTGTTTAGAGATTCATCTGTGTTATAGTATGTACTTTCTTAATGAACTTTTTAATGTCTGGTATTCTATTATGTGAATTTTCTACAGTATGTTCATTGATAGGCATTTAGATGGCATTCAGGTCCAGTCTACTAAAATAGAGCTTTTATAAATATTTTGGACTTGAGGTTAATGTATACATAGAATTAGGCATAGTTTGTTCTAATGTATACTACTGCATTGTTAACCAAATAGTTGTCCAATCCATGTTACTCCAAGTTTTATGAATCAAGAAGAATTAGGGAGCATTTTCCCAGAAGTCCTCCTAACCTACCCAGTAGCAGAATTGTCATCATGTGGCATTAGCAAGAATTTCTCTACTTGCAGGCTCCTAAAACAGTTATTTCAAAGGAAATACTAAAGCAGTAACAATTTTAGTCTAATCAAGATTCACCTTGTGAGGTTGAGGATGAATCTAGCATTACTGTAAGCACTTGGCCTCCTGATACATAAATGTATCAGGGCTTCTGTTGACATGGACAGAAGAGGAGAGGGATCGTTGGTGGGTAGAAGCCCACTGTGTATACCTAAAGTAGGAACATCCAAGTAAACCAATGGAGGTCTAGCTGAAAAAGCGACTTTTACTCCACAAGATTTCTCTTCTGGAATTATTGTTTCTTTAAAATTTTTATTTTTATTCATTTGAAATGGAGAGAGTGAGAGATAGAGATTTTTTCTATCTGCTGGTTCACTCCCCAAATGCCTGCGACGGTCAGGTATGGGTCAGACCAAAGCCGGAAGCTCAAAACTAAGTCAGGGTCTCTTGCCTGCGTGGCAAGGATCCATCTACTTGAGCCATCATGTGCTGCCTCACAGGTGTGCATCAGTAGGAACCTGGATAGGAAGTGGAGCTGGGACTGGAACACAAGGACTGTGCCATGGGATGCAGATTTCAAGGGGTATCTTAACAATGTGTCAAATGCCTGTCCCTGGAATTATTTAGAGAACTACCTGGATTTTGTTTTTCAGAGTAGCTAAATATAGTGAGTGCTCAACAAACATTTTCTATACTGATTATATTTTTCCTATTCTAACTTGCATATTTACACCATATTTTCCTTGGGCCTACCACGTTTATTTTTCTTCATCACACCTTATTGAAAATGCTCTCTGAAGTGGTCACTAAAAAGTGGATCCTATCTTCCCACAAAACAGTGTTTTTTATTAAATTTTCATTTGTGTTAAAGGCTTAATAGCAGGCTAATTAGAAATTTATAACTGTACTGTGTAAAAGCAAGGATAATAAAATAACTGCATACCTGTACAACAACTTTGGGTGGCAGAATTGTCTTCTGAGTTACATTACTGTACGGCAAGGCAGGCCCTTGGTTCCCTGAGAAGCCCATCTCAGTGAGCACGTACAGCTTTACTGTCAAAGTACAGCTTTGCTCATTGCTGCATTGCATATGTCTGAAGCAAATATATCTATAATAAAAACTTTTTCTAAAACAGTACCATCATGCATTGTTCAGTGACAGGGACACACTTTGAGAAACAGGTTGCTAGCCAGCTTCCTCTGTGTGAACATCATAGGTGCAGTAATATATGCCTAGATAGTATAAGTCAGTCACTCCACATGGCCTCTTGCTACAATCAAGAGACACAGTAAATACTGTATGTATGACATGTAACATGACATATTGTTTTATAGTCAACTCTTTTTATAAGCAGCAGTATTTTCTAAAATAACAATAAAAGTGTGTTATAGTAAATACACAAAGAATTGTCAAGTATTAGCACTGTACATAATCAAGTATTATTCACTGTACATAATTTTGTGTGCTGCACTTTTACATGACTGGCAATGCTGTAGATTTGTTTACACCAGCATCACCACAAAAAAGTGAGTAATGCCTTGTGCTATGACATCATGATGGCTAAGACATCACTAACCAATAGGAGTTTTCAGCTCTTTTATAATCCTTTGGGGCCACTGTCATCCATTGTTGACCCAAACGTCATCATGCAATGCAATCATGATGACTGTTTCTATCATTTGAATTTACTTAGGTTTTATAAGAATGATTTGGATAGCTGAGAAGGTACAGCATTGATTAGTGCAGCATATGTACTAAGTAAACAACACTGACTGTGAGAAGCAGAGGGAGGTCCAGACTCCAGCCAGTCCTGGAGAAATAGGCCCAGGGGTAGGAAGATGGGGAGTGAGCCCTGTCCTCACTTCCTGACTGTTGGTCCCATGTCTGCTCTCTGAACATTTTGAGCGTTCTCATCATTGAAGATGATTCACTTCAGATTATAGACAAAACACAATCATCTTCTTTTAGAATTTGTGCTGTGTCAATGCGAGCTGTACAAAATTGAAGTGCATTGCCATATAAATGTGGGTAAAATTATCCATCTAAATTATTGTGCTTCTTCCATTTCATGCTCAGTGATGTCTTTCTTGTTCTTAATTGACTTTTCTTTTTTTCAAAAAAAAATTTATTTACATAGAGGACCTGAATGGCCATTTTTATACTCGGGCTATTTTGGTGCAAGTTCCACTTCAGTCAAGGAGAGTGATTCTTAGCTTGTCACAAGGAAAGTGGACTCTGTTTTAGGTCAGTGTTATCTTAAAATCCAATGTTTTAGAATTTTCTTTTTTTTTCTTTCTTTCTTTCTTTTTTTTTTTTTTTTTTTACAGGCAGAGTGGACAGTGAGAGAGAGAGACAGAGAGAAAGGTCTTCCTTTGCCGTTGGTTCACCCTCCAATGGCTGCCGCGGTTGGCGCGCTGCGGCCGGCGCACCGCGCTCGTCCGATGGCAGGAGCCAGGAGCCAGGTGCTTTTCTTGGTCTCCCCATGGGGTGCAGGGCCCAAGCACCTGGGCCATCCTCCACTGCACTCCTGGGCCACAGCAGAGGGCTGGCCTGGAAGAGGGGCAACCGGGACAGAATCCGGTGCCCCGACCGGGACTAGAACCCGGTGTGCCGGCGCCGCAAGGCGGAGGATTAGCCTGTTGAGCCACGGCGCCGGCCCTAGAATTTTCTTTAAAAGAGTACATTTTTGTTTACTTATTTACTTGAAAGCCAGAGAGTGGAAACTAGCATGTGATATATATGTGTGTGTGTGTGTGTGTGTGTGTGTGTGTGTGTGTGTGTGTGTGTGTATAGTATGTCTTTAACTGTTGGGGCTGGAATGGGAGCATAGGAACCCAATCCACATCTCCCAGGTATGTGGCAGGACCCAATTAACTTGAGCCATCATTTGCTGTTCCCCCCTGCCTATTCTGTGAGTGTGCTTTAGTTAAAAGCTGAAGTCAGGACAGGAGCCAGGACTTGAATACAGGCACTCTGATTTGGGATGTTGGTGTCCCGAGGAGTGCCTTAACCACTACACCAAGCACTCATGGCCTTTAAAAATGTTTGACTTGTGTTTGGTTGTGTATTGCACTGCTGCTGTATTAGCAGGAAAGTCTTCACTAATCTTAGGAAGCGTAGTTGCCTTGAACTAATGTTAGAAATACCTTCAATGTGATTTACAGCAAGTTTGTGAAAGAATGAGTCTTTGTGCAACTCTCTTGAGCAACAGGTGAGTTGTATTAACTTATTGTGTTTTTAAAGTAAATTGCAAAACTTATATAAATAAGGAAGTTCTTTGTGGGAAAAGCATAGGTGTAGACTTTTGTAGAGCCTTTTGCCTTTAAGATTAGAGCAAGATTAAAATTAAGCCTAGTGCTTAATTTTGTGTTCCCCACTGAAGAACCTGCATTTGATACCTGGCTCTGGCTCTTGACTCCAGGTTTCTGCTAATGCAGACCTGGGAGGCTGCATCTAATAAGTAGCTCAAGTTGCTGGAGTCCTACCACCCAAATATGGGAGACCTGGGTTGAGTTCCTGGCTCCTGGCTTTGACCCTAGCCAAACCCTGGCTCCTGTGAGCACTTCGGGAGTAAGCCAGTGATTGGGAGTGCTGTCTTCCTATCTGTCCTTCTCTCTCTTCCTTTGCCTCTTAATAAATAAATTTTTAAATGATGTGAAAATAGGGTATCCTCTTTCACTTTCATTTAGTTGTAGAGAAAAAAAATCCCCGTGTTCCTGGAGAGCGGTTTTGGTAAAATTATATTGTATATGGCTCTATGTATACACTTATTTGCTTAGCCTAATTTCAGTCATCTTACAGTAGTTTGAAGATACAGAGTGTTTTGGAAGGTTTTATATCTTTTCTACTTTATCAAGGCTATGGGGTTGATGGAAGATGAATGTTACCACAATCCCCAGTGGAATGGTGGAAACAATGCCAATTCCTAGGAAGAGCATCTTTGTGCCAGGCACATGCCATATCTTGCTTGATCATAAAACTGTCTCTTAGAGGTAGATATTCTTACATCTGTTTTTCAGCTGAGTAATTAAGTCTAGAAGCCTTAGGGAAGTTGCCCAGGGTTACTTAGGAGGGCTGAGATTTGAACCAAGTCCTCATCTCTTTCCTCTCCACTCTGTGCTTCTCATCTTTGTGAGTTTTGCTGTAGATAATTATAATTCAAAAAGTGGAAAACTCTGAATCCGCTGTGTTAACAGACAAGTACCTCTTCAGGGATAATGGGAATTAAAATGGAATGAAAAATATTTTCAGATAAATGCATTTTATTTTAAGTTGTAATATTTTGAATCCTGTAATTGGATTCTTAAAAATATTGTTCCTGAAAATTATGTTATTAGGCAATGTATTAGGTATATAAAGTTAAAATGTGGAAACTGACAATGGTGTTTCGAGGAATGAAATTGTGCTGATTTTAAATCCAATTAAAATTGCTTTCTAAGCATTATTACTTAAAAGAGCTCATTACTATAATTGTTATTGCCTGCATACCTGAGGCAGGTAATACCTAGTAAACCAAATTTTCCACAATTACAAAGAATATAGAAAGGCATATTCTTGTAGTGGGCTGGGTGTTAAGGGATTTGGACTATGCTGTGGACCGCAAGGATCCTCAGGTGAGCAAATCTGCACTGATGACTGCAAGGTGGAACGGAGATTTGAGAAACTGACCTTGAAGATGTCTCAGTAGACAGTTTAATAAAGAACTTTGTCCTCAGGAAGAGATTTTGGTTAAAGGTGTTGGTTTTGGAATTGCAGCATCCATGTGACAGTTGAAGACATCACGGTGGATACAATCACCCAGTGGCCAATGTGACTGTGTTTAATGAGAAAAGAAGTGGGGAGGGAGAGAGCCTGGCAGAATCACTCATGAGGGGCACCAGCGGAAGAGCCTGAGAGAGAATGAATGGCTGTGAAGGAGCGGGGAGCCAGGGAGTACACTTCATGGGATCCCTGGGCAGGTGGCTGGAGATGTATCGATAGGTGGAGATACAGATGATGGAGCAGGCAGCTAGGCCAAGGCCAGCGATGTGTGGTTTAGCAGGAAGAAAGTCCCTGGTGCATGTGGTGAGCAGATTTGTCACAGTGATGGGGGTGAGACCCGGATTTCAGGATATCGTGGTGGAAATGGACAGGCAGGAGGTAGTGATGGGAGTGGGGGACATTTTTCACTGTGAAGAGGAAGTGATAGCAGGGGATGTGAGGACAAGGAAAGATGAGAAAAATCTATGCATATTTGGATGGCAGTGAGAAAAGGGAGCCATCAGGTCAAAGGCTTAGAAGAGAAAGAGGTGTTGGACTGAAGACCCCTGGGTGGGTGATGTCAAAATGGAGCAGGGCAGGGCGGATGTGTGCTCCTGGTAAGAAGACAGGGCCCTGGTAAGGAGGTGAGGGGAAGAAAAAGGCAGGAAGGAGGGCTCAGCAGCAAGCAGACAGCCCCTTCCAATGGGCAGATGGCTGAGGTGTTAGCAGGGGAAGGATGTGCAGAGAGATTGCCAACCTGTGGGTCTCTGTGGCTGCATTCAGAGGGGCTCCAGCTGGCACTGTGCTTAGTATCTCTGGGAATTGAAATGCCTGCTGACTGAGTGAAACTTCTACTGGTTTTCACAGCTCTTGTCCCTGGGGGCATTTGAAGTTGTGCCACTGACTGCTGGGTGATCTGGCTTTCGGTAATGGAAAGCATTGTAAGGTACCTTTACATTTTAGGAAAGTAAATAGGTGAGTTCAGACAGATTGATGAGAAAATAACCCAAATTGGGACAATGAACACACCTTTGTTTTCAATAAGTTTTTTTTTGACAGGCAGAGTGGACAGTGAGAGAGAGAGAGACAGAGAGAAAGGTCTTCCTTTGTCTTTGGTTCACCCTCCAATGGCCGCCGCGGCCGGCGCACTGCGCTGATCCGATGGCAGGAGCCAGGTGCTTCTCCTGGTCTCCCATGGGGTGCAGGGCCCAAGGACCTGGGCCATCCTCCACTGCACTCCCTGGCCACAGCAGAGAGCTGGCCTGGAAGAGGGGCAACCAGGACAGAATCTGGAGCCCCGACCGGGACTAGAACCCGGAGTGCCGGAGCTGCAAAGCTGAGGATTAGCCTAGTGAGCCGTGGTGCTGGCCCACACCTTGTTTTTTTTTTTTTTTTTTAGAAGTATACAGCCTTACAGTTACAAACATCATACACTTCATAATTGCAACTTTAGGAACATGGTGATTCTTCCCACCATGCCCACCTTCCCACCCCTCTTCCTCCTACCTCTCTTATTTCCACTCTCATTTTTTACTGAGATCTATTTTCAATTGACTTTATACACATATGTTTAACTCTGTGTTAATTAAAGAGTTCAACAAATAGTATTAAAAAAACCCCTGTTCCTCAGCAGTCAAGACAAAGGCTGTTCAAGTCACTGCTTCTCAAAGTGTCAATTTTACTTCTACAGATTGCCTTTTAGGTGCTCTGTTAGTTATCACAGATCAGGGAGAACATATGGTATTTGTCCCTTTGGGACTGGCTTATTTCACTAAGTGATGTTTTCCAAATTTTTCCATTTTGTTGTAAATGACAGGACTTCATCTTTTAACCACTGTGTAGTATTCAATGGTGTACATATCCCATAATTTCTTTATCTAGTCTAAAGTTGACAGTCATTTAGGTTGATTCCATGTCTTAGCTATTGTATATTGAGCTGCAATACACATGGAGGTGCAGATAACCCTTTCATACACTGATTTTTTTTTTAACTTTTATTTAATGAATATAAATTTCCAAAGTACAGCTTATGGATTACAATGGCTCCCCCCCATAACTTCCCTCCCACCCGCAACCCTCCCCTCTCCCACTCCCTCTCCCCTCCCATTCACATCAAGATTCATAGGCAGAGTTAGACAGTGAGAGAGAGACAGAGAGAAAGGTCTTCCTTTGCCGTTGGTTCATCCCCCAAGTGGCTGCTATGGCCTGTGTGTTGCTGACAGCGCGCTGCGCTGATCCGAAGCCAGGAGCCAGGTGCTTCCTCCTGGTCTCCCATGCGGGTGCAGGGCCCAGGGACCTGGGCCATCCTCCACTGCACTCCTGGGCCACAGCAGAGAGCTGGACTGGAAGAGGAGCAACCGGGACAGAATCCAGCGTTCCAGCTGAGACTAGAACCTGGTGTGCCGGTGCCACAGGCGGAGGATTAGCCTAGTGAGCTGCGGCGTCGGCTCATGTACTGATTTAATTTCCCTTGAGTAAATTCCCAGGAGTGGGATAGCTGGGGCATATGGTAGTTTTATATTCAGATTTCTGAGGTGTCTCCATACTGTCTTCCATAGTGGCTTTTCCAGTTTACATTACCACCAATGGTAGACTAGGGTACCCTTTTCCCCACATCCTCACCAGCATTTGTTGTTTGTTGATTTCTGTATGAAAGTCATTCTAACTAGGGTGAGCGTCACCTCCTGTTCTTTAACAGGATTTATTTGTGTACTTGAAATAGTATCTGGAGAGGTATATTTTCCATCTACTAGTTTAATCTCCAGATGACTGCAACAACCAGGGCTGGGCCAGGCTGAAGCCAGGATCCAGGAGCTTCATCTGGGTCTCCCATGTGGGTAGCAGCATCCCAAACATTTGGACCATCCTCTGCTGCTTTGCCCAGGCCATTAGTAGGGAGCTGCATCAGAAGTGGAACAGCTGGGACACAAACCAGTGCTCATGTGGGATGCTAACATTGCAGGTGGTAGGTTTACCCACTATGGCACAACACTGGCTCCTGTCACCTCCTGTTTCTCTCCAAGCTGTTTCTTTCCTGGCCAGCTTGCACTTACTCTGTATTATCTAGGAGCTTTCCAGAGACTATTTCTTGTCCTTGTAATGGTTACTAAATACACATTATTGTTTATTGTAATGGTCTTACCTGACAGAGCTCTCTTTTTTGGTGGAGGTGTCAGGGCTCAAGCAGTCTTCCCAGGAGCCTGGAGGGGGTGGCGTGTTCACTCACCCGAGGTGTGCTGTCAGCATCTGGCACTGCCTTCCTGGTCAGTGGTTCTTTCTTGGGTGCTCTCTATTCCTCCCCTGGTTTTCCTAGACGTTGCAAGGACACTGGCATTCCTTTGTGCTTTGTGTGAATACTCGTACAGTGAATTCTACCTTTCCTGATCTTCTATCACCCTTCCTCTTTGGACACATAGAAGTGGCTGAGAGGTGATTTAGATCCATCAGCCCCGGTCTGGCTCTGTCACTTGTTACTCATGTGGTCCTGGGCAGATTGCTTCACCTTCCACACCTCCATTTCTTCTTGTTAAAATGAGGTATGGGTGACAATGGTATCTACCCTAATGAAGATGAGAAGGAGAATCAAATGAAGGAATATTCACACAGAACAGTGCCTAGCAGAGAAGGTAACATCGGTGCTTGTTAAATCAATCATAATGCCCATAGCATCTGCCATTATTTTTAATATATGTTAATTCTTTTCATCATGTGTTTCTTCTAGTGGAAGAAGAAATGTATTTGTATTTGTTTGTACCTTGGATTATTTTATAAGATTTGAGATCTTTGCGTTTTCAATGATGAAAGCAATGAACACTAGATGGCATCAGTGTAGGTGAATGCTGCCACTGCTTCAGAACTCTTGTCTACTATGGCTGTTATTTGGGAGCAAAAGGAGGTAGCATTGGAACCATTACTCACCAATTCATTGTGCAGAAGGAGCAGATCCAATCTGTAACTGACTTCTATTCTACAACACCAGAACCTTTGGGCAATCCATTTGCCTGACCTTCTTCCCTTTACAAAATAATAATGAACTGTAGAGAATTTAAGATGGTGTAATTTAATTGTGGCCATAACTCATGATTTAGATTTATTGTTTTAGAAAATAAGAGGATAGTTTCCTGAATCCAGTGTCAAAGATCCTGTATTAATTGCTTCTGATCTTACATGTAATACTAAGTATTTGAAAATGATGCATATTTTTTCTTTTTAAAGATTTATTTTGTTTATTTAAAAGAGAGTCACAGAGAGAGGTTTTACATTTGCTGCGACAGCCAGAGCTGAGCCAATCTGAAGCCAGAGTCAGGAGCTTCTTCTGGGTCTCCCACATGGGTTCAGGGGCCCAAGGACTTGGGCCATTCTCTGCTCTTTCCCAGGCACACCAGTATGGAGCTGGATCAGAAGTGGAGCAGCCTGGACTTGAACTGACACCTATACGGGATGCTGGCGCTGCAGGCCAGTGCTATAACCTGCTGTGCCACAGTGAAGACCCTGTACTTTTTCTTTTCTTTGACTTATACAACAGTTCTATTAGTCTTTGCTAGCCTTTCATAATGAATTTTATTCTTTTTAAAAAATTTTACTCATTTATTTGGGAAGCAGAGAGATAAACAGACAAAGATTCAATCTGCTGGTCTGCTTCCCAAATGCCCAAAATGGTTAGGGCTGGGCTGGAGCTGAAGCCAGGACCCAGCAACTGAATTTGTATCTCCTGTGTGGGTAGCAGGGACCCAATTACTTGGGCTATCATCTGCTACCTCTAGGGTAGGCACTAGCAGGAAACTGGAGGCAGGAGTCAGAACAGGGTATCAATTCCAGTTGCTCCGATGCAGGACATAGGTGTCTTAATCACTAGGCTAAATGCAGCTCATGTTGATTTTGTTAAAGGAAGCTTCGTTCTTGGAGGAAGAGTACACCCAATAGTGCTATAAAGTCTTGTTCCTAAGAAGGCGATGTTATTAAAGTAAACAAAAGGAAACAGTCAGCATTCAAAAAGGAAGTCATTCTGCTTTGAAAGAGAATCTTCTTTCTATAAATTATGCAAACCTGGTGCCTTCTTAATTGAAGATTCTGAATCCTATGAACACGATGAATATTTTCTGGTGTTAATATATTAATGGATGAAGTTGCTCTGGGCTATCTTTACAAATTCCCTGATTTCTCTTCCAGCTATATAGGACACTACATAATTAAGTTTAGGCAAACATAGTAAGTAGGTGACAGCTAGAGATAGGATTTCAAATAATTTATTTTCCATTCCATGCTTTATAGCTCTTTGTCAGTATTATATCTGTCTACACCTTGAATGTCCTTCTCTGAATAATAGCTGCATAATATATTGACAATGACATCTTAAAGTGCAGCGGCACCTGAAAATAATATACACTAAATCTCAATTTATCTGTAGATGAATGGGCTGCTAGGTATAATTGAGTGAATCTGGAGAGAGATGGTGCTTTCTCTGTTAATTATTTTTTTAGTGATATAATGCACTCTGGTTACTTGAATGCTCCACTTCCAGTTTCTTTTCCCTTTTTATTCTGATGCTTAATACCTTTCCTTTCAGTCTGGAGTGACAAAGCTCTTTTTTTCTTGTGTTCCTTTCATGGCTCTTTCTGAGTGTTCTGAGGCTGGGTGTTATGGGTGTGGTGGGGCATGGATGATGGGATGCTTGCCTTCTGAAACCCAAAAATCTCCTGAAGCCCTCCTGCAACCCTCTTTAGCAAGATTTCTTTGGGACTGAGGACAGCAATTTGGCTGCATCAGGACACAGAGACCAGAGCCTCATCTTGGGGACCCCATTCCTCTGTGAGTGTACGCTGCAGAGTGGCCAACTCAGAGGAAAGCTTTTCGTAACTACAAAGTGGTAGGAAAATGGTTTTCAGGTTCAATTACATTAGGGTCAGTAGGTTGCCTTGAATACACAGGATTTATCAAAAATTTACAGCAGCCTATGGTTCTTTCAGGTTTTACCTTTCACCACTAAAGGAATAGATGAAAGCGATGTTCAGAGTCGAAGGTGAGCTTGGTTTAAACTCAAGCATACTGACTTTTCTTATTTAAAAAAAAATGTATCACTTAGCACTCACTTCAGCCACCTCATTTCTGTTTTCTGATCATCCTGCTCATCATTTGGGATGAATGGTCTTGCCCACTGCTTTTATCTTCCTGCTTTTGGGTGTCTGCCTCTTTGTCTTTCTTTGTGAAGAACCTGCCTTCTTGTTCATCTTAAAAACAATAGGTCCAAGATCTCTTTCTGTTCTCATTTGCTTGCATTGGTTTGCAGTTATTGCAGCTTTATTGCTGGTATAGCGTTGGATACCCCTGAAGAACACACTTTCTTCTAGAAAAATCTTCTCTTTTTTTTAAATGATTTTATTTATTTATTTGAGAGGTAGAATTACAGACAGTGAGAGGGAGAGACTGAGAGAAAGGTCTTCCTTCTGTTGGTTCACTCCCCAGATGGCCACAACTGCTGGAGCTGTGTTGATCCGAACGAAGCCAGGAGCCAGGTGATTCCTCCTGGTCTTCCATGTGGTTGCAGGGGCCCAAGCACTTGGGCCATTTTCCACTGCTTTCCTAGGCCATAGCAGAGAGCTAGATTGGAAGAGGAGCAGCTGGGACTAGAACCGGTACCCGTATGGGATGCCAGTGCTAAAGGCAGAGGATTAACCTACTATGCCAGAGCACCAACCTCGAAAAATCTTTTTTAATTTTTTTTATTTTTTACTTTTTGACAGGCAGAGTGGACAGTGAGAGAGAGACAGAGAGAAAGGTCTTCCCTTGCCGTTGGTTCACCCTCCAATGGCTGCCGCAACCAGCGCGCTGCGGCCGGTGCTCTGTGTTGATCCGATGGCAGGAGCCAGGTGCTTCTCCTGGTCTCCCATGGGGTGCAGGGCCCAAGGACTTGGGCCATCCTCCACTGCACTCCCTGGCCACAGTAGAGAGCTGGCCTGGAAGAGGGGCAACCGGGACAGAATCTGGTGCCCCGACCGGGACTAGAACCCAGTGTGCCGGCGCCGTAAGGCGGAGGATTAGCCTGTTGAGCCACGGCGCCGTCCCCGAATCTTTTTGTCCTAACAGCACACTGGGATTTTCTGAGTTTCCCCCAGCATCTTTGATCCAGTGCTCACTCTGTGGCCTTCTGCCAGTTTCTCATGCCTCCATGGGTGGAAGACTATATGGCGTCAATGCTCTAGGGGCATCTGAAACAGGTACCTGTAAGTGTTCCTTTGTCTCAAGTCAGCTCTAGTGGTGCATCTGTCACTAGTGGGACTCCAATGTGATTGTTGCATTGTAGGTGTAAACTCTTATCTAAAACTGAGCTCATCTTTTGATGAGTGATTTTGGTGGAAATCCCAGTTATGCCTTTCTTCCTTTTCTCTTTCTTTCACATTCCACATCTCTGTCTCTGTTTCTCATCACCTTTGTCCTGTGTGCCTCCTATCTTACATCCAGTCTGTTTGCCTTTCTATTAAATGCTGGCCAAGACCGAGGATGAATAGAGTTTGGATAGGTGTCAGGAAGGGAGACGGGCATTCCAGAATAGGACAGGGTGGGCGCTTGTGATGAAGTGTCAGCGTCATACTTGGAGAAGGGTGCAGTGAGGTATGGGCAGGAAGTAAAGGAAATGAGACTCGAGCAGAGGAAACTTGGTGAAAGCTGTGTTCCAGAGAGATTGTTGGGCTTGGTTATGTTAATGATTAGGGTTGGCTCTTGGTGAGGTGTAGGTAGAGGTGCCAGGGTCCCAGGTATGAAGTCCAGGGGTTGGGGTTCTAATAAGAGTGAGAGGGCACCTCCGAAGACAGTTGGTGTCATTTCTGGAAATACTCAGCTTTGAGGTGCTAAGAAGACATCTGGAAGGAAATATCCCTTAAGCATTTGCAAATAGGAGACTTCACAGCGCTTGTGTGAGTACACAGGGCTGGCAAAAGAAATCTGTGAGTCATAATTGCCTTTTCAGTTTTTACTACTTTTTCCATTCCTCATGATTCATTCTTTTGTACTTTAATGCTGTCATGTTATTTATGTTAATAATAAACCTCATTTATCTTGAAGATAGCTTTCTGTTCAGCTGCCATGAAATCTTCAAACTTATTTTTCTCTGTGACAAATAAATGATTATAAGGCTATGGCTTGTCACAGTTTCATAACTTTGGACAAATTTATCTATTGCTGTGAGTTAAGTACATTAAGATTAACGTTTTCCAGGTAGTAATGGTGAAACAGCATAATCAATTGAAGGAAATTTGAATTTGTGAGCCCTACAGTAATAGCTCAGTCAAGGATTTTCTCTAAACCTAAACAAGGATGTCTGTTTATAAAGATTTCTTTAAAATTTTGTTTTATTATTTATTTGAGAGGCAGACCAGCATACACAAAGGGAGAGAGAAGGAGAGAGGGAGAAAGAAAGAGAAAGAATGAATACAAACTCATTTGCTGGTTCACTCCCCAGATGCCTGTAAGGGCTGGGTTGAGGCCAAAGCTGGTAGCTGGGAACTCAGTCCAGGTCTCTCATGTCTGTGGCAGCGAAACAGTTACTTGAGCCATTGCTTGCTCCCTCGCAGGGTCTGCATTAGCAAGTAACTGGAGTCAGGAGCTAGAGATGGCTATGAGACCCAGCACTGTATGTGGGTTGCAGGCATCTTAACTGCTAAGCCAAACACCCACACAGGATGCCTGTTTTAATAGGAAAGCATAATGGTCATCACACTGAGCATAGTAATGGGCCTTTCCTTTTTCCACTTTCTTCTACTTTGTTTCACTTTCTTCTACTCTGACATGTTGGGAGGAAGCCAGACTCTTGGTTTTCAAGGCGGAATCACCAAGGGAATCCTGGAAATGGCTGAGTGTTTCAGCTGAATAGTTCTTGTCCCCTTGTTTTAAACCAGTGCTCTTGGTAGCCATGGTGGGAGTTTGGATTCAAGCTGTAAGGCAACCCCTCACTACCTGCTGCACAACTTGTTCACATGGCAGAGAAGATCTAGGCTCCTGCAGGCCTGTGCTGGTCCTATGTGGGGTGGTCTTTAGTCCCATGGACCCTGATGCAGTTTAGTGGCTGTGAACAGTGGACCATCTGAGTCCAAGAACCAGACAGCCCTTGAACTCCTTAGTGACGTTAAGCAGAATCTATACATACCTGGTTTTATGGTTTGGATATGGTTTATGTGTCCTCCTAGTCTTCTTGTGTTGAAATTCAATAGCCATTGGGGTTGGTGCTGTAGCATAGAGGGTAAAGCTGCCACTCGTAGTCCCGACATCCCATATGGGTGCCAGTTCGAGTCCCGGCTGCCCTACTTCTTATCTAGCACCCTACTAATTCACCTGGGAAAGCAGTGGTGGATGGTCCAAATGTTTGGACCCCTGCACCCACATGGGAGATGTGGAAGAAGCTCCTGGCTTCTGATCAGTGCAGCCCTGACCATTGTGGCCATTTGGAGAGTGAACCAGTGGACAGAAATTCTCTTTCTCTCTCTCTCTCTCTTCCTCTATTCCTCTCCCTCTCTCTGTAAGTCTACCTTTCAAAATAATAAATACATTTTTAAAGAAATTCAATAGCCACTGTGAAGAATCAAGAGGATGGAGACATAATTCATTATATTCTTCAGAAATGGGCTTTGGGAAGTGATTAGGATTAGATAAGAGCATTAGGCTGGAGCTCCTATGATTGAATCCTGGTGCATTCATAAGCAGTGGAGGGAGGCACTCAGACAGACACCCTTGTTCCCTATCTCTGACCATATGATGCTCTGCACTGTCTTGGGATCCTGCCAGAGAGAAAATTGTCACCCGATGAGGCCCCTAAACTTTGTACCTCCCATGAGCTAAACTAAATCTCTTTTCTTCACAAAGTCAGCCTGCCTCAGGTGTTTGATTATAGTAATGAAAAACAGACTGAGACACTTGGTCTTCTCCACAGACTGGAAAGCTGCTCTCTCTTCTCAAAATTCATCACCTTTCTCCTACACCTTGGCTGGCTATAGATAACTAATGCTAATGACAGCAAAATGTATTAGGAGTATAGGAATAAAGGGAAAGCAGAAGAAAGCATGAATAATCCCAGCTTGTGTGATACAGGTCTGCTTATGTTACAGAGAGACCGATACTCAGAGAAGTTACTGATTGTGAAGTTCACAGAACTAAAGAGTTGTGGAACTGACACTGGAATCTGAGGCTCGGGATTCCCAGCTCAGAAGTCTTTTATGAGAGCACATCGTCTCTAAGAACGTATCAATAGGGTTGCAGAAGTGCACAGTGTTGCCGCCTCTCTATTCTGCACTCGCCATTGACCAGACACACCCCAGAGCACGTCTGCTCTGTTTGACTTTGAAGTTAGTCTACTGAATCCCTTTGCTGAGAATAGAATACTCAGACCTCTGATAAGAGGACTGGGAAAGGCTGCCTACCCTCCCTTGACTCGTTTTCTAAACCACGTACTTAGTATCCCCTGCTATTAAACTCATTTGTCTCCAAATGTTTGTTTAACCATTCCCATTAGAAAACTGCATTCTCCAGAAAAAGAGAGGAGGAGGGGTAGTTGGAAAGAGAAGCAGACAAAGGAGAGATTGGGATTTAATTAAGGAACTGGTTTATTTGATTGCAGGGGGTGGCTAGTCTGAAATCTGCAGGGCGGGCTGAAGGCTGGACATGCGTGCAAAAGTTGATGTTGTGGGCCAAGTTAGAAGGCGGCAGCCCAGGCTGTTTTTCTCTAGCTTTCTGGGGGTGGAGTTCCTTCTCCTTTGTGAGGACTCAGTCTATTGCTCTTGGACCTTCAACTGATTGCATGAGGGTTACCCACAGTAGGGAGGGTAATCAGCTTTACCAGGAATCTTTTACATTTTAATCACATCTTAAAAATATTTTGACAGCAACATGTAGATTACTGTTTGATCTGATGCTTGGGCTTGCTAGTTTAGCCAAGCTGACACATCAAATTACTCATCCACACTTGTCAATCATTTGTTTCAGCTGGAACTTCTGTGGTAGCCTCCACTGTCTGCTACCTTCCAGGCCAACCCCTGTATTGTCAGAAGGGCTTTGAAGGAATGAAATGTTATGAAGGAGTCTGATTGATTGTAGGCGAAACAAGTAATCTTTGTTGCATCAACAAATTGCTTTAGTGTTTCCCAAAACATAGTTATGATAAAATATAAAGCTCTGTGCAGTCTCATCCCTTGCCACTGCCAAACTATGTGGCCACTAACTGCCCACAAAGGTACGCTAAGTTCTTCAGATGTGTTTATAACTTTCCTATGTCTGTGGCTTTGCTGTGTGGAACAGAGTCAACACTAACACAAGGGTGCTTCACAAAGTTTGTGGAAGAAAGAAGTTTTCGTGGAAAAATTTTAGAAATCCATGCAGGATGCTTCCATTGTACACATTTTCCAAGAAGACTCCTTGTGTAAGGCCAACTATGATAAAACTACAGGAATAAAGAAGGGCTTTAGGAGAGCAAAAGTTGGTGTGAATACTTTGAACTTTTGAGGAATGCAAAGTCTTCATTATCATGGGGAGAAAAGAGAGGGTGCTACAGATGTTTATTATGGGCTGAACTATATTCCCTCCAAATTCTTATGCTGAGGTCTGAACCTTACTATCTAATATCCAGGTGACTGGATATAGGTAATTAAGTTAAAATGGGGTCATTAAGGTGGGCCTTTTTGCCGTATGTCTGGTGCCCATGCAAGGACAGAAGATTTTGACACAGAGCCACAGAAAATGTAAAGACACAGGGAGGAGACAGTCATCTACAAAGGAGACAGGACTCAGAAGGCTCAACCCCATTGACATTTTGATCTCAGATGTCCAGCCTGTGGCATTTGCTTATGGCAGCACTTGGAGACCAGTACTCATGGAGAGGAAAAGTATCTGGGGAGTAGAGAGAGTCAAAGCTTTGAGACAGCAACAGTGAACAGTGTGTTGTGCCTATGGATTACACAGTGAGGCTGCTACTACTGGGGTTGTAGCTGAGAGCTGGGCTGACTTCCAGAATGTGTTGAAATTGGCCTGCTCCTTGAATTAACCATCCTCTAATGGTGTGGAAAAAGGGCCTCTGGTATTTTGTTTGCTCTGAGAATAGAGAGAATGTGGTTTCAAGGGAAGAGAGCTCCTCAGCACCAGGACAGAGCTTTGCTTTGTAAAGCTGGGGTTGCTGTTAACTGTGAGGGCAGAACCTCTCCTGCCCTGGACTCAGGTGGTTATTGGAGATCCAGGTGTAGAATGAGTGACAGGTGGTAGAGGTTGCTCTGCCACTTTCAGCTTATGTTACTGTGGTAGACACATAGGGGTCACAGCAATATTCTAGTCTCCTTGGTAGCTTGGGTTGGCTGAAGTACCATTTCTCTCCTCTCCTCCCCCTCTCCTCTCCCTCTCCTCTCCTCTCCTACCCTCCCCTCCCCTCCCCTCCTCTCCTCCCCCCTCCCCTCCTCTCTTCCCCTCCCCTCCTCTCCTCCCCTCCCCTTCCCTCCCCTCCTCTCCTCTACCTCTCCTCTCTTCTCTTCTCCCCTCTCCCTCTCCTCCCCCTCTCCCCTCCTCTCCTCCCATCCCCTCCTCTCCTCCCCTCCCCTCCTCTACTCTACCTGTCCTCTCTTCTCCTCTCCTCTCCCCCTCCCCTCCCCTCCCCTCCTCTCCTCCCCCCTCCCCTCCTCTCTTCCCCTCCCCTCCTCTCCTCCCCTCCCCTTCCCTCCCCTCCTCTCCTCTACCTCTCCTCTCTTCTCTTCTCCCCTCTCCCTCTCCTCTCCCTCTCCCCTCCTCTCCTCCCATCCCCTCCTCTCCTCCCCTCCCCTCCTCTACTCTACCTGTCCTCTCTTCTCCTCTCCTCTCCCCCTCCCCTCCTCTCTTCTCCTCTCCTCTCCCCTCCTCTCCTCTCCTCTCCCTCTTCTCTACCTCTCCTCTCTTCTCCTCTCCTCCCCTCCCCCCTCCTTCCCTCTCCTCTCCCTCCCCTCTCCCTCCCCTCTCCCTCTCCTCTCCTCTCCTTCCCTCCCCTCCTCTCCTCCCCTCTCCCCTTCCCCTCCTCTCCTCCCCTCCCCTCCTCTCCTCTACCTCTCCTCTCCTCTCCCCTCCTCTCCCCTCCTCTCCTCTCCCTCTTCTCTACCTCTCTTCTCTTCTCCTCTCCTCTCCTTCCCTCCCTTCCTTCCCTCCCCTCCCCTCCTCCCCTCCTCTCCTCTCCTCTCCCTCTTCTCTACCTCTCCTCTCTTCTCCTCTCCTCTCCCTCTTCTCTACCTCTCCTCTCTTCTCCTCTCCTCTCCTCCCCTCCCCTCCCCTCCTCCCCTCCTCTCCTCTCCTCTCCCTCTTCTCTACCTCTCCTCTCTTCTCCTCTCCTCTCCCTCTCCTCTCCTCTCCCTCTCTTCTCCTCTCCCCCCTCCTCCCCTCCTCCCTTCCCCTCTCCTCCTTCCCTCGCCTACCTTTATCCCTTCTTTCCTTCCTTTTATTTCTTGTAAAATGTCCCATTTTAAGAACAGTTTTAGATATACAAAATTGTCAACACAGTACAGAAAATCTCCATGTATCCTACACTCAGTTTTGTTACTGTTACTAGACCAATAGCACCAAAATGTCATCTTTTGCTTCGATTTGGTTAGTTTTTACCTAATGTCATTCTGTTCCCGATCTCACCTGTTGACATTATGTTATGCAGTTCTCACATCTCCCCTCTTGGCTGGGACATTTCTCTGGGTGTCCTTCTTTTTGATGACTTGGACCATTTTGAGGAATGCTGATTAGGAATTTCATAGAATGACTCCCAGTGAGATTTGTCTGATGTGTTTCTTATGTTGAAGTGGAGGCTACCGGGATGAAGAGCACAAAGGCCATTTTCAGGATAGATACATTGTATCAGTGGGACTCATTGCATGGATGCAGGCCTTGATCAGTGCTAGCTGGGTGTCTCAACCCTGCAGTCACTATTTTTTGCCCCATTTCTGTACTCTGCTCTTGGAAATGAAGTCACTGTGTGCAGCACACACTTGAGTGGAGACCCTTAATGCTTTTAAACACAGAAGAGTATGAAGTGGTATTTTAAGAATAGGTGGGAGTGAGGATGTTGCTGAGTTGTAAGAAGGGGCAAAGACAAAGCTATGCATTTTTATTTTTTAGTTTATTAATGTTTTGTTTCTGAAAAAGATGCTCTCTGCCCCCACGATGTTGCTAGAAAAAATGTTGGTTTGAATTCTGTAGTTTGTCCAATAAAAATACTTTTCAACCTTGGACCTAGACCTTCTTTGTTGTTTTAATTCAGACAATCAGTTCTTATCTATACCATTGTTGTTACAGCCAGAGAAGGCAATATTAAGACCAGTTTGTCTTTTATTAATAGTGGAGAAGTTGTAGAACATTGTTTTCTTAAAGGCAGTGCCTTGACAAGCACATTTCTTGGGTAGTTATAGTTCATGTGAGTCTTTCATAGCCTGACCAGCCTGGCTTCGGGTATAGTGGTTCTAGTATTAGTTGAGAACTTTATTACCTCCCTCTAGTGGTCAGTTTTATAATCTCAGATTGTACTTGGTTGAACTCAGCAGTGGAAAAATAAAATTTGTGGCAATCCTTGTGATAATTATTATTACTGCTAAAATAAACAGTGGTTGAATCTTAACTTTATCTCCCTGGATTATATGTATTTTTTTAAAGGAGGCAATGTTTTAAGCTTGAATATAATTACAACTTGAAGATGGTTTATGAGAATTTTCCCTAGTTACTATTATACTAAGAACCTCAGTAGCCATTTGGTTTTTAACTGTAGAGCTGAATTTGGCTCCTGGCAAGTGTTTTATTAGTGCTGGAGGAGCAAGTGCATAATCCAGGTGAACCTGAAAGCTGCAAAGCTTTATGAGGTCAGGAGGAGACCTCTGGAGCATTGTTTGTTATTTCTTCAGAGATAAAATTTTATCTCCAAGTGCAGGAAATGGCTTTCTTATAGAGCTTTACATTGGCACTCAGCATTTTACCATGGCTTTAAAAGCTGTAGCATTAGGGCAGGTGTTTAGCCTAGCAGTTAAGACATGGATTGAGAGACTGATGGGCAGTATTGGAGTGCCTGGGCACAATACTCAGTTCTGGCTCCTGATCCCAGCTGCCTGCTAATGAAGACCGTGGGAGGCAGAAGGTAACTGACTGGGTCTCTGCCACCTACTTGGGAGACCTACTTTGGATTCCTGGCTCCCACCTTTGGCCCAGCCCGGCCTGGCCAATTTTGGGCATTTGTGGAGTGAACCAGTGAGTGGGAGTTCCCCTTTTTCACCCTGTCTCTCTGACTCTCAAATAAATAAATAAAAGAAAAAAAAACCTTTTTAAATGACTTAAGTAGAGTTTTTTTTTTTTTTAAATATGACATTTTAAAAAGTATGCTATCTCTGGATATTCTGAGTGAGTTGAAATAATTGACCAGAATTTGTCACAGGCTTTGGACATTTCCTCATGGAAATACTGGATGATACAGGGTCTGGGTATGCAGGTACTGGTAATGTGAATTAGTGCTCGTGTTTGTGCTCAGACCCAGAGTATTGTCCTGTTGAGTTGCAGAGGGGATGAGGTTTAAAGAGACACAAATCAGTGAAGGTGAGATCTGTGAGCACTCCTAGCTGTGCTCCCCCAGGTCAGGAGTGATATTGAACTTGAGAGGCAGCGATCCAGCAGCCCTTGTTTCTGTCCAGAGGCATGAAGGAAGGGATCCATATGGAGAAGGCACACAGGGGCAGGGCTTGGATTCTATTTGTGACAAAATTAAAAAAAATTGTAAAAAAAATTAGTAAAAGTGAATGAGAGAGATCTTCCATCTGCTGGTTCACTCCACAGATGGCTGTAATAATCCAGGCTGGGCTGTGTAGACATCAGGAGCCCAGAACACCATCTGGGTCTCTCATGTGCTTGGCAGCGGCCCAAACACATGAGCCATCTTGTGATGCCTTCCCAGGATGCATTGGCAGGCAGCTGGATTGGAAGTAAAGGAGCTGGAACCCAAGCTGGTACTCTAAGGTAGGAGACTGGTGTCTCAAGTGATGGCTTCACCTACTGTGCCACAACACCTGCCACTGTGACCCTCTTGTTGGGTGTGGTGACATAAACATAGCAAAGGAGGATGCAGTTTTGCATTTCTGAAAAGCTCCTGACCTAATGGGATCTGTTCCTTCCTGCCCTGCCAGCTCCATCTGATCCACTGGAACTCCACCCTGTTTGGGAGCATCGATGAGGCCGTGGGGAAACCGCATGGCATTGCCATCATCGCCTTGTTTGTCCAGGTAAGCAGTCGGCTGGGATCACTGTACCATCTGCGGGCTTATTGCTGATTCGTTTTGTAGGACTTCAGGGGTGAAATGTGTAGGGAAAACTGATCCTTCAGAGATAGAAATTGACAGAAATGGCCAGCGCCATGGCTCAATAGGCTAATCCTCTGCCTGCGGTGCCGGCACATAGGGTTCTAGTCCCAGTTGGGGCGCTGGATTCTGTCCTGGTTGCCCCTCTTCCTGTCCAGCTCTCTACTGTGGCCCAGGAGTACAGCGGAGGATGGCCCAAGTCTTTGGGCCCTGCACCCGCATGGGAGACCAGGATAAGCACCCGGCTCCTGGCTTCAGATCAGCGCAGTGCGCTGGCCACAGTGCACCAGCCGCAGCGGCCATTGGAGGGTGAACCAATGGTAAAGGAAGACCTTTCTGTCTGTCTCTCTCTCTCACTGTTCACTCTGCCTGTCAAAAAAAAAAAAAAAAAAAAGAAAGAAATTGACAGAAACATATAAAAATAGGAAACTTGAGCTTTGTCATTTGTGGAGGTTCAGCTGTGTTCACTGGTGGACAACAGTTCATGGATTTATTAGAAATTTTCTTCTGGGTCTTTGGGGAAATGATTCAGAAAGTGTGTCTGGAAGGTGGAGTTCATTTTATGTATGAAAAAGAACTGCAGAAAATGTCGTTAGACCCTGTCTGACTTCAAAATCTATGGAAAATCATTGATGTAATCATGTAGTGGATTACTTTAGCTTTTTGTTATGAGTGATTTTTCACTGCGAGGTACTTTGAAGTGTCTTTTAGAAAACATGGATAAAATAAGATTGGCAATGACCATGGCAGAGGTAGATAATATGACACATGGACTTGCACTCTGTAGTGAGCCAAAGGTATCTAAATTCAACAAACATGAAATCAGACCACATGCATTAAAAAGTAAAAATTTGATCTGGTTCCTAAGGTGTGGCTTTTTAACTTTGTCTTACTTGATGTCACAGAAGATTTAGGGGTAAAATTTAGCTCCTACTCCCTGCCTCCTGGCCCTCCATTATTATAGAAGAGGAACCAAGCCCCAGAGAGGTCAGGTGTTTGTTTATGGTCACACAGTGATTTTTTAAAAAAAGATTTATTTATTTATTTGAAAATAGAGTACAGAGAGGCAGGCAGAGGGAGAGAGAGAGAGAGGGAGAGAGAGGTTTTTCATCTGTTGGTTTACTCCCCAGGTGGCTGCAACAGCTGGAGCTGGGCCAATCCAAAGCCAGGAACCAGGAGCTTCTTCTGGGTCTCCCCTGTGGGTGCAGGGGCCCATGCACTTGGGCCATCTTCCACTGTTGTCCCAGGCCATACCAGAGAGCTGGAAGGGGAGCAACTGGGACTTGAACTGGCACTCATTTGGGATGCCGGCACTGCAGGTGGAGGCTTTACCCGCTATGCCACAGTGCCGGCCCCTCACGCAGTGATTTAACCTGAGCAGTCTGGATCGGAAACCAGGTCTTCAATTATGTGGGATTCTGGGCTGCTTCTGGAAAACTATGGATTAGAGCATGAATGTCAGCAAGGAGTCTTCAGTAATTTAGTTTCCCAAAGAGAGTTGGGTCACAGACTCTTTATTTATTTATTTATATTTATATTTATTTATTTATTTTTGGACAGGCTGAGTTAGACAGTGAGAGAGAGACAGAGAGAAAGGTCTTCCTTTACTGTTGGTTCACCCTCCAAATGGCTGCTATGGCCGGCGTGCTGCACCGATCCGAAGCCAGGAACCAGGTGCTTCTTCCTGGTCTCCCATGGGGTGCAGGGCCCAAGCACTTGGGCCATCCTCCACTGCCTTCCTGGGCCACAGCAGAGAGCTGGACTGGAAGAGAAGCAACTGGGACAGGATCTGGCGCCCCAAGTCTAGTGAGCCGCGGTGCCTGCCAAACTCTTTTAAATTTAATGTTTTTGTGGCATTGATATCAAGAGTGTTATTAATTGCAATACATACAACTGAGATTATTTATTCATGTGTCAATTTTTAGAGATTTTATTCATTTATTTTAAAGTGTTACAGAGAGGGAGAGAGAGAGAGCTTTCATCTGCTGGTTCACTCCCCAAGTGGCTGCAACAGCCAGCACAAAACCAGGCTAAAGCCAAGAGCTTCTGATCTGCCCTATGGCTGACAGAGGTTGGATCGCTTGGGCCATCCTCTGCTGCTTCTCTCAGGTGATTATCAGGGAGTTGGATCAGAAGTGGAGCAGTAAAACCTGAGTCTGTGCCTGTATGGGATGTGAGGAGCCAGTGTGGTGGCATAGTGGGTAAAACCTCCGCCAGCAACACCACCATCCCATTTTGGAGGGCAGGGTTTGAGTCCCAGCTGTTCCACTTCCAATGCGGTACTCCTACTGACGTGCCTTGGAAAGCAATGGAGGATGGCGTGAGTACTGGAGCGCCTGCCATCTAGGTGGGAGACCAGGATGGATTTCCAGGCTTTTGGTTTGGCCTGGCCCAACCCCAGCTCTTTTGTCCATTTGGGAATAAACCAGTGAATGGAAGATTCTTTTTCTCTCTCTCTCTCTTTCCTGCCCTTCATCACTCTGCTTGACAAATAAATAAATACATAAATAATTTTTTTCAAAAAAAATCCTTTTTTCATGTACAATAATGTTGACTAAAGTATTCATCAGGAGCTAACTGAAAAAATTGGTTATAAATTATTGTATCTTGAGATTTTATATTTTGTGGGTAAAGAAAACACAAAATCTACAGATATAGATAAATTTAAAAAAGATAGAATTTTAAAAAGAGCAAATCCTTGTATTTTTAAAGCGAATCATCTCCTCTTTGTTTCATGGCTTTTTTCACAGTCAGGGGCCTATAATCCTTCCACTTTTTTTTTTAACTGTTTTATGTAAGTAGACTAGGATAACAAAATAGCCATGAAAAATGTTTTTAATTATACATTTTGATAATCTTTAATAAATTGAAGGAATATTATTAAATACCACAATTTAACTTCAAAAAGTTAATGAAGCATTTAATTTGAGGTGATAAAGGGCAATATCTTCCTATTAAAACAATAACAATAAGGGTGAATATTTGACCTGGTGGTTAGTATGCCACTTGGGGTACCCATGTCTTTACCATAGGGCCTAGGCTTTAGTCTTGGCTATGGTCCTAATTCCAGTTTCCTGCTAATGCACACCCTGGGTGACAGCAGTTGATGGCTTAAGTAGTTGGGTCTTTGTCATGCACGTTGGAAACCAGGGTTGAGCTCCAAGCTCTTGGCTTCAGACTTGTCCAGGTCTCCTTGTTGCATTCATTTGGGAAGTGAACTAGCGAGTGGATGTGTGAGTTCCTTCTGCCTCACTCAAAGAAATAAAATAATAAATAGAATAATAGTAAAATTAAGACAGCAAATAAACAAGTAGTCTTGTATAAAAGGAAAGGGAACATACTAGCCTCATCTTTGGAGTTGAGACTCAATAAGTGCTTGGGACTGGAACCAGATGTGATCACTCAGTGCTTCCCCTAGTTGCTTGCTCACAGACAGCAGGTGATGTGGGCTAATGGTGCCCTAGACTGAAATCCAGCCTCTTGGAACCAAAATCTGTGTTTCCTGGAATAAGCTGTGTTGCTGTAGGCCAAGGAAAGCCACAAGAGCATGAGTCTGGTGTGAAGAACATTTCAGGTCATCTAGGTGAAGACGGCTGTCTCAGGAGAGAGTCAGTTTACAGAAAGTATGAGAGCAGAACATCACGAGGGAAGGAAAGGCTGATGACAAATGTGAGACGTGCAGGGAGGAGAGGGCTGGAATCCCCCCCCCCCCCCCAGGGTCTGGCAGTTGGTCAGGAGGAGTGGCAAACGGGAGGGGTGGAAGTCAGAGGCAGTGAGTGCGGACTTCTGTCCCTTGAAGCTTGACTGATGGAAGGAAGGACAGATGGGACAAACTCCAGTGGTGCCTTGCAACGAGTCCTTTAGAGCTCGGAGAGCTGCCTATATTTTCATTAGTGCAGATAGAGAATTAAAATGCACCAGACAGAAGCGGCATATTTGATGCAGAGAAGTCCTGGAGGAGATGGGAGGGCTTGGCATGAGAGCTTACGAGGGTGGATTAACCTTGGGTAGAAGGGGGCCCACCTTGCTCTGAAATAGAGGCTTAGGCGGAAAGATTGGGCTCCAGTGAGGCCAGCGTGTTGGTGGAAAAGGGCAGGAAATTAGGGAGACTCGTGCCTGATGGCTTCATGGTCTGAGACATGCAAGGTGCAGTTATTTACTGTGTACGAGGCGGGTGGTGTGGAGCTGGGTCCTGAAATAGCCCAGGAGGGGATCATAACAGGCTCGGCCATCCGGGCAGGAGACCCACTTGAGAGCAGGAATCATGGATTGTAGAGACATAGTACGATGAATTGTTCTCTCTCCAGGTAGAAGGGGAGAGATTTCTAGCAGATGACTTAGGAGGATAAAGGGTTTAAAGAGTCATGAGTGGTGGAAGTGATGTCATTCACCCTAGCCAGGAGGGTTCAGGAGGAAGCCAAGAGGGGCCTGGGAGCCTTGACTTCTTGTGAAGAACAGGAGGGAAGCGAGAAGAAGGTGGGGAGAGAGCTGGATGGGTGAGATGGGGTGGCCGGAGAAAGATCTGCAGAGTTGAATGAAAGCAAAAGCAAGGAGTGTTTTTAGGATGGCTTTGTTGCGCTGGAATTGAACTGAGAGCTGTGTGCTCAAGGGAGGAGAGACTTAGGCCAGAGAGGGACTGGGTCTCCCACATGCTTGAAAAGCCCTCCAGGGTGACAGCAGGAGTTAATGCTGGGGAGGGGCTGACCAGAGGACCCGTGAGTGGCAAGGAGGGCATGGCATCATTAGAGGAAGATGGCCTTGTGTGTGTGGCTCAGAGAGTAGCAGACTGAAGTTTGACAGCCCCGACCTCAACTTTCAGTCCTGCTTCCCCTTCCCTTGGAGCTGCAGACCCAAGGGGGTTCCCATAGACCAGGAGGTGGTGGGAGAGCCTGTGAAAGACACAGAATGGGCCTGTCCCAGAGAGCAAGGTGGCAATCAGGCCAGAGTGAGCTAGCAGTGAAGGTGGGCCAGGGCCGGGATTCTGGGAGGAAGACTGCAAAGTTGAAAGGTAAGGAATGAATTGGTCTCATGATTCCTGGTTGTCTCCTGGCTCCAGGTTATGTTGTTGCTTGAACTGATGTAGGAGCAGTTGGGGGTGTGTGGAGACTATCACCTCTCCTTGTTTTGTGGTGGCTGTAACCTCTTCCTATAAAGATCTGGCCAGGAAGCAAAGGAGAGAGAGTATTAGGTGGAGTTTGTTGCAGGATATGAAGTGTTGCCCACAGAATAAAAATCTTTATAGCTAGGAGGCAGTAATAATTAAGTGCTACTTTATGTAGAAATCTATATTTGATGCTGTGTGATGTTCGATGAAGAGTGATAATGGATGCTGTTAATTGAATTACAGTGTACCAGACCCAACTCTAAGTTCCTTGTGTGATTTAATCTTAGCCCTGTCACTTTTGTCCTCCTCATTGCATAGGTAGTTATAGAAGGAAGGACTTAGAAGTTAAGTAAACTTGCCCAAGGTCACACAGCTAATAATTGGTGATGTCAGGATCAGAGCCCAGGCAGACCAATGCAAGGAGCTTGTTCTGGTACCACTGTTATATGGCCTTGCAGGGTTCAGATGTGGACTCCTCACAGTGTGTAATCTGACAGGTGTGCACGCAAGGAGTCAGAGGCACAGGCATCCAATGCCACATTGTGGTTCAGCGAGTAAGGTAAATAACCGTTCACTTCTGCTAAGCCTGGGTGAAGCCAAGGTGCAGCCCGTCTCAGATCCAGGCTGCTGGGTTCATGGGTATGTTTATGAAAATTCACTTTCTGTTTTCGGAGCCTGTCTCAGAAATTCCAAGTACTAGGAAAATAATTGAAGTCAGGACTATTTTGAGCTGATGGGCCCAAGTTAGGTTGTTTCTTTCTCTCTCTCTCTTTCTCTCATTTGATAGAAAGTGAGCAGAAGACATAGGGAGAGAGAGAGAGAGAGAGAGTTTCCTCATCTACTTGTTTACTCCCCAAATGCCACAGTAGACCCCTGACTAGAACTAAAGCCAGGAACCCAGTTCAGATCTCCCACTTGGGTGGCAGCAATGCAGTCACTTGAGCCATCACTGCTACCTCCCAGAAAGCGAGACTCAGGAGCTGGAGTTGGGAACTGAACTGAGGTGTTCCGATATGGGATGCAGGCCTCTTAACCAGCATTAGAACCGCTAGGCCTAGCATCTGCCTCCTCTCTTCTTTTTGGTGCCGGTTCACCTAGCATGCTTCACATCTGGTTAGCACTTGGAGAAACAGAATCTGTACAGGTTGCAGCTCCTCCAGCTTCTTATAGGTATTTCTCCAAAAATTTATGTGGAAAAAGGAAAGCAAATGCAAACTGCGAGTGTTTATCTGAGGTCATAAATGTTCTCTGCTGTTCCTCTCCATCATCATCATGGGCCACTGAAAGTTGGTGGAAAAAGTAGAAGTCAGATTGAACATAGAACTTCTAAGGTTAAAAAATGCTAATTGTTAAATTTGTTGATAAAGTCTTAAATTTCTTTGGTGCGTTTGGTTTACTAAAAAATGTGATGTTTTCAAATAGAAGGGTATGCAAAGCATATTCTTGCTTAAGAATAAAAAGTTGGGTATAGACTTACAATTAGAGGTGATCAAGAAGTGTCCTGATTTTGGTAACTTTACATATCCATTTTTCTGAGCTAGTGAGATTTTTTTAAACATTGTTAAAAATCTTTGTAACAATATTCTGTAGATGCCGAAGGTAAAAATGCCAAAGGTAAAACAATTGAGCATGCTCAGAGCTTTATTTATTTATTTGGAACACAAAGTGAAGAGTGACAGAGAGATAGAGGCTGGGAGGAAGAGGTGAGGGTGAGAGACAGAGAGAGAAAAAGAAGGCCTGAGATTCCCTCTGCTGGTTCACTCCCCACATGACCATGGCAGCCAGGGATGGACCAGGCTGAAGCCAGGAGCCAGAAACTCTATCTGGGTCTCCTGCATGGGTGGCAGGGTCCCAAGCACTTAAGCCATCATCAGTGGCTCCCCAGGTGTATTAGCATGGACCTGGATGAGAAGTGGAGGAGCTGGAACTTCAACCAGCACTCCCATATGAGATTCAGGCATTGCACACAAGTGGCCTAGCCTGCTGCACCACAATGACTGTCCCGAGTAGTTTTAATTCAGAAATATTCTTGACGTTTATACTTAACAGTAACTTAAGATTGGATATGCACAGCCCAGTGAGTGGTACTCCTGCACAGCAAGATGAATTTAGAATGGAATCTTGGGTGTTCCGTATCAAAGACTGTATTGTGTTAACTGAACAGCTTCATTCTTTTAGTAGATGCTGACCTGGTTCTAGTCATTTAATCCCTCTAGAGGGACAAACCCTCGATTCTGTTAGCTGCTTTGAGTAAAGCCTGAGTGTTTAACAATGCTGTGGTTTCTGCTTTATGCATTTCAGATAGGGAAGGAGCACGTAGGCCTGAAGGCTGTGACCGAGATCCTTCAAGACATTCAGTATAAGGTGAGTTGTTATTTTAAAAAACAATAGACATACAGGTCATATTCAGGGTCCCCAAGACCATCTACAAGCTTGACAATTCACAGGATTCACAGGTCTCAGAAACGCTGCTTTACGTAGAGTTTTTCTTTTTTAAAAATTTATTTGAAAGGCAAAGTTACAGAGAGGCAGAAGCAGAGAGACAGAGAAGTCTTCCATCTGCTGGCTCACTCCTGAAATGGCCGCAATGGCCGGAGCTAGGCTGATCTGAAACCAGGAGCCAGGAGCTTTCTGCGGGACCCTCACATAGGTGCAGGGGCCCAAGGACCTGGGCCATCTCCTACTGCTTTTCCAGGCCATAGCAGAGAGCTGAATTGGAAGTGGAGCAGCTGGGACTTGTGAACTGGTATCCACGTGGGATGCTGGCACTACAGGTGGCGGCTTTACCCACTGTGCCACAGCTCCGGCCCATCTGTTTAGGGTTTATTACAGGGCAGGATTACTGACCCAAATCAGCAAAGGAATAAGGCACATGGGGCAAAGTCTGGCAAAGAACAGGTACAAACTTCCTTGAAGTTAACCAGGTAGTTGCCTGGGGATACCCTCCTTCCCCTAGCAATGGCCTGAAGTTTTCCACCCAGGGAAGCTCATCTAGGAATTTTATTAGAGATCAGTCATGCAAGTGCAAAGTACCTACATAACTGCCCTCAACTTCTTGAACTCTAGCAAATCACACCCCTTCCCCAGTGATCCACCATGAATCACACTGTCAGAATGAACAAACCTGGTACAGAATGAAGGCCACCGCAAAACACACCAAATGCCGGAGTACGGGAAAAGGTTTATTGTCGGGGGTGGGGGAACCTGACAGGAGGGAGGGGGAGAGTGAGAATAAAAGAGAGCCTATGCAGGAGTGCAGGCCTGGCTATAGCCTTGCAGGGATGAGGGAGCGGGTGCAGTCAATCCTGTTAGGGTGGGGGTAGAGTTGACACTTGTGGTTGGGCCATTTGGTCACCTGACTCTTAGTAAGCCAGGCTGGGTCCTGGAGAGGCTGAACTCAGTGTACAAGATGGCGACTGGGGGCCGGTGCCGCAGCTCACTAGGTTAATCCTCCGCCTTGCGGCACCAGCACACCGGGTTCTAGTCCCGGTTGGAGAGCCGGATTCTGTCCCGGTTGCCCCTCTTCCAGGCCAGCTCTCTGCTGTGGCCCGGGAGTGCAGTGGAGGATGGCCCAAGTGCTTGTGCCCTGCACCCCATGGGAGACCAGGAAGACGCACCTGGCTCCTGGCTTTGGATCAGCGTGGTGTGCCAGCGGCAGTGCGCCTGCCGCGGCGGCCATTGGAGGGTGAACCAATGGCAAAGGAAGACCTTTCTCTGTGTCTCTCTCTCTCACTGTCCACTCTGCCTGTCAAAAACAACAACAACAACAACAACAAAACCAAAAACAACAACAAAAAAAAACAAGATGGCATTGGGGCTTGAGATGGTGTCTCAGATCAGATGGCGTCATTTCACTTACATTCCCCCTTTTTGTTTTTTATAAAGCAAGTGTTGTATGGGATTATATCTGCCCCAAAAGCTCAGGATGGGTGGAGGGATGATGATCTACCTTCTAGAGCTGCTTCCTGATGACATGGGGCAATGAGTCATTCTCTACTGGTGGCGTGACATCTCAAGTTGTGATCTCCTGGGTGGGGAGCCAAGTATATCCCTGTAGCAGCATTTTTAGTTGACCACCTGGTTGGTTCCATTATCACCTCTGATAAACACTTAAATAGACAAGGTAGTATAAAAGCCAGACTGAGAATAGCAGCCAATGGTCCTTGGAGTGGCATTGACCAAGAGGTGAGAGGGCTCCATAGGAAGGAAGAGAGGAGAGGCTCTCTGGACCCTAGAGCAGACTGTACAACAGATGTGGCAATTTCTTGGAGCTTTTTAACATTTTGTTCTGCCTGACCCAATTGAATAACATAATACAATATTATTCTCCCAGAAAAAACACAAATTTCAGCCATTATAAGTCCAGAGCTCATCTGTTTTGTAACACTACATCTGCAACTGAGGAGATCTGATTTTGGAGGTCCCTAATGGCATCTGCCAAAGCTTCAATGGATCTGGTGACCTCTTCTTGTAGTTGTTGGAGTTATTTTTGGAATCAGTTAGTAGACATAACGTTGTTGCCTAGAGCAGTTCCTGAGACCATGACCAAAGAGAGGGAAGCTGCAAAGCTGATTCCAACCAAGATTGGAAGAAAGATCGTTTGTCTCTTGTGGATAGAGGGATTAATCTGTAAAAGGACCTCTGAGTACTCATATAATGTTGGGTGGGGGGGATAGAATCACTAACACACATGGACTGGGTGTGGAGCTGTTGATACAGGTGTATAAGGTGTAATTACAAAGAAATGAAGTTCTAGGTGGACTAGACAGGGAAGCTGTGAAAATGCTGGTTATATTGCTGACATAGGGAATATTATGTGGCATAAACTTATTGGGTTGTTTTGATATATTAGTAATCCAACATACTGCACTTTGTCCTCCTGAATGTAGAGGAAGATGACCAGTAATTTTCTGAGGATTGAGAATAGAGGAGTTTATAGAAGCAGAAACATTAGTGAGTAGGGTTGTTGCAATGGGAGGTTCCCAAATGGGAGCACATATAAAGCATTGCTGTTGGTAAAGGGCTTAGGATAAAGAATTGGGTAGTTGATAAAGTAGGGTGAGAGACATATTGATGAGTTGTAGCCACATTAAGGGAGGTTTAGCCAGGTTAATTAGTTGATTAGGTGTTTAGAAGACTCCTTTACTGTATCAATCACAACATGTGTGGGAGCTGTTGGAAGCTGAGTGTAGGCCCTGATACTTTTTATGGTTCCATGGGGATCTTACATGTTAGAACCAGTATATAAAGTGATAATATTCCTTGATTCCATCTTGCCAGGCCTGAAGGTAGGGGTTAGTTACAGTGAAGGCTAAAAAGGGGTTGGACTTGGTGGTTTCTGTCTACCCATGGTCCAAGCTGGAGTGTTTTTACCTTGTGGCAGTACCTTAGAGAATTGTTTTCTGGGGAGGCCTTATCTGTGGTTGGTATAGTAGTTCTTACAGGACCATGATGAGCACCCTTTATAGTAGGCATCGTTACATGATCTCATGTTGTCCTTAGTTAGGCAGAGATAATATGGATTTGCTCTAAACTGAGATAAACGATATCTAGCCCAGTCAACCCAATTACATGAGCAGTCCTGAGCAAAATCAAAGTACGGAGTGATAGGGCCTGCACAGCCCATGATGGGGCAGAAGGTTGTGTTCAGTAATTTAGCAGGAGCAGAAATGGTGTAAATCTGAAACAGTCATGTGTAACATGTTTTAGAGGCTAGTGTGGATGCAGAACAGACACAAAAGGGCAGAAGAGATGGGAGTATTGGGAAGTTCATCGTGGTGTATGGAAGAGGCAGTGAGACAATAAGAGAAGGTACAGCAAAGTGTTGATCTCAAAGGGAGTGGAGTCTGAGGAGGTTCCCTGGAGGTGTAAATCTTCAATATCTGAAAGGAGTCAGGAGGGTGGATGGACGGAGTGTGTTCTATTCCTCCCACAGAAGTTATAGGAAGAGTTGATAGCGGTATGAGAGAAGATCAGTACTTATCCAGTGTTGGAAATAATGGGTGGCTGGATGGTCACTGTTTCTTGGAGGCGAGTTCATTAAGCACAGAAGAGTCTGAGTTTGAGGAGCTTGAGTCCAGGTAAACTTGACTGTGAGTCACCCTGTGGGAGTAACTGTATAATGGGGGAGGGGGATGCTTAAGGCAGGAGAAGTGGATACAGTGGGGATTTCCTGTAACTTTGCCACTGTGGGAGTAGTGAGAATCACCCGGTAATATCCGGTCCATTTAGCTTGTGGTTTAGTGGGAGGAGAGGACAAGGAGTGATGTGAGGAGGACAGGTAGACCTCGCCTCTCACTGTAATAGGAGGGAGGCTGTCTGAGGTAGTTGGACCTGGAGCTGGGCAGTAGGTGTCTGTATATTTCCATAACTCTCTTCAAATATATTTGAGGAGATTGAGGGTAGGTGGGGCAGCAGGAGTGGAGATTGAGAGTGTATAGCCAGAGGAACCAAGGGACATCCATACATCAATTCAAAAGGTCCTCATATAGAGCAGGGACAATGGGAGAAGTTCAATCCAGGCCAAGTGAAGCTTGAGATAGAGCTTGGTCAGAACATTTTTCAGTATATGATTTGTCCTTCCTACTTTTCCTGAGGATTGGGAGTGATAAGGGGTATGAAAATGCCAGGGGATGTTAAATGCCTTGGTAAGTAGCTGAGTTATCTGGGATGTAAATTTGATACTACAGTCTGACTGGAGACCCCAAAGTGGGGAACAATCACCTGAAATAGGCTGTTGGAAACTGTTAGTGCCCCTTTGTTAGTAGTTGGAAAGGCCTTGACCCACCCAGAGAAGGTATCTACCAGTACCAAGAGATATTGAAAGCGCCGTACATTGGGCATATGGGTAAAGTCAATCTGCCAGTAAGAGGCTGGCAGGTGTCCTCTGGCTTGATGGGAAGGGAAGGGTGGGGGATAGAGGTTTGAATCGGGATTTGTTTTTTCATGTATGGAACAGGACAAGATGAGTTGTTGGAGATATTTGATATCTTCTGGTATAAGTGGACTAGATTGTTTGACAAACGATAATAAAGAAGAAATGTTGGGATGAAACAAATGGTGGAGGTAGAATAAGATGGCTTGAGTGGAGAGCTGTTGGGATTGTTGGTTTGGAGGGTGGTTAATCAGCACAGAGGATGGAGGAGAGGGTGAGCTGGAGGAAAAGGAAGACAGTGCCAACTGACGAGCCACCTGATCTGCCCTGTTATTACCGGCTGTGATAACAGAGTCATCAGTCTGATGAGCCTCAGAGTGAACATATCTGATTTGTGTTGGAAGATGGGCTTCATCTAAGAGAGGGGTTATGAATGTAGCATTGGAGATGGCTGTCCCCTTAGTGGTAAGAAGGCCCCTTTCCACATCGCTGTGTGAGATAGGAGGACATGGAAAGTGTATTTTATGTCAGTATAGAGAGTGATGGTTTTATTTTTTGCCAGGATAAAGGCATGGGTTAGAGCATAAAGCTCAGCCTGTTGATTAGTAGTATTGAAAGGGAGTGGTCCTGCCTTGACTGTACTGGTGGTTGATACCACAGCATATCCTGTCCTTTTTATTCCCTCATGAAAGATGGAGCTACCATTTGTGAAGCAGACTAGAGTGGGGTTAACAAGGGACCCTTCTGGATGTTTGAGGGATGAGGTGGTAAGTGTTCGATAGTCTCAATGCAGGAGTGAACAGGAGCCGAGTGATCAGGAGATGGAGGAGGAGAGGGAAGGAGAATAGTTGGGTTAAGGGGAGGACAAGGTTTAAAAGTGAGGGTTCTGGGGCCGGCGCCATGGCTCACTTGGTTAATCCTCTGCCTGCGGCACCGGCATCCCATGTGGCACCAGGTTCCAGTCCCTGTTGCTCCTCTTGCAGTCCAGCTCTCTGTTGTGGCCCGGGAAGGCAGTGGAGGATGGCCCAAAAAATTGGGCCCTGCACCCACATGGGAGACCAGGAGGAAGCACCTGGCTCCTGGCTTCGGATCGGCACAGCGTGCCAGCCGTAGAGGCCACTTTGGGGGTGAACCAATGGAAGGAAGACCTTTCTCTCTGTTTTTCTCTCTCTCTCACTGTCTAACTCTGCCTGTCAAAAAAAAAATAATAATAAAAAAAGTGAGGGTCTTCAATTAGCACCACCTGAAGGGCCAGAATGTGAGATGGTGGGAGAGACTGGAGGCCTTTGTAAGTTAGAAGTTCTGATAGATGGTGTGAGGAAAGAATGATAAATAGTGAACCCAAAATGAGTTTTTTTGACTCTCGTATGAAAACAACTGCTGAGGCTAACATGTGTAAATGGGGCACCCAGCCCTTGACTGTGGGGTCTAATGTTTTTGAGAGATAGGCTTCAGTAGCAAAAGAGGGACCGATTTGATGGCCAAGAACCCCTAAGGCCGTTTCTTGGTTTTCAGTGACGTAAATGAGGAGGGGCCATGTGAGATCTGGTAAGTGTAAGGCAGGGGTCCATAGAATACCCCATTGGAGCTTATGATATTGGGAGGTAACTGAGGCTATGAGAGGCTCTGGAAGGATCCCTTGTGGCTTTGTAGAGTGGTCAAGCTAGAAGGGAGTAATTTGGAATCCATGAATGTGGAATCCTGCCAGGCCTAGAAAGAAAAGAGCTTCTTCTTTAGTATAAGGAGGTGGTGTTAGCTATGAGGCCCCTTCTGTCTGCAGTGATAGCCTTGTGGGCAGGAGTGAGATGTACACCAAGATAGTGCCTCAGATAAGCAAAGCTGTGCCTTTGTGACGGCTACCCGATGGCCTTTGGCTTCTAGGAAGTTGAGGAGAGTAGCAGTCTGTCATTGGCTATCTATTTTTGAGGGGCTGCAAAGGAAGAGGTTATGGATATCCTGCAGAAGAAAGGAGAGGGATAGATCAAGAGTACCTAGATCATTGGCCAACGCCTGACCAAACAGAGTGGGGCTATTCCGGAACCCCTGGGAGGAGTATGGTCCAGGTCAGGTGAGTGGAGACTTGAGCATCAGGATCAGTCCAGGTGAAAAAAAATATGTCCTGAGAGTTAGATATAGAGGAATGGTAAAAAAAAAATGCATCCTTTAGATCCAGGATGGAGAAGCGAGATATGAATGCTGGGATGGAGGAAAGGAGGGTATATGGATTGGGGACCCTGGTGTATGGGTACTACCACTGCACTAATAAGGCAGAGGTCTTGTACCAGACAGAAGGCCCATTAGGTTTTTAACCCTAATATTGATGTGTTATGGGGAGCTAGTCTTTCATAGCAGCCCCTGGAGGAGGAGTTTGGAAATCATAGGCTTTAAACCTTGAAGGCTGAAAAGGAGTAGAGGGTACTGTGGCTGGGAAGGAAATGTGGAGGAATCTTGTAACTTTATCTCTATGAGAGGATAATGGGCCACCACCTATATAGGGTGACTGGTATCTCATACCCACAGGTTGACAGTGACAGGGCCCTGAGGTAGGCAGGATGGCTGGGACCCAGTCATTTTGAGAGAGAAGTAGTAAAAAGGGAGGTGAAGGCGGCCTGGAGGACTGGGCCAATGGCCGGAGGGTGAAAACCACCTGAGCACCAAACTGATAGAATATGTCTCTTCCCAGGAATGGGGTAGAACATTAAGTATAAGGAGAAAAGAGTGGGAAAAGGACATTGTATTATTCATGCAGAACAGGTTGGGGGTCTGTAGGGGTTTGTACGGTTTTCCTTCTAACCTGACTATGGAGGTTGAGATAGTAGAGGTTGGCTGCCCAAACTGGGTAAGGACTGAGAAGCTTGCCCCTGTGTCAATGAGAAAAGAAATTGGCCTACCTGCTATCATCACAGTTACCCTGGGCTCCCACGGAGTGATGGTCATATTTGGGTGGTGGGAGTCTGGACTCCTTCAGTTCTCAGTAGCCAGCCCTAAAAGGCCAACCTGGGGCGTAGGTGGGGTGGATGGCCTACTGACTCAACGGGCAAGAGGACAGCCCACTGCACAATGGTCCTTTTGGTGACATTAGGACAAGGATCTGATGGGTCTCAAGGACTGGGGCATAGTTTGACCCAGTGACCTGTTTGGCTACATTTAAAGCACAGCCCCAGGGGACTCCTGCAGTCATTGAGACTCCTGTGATTAGCAAGATTACTGGAGGCATCAGGTTGTTGAAAAGCCTTGGCTGTATTTGGACTTTTTCCTTTTGGGCTCTTTCATCCCTCCCATTGTATACACCTCTAGAATTTCTGCCTGTGGAGTTAATGGGCCCCTCTCAAGCTGCTTTAACTTTGCCTTGATATCAGGGAAACTCTGGTTCGTGAGGAGGCTACAACCATTGGGAGACTTTGGGTCTAGGTGGGTATATTGGAAGAGAGTCTGTTTGAGGCTCTATAAAAAGCCAGAAGGATTTCCCTTTTTATCTTTAATAACTTCTCCCAGTTTATCATAATTTACAGCCTTTCTGGTAGACTTTTTGAGACCAGCTAATAAGCAGGTAATGAAATGATTTCTGGCCATTATGCCTTTGGGAGAGTTGTAATTCCAACTGGGGTCCTGTTTGGGGACTGCACCTGCTCCTGTGAGGTGGGCAGGGTCAGTCTGATGGGTCTCACAGGTATTGGCGAGGATCCTAAGGACACTGTGAAAAGTCAGATCATAGGACTGGTTTAGATATTGAAACTCTTTAATGTACTGCACTGGATTAGAGGTGAAGGAACTTAGTTTTTATTCAATTTGTAAGTGAGAAAGGAAGGTGGACCTTGACTGTGCTGAGACAGTGAGAGCCAGGGTGGACAGTGTGATGTTGTTGAGTGGAGGTGATTGTGCTGGGTCCTGAGTCAGAAGGGGCTGAGCTGGTGCCTGTGGGTGGGAATGGTAAGGTGGAGGGTAGCCAGGCGGCGGATTATCTGCAGGATCGAAAGTAAAAGAAAGGGGTTTTGGCTCAGGCTCTGGAACTTTGATGGGAACCTGAGCCAGAGAACATGAGGTGCAGAGAGAAGGTTTAGAACGGAGATAGGAGAAAGCCTGAACATAGGGGATTTCCTTCCACTTTCCCAAATGCTCACAGAAATGGTAAAGATCCTGAATAATGTCAGGGTCAAATGTGCTGTTAAGTGGCCATTTGGACTGGTTTTGAGGTCATACAAGGGCCACGCCTGATTACAAAGAAAGATAAGGTGATGGCATTTGAGGTCTGGGGCCAATCTGAGAGGAACAAGATTGTTTAAGAGACAACTGAGGGGAGAGTCAGATGGAATGTGAGATGAGGAAGCTCCCATAGCGACCTGTGATATCAGACTGGCGGATAGCAGGCGTCCCTGAGATCATGCAGTCTGACATGGAAAGTAAGGGAACAGAGGTGGGGGTTGTCATCCATGCCCATTGTTGCCCGAGATGTAAATCCCATGGAGGTTGTGGTGCCTGGCACCAGGACTTCGAGACAAAGCAGAGCAGAACCACAACCCATGGCAGAGATCGCCCTGTCTTACCTAAAGGTTTTGGAAGGCCAACATGTGGATGGGGACCCCAGAGTGATCTGTGCCAAAGAAGGAGGTCCCTGGGGTGAGTTTTGTGGTTGGCAGAAATCCAGGATCCTGAAGCTCACATCCCTGAGGGGAGAACAAGGTCGATGGGAGACCCTGGATCTGAGTCACGGCACCATTGAAAGGCCATCACAAAACACATCAATAAGGGAAAAGGTTTATTGTGGGGGTGGGGTTGGGTGTGGGAAACCTGTCAGCCTGGATGAGGAAAGTGATAAAAAGAGAGCCTGTGTGGGAGAGTGGGCCTTGTTATAGCCTTGCAAGGATGAGGCAGTGGGAGCAGCAAATCTCCTTAGAGTGGGGGTGGAGTTGACCCTTATGATTGGGTCATTTGGTCACCTCACTCCTAGTAAGCCAGGCTTGGTCTGGAGAGGGCAAGCTTAATGTACAAGATGGCTGCTGGGCCAGAGCCCAAGATGGCTTCCAGGGCTTGAGGTAGTGCCTCAGATAAGATGGCACGATTTCACTAACCCAGAAGACCTACAACCTTAGTCATACAACAACAGGAGTTTACTGTAACTGTGGGGTGGCCCAAGGCCTCATGCACGTAACACTCTCACTGGGTGGAATATTCCAGAGGCTCACAAGTTATCTCCCAGAAGCTGGCCAAAGCTAGTCCTGAACAGGCTTTCTTTTGGAATGTGCATCATCTGAGCAACCCAGGCCTGCTGAGTTAACCCTTTCCTGGCTGCTTGTCTTAGGAAAATTGTGTAAATAAAATGAATAGAAATTTTGGGAACCAGTCTGTGGTGTGTTTACATTAAGTAATAATAAATAAGTACACATAAGCCATAAGATAATATACCAGAGAAGATGATTTAGGTCAATTTGACCCAGTAATGATGCTGCCCAGAACTGGTGGGACGTCAAGTTCTGTAGTAAGCACTACCTTTTATCCCACGTTGAATCACTTGAACCTGAGTGGTGTGCCCACCAGAGACACAAAAAAGCAGAGGAGCTTGCTGTAGAGACCACTCACATTCACCAAGCCAATCACTTATAGCAGGGTAGTGGAAGAAAGTAGGTGTTTATTTTGTTCATTCTCAGAGCCTGGAGTTGGGCAGATGTTGCTCAGTTCCTTATAAACCTGGGGTTGACCCGTGTATAACCAGCTTGCGTAGAAGTCTCTGATTGGTCCACAGTGCTGTGGCCTTTCAATGACTGACCTGGAAAGGATGGGCTAGCATCTTCTTCTGGGCTTGCTGTGATGGCAAAGTGGGCTCTGATCTGTCTGGGGTCCCAAGGCAGATGATTATTACATAATTTGATCAGGGCCCAGGGTTCATGTGAAGCACTTCCAAATGGAGTTTAGCATTAAGATGTTAACTATAGAGATGATAATTGAATTTTGAGTCTTTATCTGGGGTCTTGTGGGGCTGACCTGACTCGTACACCAATACCTTAATTTAGTGACTTAATCTTTGTGAAGAAGTTGACTTGTAATCATCTATCTAGAGGCAGAAATTGCAAGATAAGGAAGAGACTAGGGCCTGACAAAGTCTACAAAAAAGGCATGAAGTATCTGGGCTGGGTTTAAAGCTTGCTTGATTGAGGGGGATTGAAAGGCTCATGGCCAATTCTAAGATCAATCTGGAAATCAAGTTTGATTATCTGTGTACTGGCATGAGCCCAGGACATCTTGAATCTGTCAGAATCTTCCCTGAAGAGCCCCAAGAAGGCTCAGAATGAACCCAGCTGCCAATGGGAAGCCCAGACTAGGCAAGGCAAAGGAAGCTGGTATAAAGGGGTGGGACTTATTTTGACTTACCTTAACCAATAGAAAGGGGCTAAGAAAATTTCCCTAATTTCTTCAGCTAGTAGGATGTCAATTATACTGAAATACAGATGGCTGGAGTAGGGGGAGGAATCAAGTGAGCTGGATTCTTTAACATGTTAAATAGTCCCAGGAAGTAAGAAAGAGACTTACTACACTAATGTTCCCTGTTGTTTGTGTCAATAGAGTCATCCCATAAGAGAAATCTCATTCACATGACAGGTCTGTCAGCCTCCAAGGCCTGAACAATTGAAATGATGATAATATAATGACAAAACGTATGAATTGTTGAATAATTGCACAAATATTTCTCTTGGAATTTACTGCTAGATTTGAATAATGTTGATTGGAACAGACTATTTTGATCTGAATTTCAGATCTTCCTTTCAGAAAAGAGGAAGTATGCAGGATAGACCCTGGAGCTGAATTTCCTAATTCAAATGGGCCAAAATGGCAGAATGGGAGCCATGTTGTAATGCCAAATGTTGAGGAGCAGAGATCAAAGTAGGCAGAAGGAAAGTCATTTCAAAGCAATTCACAGAGCCAGGGTCCCAGCATTGCAGACCAAGACATGCAGCCCCAGTCTCTAGGATGAATGTGCTGGGAGCAGAGAAAGTAGCTGACATGAGACAGAAGGACACCATTTGTAAGGTCCACACCAGGAAGTATTGGGAAAATTGAAGTGCAGTAGCAGAGAAAATAACCATAGATCTATAGTGGGAGTATCTCCTTGGAGCCAGCCAGTGTTATTGCAGTGGGAAGACAGAGTGAGACAACCCCCAGTCTAGGGGGCCTGTTGAAATCATTCAGAAAATACTTAAATCTAGATTTTTAACCCTAATAACATTTTTACTTGAAAATTAGAAATTTCACATTAATGTATAGTAACTATTTTTTGTTTTCAGGGTAAATCCAAAACAATACCTTGCTTTAATCCTAACACTTTACTACCAGGTAAGAAGTTATCTGACTGTATAAAATGAGTTTTTAACTATGAATATGACCACATAGTTTTCCTCAGAATATATATAAGTTCATACTATTAGTTAATAAAGTTTGTTTTATTTTTGTTGTTGTTTTTTACAGTTTATACTCGCATAGCAGATCCAGTTTCAGATTACTTTAAATGTGGGAGTAAATCATTTGATATAATAAACACTTTGCTACTAGTTCCATTAATATATGAAGAGCTTTGTTATAATTGTCATTTGTAAATGTCGCTACCTCTGTGTAAAGTATGAGCATAATAAAATAATCTTAATATACTCTAAGATTTACCTGTGAAGTTTTTATTAATCTATAGAGATAATTTGGTATCTAATTATATAGGGTTATATCTTCACAGCAATACTATTATTTAGTATTATTCTGATTGTATTTCTTCACAGTTAATAATTGTGCATTATATACTTAGAGTAGAATTTGGAGTTGTGGATTGTTTTATATAAAATTTGATTCTTCAGATTTCTGTGCTGAAATTATGTGCTATTTCTTAGAGTTTCAAACAAAATCCAATGGGTTGAGGCATCAGATCCTCTACTTTCTGCATAATTGGTCTATGACAAACCAGTTTCTGTCATATGGTAAACATTCAATCACATTAACAATGAATTCTTCTAGTACAGATCTAAATTATTTCACAAGAGTGATTCATTTTATTTTACCATGATATGATTTTAATATTTTGCTGTCAAAAAAAAAAAAAAAACAATATAGAGGTCACTAGAACTGAAACAGTCCAAAGAGAGTTCTTTAAAATAATAGGCTTTGAAGCCAAACTGCATGGATTTGAATTCTGGCTCTGCAAACTATTAGCTGAATGACTTTGGGCAAATTACTAAACCTCTGTGATGTGGTTTGCCTGTCTTAAAAATGGGACTAGTAATAGTATTATTCTTGTTAGTTTGTTGTGAAGGTAGAAGGAATTAATGTGGAATGCTTAGAACAGTACCTGGCATGTAGTAAATATCCAATAAATATTAGGCATAAACTAGTTAGATAAATCTTTTAATAAACCAAGAGAAAAACCCAAAACATGGATTTATTTCTGAAGTCATTAAATTTGAAAGACATGTATAAAAACCCATTGATAGAAGTCACTGTAAATAGAATGAAGATTCATCATGTTTTTCATCTGTGATTTTCTCCATGATAATTAGATTAAGAATATAGATATAAGGCTCTAGTTTAAAAATGGCATCCATTGAGAAATGTCATTCTGAAGGTTTGTGGTGTTGAAGATTGTTGTTGGAGTCATCAAGATTATTAATTAACTTGCCTTTCCATAATACACCCCTGTGGTTACACAGATCCTCTGCTGCGGGATTACTGGGTATATGAAGGCTCTCTTACTATCCCACCTTGCAGTGAAGGTGTTACCTGGATTTTATTCCGATATCCTTTAACCATATCACAGCTACAGGTGAGTATGCTACTTTAAATCTTTCAGAGTCAAATTCTGAGCTAAAGGTTAAATATTGTTTCTGTAAAAGGAAAATGTCTGTTTTATGTTCTAACTCCCTTTAGATCAGTCATACCTTTTCACATAAAAGTTAAACGTCTTGAGCTAGTGAAAGCAATTGAAAGGTCAAGGATGAACAAAACTCAGTGCACGTTTATAGTCTATATTTTAAAAGTTCTTATGGAGTAAATAGAAGTCACTGGAAGAGCTAAACTTTTGTTTAGTTCAGTTATTCCTTCATGTGGATTTTCCCAGACATGGAGAGAAGTGTCTGGAAGTAAAGTAAGAATGCTGATTATTTCTGGAAGTCACACATGAGATTTGAAATAGCCCTTCCTTGGTATGCATAGGGGGGAACTAGAAAGTTCTGGATTTGATCACCCACTAGTGGCCTTAGGTGCTACATAAATTCTCTACACACTAATGCACAGTGGGTGGGAACAAAACTGGAATGAATTGCCACTCGGTTGTTAGCTGTGGAACATGAAGCAATATTTCTAGATAAACAATGATTTTAATATTATAAAAGGTGTATTTTAAATATCTCCTGGCTTTCAGGGACTCATCTAAGGGGTGTGTTCTAGAAAGCGGAGTTGTTCCTTCATGACCAACCTCAAAAGGCTTGGGCAATTCTCAACACACCAAATTTTCTTTAGTAACTTATTACTCATTTCTTAAAATCCCCCGTCATTGTTGATATTAAGAAGATCATTTACTAATTTCTTATTAAAGTCTTCTTTTGTTTGTCCTGAAATACTTAAAATCCTTCTTTCAGCATTTAACAGCCGGATTCAAAGTCAGTGAGGAATACGGATTTTTTTTTCTGGTAAAAATCCATGGGTCGCACGCATGCACAATACCCACCAGCCGCAGACCTACTCATTTCACAGTTGTGTTGGGAGAGTACAAGAGTTTCTGTGACTGGTAGTAATGTTGGATTGGCTCCTTCTCCCCACCTGTTGCCGGGTGTGTGCACCAGAGCTGCTGTATTTGCTTCTGCTGACAAGGTGGCAATTGTCCCCGCCAGTAGCAGGGTGCATACGAAAGAGCTGCAGCAGCTGCTACCTGTTTATGTCCAAAATGGCATCTCTCAGCCAGTTGCCAGGAACTGTTGTGGAGGGGATGGGGAGAGAGTGATGTGCCTCTTTTCTTTTTCTCTGGGTAAGTGGGCATCCTGTACCCCTCAGGGCTCTGGGCTATACTTAAAGGCAGTGTAGTCCATAGGTTGTCTCTCCAGCTGTATCACCAGTGGCATGGGCCGCTGCAGTCTGATCTTACCTTGCTCTCCAAAGCTGGTACTTTCTCAGTTCAGGGCTCCTGGGGTTGTTTGTTGTGTCCAGGCTCTTTGCTGTGTGTCTACATCTTCCGCACAGATCTCCTCCTTCTGCAGAATCTCCACTGCAGTTTTCCTTCCAACTCTTCCCTGAGAGTGTACTTTCTTCACTTTATCATTATTATTTTTAAACTAGTTTCCCCTAGTCTAGAACAGACTGCCCTTTCCCCTATTCTGCCATCTTGGAATCTCCCATACCTTCCATTGAACTCCTCCTAGATGCTCCAGTAAACATCTTAGGCCATCCAATCAGTTTTCCTTGAGGCTCCTACCATGGAGAAAGTGTTAATTTCTGTTCAGATTTACCTCATTTTGAACAAGATGCATGAAGAAGGGCCAAGGGAGAAGTAGCATAGAATGTTGTATTGAAGGTGAAGGGAACCAAGTGAGAATGCAGATCCAACACTATCTTTCTACAAATTTTATGGGAAAGGCAAGCAGGAATTTAGGGATAATAGAGAATAAAAAAGTGGGTTTTGTTTGGTTTTAAAGAAATAGGAGACAATTGAATCTTTGTAGGGATATTAGAAGGAGCCAGTGATTACAATAGCCAATCTCATGAGACCCCCAACTGCTATTACTATTCCTAGTTTTTAGATGAGAAGAGTTAGGTTTAGGGAGATTAATAAAGCTTTGCATGGGGTAGTGAGTGTGGACTTTGGGATTCACCCAGTCCTGTGTGATATCAGTGATGGGATCTTAACTATTATCCCCTGTCAACACTGCAATTCCTTTGAGGCCTTCTTTCTTTGGAGACCTTGGAATGACCTCAGCAGTACTCCAGATTTCTACCTTTTCCTGCATGTGTTTTGTGCTCCCTATTGGAGGAGTTTAGTTTCTTTTAGAAATTGTAAATATATAACCAATTAAAGAGGCTGAGGCACAGTGTACAGATTTAGGGATCATTAACATCAAAGAAAGAATGAAATGGCAAAACAAATGGGAACATAGTAGAGAAAAGAAGATGGGAGGAGACAATCTTTTGGGATACTTCCCTGAAGGTGACCTTCCTTTTAGGAGAAGACTCTTTAAACTGGGCCTCGTGGGAATCACTACTCTGTAATTGCCTTCTGGTTACTCCTGGAGTCCTCTCTCACTGATGCTGTCTTTCTGAAGCATAGAGGGATTCTGGAATAAAAAGCAGGCATGTGAAGCCATGCTTGCTGCTGGCTGTCCCACCTCAAGACAGCAACTTGAGCTTTCTCCCTGCCTGGGGCTCTGGCTAATACAGTTGCTGCTGTTTTCTGAATGACATATATGAAATATCAAACATGCCTCTTCATTTATATTTCTCACTATTTGACTCTAGGACAATGATAGACATTTCCTTGTGATTGGTGAAGATAATACAAATCTTGGCTGTTCAAGTTTTGAAGCACTAAGGCTTAATGTACAGTATGTTTTGTGATACTGTGATGTAATTATTGGTCTTTATATGTCATTGACCCTATTAATACAAACAATTTAGTTCATAATTATATAACAAGGTGTTATATGTCATAGTCCTATCTTTATTTTATTCTTTTTTTAATTTTTTTTTTTGACAGGCAGAGTGGACAGTGAGAGAGAGAGACAGAGAGAAAGGTCTTCCTTTGCCGTTGGTTCACCCTCCAATGGCTGCCGCGGATGGCGCACTGTGGCCGGCACACTGCGCTCATCCGATGGCAGGAGCCAGGTGCTAGGTGCTTTTTCCTGGTCTCCCATGGGGTGCAGGGCCCAAGCACTTGGGCCATCCTCCACTGCACTCCTGGGCCACAGCAGAGGGCTGGCCTGGAAGAGGGGCAACCGGAACAGAATCCGGTGCCCCGACCGGGACTAGAACCCGGTGTGCCGGCGCCGCAAGGCGGAGGATTAGCCTGTTGAGCCACGGCGCCGGCCTATTTTATTCTTGTATTAGCATATGGAGTTGCTGTTTTGAGACTGATGTAGATAAGGTATTCATTAACTCATGCATTCATTAATTTAGCAATTATTTGACATATATTATGTTCCATGCATTAAATAAGCAAGAGAGGAGGCTGATGTTGTGATTCAATGGATTAAGCCATTGTCTGCAATGCTAGCATCCCGTATTGGACTCCAGGCTTGAGGCCCAGCTGCACCACTTTGTATCTAGCTCCCTGATAATGCTCTTGGGAAAGCAGCAGAAGATGGCCCTGGTGCTTGGGTCCCTGCCAGCCACATGGGATGGAGTTCCTGGCTTCTGGCTTCTGCTTGGCCCAGCCCCAGTCGTGGTGGCCATTGGAAAGTGAATCAGCGAGTAGAAGCTCTCTCTCTTTCTCTCTCTGTCACTCTTTCAAATACATAAATAAATACATATTTATCTTTAAAAAAGAATAGGCAAGGAGAAATAGAAAACAGTAAGGGGGCTGGCATTGTGGTGTGGCATGGCAGGTTAAGACAACAGCTTACTATGCTGGCACCCCATATTGGAACACCAGGTTCAGTCCTGGCTGCTCTGCTTCCAACCTAGATTCCTGTTAATGTGCGTGGACAAGCAGAGGAATATGGCTTAAGTATTTAGGCTCCTGCCACCCTCATAGGAGTCCCTGATAGAGTTCTGAGGTGCTGATTTTGGTCTGGCCCAGCCCTGGCCATTGCAGCCTTTTGGGGGAGTGAACCAGTAGGTGGTCACTCTGCCTTTAAAATAAATAAGATTAATCTTAAAAAAGAAAAGGAAAGAAAAAGAATAATAAGATATGGCTCTGTTCTCAAAGAATTCACTATTTAGGGGGAAAGACCAATAAATAGAATTACATTTTAAAAACCCACTAATTTTATATGTGTAGTGCCACTCTATAAACATAGTCTCGTGGTAGCACATAGGAAAGGCACCTGGATGAGACAGAGTTTTCTTTTCCTTTTTTTTTTTAATATTTTTTAAAATTTGCTTGGAAGACAGAGTTACTAGAGAGGTAGAGACAAAGAGAGAGAGAGGTCTTCCATCCGCTGGTTTGTTCCCCAGATGGCCGCAATGGCCAGAGCTGCATTGATCCGAAGCCAGGAGCTAGGAGCTTCTTCCATGTCTCCCATGTGGGTGCAGGGGGCCAAGGACTTGGGCCATCTTTTACTGCTTTCCCAGGCCATAGCAGAGAACTAGACAGGAAGTGGAGCAGCCGAGACTAGAACTGGAGCCCATATGGGATGCTGGCACTTCAGGCCAGGGCGTTAACCTGCTGTGCCACAGCGCTGGCCCCGAGATGGAGTTTTCTGTAAGGTCTTCCCAGAGCCAGGTGGAGGGGGAAGGTGTCTATATTTGTGGGCATTGTCAGTAGGGAAAAAGCTTTTGCAAAGGCCTCAACACAAGAGAAAGCAGAGCACAAGTGGGTAACACATGTGGTTAGTGTGAAGGTCTGCAGCATGAGATGAGGCTGAAGAGGTGAGCAGGGGCCCAACCTTCCCCAGTGGGCCTGGTGCTGACTGTAGGGGCGGGATTTTCCCCTGAACTGGCAAAGAATCACTGGAGGGTTATGAGGAGGAAGTTTGAGTTTGAGGGACGTTTCTGTAGCTGGAGTGTGGAGATGGGAGTCTGGATTTAGGCTTTGGCAGTGAGATAAAGGAAGGGGATGCCTTTAGAAATAATTGGAAAGTAGAATCAGAACTTGGTGGCTGATAACATGGGGATTTTGGGGAGGAGAGACACCTGTGTTACTCCCTGGCTTTGACTTGGGTGACTGGTGATGAAGACATCTTGGTAAGGAAGTCATGGACAAAGAGCAGACTGTGCAGAAGATTATGAGTTTATGGTTGAATTTTGAGAGCTTTGGGATATGCAAGAAAGGATATGGTATAGTGTACAGGTTAGGGGTAAAGCTGTTGTGTAGATGAAGTGTTCCTTCAAGGAGATGAGCTGGGGAGATGCAGTCGACCCAGGGGTATGTGGTGGTAAGCGACACCACCAGGGAATGGCTGAGGAAGTGAGAACAATCAGGAGGTTCATGTGAAGGCTGGTAGCTGGGGGAAGAGGTGCTGTATTAGGATCAGAGTACTGGAATGTGAGATCAGAGTCTGCATGCACAGTCCGAGTCAGGTGGAAAAGTATTGGTATTAGCTACAAGGGGAGGGCTTTTTTTTTTAATTATATTTTTTATTTTTTGACAGGCAGAGTGGACAGTGAGAGAGAGAGAGACAGAGAGAAAGGTCTTCCTTTGCCATTGGTTCACCCTCCAATGGCTGCCGCAGCAGGCGCGCTGCGGCGGGCGCACCGTGCTGATCTGAAGCCAGGAGCCAGGTGCTTCTCCTGGTCTCCCATGGGGTGCAGGGCCAAGGGCTTGGGCCATCCTTCACTGTACTCCTGGGCCACAGCAGAGAGCTGGACTGGAAGAGGGGCAACCGGACAGAATCCGGCGCCTCAACCGGGACTAGAACCAGTGCCGCAAGGCGGAGGATTAGCCTATTAAGCCATGGCACTGGCCTAAGGGGAGGGCTTTGACTTGAAAATGAAGTAGAAGAACTGTTCATCTGTGGTCATATTAATTCAGTATCACTTTGTTGAGGGGTAATTTTTAAAAAATAAACAATATCTTACAGTGAAAAATACAATTTTTTTAATCACCACAGAATATTTCAACATATAGAAAGTTAGGTTTAACCTAATTGAGCCACAGAAGTTCTCAGTTCCACCTAGAATTCCATTAGAGAGTCCCATAATTACCAGCATGGCATTGAGAATGTCAGTGTTGAACTTAGTGAGAATGCTAGCTGATGCCCATAAACATAAAATATCTTAATACCATGTTGACCAGTATATGATGCTAAGATAAAAAAATAAACCATGGCACTTTGGGTCTCCCTGGTTTCAAAGGAAACTGACTTTGTATCATCCCTTTGAGTAAGACCAATGGCAAAATCTAACCCTAACTCACTAAGTCATACACTGACTATTGGGAAATATCATAACCTCCTAAAGGGGAGCCAATGCCAAAGGCATATGTATTAGAAGGAATGTCTCAACTGCCCTTGAAAATAGATGACTTTCCAATTATCTGTAACCTTTCAAGAAAAAAATATTTAGGTGCTGTTAGCACATAGCTCCATCACAGCATCTCTCCAGAAGACAGTGGTGCTAAAATGTGGACATGCACACATACACATATACACACATATAGTCACATACTTTTATGTATATTAAAATGAATTTTAGAGTGACTCAGAAACATTTGTAATCTTGGGAGAATATAAATCAGTCTATCCTTGACTTGAATGTCTCACTTTGTGCAGTCCATATACTTTCAGAGAAAGCAGAGCAAAAATAGAAAAAGTCCAAAGAAGGCAGCAAAAATGAGAGGACCCAAAAGGAGAGGATGTGATTCTAGAATCTGGATCGAGAAAAATGGTGACACCTTGTATTATTGCACATAAAAGGGAGTAGAGATAAATGCTAGATAGATAGAGATAGATAGATGAGATAGACGGATAGATAGATAGATAGGCTTGATATATCATGTAGTAAAAGGAACAGTGAATGACAGATGGAAGCTTTTCTTAGCTGATTGTATTGATAAATATAAAGCTTTGCATTAAAATAAAATTGTCATAGGACTAGTGTATGTAATGAAGCTACTGGGTATTATTATGGAAGCAATTGGTATCTTGAGTGCATCATCTACCACTGATACGAGGGTCTGCACTGGCAACACTGCAGAAAAATTTCTGAACCAGTCCAATGTTCCGTAGGTTTGATTCATTAGACTTCTGTCCAAGCATAGTGTTTTTTTTTTTTTTTTGAAGATTTATTTGATTTACTTAAAAGACAGAGTTACAGAGAGAGGTAGAGGCAGAGAGAGAGAGAGATCTTCCATGTGCTGGTTCACTTCCCAGATGGCCCCAATGGCTGGAACTGTGCCGATCATAAGCCAGGAGCCAGGAGCTTCTTCTGGGTATCGCATGTGGGTGCAGAGGCCCAAGGACTTGGGCCATCTTCTACTGCTATTTCTGGCCATAGCAGAGAGCTGGATCAGAAGAGGAGCAGCTGGAACTAGAACCAGCACCCATATGGGATGCTGGTGCTTCAGGCTAGGGCTTTAACCTGCTGTACCACAGCGCCGGCCCCACTAAGCATAGTGTTGACCATTATGCTTGTTGCAGAGCATTTGTGTTGTCCTGAGTACCAAGATTTCTTTCTTTTAAAAAAATATTTATTTGTTTATTTGAAAGTCACAGTTAGAGAGGGTGAGATAGAGAAAGCAGTCTTCCATCCATTAGTTCTCTCATGAAATGGCTGCAACAGCCAGGGCTGGGTGAGGCTGAAACCAGGAGCCAGGAGCTTCTTCCAGGTCTCTCACGTGGGTGGAGGGGCCCTAGCACTTGGGTCATCTTCTGCTGCTTTCCCAGGCACATTAGCAGGGAGCTAGATTGGAAATGGAGCACCTGGGACTGAAATGGGTGTCTATATAAGATACCAGCATTAAGGTGGTGGCTTAACCTGCTGTACTACAATGACAGCCCCAGAGTACCAAGATTTCTAGAATGTGGGGCAATTGGAAGCCCCTGTATAGTTGATTTTCCTGGATTACTCCTAGTGAGCTTCCCACATGCTAGGGGAAAAACATGATTGAATGAATTTGAATGAATTATTTTATTTTATTTTTAAAAATATGATCTATAACCATTGAGCAACTTCAAGATAAATGGTGATGTAAGCTTTAGGAAAGCAAAGAAAAAAGTTTTGTAAGGTGAACTATTTTTTGGAAACGAAATATTATGGACAGAATAAAATAACCTAAGTTCATGAAGTCTGACAACAGAAATTGTAAGACACATCTTGATTTCACAAGATTGGAGCAGGAGCTGACAGCTCCATTTCCATTCTGGGGAGCACACTATAAGACCTGCTGGTTCACATTTGCATGCAGTCTTCTCTGTGTGGAGTGTACATCAGCTCTATCTCCGAAAGCTGAGGTTCTGAAGGTGAGTGTGAAGGTGGCTTTAGACAAGAGCTGTCCTAGTAAACATGATATGAGCCACACGTGTAAGATCAGACTTTCTAGTAGCTGTAGTAAAAAGCCAAAGAAACAGGTGCAAATAATTCAAATAATACTATCACTTCAACATGTCACTAATGTAAACAATCATGGATGAGATGTTCTTTTGCATTCTTATTTCTCACTAAGTTTGTGGCTTTCAGTGTGTATTCTGTCTTCTATCACATTTCAATTTGCATTAGGAACATTTCAGATGCTTGGTGGCCACATGAGATTGGCAGCTGTTGTACTATTGGACAGTGAACCTTCAGAGTTTTCTCTGTTGGGAGATACCTTTTTTCCTTTTCTTAAAATGTGTTATTTTTAGGTACTGGGGGATATTTTTGTGTGTATTTTTTTGAGTGTCTCCTATGACAGGCAGCTCTTCTTTGGTCATGAGCACTGTCATCTGTAATTCTTGAATAAGTTTCCATCTGTGTGGCTCATCAGTAACTATCCTGATGTGATGAAGGAAGGCCAGGGCTACTTGAGTCGTGGACTGACATGAGACGTAAGTTGGCATCGGTGTTATTGGAGAGAGTATGTTCTCTGGACTCTTTCAAAATAAAATAAAATAATTAAAAAAATAGACCAGAGTAAGGAGCCAGTGACAGTGAGAGTTGGTTTATGGATGAGAGGTCAGTAAGAAAGAGGAAGGAACCAGCATTGTGGTGTGGTGGGTTAAGCTGCCACCTGTGATGCTGGCATTCCAAATCAGAGAGACTATGCTGGCTCCAGCTTTTCTGCTTCCCATCCAGTTTCCTGTTAATGGGTCTGGGAAAGCAGCAGAGGGTGGCCCAAGTACTTAAGTCCCCTGCCCTCTCCCCCCCACTAGTGGAGACTAAGGGAGTCCCTGGCTCTTAGCTTCTTCCTGGCCCAGCCTTGTCTGTTGTGGCCATTTGGGGAGTGAACTAGCAGATGGAAGATCTCTCTCTCTCTCTCTCTGTCATTCTGCCTTTCAAGTAAATAAATAAATCTTTTTAAAAAACAAGGAGTGATGATTTTAAAAGAAAATAGAACAGAAGGAAATGAGAGTGGGCAAAAGGCTACAGTCATCTCTATATCTATCCCTATATATCTCACTATGTACACATATAAATGAACTTTTGAACCTTTTATTTAATTAATAGCATATCTTAGCCTGATTTCTGCTGCTATTAACAGAATTCCACAGACTGGATAGTTTATAATGTGCAGAAATTTATTTGGCTGATGGTTCTGAAACTGGGGAGGGCCTTTGTGCTGTATCATCCCTTGGTGGAAGGTGGAAAGGCAAGGGGCAAAGGGGGTGGGTCTCACTGTTAGAACAAACTCACTCTTGAGATAACTGACCCATTGCCAGAATAATGCCATTAATCTGTTCACAAAAGCACAGTCTTCATGATCCAGGCACCTCGTATCAAGTCCCACTTCCAACACTATTGCCATGGAGATTAATTTTCAAAACACATGAACATTGGGGGAAACATTCAAATCATAGTATGTATAGGAAATTATATTACTCTTCCAAATTCATTCTCATTGATAATGAAAGAAAATAAAAACACTTGACTTTTAAAATGCTGTGTTATTGATGTAATGATTGACATAAAAAGTTGTACATATTTACTGTGTATATGTTGATGAGTTTGAGGATAACTATATACCCATGAAACCATCATCATCACCAAGGCCAAATAGACATCCAGTACTCTGTTCCACGCTTTAGTAGTGCTGTTACTATGTCTGGTAAGAACACTTAAAATCTACTCTCTTCTCAATTACAGAACACAGTGTTGTCGTCTGAAGGCACTGTGCTGCATAGTAGATCTTCAAAACTTAGTTATCTTGCATAATGGAAACATTGTAGCTGTTAACTATCACCTCCCCATTTTTCACCTTCCCCTTGCTGCTGAAACCACTCTCCTACTCTCTGCTTCTATGAAGTGGACAATAGAAAATTCTTCATCTAATTGAGGTCTTGAAGGATTTGTCTTTCTGTGTCTGGCTTATTTCTACTGCTGGGCAGGGATATGAAGAAGTGAAAGTCACTTTCCTGCAGATTCCTGCACTTTTGTGTTCACTACAGCTAAGACATGGGAACAACTTCAGAGCACATGGGTGAATGGATAGAGAGCAGCAACTTTGGGTATATTTCTCCTGTTACCTGATGGCACATGAAATAGAAATCAAAAATAAGTCTAGGAACTTGGGACTACTAAAAGTTAATTAGCAATAAAGTACATACCCTGTGAGCATTCATAAAGAAAGAAAGCAGTTTTAAAGCTGAATTTTTAGTGAATTAGTGTGGTTCATGAGTCAGTGAAAGTTGGGATAAATGAGCTGGAGTGAATCTGTGGTTCAGAGAATAGTGGCTACTCAATCTAGTATCTGCAGCAGACATGGACTTCTCCCTGATGTATCAGATCTCTGTCTCTCTGTTTTTTCTTTCTCATTTTCTCTCTCTTGTTCTCTTTTGAATTGGTTAAACATAAGTACTATATTTAAATAGAGTGGCATTAAAAATCGATGCTATCATAGTTCAGAAATATGTGATAATGACGGCTTCTCAAATGCCCTGACATTTGAATTTTGTGGAAGACTTTTATCCTGATATATTACTCTGTTAATTTACCACAGCCGCTCATTTCAGTGTGGGCTGATTCAGTATGTGCTTGAAATCATTTGATGTGACTAAAGGGGTTGAGAAGTGGTCGGATACTTCAGAAAAACTGGCATTTCAGAAAGATGCGCTTTTCCCTCCATCTCTGCTGATGTTTGAAGTCTTCAAAGTGTTGCTGTGATCAGAGAAAAACATTTCTTGTGAAATAGTTTTCTCTGAGAATACAGTGATGTGAGACTGGCTGGCTGTTGATCACATCATCTTTCCTAGAAGAAGTTGTTTTCACAGGATGTGCTTCAGGCCAGTGCCTGGGGCTTGAAAGATTTATGTTCAGTTCAGAATACATAAATGTAAAAATTAACCTACCTATAAAATAAGCCTCACAGTCAATAAAAACAGGGTATTCCATCCATAAATATGTTTATACAGTTGAGTTTCTAGTCCACATTGGTCATCAGAGATACGGAGAAAGGGAGAGAGAGAAAAAGGGAGAGAGAGATCTTCTATTCACCAGTTCTTTCCCCAAATGCCAGTAACAGCTGGAGCTGGACCAGGCTGGAATCAAGAGCCTGGAATCCAACCCAGGTCTCCCACGTGGGGACTAGGACTTAAGTACCTGAGCATCACCTGATGCTCCGCAGGGTGACCATTAGTAGGAAACTGGAATTGGGATCGAAGCTGGGACTTAATCCCAGAAATTCCATTGTGGACTGTGAGCATCTGAAGTGGTTTCTTAATGCACCCTGGCTCACAGATTCTGGCTGCAGATATGGCATGTGGTTCTGAGTAAAGTGCGTGCTGGAGGGATGACTTTACATTTTCTCAGAATATTGGTTTATTATCTACTTTCTGCACATAAAAGTGTAGCTAAAAGTTTGGCTTCAAATGAAGTTTGCAATGAAGGACTAGCATTTGTCAAACATTTCCTTCATATGTGCTTGGGACAATGCTGAGTGATTTTTCCGAGTTTTCTTATTTACTTCTTGTATCATTCTTGTGAATTTGTTGTTATCATCTCTGTTGTTGTACACAAGTAGGAACCAAGACTTATATAGATAACTTTCCTTTGTCATTTGGGTTTAGGATCCACTGACTGCATTCACCATCATATTCTTTTTTTTTTTTTTTTTGCTTTTTTTTTTTTTTTTGCTTTTATTTAAAGAATATAAATTTCCAAAGTATAGCTTATGGATTCCAATGGCTCCCCCCCTCACAACTTCCCTCCCTCCCGCTACCCTCCCCTCTCCCGCTCCCTCTCCCCTTCTGTTCACATCAAGATTCATTTTCAATTCTCTTTATACACAGAAGATCAGTTTAGAACATATTATGTAAAGATTTCAACAGTTTGCCCTCACATTGAGACACAAACTGAAATTATTGTTGGAGTACTAGTTATAGTATTAATTCACGATGTACAGTACATTAAAGAAAGAGATCCTACATGATTTTTTTTAAAGAATTGATTAATTATCTATGCAATTTCCAATTTAACACCAAGATTTTTTAATCATTTGCAATTATCTTTATACACAGAAGATCGATTTAATATTATAGTATGTAAGGATTTCATCAGTTTGCACCCACACAGAAACACAAAGTGAAAAAAATACTGTTTCATTACTAGTAATAGCGTTATTTCACATTCGATAACACATTAAGGACGGATCCCTCATGAGACATAAGTACACAGTGACTCCTGAAATTGATTTAACAATTTGACACTCTTGTTTATGGCGTCAGTAATCTCCCCAGGCTCTAGTCATGAGTTGCCGAGGCTATGGAAGCCTTTAGGGTTCGCCGACTTTGATCTTAATCCGACAGGGTCATAGTCAAAGTGGAGGTTCCCTCCTCCCTTCAGAGAAAGGTACCTCCTTCTTTGATGGCCCCGTTCTTTCCACTGGGATCTCACTCGCAGAGATCTTTCATTTAGGTCTTCTTTTTTTTTTTTGTTTTTCAGAGTGTCTTAGCTTTCCATGCCTAAAATATTCTCATGGGCTCTTGAGCCAGATCCGAATGCCTTAAGGGCTGATTCTGAGGCCAGAGTGCTATTTAGGACATCTGCCATTCTATGAGTCTGCTGTGTATCTCGCTTCCCATGTTGGATCATTCTCTCCCTTTTTCATTCTATAATGTTAGTATTAGCAGACACTAGTCTTGTTTGTGTGAACCCTTCTACTCTTAGACCTATCAGTGTGATCAATTGTGAGCTGAAATTGGTCACCTGGACTAATGAGATGGCTTTGGTACATGCCACCTTGATGGGAATGTATTGGAATCCCCTGGCACACTTCTAACTCTATCATTTGGGGCAGTTCCGATTGAGCATGTCCCAGATTGTACATCTCCTCCCTCTCTTATTCCCACTCTTATATTTCACAGGGATCACTTTTCATTTAAAATTTAAACACCTACGGCTAATTGTGTGTTAGTTGCCAGATTCAACCCATAGTACTAGAACGAATACAAACAACAAGGGGAGATACTAAAATGGGTAAAGATTTAGATTGTACATCAACAGTTCAGGCAGGAGCTGATCGTGTCTTATTTCCCCATAGTGTTCATTTCATTTCTTTTTGAAAAGGTGTAGGATTCTTTGACCAGGTTCCTTTCACTTAACATTTAGGGAAGTCTTTAAGGTTGAAAGCAAATGATTTATAGGGAATTTTCATGCATCCTCAGCTCTGGGAATTTTCCCGATGCAGCAAGCAGTAGATGCTTTTCATTTTTGTACTCTAAGACCCTAAGGAGGTCTAGTGAAAAACTCTCATGAATATTAAACAGCCAATTACTTATTGGAGTGACACTGTTATATAAATACACCATGTATGTATTATTTGAAAAAATAAAGCAATATCACTTGGGTCACACTTAAGTCATTTAAGGACATTAAACAATATTTAGGGACATGGAAAGTAAAACATTAGAAGTCTGTTTTCTAACTTGAGTTTCAATTTAACAAGCCATTTAGTTTTTTCCCAGCTCTGTCCCAAGATGAATGGAGTGGATTGAGTTAGAAACTTGTGAGATTCAATTTTTGCAATCTGGAGTCTCTCCTCGGGAAAAATACATATGTAAAATTTTGCCTATCATTCAGGGGGTTCATGGGCCTCTTAAAGTCTCTTGTTGTTTCTAGACTTTTATCAGAATCCTTGCATTAGTTAATCTGTTGCATTTCATTTCTTTTTATGAACAGCAGACTCTTATGGCCGTGTTGTCTTAAACACCTCTGTAGATGCAGTCCTTTGATACACAGATGATGAAATTTTGGAGGATTGATGCTATCCAGATCACATTGGCTCAATGCACTAGGATATTTGCAGAATATAGTTTACAGTGTTTTGAGTGGAAATTTCTAAAGTGGTAACTGTAGAGCTGGGAAAACAGCAGGTGGATTTGTAACTGTAGGCTTCTGCCACTGACTAACTTGGTGACTTTCTTAACCTTTCTAGCCTCAGTTTCCACTTCTGTGTAAGGAATGGCCTTGTCCTGTTACTATGTGGTATTTTAATGAAGTAACAATCAGCCCTGAAGGTAAATCAGCTAATAGATGGGAATGTGCCTGGGTAATGTTCATCATGTTTTCTTGGTGTTTAGATTTTTTTTTTAACAGGCAGAGTGGACAGTGTGAGAGAGAGAGACAGAGAGAAAGGTCTTCCTTTTCTGTTAGTTCACCCCCCAATGGCCTCTGCAGCCAGAGCACCACACTGATCAGAAGCCAGGAGCCAGGTGCTTCTCCTGGACTCCCATCCGGGTGCAGGGCCCAAGGACCTGGGCCATCCTCCACTGCACTCCCAGGCCACAGCAGAGAGCTGGACTGGAAGAGGGGCAGCCTGGACAGAATCCGGCATCCCAACCGGGACTAGAACCCGGGGTGCCGGTGCCGCAAGTGGAGGATTAGCTTATTGAGCCGCGGCGCTGACTTCTTGGTGTTTAAAAACCTCTCAGAGTAACTCTGGCAGGAGCTTCTGATGGGGCAGGTCACTTGGGACTCTGGGAACTTTTACACATGAAATGGTGAAGCTGTGAGACCTGGAGAAACAACTTGAGAAAGGGAGATTAACATTGCTATTGCTAAGAGATGAAGCTGGCTTAAATTTTTGGAAAATCAAAGGTATTTGAACCAGTGTTCTCCAAAGAGCTAGATGAACAGCAAAGACAATCTGTTGATGAAGGAATCTGCTAATTCATTGGTATAGTTTGAATATGATTTGGTTTCAGAACTCCTGAAGGTGTTCAACCCCCAAAGTCATAAGATAGTGGTACTAAGAGGGTGGATATTTGTCTGGTTATGGTGTTTAGGATGTGGGGGCCTACGGAAGGGTCTTTAGTTTGCTGGGGCTTGCCCTGGGTTGGTCATTCTGGAGAAAGGAGTGATTATAAAGCCTGAGAGGGGTCGGCCTTTTCCTCTGCTTCCTGGCTCACCATATGCTCCTTCACATGTGCTCTGTCATTGCCATCTGCTGTCTTCTTCAGAGGCCACCTCAGTGAGGCCATCTTGTCTCAGTCTTAGATCTGCCAGACTATGAGCTAAGTAGCTTTTTTTTTCTTCACAAGTAGATGTTCTCACGTATCTCATTGTAATAATGAAAAGCTGACTAATACATCCACCTAATAAGTCTCACAACTAATCAAAGTTAGCATCCAGTACCATCAGAATCTGCAAATTTAACGTAGAAATGGGAAGGGTTTAAGAATACTTATTCACTTATTTACTCTTTCTCATTGTGCTGTACACAGGCACAAAAGTATTTTGAAAGAGTTGTGTATCATTATACAGCATGTTTCTGTGACTGTTTGAGTAGTCTGGAGAACTTGATATCTCCTCTCTGTTTTCTTCTCTTCAAAGGGTCTTGTCTAATGTCTTAGGTCTATAAAAACTAAGTCTGGTTTTCTTTCTTTGAATTTCAATTTGTATTTCTCTTTTTCTAGTTGGATTTTAGGCATTTATTTATTTTAAACATTTATTTATTTATTTGAAAGAGCCATAGAGATAAAGGGAGGGAGGGAGGGAGGGAGAGAAAGAGAGAGAGAGAGAGAGAGAGAGAGAGAGAGAATCTTCCATCCTGATTCACTCTCCAGATGGCTGCAAGCCAGGAGCCAGGAGCTTTTTGCAGGTCTCCCACATGGGTAACAAGGGCTCCAAGACTTGGCCCTCTTCCTCTGCTTTTCCCAGGCTATTAGCAGGGAGCTGGATTAGAAGTGGAGCATCTGGGACACTACCGGCACCCATGTGAGATGCTGGCCTCGCAGATGGAGGCTTTACCCAATATTCCACAATACTGGCCCTTAATTTATGCATTCTGAAGCCACATATGAAACCGTAAGTCTTGTTAATGTCTGGTATGTAGGTAATCTATTTTGTTTTGTTCTCATTTTCAGATAGAAGAATTTCGAAGGCTGCGGACTCATGTTAAAGGTGCAGAACTTGTGGAAGGCTGTGATGGGATTTTGGGAGACAATTTTCGACCCACTCAGCCACTTAGCGACAGAGTCATTAGAGCTGCATTTCAGTAGCCAGTGAGAAGAGGAAAAAGTCCATCTTCATCGGGGTATGTACAGGTCAAGTAAAGAAAACATGGCACACAGTTTGCCACACTTAGCATGCAGGAGTGACTCTTGTGGTCACCTTGCTAACTTACCAATACAACAATTACACTTCATTTTGATAAGACATTACAAAACCTCACTGAGTGTAAGTCAGATGATTATTTTAATTTCCTGTAGTGTTAAAATAATCTAGGATTCTACTGTTTTCCCACCAGAGCAGCCTTTAAGTCCACATTTTCCTTTAATATCTGCTTTCATAAAGAAAGACTTTCTGAGCAGAGAAATGGTGCTAGGTCAGAGTCTCTGGTAATTTATGCCATTGCCTTGTTAAGGCTACAACTGTCAGCTCCCACAAGCCAGGAGCACATGGGAAGAAGGGGCTTGTTGAATCTCTTGTCATACATGGATTTGATTATCTTGTTTATTGGGGTAGATAAGAGAAGATGCTGGCATAAATCAAAATCCTTGACCTATAAAAATATTTTTATTTGCTAGATAAAGAAGCACATATTAGCTATCTGAATATGATGTTATCTTATTGATAGAAACATAAGCTATGTTTTAATGTATTGAATTCAATGTATATATTGCTACCTTTAAAGAGCCAACAAAATAAGACATCACAAACATGGGAAAGATGAAATGTATAAAATGACTACATATTGAATTATTTTTTTACTTTTTAAATTGTCTAAGAGTGCAAAGGACTCTGAGAACACATTGAGAGCCAACCTTTGCTTCCCTTCAGGGGAAAGAACATGATGGATGATTTTCTAAGGGAACAGAAAAGAGCTGTGGCTGTTTATTGCACTACTGGGAGTAATGTGAGTGCCACTGTGGACTAGGGAGTCTTAGAGATAAAAATCTCTAGCATCAAGGGGCTCACCATCTGTTGAGCTAGATGAGTCACATAGGATTTTTTTAAAACACAATTTTATTTGTTATTTGAAAGAGTGACAGAGAGGGAGAGACTGAAAAGAGAAATCTTTTATCTACTGATTAATTCCCACAATAGCCAGGATTGGCCAGGCTGAAGCCAGGAGCCAGGAGCCAGTAACTTCATCCTGGTCTCTGGTGTGGGTGGCAGAAACACAGATATTTAGACCATCATCTGCTGCCTCTCAGGTATATTGGCAGGCAGCTGGATTGGAAGTGAAGTGAAGCAGCTGGGATTCAAACTGGCATTTTGATAAAGTATGTGGGTACCCCAAATAGACACTTAACCTGCTGTGCCACAACATCTGCCCTGATATAGGAATTTTTAAAATATACACTCAAAAATATATGATTACAGAGGCCGGCACTTTGGCTCACTTGGTTAACCCTCTGCCTGCGGTGCCAGAATCCAATAGGGGTTCTGGGTTCTAGTCCCTGTTGCTCCTCTTCCAGTCCTGCTCTCTGCTGTGGCCTGGGAGGGTAGTGGAGGATGGCCCAAGTGCTTGGGCCCCTGCACCTGCATGGGGAGACCAGGAAGAGGCACCTGGCTCCTGGCTTCAGATAGACGTAGCTCTGGCTATAGTGGCCATTTGGGGAGAGAACCAATGGAAGGAAGACCTTTCTCTCTGTATCTCTCTCTCTCACTGTCTAACTCTGTCAAAAAAAAAATACAATTACAATTGGTCATTTTCCCCATGTGTTTCCTAATCCATTTTCTTGCCTAGGTAGAGATATCGGTTTCTCTGTGACTTCTGTGTCCACAATGCCACTCACATGGTGTGTTACCATGTTATATGAAGGCTCTTCAAAATTTTCATAAGAAATGTGTTTTATGAAAAAATTGTGCATGGATTTGAAAAATTTTTTGCACCAAGATAAAATTTACCTTTTAATTCAATTTTCCGTGAACTATTTTAAAGCATCCTTATAGGGACCCTGTATTCCAGCCAAACTCCCTTTTATCTTCTGTGAATTTTATCTTCTCTCCTTTCTCAGTACTTCTTGGCCTTCCTTTGGCTGTTGAAATCCTAGCTATAACATAGCTCAAATATAGCTCTCTCCATGGGTCTCTGCTTCTCCCTTAAACTGTACCTTTCATTGCACTTTCTTTATTTCACCTAACTGCTTTTTATTTTTTGCTATCATATTCCAAGCTTCTTAATATTTGTCATGTTTATTTTATGTTTTTTTCATTATTCTATCATCTTTTTATTTCTCATCCTTTCACTTTCTTTCTGCATTCTTTAACCACTCATCTTTCGCCTTCTTCACTCTTTTTTAAAGCTTTTATTTAATGAATACAATTTTCATAGGTACTTTAAGAATATAGTGGTTTTATTCCTCATACCCATCCTTCCTCCCCTACTCACATCCCACCTCCTACTCCCTCTCCCATCCCATTCTTCTCTAAGATTCATTTTTAGTTAACTTTATATACAGAAGACCAACTCTATACTAAGTAAAGGTAAAAAGTACTGTTTGAGAACAAGTTTTGTAGTTAATTCTCGTAGTACAACTCATTAAGGGGTGAGGTGGTACATGGGGAGTAAGTGCACAGTGACTTCTGTTGTTAATTTAACAATTACACTCTTATTTATGACCTCAGTGACCACCCGAGACCCTTGACATGAGCTGCCAAGGCTGTGGAAGTTTTTTGTGACCACAAACTGCGTCAGTATTTAGACAAGGCCATAGTCAAAGTGGAAGTTCTCTCCTCCCTTCAGAGAAAAGTATATCCTCCTTTGATGGCCCCTTCTTTCCAATGGGGTCTCATTCACAGAGATCCTTCACCTTGCGCCTTGAATGTCTTCCTCAGAATGAGACATGTTATATATTAGCCAGCCTCACTCCAGTCTCAGTGGGTGAATTAGCCAGTGCAGTTCATCTCCTTTTCCTAATTTTTGAGGCAATGAGGGTCAGGCAAACTCACCTTTTGTAAGAATAAGTGGAAGAATTTCAATAATGCATGTGTGATAATAAAGGAGAATACCTAGGAGTGCTTTTGAGTAAACCTAAGGAATGAGCTAGAGAATTAAATTGATATTCAGTCAAAAATCATACTGGTAACCTGTTGTATGATTGATTCTATGTGTACAGAGGTGATAAGAATGGATGTGTTCTGTGATCTCATAGAGCTTAGCATCTGAGATAAGGAGTCTGACAGTAGAAAAAGAAATGCTCAAAAGTGTACAGTTACAAGTTATATTAAATGCCATAAATGAGAAGATCAAAGCAGTGTGGGGAAGATTTCAGGTAGATTATCTTTTGTAAAGATCTTGAGGGGTTCTCCCTGTGAAGCTAAGAATTTGATGCCTTGAGGTCCCTGAAATAAGCCTTCATGAGTCTGCAGTAAAGGAACCAAAGGGGAGAGGTTGGCAGAGTTCAGGTGTTAGAGGTCCTGGTCAGCCATGTTGGAGCATCTTTATTTCATTGTCAATGCATTGTGAACCCATGAAGACTTTTGCCCAGGGCAGTAGCCTGATCTCAAGTTTGCTTGAATAGTTCATCCTGGCTGGATAGTGAATAAATTGGATTACAAAGGGATAGGGGTGGAGTAGAAAGCTGTTCGATGGCCAAAAAGGAGACTTAGAACCTAGAATAGGCACAGTGGAGATGGATAAAAGCTAATGCTTAGAAAGTAGAAATTGCAGGTGGTATCAAGTGATGAAATGAGGGTAGGTAAGGGGAAATGGAAATGTCAAAGGTGACTGCTGGGGCCTGGGGCTTTAGAAACTGTGGTTAGGCCAGTGCCGTGGCTCAATAGGCTAATCCTCCGCCTTGTGGCACCGGCACCCTGGGTTCTAGTCCCAGTCAGGATGCCGGATTCTGTCCAGGCTGCCCCTCTTCCAGTCCAGCTCTCTGCTGTGGCCCAGGAGTACAGTGGAGGATGGCCCAGGTCCTTGGGCCCTGCACCCGCATGGGAGTCCAGGAGAAGCACCTGGCTCCTGGCTTCGGATCAGCGGGGTGCGTCGGCCGCAGCGCGCCGGCCACAGAGGCCATTGGAGGGTGAACCAATGGTAAGTAAAGGAAGACCTTTCTGTCTGTCTCTCTTTCTCACTGTCTGCTCTGCCTGTCAAAAATTAAAAAAAAAAAAAAAAAAACTTGTTAGTGAACCTCGAATGACAGCAGGAAATATTTTTGGGAGGAAAAATGAAGAGTTTTGTAGAACACATTGAGTCCCTGGGAGATGGCATCCATCATGGAAGCAGAGTTCTTATGAAGATTAGTGTAATTTCAAGAGCAGAATCAGCTAAGAGGTCTGGGCTGAAGTATGGGAGTGCTTGGTATACATGTGTGTCTGTTCTTTAGTAATGGGGTTGCCTCATTTAGTGTTTGTAAAGCTTTCCAGATATTTAACCAAACTGCAGAGAAGTTAGGACATGATCCAAAACAATGCATTTATTGAGCAAAGGAGTTAGAAATCCAAACTCTCTTGACTGACAAAGCTCTTTTTCATATCTGGACAGAGGTCAGGGAGGGTCCCAGAACTGGTGGTCAGAGTGATGTGGCATGGTGGTCAGAGTGAGGGACATGTACTGCAGCAGACGGGGTGGGGGAGGGGGCAGAAAGGAGGCATTAGAGATGCTGTGTCATGGCTGCTCTTGGTGATTTGAGCTGAGAGGCAGCAGAGGGGTCAGCATGACAAGACCCTTTTAAAAAGACTTTCACAGCTAAACTAATGTTAGAACTCATCTGTATCCCAGGAGAAATGAGCACATAGGTGGAGATGGGAAGAGGCTGAAGATGCTATTTCCCACTGAAGTCTGAAAAATTGAAAGAAATGAAATCCTGAGCACACATGGAAACTGACTATTTTTGAAGCTATTTTTATTTGACACGTAATAATTGTACCTATTTATGTAGTATAGTGTAGTGTGTTAACTCAATACATATATGCAGTAGGTAAAGCTAAAATCAGGATAATTACCATTTCTGTCTCCTTCAACATTTACCACATCTTTGTGTTTGGGGTCTATGAACTCTTCTATTCTAGTTCTTTTGAAAATATTTAATAAGAAATCCTTGCCATTTGTGGAAGCGTGGATGAAGCTGGAGGACATTGTGTTAAGTGAAATACCACATGCTCTCACTCATATTTGAGCTGCAGAGTTGATAAAACAGGCGTGGAGAGTGTCTGAAACCATTTGGTCTGACCATGCCAAGGCAACCTCAGGTGGGACTTGAAATTCAATAAATCTCTACCTGGCTAATCTTTCAGTTGATAGTTTCATATAGCATGCAACTCGTGTTATAAATGTTCAAATGGTCCTTGGCAGAAAGATGTGCCACCCCATCATAGAAGAAAAGTAGAAAAGTAGTTACTAAAGGCTAGGAAGGGGAGGAGGGCATAGAGGGGGTAAAGGTTGGATGACAGGAACCAAAATACAGAAATGAGTTCTTATTCTACAGCACAGGAGAGTGGCTATAGGAGACTGATTTTCATTAAGAGAATAGAAACTTTCTCTGTTGCCTTAAGAAGGTAGGTAATTAATACATTTAGTGAGTCCACAATTTGCTTGTTTTTATTTTCCAACGAGGAGCAGTGTAGTGGTGAGAGGTCTGAGGGAGGCAGGGGAGAGGGGATGGGAGCAAGCCAGGGGGAGGAACCAGCTATGGGAGAGGGTAGCCTGAGTATCGGTGCTGGGGCATGGAGAGTGTGAAGTTTCTCTAACATAGGCTTGGTATACTTTCTGTGAATATCAGTAACTGTAAATGACACTTTTAATGAATGAGATAAGATGATTGCCATAAATGTTTGATTCATATCTGGTCCTAGGCCAGAGTTGCCTGTCTCTCAATATCCTAATGGCCATCACAATTGTCTCTCTTGCACTCACAGACTGAAATGTTGTTTATCATTGTTTAGGTTTCAGAGCTTTCATATTCATCATATGCTAGAAGAATCATGTATTTTTTCAGTTTTAAATTAATTACAATTTAGGTATTTTTGAATGGAGGATAGATTTGGGCTCTTATCTTGGTGGCTGAGATTATTTTAAGGGGAGTAATTTCCCCCTCAAATTCCTCACAATGGTGCAAGTATTCTTCCTAAGGTGACTCCAATTCTGATTTCATCCTTTCTTGAATACATTTTTGATCCTTTTATCTTGAGATGTGTAATACAAATCTAGTCATAGTTCTACATCAAAATTATATTGGGGAATCAGATTTATGGATGTGTGCTTTTTATTTGATATTTAATAATGCCCTAAGGCAGGTAATTCAAATTTTTATTAAAGTGAAGTGATTTGACAGTTAGACTTTGAATTTAATGCATGAATGTTTCATTTAAGCTCTTGGAACTAAAAAGGGGAAAAATTTTCCTGTGGTAGTTAGCTCTCTAAAAAATGTTTAAAATTATTCAGATTTATTTCAGCTATGTTTTACTGTAATAACTTTAGTTTGGGGACTTAAAGGCATTTTTTTTTCCTTTCATGACATGTCTGGACATCTGGAGGGCTTTGATAACGAAGACATATTATTCCCATGAATAATCTGTGGCTTCTTATATTACCATTTAAGAAGCATGAACTATGATTTTGTACTTATTTGAAGAATTAGCAGGTTCTGGAAATTCTTTAGGTCCCTGGTGCTGCTTCAGATCTCTGGGCGCTAACCAATACTACATGATTCTTTGCCCATTGAATTTGCTATATGGTGCAAGAGAACTAAATTTTATATCAAGATTTAAAGTTCACATTACTTATTGTTTTGGTCAAAAGGCTATTCTGACAATTCTGACAAATACTATTAAACTATGCACACGTTTACAGAATTATGTGATTTTTTCATTTTATGTTAAAACCTATTCCACAAGGCTCTTTATTTAAATAGTTTCCTTTTTTTTTTTTTTTTTTGACAGGCAGAGTGGATAGTGAGAGAGAGAGAGAGACAGGTCTTCGTTTTGCCGTTGGTTCACCCTCCAATGGCCGCCGCGGCTGGCGCGCTGCAGCCAGTGCACCACACTGATCCGATGGCAGAAGCCAGGTGCTTCTCCTGGTCTCCCATGGGGTGCAGGGCCCAAGGACCTGGGCCATCCTCCACTGCACTCCCTGGCCACAGCAGAGAGCTGGCCTAGAAGAGGGACAACCGGGACAGAATCCGGCGCCCCGACCAGGACTCGAACCCGGTGTACTGGCGCCACAAGGCGGAGGATTAGCCTAGTGAGCTGCGGCGCCGGCCTAAATAGTTTCCTTTTTATCTCTCCCCCTCCCCATTAAAAGTGGAAAATTGAATATTTCTCAAGTATGTTAGGGAAAAAATGACAAAACAAAAAAAGAGTTGTTTGCAAGCATCTCTGAATAGTCTGTTTGTCAAGTTGCTCTTATTTTTCTTTCTGTGTCTTTGAAGTCACCCTTGACTATGTTAAACTTCCTTACTTGTATTCTGCAGTTAATAATATTATTTTCTTAGCTCTATGAAATTAGGGCTAGCATCAGCTTCATAGCTGTTTTCTTTTAGAACCTAAAAGAGTTATGGGTTAGAAATGATAAGGCATTATGGAAAAGGAAGGAGCTGTCTGTGGGGAGTGAGAATATCCACTCTGGTGGCCAAAGAGGTGCAAGTTGTTATCCTCTATCCTTCCAGGATAAATGAAAAGTGCAAAGCCGGAGGAACTTGGACTCTCCTTACTCGCACTCACATTCACATAATTTAACTTGATGCATTGCATTGGGCTGAGAATTGAAAGCTCTGTTGATAGAGTTGTTTTCTATTTAGTACATCTTAGAGAACTTAATCACAATGGAATAGATTTCCTAAAGGATCTCAAAATGGTTTCACTAAAATGCCAAAGCACCAAGATTTCTCAAGATATCCATTATGTTTTAATTGTGTGATTCAAAATGATTAAAGACACAGGAATGAAAAATATCAAAGCTCTCACCATGATGCCATCCACCATTAGTCCCTCACAGGAAACCAAAACGAAAGATGTATCTTATCTTGGACTTTCAGCCTCCAAAAGTGTGAGATAAATTAACTTCTTTTCTTCATATTTGTGCGAGAGGCCACAAGACAGGCAGCCGGAGTAGGGGAGAGGGTCAAGGCTTGCTCCTTTGATAAATCCCTCTCTTGAGAACTAACACAAGGGTCCCATAAGAACTACTTTCATCCTGTCAGAGGACAAGCCCCCAATGGCTTAAGGATCTCCCACTGGCTTTCCTCCTCCTCCTTCTTCTTCCTCTTTGTCTCCCTCTCCCCCCTCCTCTTCCTTCTCCCTCTTCCTCCTCCTTCTTCCTCTTCTTCTTCATTTAAAAGCAACAGTTATTAGAGTCAAAGACCTCTAGCCAGAGTAGCATGGAGGGGAGCTCCAAGAGAGGCAAAACCCAAGGAGGCTGGTGGTAGTGGGGTTTTTAAGCACAATTTTGGGAAGAAAATTCAGTCACAGTCTGAGACAAAACCCATCTAAAGATCTGATTTGTAATCTTGTTTGCCCTGTCTGGCTTGCTTATAAAACAAAAAAGCTATCCAGAAGGGTGGGATAGGAAACTTGTTTTCACAATAACTGTGAACTCAGGAGGATGCAATCACCACTCTCTTGCTGTTCTCATGGTAAAATTGGGAATTTTTAAGGAATGGGGCAAGCACTTTTGACATTGCTAAAGGCAACTTTTGGGAAAAGCAAGCATTTTGCCCTCTTAATTTCCACCAAGTGTTAGGCCGTCACAAAACACACCAAACACCAGAGTAAGGGAAAGGGCTTATTGGGGAAAACCCAGCAGGCTGGAGGGAAGGGGCGAAGAGGAAAAAGAAGAGTAAGAAAGAGGAGAGAAGAGAGGAGAAGGGAGAGTGAGAGAGAAGAGGAGGCTAGAGAGAGAGGAGAGAGAGTGAGCAGGAGAGAAGAGAGAAGCCAAGAGAGCCACGTGTTCAGTAACAGGTCCTTTTAAAACTTTGCTGGAGGGCAGGCAGGGAAGCAGGAGTAGCGAATCCCAGTAGGATGGGGGTGGAGCTTGACACAGGTGGTTGGTCCATGTGGCCACTTGGCTTTCAGCAATGGAGGCAGAGGCTAGGGCCTAGGATGTAAATCAGGGTGTAGATCATGCCATAGATAAGACTGCGCCATTTTCCTAACACCAAGACCACCCTGACTGCCTATTTACCCGTCTAACTCCTCACATTCCCTCCCCCAGAAGAATGGACCCTAACTTCTGTTAGGGGAACTGGGTGGTGGCTGTTCTGGCTCCTTCAAGCTGAAAAAGGGCAGAGTCAAGACAGGGTTCCAGCATGAGGTGGCTTCTCAAGAGAGACACAGTGCTAGCTTGCAGAGACTGCTTCCATCTGAGGTTTCATGTGCATGGCCATCTAGAATTTTACTCTTTCAAGTCTGGAGAAAGTGAATCTAACAAGTAGATTAAACTCACAGTGTCTAAAACAAAGGATAGAGTCATTATTAGAGGGCCTAATAAAGGAGCTGTCTAAACTATGAGCACGTTTTCTCATTGAGAGGCAAACAGAAACTGACACAAGGGCCCTGATAATAATCAGGTGGGCTTTAACGCCTGGCCATGTATGAGGCCCAGACCTACCTATCTCTTCACGTGGTACCAGAAGGGACATTGTCAGGGAGATGTGAACCTCCTTAGGGAAGGCACCCTGTTGACTTCCATTACCTAGCTGGCCTGGGAGGAGAGCGCTCCTGAATAGAAGGCAGGTGACATCTGTAAAAGGAAATTTACAGTTCTACCTGCAATGTTACTGATCCTACCTGGCCATCCCTTCAGCAGCAGTGACTTCAGCTCAGAGCCAACAGTGTCTGTGGCTCTGACCCAGGAGTCCTTCAACCCCTAGGGCTGTTCTTCTTCCAGTGGCCCAGCCCATGGCTGGCAGAGCTGCAGGGCTTTTCATAAGCTGACTTCTGCTGAAGCCCTGGCTTTCCACATCAAAAACCAATGCCATTTGTGATGGATTGTCCTTTTGGGTCTCCTGGATGGCAGATCTGGGCCGCACTTCTTAAAGGTCTCACCTTCTAACATAGGACCAAGCTCCCAACACATGGACCTTTGGGGAACAAACCCCAAAGCACTTAACAAATGTGTTTAACCAGAGAAGCATGACAATGCAGAGTATGTGTTGATAATACAGGGTATGTGTTGATAAATGTGTGATGATCCAAAGTATTCACTGTGATCTTTTGATTTGAGGTGAGACAGCAGGTAACAATACTGGACTACAAAATACCCCTGCATTTTCTCCATATGCCCTTCAGGGCTAGAAGGGCAGATTCTGGATGTGCCCTGAGATATGGTTAAGCTATCTTGAACTCTAGTCTGTGGAGTAAATGAAAAGGTTTTTTTTTTTTTTTGATATTTTACAGTTGAATTAAAGGCTAACAAACCCTTCAGAAACCCTTTCAATAATAATAATAATAATAATTTGTTTTCAATAAATGCCAATTGTGTGCCAATCACCCTCCTAGCTGTTTTACATACGTCTCATTTTACCTTAGAACAACTATTTAAGATGGGAAATTCAATTCAATCTTTAAAAGATTATCAGTAAAGAAACTGAGGCCAAGGAAATTTAAATATCTTTACCAAGTAGATTAAACTACTAACCTATATAACTAAAAGTGACAGAAACTGATGAAAGTGATAGAAACACTCATTTAGAAATAATGTCCTTTCACTTTGTTGAAGACATCTGCACTCCCATGTTATTACCTAGATTAGCCAAGAAATTGAAGAAATCCAAATGTTCATCAGCTATGAATGCATAAAGCAAATGTAGTGCATATATAAATATATGTGTATATGCATGCATATATTACATAGAAAATAAAAAAATATGTGTATTACATATAAAATGGAATAATATGCAGGCATAAAAAGGATGAAATCATATCATTTGCAGCAGCATAAATGGAACTAGAGATTATTGTGTTAAGTGAAGTAAGCTAGGCACAGAAAAACAGGTACTACATGCTCTCACTGGTACATGGACTATTAGAAAGTCAACCTCATAGAAGCTGAGAAGATGATGGTTACCAAAGGTATGGAAGAGCAGAAGGAGAGGGTTTGGATAAAGTTTAATTACGGGTACTAAGTTGTAGTTAGGTAGGTATAAGATGTGCTGTTTTCCTATTGTGCAGTAGGGTGACTATAGATAATGATTGTGTACTGTATGTTTCAGTTAAAAAGATGGAAGAAAGGATTGTAAATGTTTTGACCATAAAGAAATATTAAATGTGTGAGGAAAGGTATTTGTTTATACAGTGTGTACTTGCGTAAAAACATCACTTAGTATCCCATAAATATGTGTAATTTTTTTATGTTTCAATTAAAATAAAAGAAAAAATAGTTACCCAGAAAAAAATGACCTTAAAATCTGGACATATATTTATTTTCTTGTGTCTATCAATTCTGATTCAGTCCAAACAGCTTTCAAGGACATGGTTATAGATTCATTGAAATACACCATGAGCTTTTACATCACTAGGTTAGGAAATAATGATACAGCATGTAAACTCATCCAAGCTCACAGCTTCAGTCGCCACTACATGCACATGATTCACTCACCTACATTTATAGTTCAGGCATTTAAATTACATTCCGTAATTGAATGCCCAGTTGTCTGATTCTTTTGGTGATGAGAGTATCAAAGGCATCTTTGAGCTTATGATCTTCCTTCCAGATTTGGTTCTCATCTGGTTTTCTTTGAAACCTGAGTCATGTAGGATGTAGGACACCTCTGTTCCTCATCTCACCCCAAATTTCCAATTTGTTATCCATTTTTGCTAATTCCCAAAGTCATCAGTGTCTTCATCTTCATCTCCATCCTCACCACCGATGAAGTTAGCCTCATTTCACCCAGACTATTGCAAGAACATCTCCCTTCTTTTCTACTTAGGATTGTTAATGGTAAGAAAGATTCACAAAAATGAAAAGACTTGGATGACATACAACACTCAAACTGGTATGTCAGCTCTTATTGGTCTTAACTATCTGGAGAGTGTTGAGAAGGATTCAGAATCCATATGTGAGCACAGGGGGAGTGGGATGACTGATTGACAACATCTAACATTGTTGGGGTGAAATATTGCACTTTATTCTCTTTCACACTGCAAGATAGTATTATTGGCATCTGATTTAAATGTCTCCATTACTAAATGTGGAGACTTTCAAAAATAGGCTTTCAAAAATTGATCTGTATTAGATATACTAGCTAAGTGTTACCAGTTCTGAGGAAATACAGAACCATAATAAAATGATTAAAATTTTCCAACCTATCTTCTTGTTAATATTTTCATTTCATGTATGTAAGATTATAGTCCTGATACTTATATATACAGCAAATTGCTTACATACAGCCAAACCTAGAGAGTCTGAAACCTCATAATGGAAATGAGATGGTGTGTAGGTGAGGAAAGGTTATGTGTTGCTGGGGTGAAGGAGTTTACTCAGATCCCTTTATTAGGCGTGGCAGTCATCTCCTTAAGGGGGGAAAGGAGTAAACATCTTCATTTTGGGCTGCTATAATAAAACATCTTAAACTGAGTATCTTATAAACAGAAATTTACCTTAAAGTTTTAGGGCCATTAGAAGATCTGATATATGGAGAGCCAGTTTCTTAGCTCATAGAGTGACACTTCTCAATGTGCCCTCATAAGATAGAAAGAGGCTAGCTACTCTTCTAGGATTTTTTCTTTGCTTTTCTTTTCTCTTCTTTTCTTCTTTCACTTATTAATTTATTTCAAAGTCTGAGCTACAGAGAGATGGAGGAGAGAGAGAGAGAGAGAGAGAGAGAGAGAGAGAGAGAGAGAGAGAGAAAGCGAGAGCTTCCATCTGCTGGTTCACTCCTTGAATGGCTGCAATGGACTGGGGCTAGACCAGACTGAAGCCTGGAACCAGGATCCTTTTGCAATTCATCCACATGGGTGCAGGGGCCCAAGCACTTAAGCCATCCTCTACTGCTTTCCCAGACATATCAGCAGGGAGCTGGATTGGAAGTGGAGCAATGGAGACAGGAACCGGTGCCCATATGGGATGCTGGCACTGCAGGTGGCAGCTTTATTCTGTATGTCACAATGCTGGCTCCTGGAATTACTTTTAAAAGGCCATTCATCAGAATCAGGAAAGCCCTCATGAGCTAATCAGCTCCAAAGACCTCATCTTCTAAGACCTTGGTGGTTAGGATTTCAACATATGAACTTTGGAGGGAAACAAAAATTCAGAGTATAACAATAAGTGTAAGAAGAAAACCTGTAAGATAAAGACAGATGCTGACGTGACTCTCAACAAGGGGGAGAAGCAATCTGTTTCAAAATACTTTAAACCAATTATAAGAGACATAAAATTTTTCCCTTAACTGTAGGTCTTATAGGTACATCCATGTTATTTGCATATTATTATTCTTTTGGCTACTTGATTTTACCTAAACATTCTAGTTAAGACTTGTTTTGATAACACACAAAGCTAACATAAACTAGATAATGTCCCATAATTGAGATAGAATTTAAAATATTTGTTAGATAACAAGGAGACTTCTCCAATCAAAGAATTTTCCACTAGGTAGCATTTTCTCAGAATAAATTAGTTGTTAAAATTCTAAAACCACATTGATTTTGTATAGGCTTTTCTTCATTACAGTGCTTCTGCTAACAATCCCTTTCAAGATTTCTGAATTCTTATTGCTCATTCTTTTAGGGGTTTTACTTGCAATCATAAAGGTCTTTAGGGCTTGTCTATAGAAAATATTTTCAGAGACATTTTAGAAGCATGGTGTTAAATTGGATCTCAAGAAATTCTTCAATCTAGTCTTTCACCTGAAGAGGTTTTCAACTAAATTATTCCAGATGGATACTCCCCATACCTGGGACAAACCAAGCAAAGGAACCTTTGTTGTTTGAGAATACTTCAGCATAATGCTAAAAGGAAAAAAAAAAAAAAAACCTCTTGAAGCACTTTGTTAAGTGTTAACAGAGTTGAAATGTCATTTTGATGGTAATGTTCTTAAAGCTTTCTGTAAATAAATATTTTCAATGAATATAAATGGTTTTGCTCCCAGATTTTTGTTTGCCTTCTGTTAGCAGCATGTAAAAATTCCTGCAGCCATTATGCTGCAGAGAAACTGATGTAATTTTTTTCATATATGACTGTTCATTCTAATTTTAGTATAGGTACAACCAGCAGTCCTCTGCTGGCCTCTTTTCCTTAAGGAATGATTGTATTTAGTGGGTTCCAACAATAAAATCACTGTAATGGGGAACAAAAGATTGTAAATAAGAATAACAATGCTATTCATCATCTAAATTAGCCATTTATGGCATATTCCTGTACCTGAAATATTTCCATAGGAAATAAGGCTAAAATCCACATTTACTTATAATTAGACATAATGCAAACCTTCTCTCATTGTAATAGTTGCCTAAATCCCAATTCAACTTAATTTCATTGACTTTGATTTCTAGACTAAAAGCATTAAGCTTGAACTAGTGAAAAATGTATAATATGTGCATTCAATTAAGAAGTAATTAGATACTCAATCACCCCTACAACGCACTAGGGATTAGGAAAGAAGGAAGAAAAATGTGACTCACTGTAGTGTAGAAAACAGTTTTGTTAATTAGTTTAGTGCTAATTGAGATTGAGAAAGTGTCAAAGTATCACAACACAGGCTTATTTCTGATACCTTTTTTTTTTTTTTTTGACAGGCAGAATTAGACAGTGAGAGAGAAAGAGAGAGAAAGGTCTTCCTTACGTTGGTTCACCTCCCCAAATGGCCACTACGGCTGGTGCGCTGCGATTCGAAGCCAGGGGCCAGGTGCTTCCTTCTGGTCTCCCATGTGGGTGCAGGGCCCAAGGACCTGGGCCATCCTCCACTGCACTCCTGGGCCACAGCAGAGAGCAGGACTGGAAGAGGAGCAACCGGGACAGAATCTGGGGTGCCAGCGCCACAGGTGGAGGATTAGCCTAGAGCCACGGCGCTGGCCTCTGATTACTTTTAAAAGCTAAATTTTGGCAGTGGATCTTTTTAAAAATTTTTGTTTAAGGTATACAAATTTCATGTATTTCACATATACAGATTCGGGAACGTGGTGATAGTTCCCACCTTCCCCTCCTCTTGACCATCCTCTCACCCTTCTTCCTCCTCCCTCTCCTATTCCCATTCTTAATTTTTACAAAGATCTATTTGGTTAGATGCATGCCTCCCATAGTGGAGTACCTGGGTCCAGTTCCTGGCTCTGGCCCTGACCCGGTGCCTACCACTGCGAACATTTGGGAAATGAATCAAACGATGGGAACTCTCTCTGTGTCTCTCATTCTGTCAAATAAATACATTTATTTTAAAAGTAAGGTAACTTTTTTTTTTAAAAAGCTAATCCAGTGTTTCATAATACTTTAGTGTAGAATGATGTAGGAATTACAAAATTATTATGATTTTTGCTGGAGTTTTGATCTAACATTATGTATTCATCCTATGTTATATGCAGTGAGTGTTGGGAGGGAAAAGAACTAATGCCTTTTAAATAATTCAGACACGAGGCTGTATTTAATCTATTTCATCCTCACAACAATCCTCTGAGGCTTCTGTTTTTATTTTCATCTCAGAGGTAGACTGAGGCTGAGGCTGATTGAGTAACTTGTTCAAAGTTAGAGCCTGTAAAGTGCAAACCAGAGACTCAGACCCAAATAGGTTTAACACCATAGACTGAGCTCTTTCCATTGTACCACATTTCAAAATAACAAGATACAGAAAATTATGAACTTCCTTATATGTCTTTAGCCTTTTATCTATTTTAGATAAGTTCTGGGAATGAGATTTTTGGGGAAAAATAATATATCCTCCATAAGGTTATGCTAACTTGTGATTCTACCACTGGCTGAATATTTTATGAAAGATATTTTTTTGCTAATAATTCACTGTACTTTTTACATCTTTCTTATCTTCTTTTTGCTCTTCAGTTTTTGAAGTGGGTTCATGTCTTTCGACCTAATTGAAAATACTGTGGCAAAGGTCATCTTTGAGCTCTTTCTATGTTTTTTGATCTTCTATCTCTAAATATAATAGATGTTCATGGTCGAAAATTCAAACAATAGAGAACAAAATGAAGCATCAGCAACCGTGTGTCAAGCTCTCCGCTGTTTCTGGTGAACATGGAGTTCTGGAGCTAAGTGGGGCTGGTTCTGGCTCCACTACCAAATAGTTGGTGTGATGTTGACAATGATACTAATATCAGTAAGTCTCTTTTTTTCATCATTAATAGTATTTACTTATAGGGTGGTGGTGATGATACAATGAGATAGTGCAGGTGAAGTGCTTAACATGTTTTTGGCCCAAAGTATAAGTAGTCAATAAATGTTGCCTTTTATCATTATTTTTGTCCATTTGATCTTTGTGTATATCTCATATGACTCTCTCTATATATACTATTCCAAATAGGATTCTACCAAACTTGCTATTTTTCTGTAACCTCAATGATACATGTTTTCATGTCATTCATTGATAAATGTTATACTTTTAAATGTATGTAAACTACTTTTAGATGTGTATGAAAATTTACTGAGCTGTTTGTCTATTATTGCAAAGCATTGGTCATTCCCAGTGGTTTTGCCATAACCAATAATACTGTGATTAGTATTCCTGCCCATTTCCTAAAAAATTTGATTATTGGGTCAGAGAGTTTTGTGGTATATAGGCAAATTGCTCTCCCCAGAGTTATATCAGTATATGTTTCCACGAGCTGTGTGTCTGAGTATTGTCTGAGTATTCTTTTGGCCTTCAGCAACATTATGCATTTAAAATTTTTCTTCATTGCTAGCATGATGAAAAATGTTTCTTTATGTTATATTAAGTCCTTGTGAATACTTGGTTCTATTCCTGAAATGTCTTTTCTGTTCCATTACTCTCTGTATTCATGAACATGTACAACAGTGTTCCGTGGCATTGGTGTGCATTTCAGTGTTTAGCAGGACGAGACCCCTTACTAATTCCTTCTGTAGAAAATTCTTGGCCACTTTCATGTGTCTGATTTTCCAGATAAACCTTAGAAGGATATTATTGAAGCTTTATAAAAAGGATTTAATTAAAGAATAAAAGACCAAGGAGGTGAGAAAAAGAGAATGAAAGAAAGAAAAAAAGATTCCATCTAGAACTTTTCATTTGCATTGCATTGAATTTATAGAATAATTTAAGAGAATTGATACAGTTTCTAGTCTTTCTATCAAGGAATAGTGCATAAATTTGTGTTATTTTTAGTTAAAATTTTAAATGTATTTATTTGAGGGAGGCAGGCAGAGAGCGAGTGAGCGAGCAAGAGCTTGCATCCACTAATTCAGTCCTGGTGGTGAGGTGGGGGTGGGCATGGAAATGAAGTTAGGAATTGGGAATTCAATGCAGGTCTCCCACTGGAACCCAATTACATGAACCATCACTGCTGCCTCCCAGGTTCTGCATTAGTGGAAGCCTGGAGTTAGAAGCTGTATCCAGGTCAAACCTGATCATCCTTACCATCATCTTAACTGCTAAGCTGAATGCTTGCCCCAATACGTGCTTATAAAATTTATGACTTCCATATTGTTTGGAATTCCCTCTTCTCACTGAGTTTACTCCAAGTTGTGCACTGGACTATGGAGGCCGCCTGGGTGTGGCTTGATGGGGAATGGACTCTTCCACTGGCTGCTCCAGTCCTTGGCATAGTATTCTTTCAGCCTGGGTTTTCTCATTGCTGAAGTGGAGAGACTGAGAGTCAGAGCCTCCTGGAGATATTATAAGAATTACATGAAATACGTTGAAGTGCATAACACGGACTTAACAGAGGGTTAACATTTGTTAAATGTCAGAGATCACTACTGTAATTGCTGTTATTGTCAACTTTGACCAATGCCTTTTTCCATTGGTCAGTTTTTTTTTTTTTTTCATTGAAAAGATAATAGATTAGGTTTGCTCCTGGATTTCTTACTAAACTCCCATACACTTTCCAATAAAATTTCAGCTGATTATTTTGAGTTTTCTAGATTGGCCATCGTCAATCTAGAAAATCTATAAACAATGACAATTTCATTTCCTCATTTGTAATTTTAATACTTATTTCATTGTACAGCTCATAACTTCTAGAATGGTAAAATAATTAGCTGTGATATCTGGCACTCTTCTTATTTCTGATATTCTTGGGTTTCCATTTTCAAACCCCGTAACATGTTTCCCACACTGTTTCTTTTGAGACTTTGAAAGTATTTGGTGCTCTGTACCTCTTCCTTTCTTTTACTCCTGTCTCTATTTTCCTTCCTCATGACCTGGCATTGTTATTAGTGGATGCGTTGGAAAACAAGGGAACTGTTTGTCATTGCTTATAATGTAAGGGCATTATTTTCAGTCTTCTGGTTTCTGTAGAGAAGTCAGAAGGGGCATAGCCTAGAGTCATGTCAGTCAGCTGCATAGCTGAACATCTTAAAAGGCTCTGGTTTTGGAGATTTTACACTGAATTATTGTGCTTTGGGAGGGATGGTTTACAGGTTTTCAGTTAGTTGAGCCAAATGCACTGCAGCTCACATTAGCCTGTGACCCTAACAACCTCTGAAGAGTAGGGTGTGTATGCACATGTGTTTTTTTATTTTTGGTAGCCTTTCAGGAAATTCTCCAGTGGTGTTTTTGATTTGCACTCATTCCCTAGGGGCTCTTTATAAAAGATAATTTAAGATTCAAAATAGTCACATGAAATATAGCATCTGCTATAGTGATATTGAAATAGCTGATGATTTGGAAGACTCCTTAGGATGTGGCCATACATCAAAGTCATCATCATGGACAATGATCATTGTGAAATAAACGATTTTCCCCTTTACATTTAAGCTTTCATAATGATTTAAGTATAGATAAATGGGTATTTGAAGGATGTCTCAAAGAGTTTGTATAGTCAAAATATCACTTATTTAGATTTTTACAAAATAAATCTATATTCTGATTTCCAAGTAATATAGTTACTGGATTAACTTCCTTCCTTCCTTCCTTCCTTCCTTCCTTCCTTCCTTCCTTCCTTCCTTCCTTCCTTCCTTTCTTCCTTTCTTTCTTTCTTTCACAGGTGAAGTTAGACAGTGAGAGAGAGAGAGAGACAGAGAGAAAGGTCTTCCTTCCGTTGGTTAAACCCCCAAATAGCCGCTAAAGCTGGTGTGCTTCGCCGATCTGAAGCCAGGAGCCAGGTGCTTCCTCCTGGTCTCCCTTGCGGGTGCAGGGCCCAAGGACCTGGGCCATCCTCCACTGCCTTCCCGGGCCACAGCAGAGAGCTGGAGCAACCGGGACAGAATCCGGCGCCCTGACCAGGACTAGAACCTGGGGTACCAGCGCCACAGGTAGAAGATTAGCCTAGTGAGCCACAGCACTGGCTGTAAACTTTCAAAAAATATTTCAAATACATAAAAGGAACTTATGTTACAAACAATGACCATTGATTGAACCTGGCAATTAATTTTATTTTCATCACATACTGCATTAAAATAACAGGACAGAGATTTGAGTTTTACTTTTTAAATGTTTATTTATTTATTTGAAAGGCAGAATGACAGAGAGAGGAAGGGACAGAGAGAAACCTTCTATCTGCTGATCACTTCCCAAATGGCCACACTAGCCAGGTCTGGGCCAGGTTAAAGCCAGGAGCCAGAAACCTGATATAGGACTCCCATGTGGATGACAAGGGCCCAAGCACTTGGAGCATCTTCTGCTTTCTCAGGTACATTAGCAGGGAGCTGGATCAGAAGTAGAGCAGCTGGGACTTGAACCAGAGCTCCAGTATGCAATTCTGGCATCACACAATCAGTGGCGTAACCTGCTGTGTCACAATGCTGGCCCCAGAGATTTTTGAAAAATACAAAACCCACCAAACAAGATGGGAGACAACAGTGACTACATTTCAGAAGCTGAGCCAGAAACAGGTAACTGTGCAGTAACAGATCTAACAGGTGTGAGGAACAACCTTGTTTCCGTGACAGAATCTCTGAGTCCCAGGAATTGGCAGCAGATACCCTTGGACATTGGTGTGAAAGGATGTATTTGTTGAACGGTGTTTGAGAATTAGTTCTGACTCCAAATCCCCTCCCAAGCCCTGCTGGACTACTGGACACACTTGCCCTTGGAGAAAATGCAGAGGCTCTGGATCACGGGACCCATCATGACAGAGGTTCAGTTCACCTCAGTGACAACAGGGTGAAGGAGTAACATCCACAGTGCTCCCCTCCTCCACACTGGGCTGCTGACACCTTGGAGAAAGCTGCCTGTTTTCATTGGAAGACCTGAAATCCCAAGGAACTTCTCTGTTGAAGCAGCCCAACTGGGTCATCTTGTGGTAGGGGTATGACCAGCAGGTGTCCTGTTCCTTTAGCCTCCACTCTGGCTTTGTGGCTGTAATTGTCTCCACTGTTAGATAAGAGCAGTGAAGGTTTATTTGAAGACTTCTTGTAACATGCAAGAACCCCAAACAACAGATGAAGACAGATTGAAAAAAATCAATACTTAGGGCCTGCTGCATGGCACAGTAAGTTAATCCTCCCCCTGTGGCGCTGGCATCCCATATGGGTGCTGGTTCTAGTCTCGACTGCCCCCTTCCAATCCATTTCTCTGCTATGGCCTGGGAAAGCAGTAGAAGATGGTCCAAGGCCTTGGGCCCCTGCACTTGCATGGGAGACCGGGAAGAAGCACCTGGCTTTGGATCAGTGCAGCTCCAGCAGTTGTGGCCATTTAAGGAGTGAACCAATGGAAGAAAGACCTCTCTCTCTCTCTCTCTCTCTCTCTCTCTCTCTCTCTCTCACTGTCTGTAATTCTACCTCTCAAATAAATGAATAAAATCCTAAAAAAAGAAATCAATACTTAAAAGGAAGAGAAAAATTTCCGAATCATGTGTAACTTCAGAAAGTTAAGGAGAGAGTCAGCAACCATGCGACAAGAATAGGTTGCTTTTAACAAACAGGATGATCAGAAAACAAATACTCTGGTAACTGTAGATGTGGTAGTGAAAATAAAAACTTTCACATTGGAATAAAAAGGCAGAATTTAAAAAATTTCGCAAAAAGCAGAACAAAAAGGCTAAGAAAAATAGATAACAGGAGAGAGTAAGAAAATCAGAGAATCGATCAAGGTAGTTCATTATCCACATAATAGGAAAAGAGAATAGAGAAAATGGTGGAGAGGAACCCAACAATAGAACATTCAAACATTTTTTTCAGAACTCATGGGCAAAATGCCCAGATTGAAAAGACCCACTGAATCCCCAGCACTGTGGATCAAGATATACCCACACCGAGGTGCCATTATGGGAAAATTCAAAACATCGAGGGAGAAATTATGGGGGTAGGGTGCAGTGGGAAACACAATAAACAGGTAAATTCAAGGAACCTAGAATCTGAATTTCATTCTTCTCAACGGCAACACCAAAAGCAACAAGTCATTAGGGACAATTACAACCCACATGGGATTCCTATTCCAGTCAGACTTTCAGCCAGATGTGTGGTTAGAATAGTCATTTTCAGATTTGGAGGTCACCAAAAATTCATTTCCCTGGAAGCTATTAGATGTGCTTCATCAAAATGAACAAATAAGCTGAGAAAAAAGGATATGAGATCCAGGAAACATAGATGCAATGAAAGAAAATAGTAAAGTGAGTGCCCACAGTGGCAGAGTGAGATCATAGGCAGAGAGGATCATCAGTCCACATGTAGGCAGGTGAGAGGTATGAGACATGAGCCTTCTCAGGAATGATACAATGCATGATACGGCTTAGCCTTTTGAGAGGGCAGTGGGCAGTTGGTAGGCAGTCTTGACTTGAACCATCTATGAGTTCATAGAAAACTAAGGTGGAAAAAAACAATCCCAAGGTACTTGTTCACTCCAGAGATAAAATTAAGCATTGTGCAGAAAGAGAAAGTTAAATTAACATGTGTAGTTAAGCTCTGAACATTTATACCATTACAGTAATAGAAAGTGATTACTGATCCAGCCAACAAACCAACTTTACTCCATAATCATATTTGGAGGATGGTTTGATGGAAAGGGTTTATGTGTGTCTAGGATGGTTGTGTGTGTGTGTGTGTGTGTGTGTTTGTGGTATGCAAATGGGAAGAAAACGGTCAAATCTTCATTCTCCAGAGAGAGAACTGATATAAAATGCTAAAACAGAAAATGGAAAAGTAGCAGTAGAGTCATGCCACTTAGTTATTTGGTGTCAATAAATAACGATTTGAGAAGGAGGGGCTGGTGCTGTGGCACAGCTGGAAAAGCTGACCTCTGCAGTGCCAGCATCCCATATTGGCACTGGTTGGATACTTAGCTGCTCCACTTCTGACAAAGCTCCCTGCCAAGTTTTCCCTGCATCTGGAAAGCAGCAGAGGCTGGACCAAGCGCTTGAACCCCCCCCCCCCCCCCCCCCCCGCACCGGAAGACCTGGAAGAAGCTCCTAGCTCCTGGCTTTGACATGGCCTAGCCCTGGCCATTGCTGCCTTTTGGAGAGTGAACTAGGAAGCTGAACATTTTCTCTGTCCCCCCCCCCCCCTTTTCTCTGTAATTCTGCCTTTCAAATAAATAAATGAATCTTAAAGAAAACACAAAAGGAAGAAAAGCTCATTAAGCGTAGGGTATTGTTTTGGGTTTCCTTTGTGAGGGAGAGGTTTACTCTGAGTGAGTACGCAAATTCACCAGCTGATTATTGCTCACTATGGTAAATTAGGATTTATTCAGCATTTATTGAGAATCCCCCGAATCATGTCCTCTGAAGTTAAAAAAAAAAAAAAAAAGAATGGATCACAATGACCATGTAGGCCTGCTGCACAGCTGACATATGCAAAATGTAGTGACTCTACTTTGGATTAAGACTTGATCTTGTGTGATGTGTGATTAGAGTGGCTACATCTTTACCTACCTGGGTTTTGTTTAACTGATGTTTTGGACCATAGCATCTTAATTTTTAGATGGCTGGACATAGTCTTATAATGAAATTTCATTTCATAGAATGTTTGCCTCTAGATCAATCGTTCCAAAATGAGTTCTGCAGAGCACGGTGTATCAGGATGCTTGCTTAATCTAAAGAGCAGTGTCCACATAGGTTGGTGAGCTGTGAATGTTCTGTCACCCTTTTGAGACTTACAGTGCACATTTGTATGTTTGGAACTCTAAGATGGTTTTGAATTACCTGTGTTTTGCCAGCATCTCTACAGTATTTTTGAACACAGATTCATTTTTTTCAACCAACCTCTAGTGTCATGTGGAACACAATTTGGGAAGGTGGTGGACTCTGGGTTACTTCATTTTTGTTGGAAATTAATCTGTTGTGAGTTTTAGTTTCCTTCTAGCTCTGAAATGCTGTGACTTTACAAGTTGATCCTCAGTCATTTTCATATGACTTTGATTCATAATTAACAAATATATATATTATATATTATATATTAACAAATATATTATATATATATATATAAATGCCCTACCTTTAAAGTCATATCTATGAGGCGTTATCTTAAATATTAGATGGGAGAGGAAGTTGAGGAGATACTGGTCAAAGGTCATAAAATTTCAGTTACACAAGAGGAGTAAGTCCAAGCGATCTATTCAGCATCATGTTGACTACAGTTAATATATTGTACTCTTGGAGAATGCAAAGAGAGATCATTTTAAGTGTTTTCACCACAAAAAGAACAACTGTGTGGGGTAATGGATAGTTCAGTTGGCTTGGATTAGCCCTTCCACAGTATGTGTGTGTGTGTGTGTGTGTGTATCATGCTGTACATAAAAAATACACAATTTAACTTGCCAATTGGAAAATAAAAATAAATTTAAAACATTTTAAAAAATGACCTTTGTTCCCTGAGCTATTATCTATCTGGGATTATTACACATGAAATTTACAACCTAATGTTTTATTTGTATTTACTAGACCTTTTTTTATAAGATAGTTCAAACAATTTTTATTTTGGCTCAAAATATTTACTTCTGTGAAATTAATAAATCTATTGATTAGATTTATTGCCATGGAAATAATATTATGGTAGACTTTGTGGAAAAATTGCAGTGATAACAATTTGAGCGTGAAAATTTTTGAAATTGCCCCATTTTCTCATGAAATTCATAGTTTTTACTATGTCATGTTGGACTGTCGAAAGACTTTTCAATCTCTTTGGAGGAATATTGGTATTATAATTAATTCCTTCTTTTTGTCTAAAGGAGGAAGACAATGGTTGTACAGTGCCAGTGGATGAGAAATGGAAACTTCTGAGCCCCAGCTTCTGTTATCCTCAAAGCCTGCTTTGTTTGTCTTCATCTAGTCCAGTTCTGATGGACATCTGGGACAGTTGCCTGTACACATGCTATATTGAAGTATTAGAAGATAAAGAAAACCTCTATTATATACCCAACATCACTGCTGCTAGTATTCATATTTTTGCATATACTGTTTATTGCTTATGTGTAGAAGGAATGAAGCTAGTTTTGAGTTGTTATTAGTGTGAATATGTATTATGTATTAGTAGTGAGACAGGAAAAATACATCCCCACCATTAGTAGTTCTTCATTTCCTGTCTTCAACAGAAAAATTTTTCACTTGGACAATAGTATAATTCTTAATAATAAAATCAGAGATTGCTTTTGATCAAGAACATAGAGCTGTAACTGCAATGTGAAAGATTAGTAAGAATCATGACTCATGCTATTTTTCAACACCCTTACCAGAATTAATATCAGGCTGCTGTGTCATGAAAAACATTTTGAGAGTAAGTGCAACAATATAATACGTTATATATTATTTAGTTAAAGGATTTAATTGAATCCATGTTTATTTGACAGATTTGAAGCTGTTGCTTCTAAGAATCTGAAAAAAGTGTAAGAAATAAAATAGGATAAAAAGAAGGTGGGTACAACATACCAGGATGAGCTTTATTTTCCACAAATAGAAATATGAATTTAATAGTATGCTATGTTAATTTAGTGTACAGTTTTTAAGATTAAAATATTTTATTCTATGTATTTCACTTCTGTAGTATGTTAAGATGTTTCTTTTAAATATGACCAATGATACCCTTATTTTAAGTTACAAGAAAATTTAAGCACATGCTTAGTTGGAGTTGACAGAGTGAGATAATTTATGTAAAGCAGTAGCTTGCCCGACACAACACAAGTACTTAATAAATGTTGTTTGTTGTTGTTATGACTGTTGTTATAAAGCAAATGACTCCAATAATGAAGTTCCAATTTGGAGAAATTTTTTGATGCAAAATATCTAAGAAATAATACAGTCATCGAGTAACTATGCCTTCAGGGGTTTTAGATGTATTGGGTAAAGGTAGTGGTAATGGAAGCCTTAAATACAAGTACAAATCACAACAGATATCTCTGAAAACAGAAGCAAAGAAAGTTTCATCGTGTAATCTTGGGTAGCGAGAGAAAGGACTTGAACTGTGGCAAAGTGAGGAAAGTGGGCTCTTGTGAAGAGTTGGAATCAGTCAGTGGCCTCTTGACTACTGTAGAGCAGTGTCTCAGAAGTCAGAGAGAGAGAACTTAGATGCTTCCTTTGTGTAGTTTCTACTATGCATCAGTGAGGAGATGGCTGAACATGGTTACAAAGCTGGTGGCTTAAACATTTACATTTCACGAGGCCTGTACTTCTACCACACAGGTGGCCAAACATAGGCTGCAGGTGTAGCTGCACGTGTAGTTAAAATCAAAAGAGCAGAGCTGAAGTCTTTCATGCAGTCGTCAGTGCAATGACTCTTCCAGCACTCTTTTGGTAGACCATTGTGTTCTGGTCCTGGAACAAATCCATGCACATGCATCTGCCTCTACTTCTGGTTGAACAGCCAGGTACTGTTCTTGGACTTCAGATGCCTCCTGCAATCTGCTATCTCTCCCTAAAGTAAGCTAAGCAAACTTTACAACAGAAACAAATTCAAATGACTTTCAGGATAAAAGCCAGGTTCCCATATTCCACTCTCCAAAATATGTCCATGATTTTTTTTATTATTCAAGCAATCAAATTTATTTACTCTATTTTTTAATCATAAGTCTGAAATAAACTGCATGATTCAGATTGTGGTGTCCATGGGTGGAATTCTGTGGAAAGTTAATCAATGGAATACTCTTTCATTTCACCTTGGGTATCTCAGACTTAACATAGGAGTGCTTTTATAGGATGTTTTTGTAGGAATGAACTTGAAAGACATTTGTCAATCAACAAACATGCAAAAAATTGACTTCAGATCCATCTTATTTGGATGATGGAATGGGAAAGAAAAGCAAAAGCTATGTGATGTGACCTCCTAAAGCAAAAGTGGAGGAGGAAGTCACTGGAGAGATGAATGATACATTTCACACCTCTTGAAATTAAATCTAGGGTAGATTTTTTTTGAAACAAAATCCAGTAAAAAGAGCAACAAAACTAAGGTGTCTTTTCACATGGCTTATCACATGTAAGTGTATGATTCATGGTCATTGATGTACCTGATATTATAAAGTCATATTTTCAGCAAGCTGGTCAATGAAGATAGTTTGGGTCTTCCTCTGTTGCTGTGGGTTAATCTAGCTAAGGCTTGTCAGTTTTCTTGATCTTTTCAAAGAACGAAATTTGATTTTGTTGTTTATCTTTATTGTGTTTCTGTTCTCTAATCTCTGCTCTATTTTTTCCTTTGTTCTTTCTTATGCTTGCTTTAGATTTTGTGTGTACTTTTTTCAGTCTCTTATGTTGGAAAATTATTGATCTGAGGTTTTCTTTTCTAGGAAGGGGATTTACAGTTGTAGATTTTCCTCTATCTTTGTTTTAGCTGCATTCTGAAGTGGTGGGATACTGTGTTTTCTTTTCTTTTTCTTTTTCTGACAGGCAGAGTAGACAGCGAGAGAGAGAAAGGTCTTCCTTTTTTTCTTCCCCCCATTGGTTCACCCCCCCAATGGCTGCTGTGGCTGGCACGCTGCGGCCAGTGCACCGTGCTGATCCAAAGCCAGGAGTCAGGTACTTCTCCTGGTCTCCCATGCAGGTGCAGGGCCCAAGGACGTGGGCCATCCTCCACTGCCCTCCTGGGCCACAGCAGAGAGCTGGACTGGAAGAGGGGCAACTGGGACAGAATCTGGCGCCCTGACCGGGACTAGAACCTAGGGTGCTGGCGCCACAGGCAGAGGATTAGCCTATTGAGCCGCGGTGCCAGCCTACTGTGTTTCATTTCAGAGTATTTTGTGATTTGCCAGTGACTTTTTTGACTCTCTGGTTTTTTAGGAGTTTGTTGTTTATTTTCCAAATACGGACAAAATTTTTGTTTTTGATTTATCATTTTCCTTCATTGTTTCATTGTTAGGTTAGAAAATATATATTTTGTGTGATTTTGATATTTTAAATTTATTGAGACTTTTTTTGTGGCCTAACATGTGGTTTGTCTTGGGGAATGTTCATTCTGTGTGCAGTTAAGAAATGTGTATTATGGTATTTTTGGGTAATACATTCTATCAATGCCTATTAGTTCTAGTTGGCTTATAGCATTATCAGTGTCTTTATTTATTACTAATCTTCTGCCTGTTTTATAAAGGATAGAAAGATATTCAAGTCTCTATTATTGCTGAATTATCTATTTCTCTCTTCAACTGTTTTTCTTCATGCATTTTGGGTATCTGTTGTTAGTATATTTATATGTATTTTATCCTTTTGATTGAATTATCCTTTTACATTATAAAATATTACTCATCTCTAATAATATTTTTTGCTTTAATATACTTTTATAGATGTTAGTACTCTAGATTTCTTGTAGTTGCTGTTTGTATGATGATATATTTTTCCATCTGTTGCATTCCATATATATGTATGTATTTAAATTTTTAAATCCATGCATAGTTTTTTCTTTAAATTATTTCATTTTTTATTTATATGAAAGGTTGGAGAGAGAGAGAGAGAGAGAGAGAGAGAAAGAGAGAGGTCTTTCATCCATTGGTTTACTTCCTGATATGCCCACAAAAGAGCTAGGGCTAGACCCAACTGAAGCCAGGAGTATGAAACTCAATCCTGGTCTTCAATAGGGGTAACAGGAACACAATTACTTCACCATTACCTGCTGTTTCCCAAGGTGTACATTAATAGGAAGCTGGATTGGAAGCAGAGCTGGGACTCAAACCCAGGCATTCTGATATGGAATGCTGGCATCCCTGGTGGAATGTTAATCACTAGGCCAAATGCCTGCTCCTATTTGTGTTTTAGAATCTAAAGTGTATCTCAATAGACAGCTTATAGTCGGATCTTGATTTTTTTTGTTCAGCCTTGTGGTCTCTCTGACTTTGTATTGAGTTATTTAACTCATTCACGTTTATTGTTATTGTCGACTTAGTTGGATTTTTGTCTGCCATTTTACATTTACTTTTCTACATATGTCATGTCTTTTTGTTGTTGCTATTTCCTCTGTTACTTTTTACATTAAGTGAATATTTTCTAATATAATATTTCAATATTTCATTTATTTTGAGCTTATTTTGGGGATAATTGTTCTAGGGAAAAACATATCCATGCTAATTTATCAAAATGTACTGACTTATTCAGATTTATATTGAATTGATTACAATGAACTATTTTTGTCACTCTAAAATAGCTCTTTCCTTTTTCCTCCTTTTTGCTATTACTGTTGTGTACATTATAACTATATCTGTCTATCTATCTGGTACAAAGTCACAGTACTCAATGCACATATATTGTTACAATTATTATTCCATGTCTTTTAAAGAAGTAAAGAAAGGGAATACAAGTATATAGGATAGAGCTTCTTATATTAACTTTTTTATTTACATTATCTATATCACTCCCAGCTGCAGGTTTCTAATAATTGCAGGGTAATTATTGTGGTGTTTTTGGAAGTGTCTTGGGCACAATTTGCTTCACATTCTGTTCAATTAATATTTGAACCCCCTTTGCAAGGATAGTTTTGAATCCAGTTTTTAAGGTTTGTCCTGGCTTCAGGAGGGCTTTTAGTTGTCCCTTTCATTGGGCTTCTCTGATAAATTAGCTGACATATAGTTTTAATTTGATGGCCTCATATAGCTAAACGACCTCACCTAAATTACCTGTCACAATAATCGTCATTGTTTTCTGCATCAGCCTTACCCTTGAACTTCCACGCACACTTACAAAGTCAGTTCTTTTGTGTAGAGCTTGTGGTGTTCTCTGTTCTTGTCCAAGACAAAGTCTTTGAGCCACAGTTTCAGGGTTATGGCTGAGCATAATGGCTTGTTTCTCATGGAGTGGTATTCATTGCAAACAGCAGGTCTGGGTGGAATAGCATCCTCTGGTCTTTGTACTTGCCTTCCCCAGCATGAGTCCTCTAACATATGCATCAAGGGGAAAGTGAGCCAGGCTTTCATAGAAGCTCTGCTTTGTGAACAGAAGCTAAGTGAGGGGAAGGTGACCCATGGCTTTATGGCTAAAGCCCTGAAACGTAGCATTTGCAAGCCTCTTCATATCCCTTGACTGTAACTGAAAGAAGGCGGAACCCCATATTCTTGGGCAAACAGTGGAGATTTAGTCACACCAAACTGCTGTATAAATATGGAAAATGACTCAAGTTTCAGATCAAATCCTCTTACTATTCTTACTGAGATTTAGATTTCTTTTTTAACAAATGAATTTTCCCATTAGCTATATGCTCTGAGGACAATTTCTAGACATTTGCTGTTATGCTAATTTGTTTTATTTTACTTTAGAATTTTCACTAGTTGTGATTGTTTGTCTGGGGAGTAACTTTGTGGAGCTCTGTGTACTGCTGTCCTGGGTGTACTTCTCTGTCATTTAAAGTGATATGTCACCCATGTTGTCACAATGTCACTCCCCTTTTGGAATTTTCAATTGAGTCAGCTTATTTTTCAATTTTCTTTTGTTAAATGCCATCTTAATGATTGAGAGAGGGTTCATGCTCTCTCCTCACTCATTTTTTTCTGTTTTAAAAGACTTGCTTACTTACTTATTTGAAAACCAGAGTGACTCACAGGGAGAGGGAGCAATCTTCTATATGCTGTTTTCGCTCTGCAAATGGCTGCAACCGCTGTGGCTGGGCCACACTAAAGCCAAGAGCCATGAATTCCATCTGAGTCTCCCACTTGGGTAGCAGGGACACCAATACTTGGGCCATCATCCACTGATTCTCAGGTGCAGGGAGTTGGATCAGAAACAGAATAACCAGGACTTGAACCAGCACTCTGATGTGGGATGTGTGTGTGTCATAAGTAGTAGCTAAACAAGCTGTACCACAGTGCTTCCCCAGCAGGATTCATGCTTTTTCATAGTCTAAACTTTAGAAGGGGATATTTCTCTCTCTCTCTCCTTTTCTTTTTCTTCAAGATTTTATCTACTTATTGGAGAGGTATATTTACAGAAAGAGAGAGGGAGAAAAAAGAGAAAGGTCTTCCGTCGACTGGTTCACTCCCCAAATGGCTGCAATGGTGGGAGCTGAATCAATCAGAAGCTAGGATTCAGGAACTTCTTCCCAATCTCCCACATAGGTATGGGGGCCCAAGCACTTGGGCCATTTTCCACTGCTTTTCCAGGCCATAAGCAGAGATCTGGATTGGAAGAGGAGCAGCTGAGACTAGAACCAGCGCCCATTTGGGATGCTAGCACTGCAGGCAGAGGCTTAACCTACTATATTACAACACCAGCTCCAAAAGGGAATATTTCTTAAAATGAAAATGAAATTGACATCAGTTCACATCAGTAATTAATTTATTGAGTTAATTAATCTGAAATACTATTTCCATTTTATTTCTGTTTTAACTAATTGACAAAGTAATTAATTAGTATGTGACAATGAATGATTTTCAAGATTGCATATGCATAAAAATCTGAAAACCTCATTTTCTTTAGAATAATGTCAATTTACTTCTCTTGAAATGTACTAATATAGCATTGTATATAATTGTATAGTATGACATAATAAACAGCATCCTATATTAATGTAATACAGTATATTGTCTTAGATCATAGTATGGAGTATTATGAAAAAGATGATCCACTTTACCTTGATGGGGTAATGTGACCCTAAGGATATGCACAAGGAAACCGTCTTTCCTTCTTTTCTATGCCCCATTCCTCTGAGAACAGTTGTTTCCTGTGGCACTTTTGTTTGAAACACTTACCTGGCACTCATTGGAGGAGAGAGAAGTAGGGAGATGGACTAACACTTCAAATGATTTTAAGAAAGACAACAATGCAGAGAAAGGTTTAAAATGGGAACTGTTGTGTTGTATCTGATTTAGTTTATGTTTTAATAAAGTATACTTAAGGAATGCCCATTTGAAAATGGTACTCTTGATTTTGAAGAAACTTCTTCATCTCTGAAACTTGAGTGAGCCTTGTGGTGGTTTAAGTCACCCCTCTCCCCTGCCACTGGAACACTAGTTTTAGCAAGTCAACAGAAATCAAGAAAACTCGCAGAGCTGCTCCAAAGACCTAGATCTGCTTACTTTACTCCTTTGGGGTCTGATTTATTTCTGGAATAACTCCATGCACAATTCCTTTGATAAATATTATTGCTTTCAATTTATATAGGGATTCAGTTTGCCTCCACAGAAATTTTCCTGGGAAATGAAATTTGAGTCAAGCCCAAAGGATTTTTTAAAAATGTCGATGAAACTCTATATATTGCATGCAAAGTATTTTTATCTTTGGTAACTTAAAGATGTCTCTTTATGGCATACAGGAAAACTACAGGGTTATTATACATATACAGGGTTATTATAGCATAAGACTGGAATGAAACTTACCACTTGCATGTTTTAGTCCTATTAAATTAACTCCTTGTACAAATTTCATTTGATTGAAATAACCTTAATACGAAGACCTCCCCATACAATATACATGATTTCATTTTCCCATTTATACTCAGTTTTCAAAATTATCTTGATATGAAACAGTTTCAGATATCTCAAAAACTGTATTTGGGACTATATCCCCCCAAATTAAAATTTCATGCTCAAGCCCAATGAAGTACCTTCTGATTGATTTGTAGAAAGGAAGCTGCTTCTACTCATAGTTTCAGTAGTCATGATGCCCAAGCTCAGCCCCAGATGTACTCAGCTACATGAAGTGGTTTGGGAAAAATGGGGAGAGACCAAGTAAGAAAAGTGCCTAATTCCACAGATATCTGTTTTCTGAGTCCGCATAAAGGAAATGTGAGCACAGCTCCTCCTGTGGGTCAAATGGTCTTCCGAGGAACAGGAATTAATGCTTCCAGAGCACCGGGGTGCTTTTCTCATTTATACAAGTGTGCGAAAATGTCTTAAATGGCACTGTGTTGTGAGACACAAGTAGCTGGTGAGCAGTTAACTCAGAGGAACAGTGCATCTCACAGAGGTTAGGACCATTATTGCTGTTATGCTTGCACAAAGCTGTATTTGAAGCATTTGATGGACGCTGATTACACCTATTACTTCTCAATGCAATTCTGACCTTGGGGCTCCAGCCTGTGTTCCTGTGTTCTCAACACCTCCCCAAGAAGAGTACTGTGTCGATTATTGCAAATTTCTATATCTTTGCCAAAAGAACACATATTTTCAGTACCATCTTTGGAGGCCTTACTTATTTCCACCATCACATGTGTTTGTATTTATCAAATATACTCTTATTACCATAATCACTACATTATGGAAGTTATTTCAAGGGAAGTAGGCAATATTTGAGTGACAAAACATTCTTTTTCTTTCTTTCTAAATGATCCTTTAAAAAACAGCTGGATAGGGTACATAATTAACTGCTGGGATTTTTTCATGTGTTCCTGTGATTCAGCCAAGGACAACCTTTCCCTTTTTTTTTTTCTCCAGAAAGAAAAATGTGTAAAGTACAAAGGGATCTTTAAGAAGTTCATGGAAAATGTGTATTATGAGAAGACTATCCATGGATTTCAAACTTTTTGTACCCAAATAAACTTTTTTCTTTTTTAAAAAATTTTTTTTAAAATTTATTTTCATTTTATTTGAAAGGCAGATAGAGAGAGACCTTCCCATCTGCTGATTCACTCCCTAAATGCCTTCAATAGCCAGGGTGGGCCAGCTGAAACCAGGACCCCCGAACGCCATCTGGTTCTCCCACATGGGTGGCAAGGACCCAAACACTTGAGTCATCATCGGCTACCTTCCAGGATGTGGAAGCTGAGTTGTAAACAGCTTGGCTGAGACTCAAACCAGACACTCTGACACAACATGTGGGCATCTCGAGCAGCATTTTAAATTGCTGTGCCTAATGCATTCCCTACAGTTATCTGTTCATTTCAATTTTTCATGAATGTTTTGAAGTACCCTTGCAAACATATGGTCAGAGGGAAATTGTTTACATTTTGAATTCATTTACAGTCTTTCCCATTGGTTGCACAATACCATTAGCAAAAGAAACAGCCCAGCAACATGGTTCCCATCATCAGCTTGAGAGACGGGAAGAGGAGTAAGAGGAAGCTATGGCGCTTCTCTTCCAGCTGACCTGTGAAGAGCATGCCACAGCATGACCTAGCGGAGGGCAAAACACACCACCAAGCAAAGGTGCTAAGTAATGAGAATGCTCCCTGTACAGATGCAGGAATGAAAGATGACAGACTCCACACACAGAGCAGAGCATTTCATTGCCACCAGACTCCAATGGAGTAATGACCACGGAAGGTACGGGTCAATTCCTTAGATGAATCAAAGTGGTATTTGTGACAGTTTTCTCTGGGTACTGTTCTCGTAACCTCACTTTAGGCAGTTTGGTCACGTGGTTGCATCATGTCAAGTGGTCAAAAAGCAGGTGATAGAGAGATTTAAGATTTAGGGTGGAGCAAGAGTCCTTGAATTAAATTCTGGCTCTGAGTCCTGCCAGTGATGTGTGAATTTGGGTGGTGTGCTTAATCTCTTTGACCTTCAGTTTCTACATCTTCAGCCTCAAGATGTGAGTCATAAGATGTTGGATTTTGTTTTAGCACTCATGAAAAATGAATAAGTATTAATATTATTACTCCATCACATACAAGAATACCGCAAACATTGGAGAAACCCTTTTTCCATTCAGCTGTGTTTTAATGGCTTACAAAAGAGCTCCTTCACTCATTCAACAACTGCTTTGAAAGTTTCAGGCACTGTGCCAGGTGATAGTAAACTGAGGAGTGAAGTGGTCACAGTCTTGGCCTTCATGGAGTTGACAGATGTTAGTGTAAGTTGCCTTCGTGACCGCAGAGGGCCAGCCATTCCCTAGTCTTCCTGGAAACCTGACAGTGTACAGCCATATACATATTAATTTATTTGGCTATTCAACACCCCAAAAACCACAACACAAAGCCGCCTGATCCTTCTTATCTTCCCAGGTCTAATTTATATCCAGGATGATTAGCAGTGATGACAAATTCACAACTTTTCACTCCTCAGTTGGAACACCATGACATGGTTTTTCTTTAAGAGCGATATAACAAATAGCAAACCTGAAAAACCCTCATTCTATTGTGTAAGGTAGAAAGGCTAAGGAACTGTCTGGTGCTTTCATTTCCTTACCTTGTGTGTGTGTGACCTGTGCTAATTCTGTCATGGGAATGGAATGCACCAGGCTTGTGTTTCTTTGTTCTAGAGATTGTTGGCAGAATTGTGTGTTCATGGGTGGGGAAAGCACTGTCCTCTGCCAATGGCCTAACCCCCTAGGACTGCCCAAGGTCCCACTGACATGGCTTCCATATTACTTTTCTTCTTCCTCACTCATTCTTTTCAACAGAAGGATATTTCCAGGGCCCTGGGCCTGCACCAAGAGCCCTCTCTACAGATGGTCATGGAGCTCTTTGCAGCTTAAGTTATATTGGTTCATGGTCAGGCACCAGGAGATGAATATCATTTCCAAGACAGCATTATGTGGGGTGCTCTTCACCCATATTTCTTTTCTTCCCACATACCAGGTACCAAAATTAGTTGTATCCCTTAAGAAGGGTGGACCTAGAATATGTACTTGAATTTCAAAATTCTTGAAGGAAGATAATGAAATAATTCATGAAAGATGAATAAAATCATATTCCAAAATTAGTACATACAATTTATTATATGTAATTTTGTATGCTAATATCTATTGATATGCAAAAGTCACTAAAAAAGTTAATAGTGCCTGCCTCTTCTATCACTCTTTTTTTTTTAAAGATTTATTTATTTATTTGAAAGTCAGAGTTACACAGAGAGAGAAGGAGAGGCAGAGACAGAGAGAGAGAGGTCTTCCATCTGCTAGTTCACTCCCCAATTGGCTGCAATGGCTGGAGCTGCAATAATCTGAAGTCAGGAGCCAGGAGCTTCTTCCAAGTCTCCCATGCAGGTGCAGGGGCCCAAGGACTTGGGAAATCTTCTACTGCTTTCCCAGACCATAGCAGAGAGCTGGATCAGAAGTGGAGCAGCCGGGTCTCAAACCAATGTCCATATGGGGTGCCGGCACTGCAGGTGGCAGCTTAACCCACTACACCACAGTGCCAGACCCTCTTCTGTCATTCTTAAGAGACAGTCATTTGTAATCACTAAGGGACGCTCCTAAAGATGTAGGTAGGCAATTAGGTCTCATTGCTTGCTGAAGGAGACGGCAGAAATTTTATGACAAAGACATCCTCTCCACTAGTGAGGAGCAGCTGAAACTATCTGCATAAGGAGGGAGATTCCTTATGGAATGGAGTGAAGTCGGACTCTTGACCTAGTTTTTTTGAAATTTAAAGGGAATACACGGGAGTTCATTGCTCAGAAGGGGCAGGCAAGGAAGTAAACCATACGGGAAAGGAGCAGGCTGCTCTGCTGACCTTCATGAAAATTAAAGGGTTGGTGGGTAGGACTGCTTCCAGCATTTTGAGGGCAAGGTTGGACCTTGTCAAGTTCTGTCTGCCTCTCCCAGATTTGGGTAATCTTGTTGAAGTGAGTGCTGTTGATGACTCTGAAAGCAACCATTTTGGAGTGACAGCCTGGCTTCTTTGCAACAAACCCCTGGGTGCTTGAACAGCTTTGGAGTGGAAGACCCCTCAAGAGGATGCTTAGACTTCCTTCTGATAAGGACATGTGGAGGAAAAAGTGCTTCATTCAAAAATAAATAAGAGCTGTGTGACCATTTTTGATGCCTAAGTCGGTAAAGGAAGTCATGTCTATTCTTATTTACACACAATAAACTATAAAGAAGATACAGTGGATTGGGACACAAATCCATACTTCTTACTCACATGCCCTCTTGAGGAAAGGGGATACTTGGTTCTATCTATACTTGGTTCTGCTTTTTCCCTTAGGATAATTTTTTTTCCTCTTGACAGATAATTCCATTTATTTTATTTATTTTTTTTTGGCTTTGTACTGTTCAAAGTCTTGAAATCCTGTGAGTTTTTCACTGGATCTTCCCAGAAGGGCCCCCTTCTCTGCCGTGGAATGTTCTGAGATGATGGTGCCTCATGGACTTGCTAATGAAAAGGGCTACAGGATGCCTAAGCTATGTGCATCTCTTCCTCCTGTAGGCTGTATTGGTGTCTTCTATGGAGCTTCCTTCTCTCTAGTGACTGCAATGACAGAGGGCACAGTTACCAGCTATGTGGTTGGAAAGACTAATTTTCTGCTTGAATCTGACTGGAATAGTCTACTACCTTCCCTTACAACAGACTAAATTTCCTATGTAGTAACAGGAAATCTGGGCAATGTAGGCACTGCTGTTTAATCAGTTAATTTTCAGGTTTCTATATGCTATATAATTATTAGGTTAAGAATTTTCAACTTTTATCATAAATGGAAATAGAATATTTTATTTTCAAGAGATACAGAAGAAGGAGTGGAAGTGCTGTAAGATTAAGTTGAACTGTTGCTGTTGGGAACTTTCTATGTTCACAAAGTATCAACCCTCATTACTTTTGTTTCCAACAAAGAATCAGCATTGAACCTCATGTATGGTCTATGCATTGTCTATGTTAATGAGGCTAAAGCAAATAGACATAGTGCATGGGCTATCTGCTTTGTCCTAGTCTGTGCATAAAGGTAGATCTTCAATTACCCTTCAGCCACCAAGCAAATGCACTACACTAAAAGAACTTTCCAAAATTTCCACCTAAAAACTCTCTAGCAAGAAAATCTGAAGCAGATAAAGTAGACGGTCTTTTGATGCAAATGAATTATGGGCTATTGAATTTGATCTAGTACATTAATATTTTAGTAGTTTTGCTTTAACCAGATTTTAGACAAGGTTCTTTCACCACTTAAAAAAAAATCCAATTACTAAATGAATTCATAGTTAGGAAATGGGCAGGGCTCTTTGGTGCAACACATTAAGTGCAGAATTAAGTGACAAGGAAATGCAAGGGTTATGCAGGGATCAAAACTCTCATTCACTTGCACAATGGGCAAGTCTCTTCTTGGAAAGCATGTTGGTTTGTGGTAGGTTACCTAGTATATAAGTGTTAGATAACAATAGCCCCTTCAATTATGTTCTCCTGTATTTCTAATTAATCCTACTGTATTGGACCATTGCTTTATTTTTATGTTTCTTTATAAAGTTATGCCACAAAATCCCAATTAATAATATCACAATTGATAAACTTCTCTTTAGTGTTATCCATATCCATCATCCAGTCAGGACCATTGAAATTTATGTAGCAATACGTTATTGTATGCTTTTCAATTTCTTCCTCTCAAAAATACTTAACCAGCGTCTCCATGGTAGCATCTAATTGATGCATAGTCTTTTTGTAAGAGATGCAGAGATTCTGAAGAGCAGTCTTACTGAGAGGGTGCCTAAGTGATAAGAGGTACAATGTTATTACTTATCAAGATGTGTCCTGGCTGATGACCACTCTCACTTTGAAGCAGAAAGTAGAATCAAATTGGGTTTGCACGTTATTTTGGATTAAAGAAGCTTATTATGATAATTTATTTAATGCTTATAATATAGTATGCTGCTGTCTTTAACAAAGGCATATCCTGTTTTTTAAAAAAATGATTTATTTATTTGAAATGAAGAGTGAAAGAGAGCGGGAGGGACAGAGACAGATTTTCCATCCACTGGCTTACTCCCCAAATGGCTGCAAAAGCCAGGGCTGGGCCAGGTCAGAGCCAAGAGGAAGAAGAGTCTCTTCATGTATGGACTATTTTAGTTGGATGTAAATATATACAAGAGCCAGACTTAGTACTTTGAAAGCTAGTTATGAAATTTGACATTCATCTGTTTACAAGGAGACAATGGATTCATTTTCCAAGTTAATTACTGAAGTAGCAGACATTGTAATAGATACTGCAGATAGTGGAGGATAGATAAAACATGGCCACTTCCCTGAAATAGATGCAATGATAAGATCTGGAAGAGTTTGGAATATGCCTTGATGTTTTCTGAAAATTAGCCCCACACATTATTCACTGAGGATTGGAATGTAGAAAAACCAGGGATTAGGTAAACTTGTTTCCCAGGAGGGTCAACAGGCAGAGTTCATGGCCAATAAACTAAATGGAGAAGTTGACATTGCAAGACAGGTGCCTGGTCTACCTGTTGGCCTGAAAGCAAGTGTCTGAAGCTGCCTCCTTCTCCTCATCACAAGCTTTGCTCCTCTTCACAAGTCACTCATCTAACAGAGGAGTCCAGATGGGATTAGCTGCTCAGCTTATTTTTGGGGAACAGTTACTTACAATATTTTTACATTGACTCCTCAGAATCCAAGAAATATAAAATGCCCTTCTCTCTCTTTAAATAGCTTGCTTATAAATTGTCCTTAAAAAGCATTATTGTCCATATCTCATCTTCCCAAGGCAGCATTTAAGTGCCACAAACACTAAGTAAGGACTGTATTTTAAATCCTGTTGAGGGTTTCCCGTGTATTGTTCCCTCTTACACCTCTGCTGCTTGACAGATTTCCCCGACAAGATAAGATTTTGAATTATTACCAGACACAAATAAACCTCAGGAACAACTAAATACAAATTTGCTTATCTTTCCAATTTTTTTTGAAGTGTGAGCTATTGTGCCTGTGCGTGCCTGTGTGTGTGTGTGTGTATTTATCTTCTCTGTTTTACTCAGAAATCAGTGCTGAATCCAATGAACTGAGGCCACAGTATATGTGATCTGGAAAATTCTCAGTTGCTTCTTGCCCTTTCATAGCCTAAAGCCACTGTATCCTTTCCTTTCCAGCATGCTGGCAGCACTCAGGGGTCACACGCTCAGGATGGGAGTGTCTTCTTGATATACAGGAACGGATGTGCGGTTGTCCAGTCAGCGGCTGACCTTATTTCTAGTTTCTAAAACTGTTCTCTGAGAGGATGCAAGGGTCAGCTTCGACACACCCACGGCCCCCCTGAGTTCTTCCTGACCATCCTGACATCCTGTGTAGGTCTCCATTTTCTCAATGCTCATTCAGCCTTTACCAGGCAGTATAAGGCAAGTGTAAATGGACTTTGAGGAGGGGGTCTCTACAAGACAATGGTGAGAAAAGGTGCTAGCTGTTCCTCTCCACACGTGCCGAGAGCTGGGTTCCCAACGTGTTGACCATGAATGAGGTCCAGGAACTCTGGGAAACAGGAACCTTCCACGGGCCTAGAGATCCTAACTCTCACAAGACTCAGAACAACGCCTGAGAGAGGAGGCACAGGCACCTGGTATGTGGGCTGGGCCCAGACACCGTTGACAGTTCTTGGAAGAACGTTTTTCCTTTACTTTTTAAGATAGAAGTCTTTCTGTATATTTGTATTCTGTTTTCAAAAAAATTGATTTATTCCATCAGCTTTATGCCACACGAGTGATTTTTTATTTAATGTAAGCTGTTGCCCTGTTTCTCATTTTGTTGGGGATTTGGCTTCAGAATTAATTTCAGTCATTTCTCTATATCTTTAGTAACTCACACAAACATGACTTTGGAAGACACATTTATATGATTCATTGGATCTTTAGAAAAACCACTAATAAATCTTTATGGTCCATAATTTTCACAAAATGTTGTGAAGGTTTTTTGCTTCATATTCAGAAACAAACATGAAAAAATGTCTGTTAACTCATATGTGTTAAATACAGGGTCTAAAAAAATTCCAGGATGACTTCATTGTGTCTCCATATTTCAGTGGGTTTTCTTCAGCGTTTGCAAATTCAAGAGTGGAACTATTATTTTTCTTTTACTTTGAACCTGCCATAGAAAATAGAACTGCAAGTAGTTTTTCAATTAGCTTAGTCTTTCTTTTCGCAAGGAAAGTTGTAACAAGAGAGTTGCCAGAAAGCCTTCTCCCTTCAAGTCCGCATGATAAGCAGTGCCCGGTGCATTGCAATGCCTAGCCCTGACATCTTTCTCTGCACAAGCCTTCTGCAATGACTGGATGGATGAACTGTCTTAAAAGGACAGCCTACTGTGATTCCTAATTTGAGCAGTGCAACAGTGGGCAGAGCTGCGTAAAACAAAAAAGGCTTTTTTCAGCTTTGTGTGAATCTTCACTCAAGCATTTAAAAACACGGAGTCTGTTCTTTCAGGACAAAACTCTCCCGTTAATGTTAATGAAAGTCAGATACCTTGGAGCTGGAAAGAAACCTCAATATTTCCCCCGGAATCCTAGATTGTAACGAAAGAGTGCCTGTCTTTCTTTCCTTTGTGTAGTGGACTGGGATGGGATAATGGAGCTCACGCAGAACGTGGCAGCATTTCAAGTAAAGCTCTCCATTTGTTGACATTAGAAAACCCTCGGTGTCAGAGTATCAACACAAATGCCTGCATCTGGGATTGGTTCTTTTCAGATTGGTCTCTCTCATTTTCACTTTGAAGGGAAAGGAAAAATCGTTTTGATTTTTAGAAGACAAAACAGATTTAAAATGTATTTTATATACACCAGCCTCTCGTTTTCTGACTAATTCAAATCAAGAGTCCTTACAGGACAGAATCTGAGAGAAGCAGAGGAGATGAAACAGAATAGATGAAAGGCACGGAGGGAAATTGGAGCAGCATAATGGCCCTGTTCCTCATCTCTTAAGGAGTATAGTCCCTCCTTCTGACTGAGTCAAACCCACTCTGATGTTGGTGGGTTGAGTGCACTGCAAAGGCTTATTTTCAAAGTATTAGCAAGATCAATGGCCAAGTCCTTACAGCAGAGAGTAATAGAGAGCAACCAACAATAGGGCAGTATCCTGGAGCATAGTTCTTGTAAGAACTACCGTTTTATAGTTCCATTTTCTGTGTCAGTCTACCTGCTGAATCATAGTCACTGAGAATTTTGGGGTAGTTCAGCATTTTGCACCAAAAATAAGCAAGTTTTCCATGTAGTGGGAAAGGCATGGGTTTTGGGCGTTGGGTACAAGTTTGATATTATTTAGTCAGTAAATATTTATGTGCCTGCACTCAAATGCTCAGTTTCCTAGTGGCTATGGAATTTTGTGTATGGAATTTAGTTTTCCTGAGCATTGGGATTGCATATATCTTATTATGTTTAATTTTCCCAGAAGGACTTCTTTTAGGAACTATGTATCCTCTACATAACAAGTTAGTAAATATTTTACTCTCTGCTTCAGTTGGGGGTAATCTAAATACTCAGTCCTAAAGGCCACAGTAATTAGTTTGGGGTGAACACTTAGCCCAGGCTGGTCAACCTGTGAATTTCCTAGAAAGAAGAGTTAATGGTCTATTCTCCAGGATCACAAACTGCAAGGATGATATTAGCTTAGGATTTCCACATATGAGCTTATCTGAGAATAGATTTCAACCTACAGAAAAGGAAGTGTAGAAGATAGCTGTGAGAATGTTGGGAGAAACTGGGTCTAAACTTACCTGGGGCTGGAGCTAGACCTGGATATGTCAACTCTATCTACTCAAACATCTTTTTCTCTCTTTAAAATTCTTGGTATCACTTTCTTTAGACTAATTTAGTCCTGGCAAGAACACTTTGGGTCCTCACTGATAAAATTGGAATAATGATGATTTTTACCTTAAAAATTTGTGCTGATGATTGAATGAGATAACACAGGTGAAGTGAAAGACACACTTTACTTGTGTTATGCACCATTGAGCCTGGCTAAAGTGCTTGGAATGATCCCACTAACTTTGAGCTGAAAAGTATGAGAGAGTGGGTACTGTACTTAAGGTCCCATGTGTTCTGTGGAGGTTATCTGTTCTTAACTTCTCTAAGAACCATTATCCAAAGTGTGTTACATCTGTAATTTAAATTGCAGTTTGAGTATGTCTTATCCAAAATGCTTAGCCTACATGTGCTTTGGATTCCAGATTTTTTTTTCAGATTTTGGAATATTTGCAAATACATAATGAAATATCTTGGAAATGGGACCCAAGTCTATACACGAGATGTGTTTATGTTACACATATAGCTTATACACATAGTCTGAAGGTAATTTAATGCAACATTTTTAGTGTGCCTGTATTGTGACTGTGAGATGACACATAAAATCACATGAGGAATTTTCCACTTTTGACATAATACTGGTGCACTATGAACTTCTTTGTATTTGAAGAGACTTGAAAAATTCATCAAAAATGCTTATTATGATAAAACTATGCATGGACTTCAAAGTATTTCCACACCAAAATGAATCTGTCTTTCTTTTTTTTTTGACAGGCAGAGTGGACAGTGAGAGAGAGAGACAGAGAGAAAGGTCTTCCTTTGCCATTGGTTCACCCTCCAATGGCTGCCGCGGTTGGCGCGCTGTGGCCGGCACACCGCGCTCATCCAATGGCAGGAGCCAGGTGCTAGGTGCTTTTTCCTGGTCTCCCATGGGGTGCAGGGCCCAAGCACTTGGGCCATCCTCCACTGCACTCCTGGGCCACAGCAGAGGGCTGGCCTGGAAGAGGGGCAACCGGGACAGAATCCGGCGCTCCGACCGGGACTAGAACCCGGTGTGCCGGCGCCGCAAGGCGGAGGATTAGCCTGTTGAGCCACGGCGCCGGCGAATCTGTCTTTCAATTCAATTTCCATGAACATTTAAAGACCACACACACATGAGTGTGTGTGTATTGTGTTTGTACTTATTCTAATACCACGTACCAGAAAGGATCTTTCTCAGGATAATGAAAAAAAAAAAAAAAAAAGCCCTCTACCAGTAAAGTACATCAAGTTTTTCTTCTGATACAGTCACGTTGTCCATATATACTAAATTCAATCCTGTTCCATTCAATCACTTATCTCTAGGAAATTAGAACTCATGATCATCACAATTTACTGCATCTAACAATTCATGTTCTCAAAATTACGGTTGTCTTTATTAGAGAGAGAGAGAGAGAGAGAACTCCAATTGCTGGTTCACTCTCCAACATCTGCATGGCCAGGGCTATGGTGGACTGAAGCCAGAGCCCTGTACTTGAGCCATAACTTGCTGCCTCCCAGGATCTGCATTAGCAGAAATCAGGAACCAGGAAGCAGAGCCAGGTGTATACTGGGGTACTGTGCTGCGGGACATGAGAGTCTTCTGCTGGGATAAACGCCTGCCCCCATATTCTACATTTTAAAACTTACGTATTTGAATATCAATGGAGTCTCTAACTCTAGAATTCTTGAAAAGATAGATTGATTTAGAGAGTGAGGGGAATGAGAATACATACCATACATACACTTACATACATGCATATGCATATATACATAGGCACACAAACACATAAATGGTCTGCCTTGTCAACATGTATAAATCTAAAGCTGTGACTGTATCAGAAAGAATAAATATCTTGAGGATTGTAACAAACTACATAATTAGAAACATTTTAAGGAGGGTGACTGAGAAGGAAATTCCCCCAAATTTAGGGAAACCACCTATTTTTGTTTCCTATTTCTCCATTTCACCCTCTCTGATTCACATTCTCCACAAATGACAGAGCTGTAAAAACCTACGCATCTCAACTTAACACTCTTCTAGAATAGTGGCACCCAATTTAGTAAGTTATTAATAAAAAAAAAGCACTTCACAGAAGGTAGGCCTGGAAGCTAAGTGAATTATTGACAATGGTCGTTAAAAGAGTAAAAACCATTAAATGTGACAAAATGAGAACATAAATTTCCAAACATGGATTCCAAAATGGTCTCAGGATCCATGCATGAGGCATCCACCAAGTCTGAGAGGCACTAAGACAGTGTGGATGTCACCCACTTAGCAGTCCCCTGGCCTCTCTGCCAGGTTAGCCTAGAAAATGCACCAGGTATATCTGCTCAACTTCATTACTAGCAGGAACGTCTTTCTTGGAATAATGAAAAGTAGCCTATTATCAACACAATACCTTAACAGATTTTTCTGAAGTTTAAGTCTTCAATTACAGCTTGTTTTGAATTTGGCTTTAAAATTTCTCTCAGTTGAGATTTTCCTTGGAGATTCACAGTGTATATTCTATTCATTCTTTCATTACAAATAGAAGGCAGTATTAAAAAATCAGTGTACTGTAGTTAATGAAAAGAGTGCAAGATTCAGAACCAAGCTGATTAATGTGACATATTAGTGGTATTAATGTACTATTAGAAAATAGCCTTTTCTTATCCATTTCAAGGTTTACAGAAAACTTTTCTGAATTTATGCTTTCTGTAGAGCTACTTTTTTTTCCCATTTATTCTAATCTTGAATCCAAGATTCCAGAATTGAATCCAATATTCAAGAATCCAGTCAGAATTTGTCTCTAGATTATCATTGCTATAACCTAATAGCAAAAAGGTGAGACTCCACAGAATTATTAAAGTGGGGACATATAATCAGAGATACTTTGGGTATTACCTATGAGACGAATAAACAATGTATAATATACATATATACTATTTTTCAAATGTGTAAATATAATTGAGTTAATAACTAAATAAACCTCATTTAGAAATTTACCTAATTTACCTAATTCAAGGCCAGTGCCGCGGCCCACTTGGCTAATCCTCCGCCTGTGGCACCGGCACCCAAGGTTGTAGTTCTGGTTGGGGCGCCAGATTCTGTCCCGGTTGCTCCTTTTCCAGTCCAGCTCTCTGCTGTGGCCCGGGAAGGCAGTGGAGGATGGCCCAGGTCCTTGGGCCCTGCACCCGAATGGGAGACCAGGAGGAGACATCTGGCTCCTGGCTTCGGATCAGTGCAGCGCACCAGCCATAGCAGCCTTTTAGGGGGTGAACCAATGGAAAGGAAGACCTTTCTCTCTGTCTCTCTGTCTCTCTTACTGTTTAAATCTGCTTGTCAAAAAAAAAAAAAGAAATTTACCTAATTCAAAATAGATTTTGAGATATTTCGATCCATGAATGCAAAGGTATAAATAACCTCAAATATGTGATTTAATGGATTTTTTAACTTCAAAAGAAAATCTCAAAAAAGTTATATTTTAAAATGATTTTCCCAATGTATTTTAGTTTGATCATTTTGACCTCCATCTAAGCCCTAACTTCTTCTTTTTTCCTTCCCACCTTTACTTCTCTTTAAGTAAGTGTCATTATTTTCTATGTCTAAATTGTCCATTGGTTAATAATGAAAAACGAGCTACAAAAAAATTAGTAGGACATCACTTCTTCTCTTGATTTTTTCCTCAGAGACTTGTTCAGGTATAACTTCTACTCTTTGCTACTGAAGTAGCGTTTAAAAAATTGTTTTCATTTCACTTAAAAGGAAGGAAGGAAGGAGAGAGAGATGGAGAGATCTTCCAATCACTGGTTCACTTCCTCAAATGTCCCCAGTAGTCAGGGCTGGATCAGGTCAAAGCCAGGAGATTGAAACTCAGTCTGGGTCTCGCCTATGGGTGGCAGGGACCCAAGTACTTCAGCCATTATCCACTGCCTCCTAGAGTGTACAATAGTAGGAAGCTTGATAAGAAGTAGAGTAGCCAAGACTCAAATAAGGAACTCCTACCTGGGATGAGGGCATCCCAGGTGATGACTTAACAGCTGCACCAAATACCCACCCCTGAAGTATCTTTAAAAATGTTTTTTAAAATCTCTTTCAGTTGATATTTTCCTTGGCAATTCACAGTGTACATTTCAGTATACCAGGTTTATTATACTTGCAAGAATACTTCAAAAAGTTTAGAGAAAACAATATTTAAAAACACATAATTTCAATTTTTTCACAAAAATAAACAACTTTAAAATTTCATTGGCCATGGACTTTTTAAAGGACCCTTGCATATCTGGGTGTGTGACAGCCTCCCCTTCACAGATCCTAGGATACAGAATACACAAAAGTTGTTCCTGGCAACAACTTGAGGGGCAGATTGTATGAAGTCACATATGCTCAGCTCTAATGCACTCCCAATCCCAGTAGCACTGGAAATGAATGCTCACCGCTGTCCTTGAATGCATTTTTGGGTCTTTGTTTTGAACAATAAATTTTATAAATTTAAAATTTACAAAAAGCAAAAAATAATAATAAAGCTAAGAACACTTATTTTTCTACCACCAAGAGTTAATAACTGCAAAAAAATGCCTTTGCTTATTATGTTTCCTAAAGTCATTAAGCATAACGGAAAGCTAAAGTCTGCTTTCACCACTGTTTCTAGTTACATCACGCAATCTATTTTTCAGAGACTTTTGTAAACAATGCCCTGTTTCTAGTTTATTTAAATGCACATATATGTGATTTGTATTATTGCTCTACGTGTCTTTATTATTCACACACTTATTATTATATATCATTTTTTCTTGCTTTTTTCATTTGGCACTATATTTTGGGAGTTATATATACAGAATTCTATTTTATGGCTACATTTTGATCTTTTATTTTCTTCTTGATGGTCATTTAGATTGTTTCTATCCAAAGATGTCATAATATACATCTTTGTACCTATGTGAGAAATTCTCTAGTATTTGTAGATTTAATGTTTTGGTGGTATAGGAGATATTATGATACAATGTGAAAAGCTTGTGATTCCTCCTGTGGTGGGGATATTGTGCTAAAATTCTCTTCAGTCTCTCAGCATTGATGGCATTGTTTCGTTTCAACAAGTCTCCAAAGGTTCTGAATCTTCTCCCTCAATGACATCCCCTCCCACGGCTCCCCCCTTCTCCTCCTACGAGGCCCCTTACTCCCACAGGTCTACTGATAGCACCTGATTCTAGTGCTTTAACCACTCTGGTTACTCAGAGGATGAACAAACATATTGATTTCTTATGATACTTTCCTCAGAAACAGCAAAAAATAAATCTGATGGGAAAAAAATCACAGAGAAAGATCTATTTAAAATGACACCTATGAGGCTAATATGAATTACTTGGATTCAGGAATTGACAAGTAATGCATTGTCATTCAGAAATAGAAATTACTAATCTTTAACTTCTGGCCATTCAAATAAGAATTCCTAATCACTTCCTAAATGGGGGCAGGAGGCAGCCTACTACATTCTTTGCACAATGCACATCCTTTCTGCCATGCGTCAGACCTCATCATTGAATATTTTATGATGGTCGGCAGGTAATTAAGCAAATATTTGAAGGAGCAAAAAGGGTAACAGTAACAAGTGACAGGGTATGAAGGAGAGAGGGAGCCTTGTATGCAATCTTTTTTATCATAGAATTTGGATTAAATAGTCTCAGACAGAAATAGACAACACATTTGGATTTGGATTCTTATACATATATAGAACTTCTAAATTTCATGACTGTTTATATCCCGTGTGTGAAAAGGAAATTGAGGCTCACATGAGACCCCAAGTGGCAAGATGGTATTTGAATGTGCACTGGTTACTCCAAGTTCAATGGCCACACCACTGTATGGCTGTGAGGGCTGATCACTGCTCCCTCAAGCAGTGATGCATGTTGGAAGTACTAAATGTCATTGCAATGAGCAGGGAAGTCAGTAGCTTGAAGGAATTTGAATGTACTGTCAGATTCACAATAGATTCTCTTTAGCAACATGGCCTTGGGCAAGTGCCCCCGCTATTGGTGTCATTAAAGTGGGCTATTATTTTACATACATGAAATCCATAGCATAATTCTCACATTTCCTCATTGTCAAACATCAGTTTTCTTTATTCTAGCTTTTTTTAAATCCTTCCTTCAGAATTCCAAGTAGCAAATGTATTGATCGAAGTTTCAGACATAAAAATTAGTGCTATTTTATGAAGTCAGTAATTGCCTGAAAGAAGAAAAGTCCTTGTAGGATATTTTAAAAGAAATTCAGACATATTTATTTCAAAGAATATATTTACATAAATAGTAGAGTGCTACTAATATCTCTTCAGAGTTGATTTGCTAAGTCAAAAAATAATTTTTGTGTAGTATCATAATCTGGGAAATAAATACTTGTTGGTGAATGCTATTTGAATAGGTTTAAAGAGAGAGCATTTGTACTGTTGATTACAAAGAAAACACAGAAATAGACATAGGACTTCCACTTATGCCTCCGTGGGATTACAAGCTTTAGGAGTTGCCTTCCCCCCATGAAACCTGGGAAACTGGACTGTGATTCCTGAGAGAATGGAAACACTGGAGTGGGTTCCTCCACTGTCCCAGCTCACTGCTGAGAGACAGGTTCTAAGCTAGAGCACAGGGAAGGACAGAGCAGACTGCAGTTTTGGAAGGCTGGCAAAGCATTGGCGTGGACAGACAGTCCACCTGCACATTCTGGAAACTGGCTGATGGGCCCTGTGAGTCTTTGGCCACATATTCATCTGCACAGGCAGGGGAGAAGCTTCACAATCCAGGAAGTGCCACCAGGAAACTGTGTGGTCAGACAATTCCCAGAGCTCACATAGGACTAGGAATTGTGCACATTTTCACCAGTGTGAGTGCATAAATTTTGTCTTGTGTGGGATATTGGGCAGAATTTTCAGAAGGATTGCCCCTTAGTTGCAGGGCTGAGTTAGTCCTAGGATGAAGTTTGTTCTGCATCTACCCAATTAAACTCAAGAGCAAGCCTTGGAAGGGTCAATGTGATGTGTGAGGGAAAGTGTCATAATAAAACCAACATTATAGGAAAACAACAAAATCCAGCACTTAAAGAAATAAAATTTGTAGTGACCAATAAGTAATTAAAAAAAAACATTCTATTTATACATAAGCAGGCAAATATGCTGTGGAGGAAATATTTTCTGGAAAGAAAATCTTATCAGTATAAAAGAACCATAATGAGAGATAACAAAATTAGGAAACAGCAAAAATATTCAAGTCTGTAAAAGAAACCATGAACACAATGATGCAACAACCACAAAAAAAAGTAGACACAAATCAACAGTCGAATAGACAATGAAGAAAAGAGCAATGAATTCAAAGACAAAGCAATAGAAATTATCTCAAGTGAAGTACAGAAAGAAATGAAAGACAAATAGAATTGTTATAGTTAGATAACAGGAATAAATTCTGATGTTTCACTGCACAGTATGGTAACTATAGTAAATAGCAATGTATGCATCAAAATAGTAATAAAAGAAGACTTTGATGTTATACCACAAAAATTTGATAAATGTTTGAAGAGATATACTAATTGCCCAGATTTCATCATTACACTGTGCATACATATATTGGAACAATGCATTGTACTTTTTGAGTTTGTACAGTTATTACGTGTTAATTTAAAATGAAAAAAGGAGCAAAAATCTCTGTGACATATGGTACAATATCAAGTAGTTTAATATATATATATATTTACAGTGTTGGAATAAGAAGAAAAAGAACATGTGGTATAGAGAAAATATTTTCATATCCAAGAAAATCAACAAATCACAAGAAAAATAAAGAAAAAATAGTATATCTGTTGAGGGTCCAAGTAGGACAGAGAAACTATGTTATAATATCAACCAGAAAGTTTAATATAAGCAATTATTAACTGTGATGCGGGATGGAGGGATGAGAGCTCAGCTAGTAAGAAGCAAAGAGAATTCTAAAGAACACAAGAATAATAGCTGGAAAGGGAGTCACTGCCCATATGGTTGAGAGAGAGCACTCAAGGAAGAGAACTGCCAGGGCTACAGTCCAGACCTCACTGCAGAGGGCACAGCTGTTCTCACTAATGACAGAGAAGGCACTGAGGTGCCACCCTGGTGGAACTTCTAGAACTATGTCTTCTGGAACCTGCTAAAATTCCCCATTCTAGAGTTCAAGGAAATGTGCATCTACGGAGGTGTTTTGCTGAAGGCATTCTGAGGGGGCTGTCAGGGGAAGTGGCTGGCATGGAAGTGCTGCTGGCCATTATGCACTTCAGGAACTGGGCACTGAAAGGCTGCATGACTCTGTGTAACAAGCACAACAGGGTGGAATGCTCCCTCCTCCTGTAGTGTCTCTCTGCTGTCCTGTATTGTCAAAACTTAGAGCCATCTGACAAAGAAAAAATGCTTCAGGTACTGTGATCTATCTTTGCAGAGCAAGTAATGAGGTATGAATTGGAGCTGAAAGGCAATCAATTGATAACTGGCACAGTGTACCTATTGATTACTCAAATTCCAAATACACTCTTCTACACACAGTCGAACTTCCACACAGCAACAAAACATCTCTAGAGTTTTAACTTAACAAGAGACATCCATCTGACAAAGAAAAGTTTTCATTCTGTCTGGCAAAGGAAAAATTCCAGACCCATATTAGTCATCGTATCCATTGCTGATCATATTGATTCATCCTCAAATTCAGTCTCAGACCCATTGAATATAATTTTGCTACTTAAAGACTAAAGTTTAGCTTTGGATCATTTTTATATGAAATGAATATGGGAAGAAGGTGGTTGGGGTATACAGACAAGCATAAGCACATAACAAAGAAAATATATCAGAAGCTACTACATTTCCAGTTTCTGAACTGATCATGAGGTTGTAGTTGATATCTATATCTTCCTTCTTCAAAAGCTCATTTTATATTTTTCTTGCTGTCAGTAAGAACCTCAGATACTCTAGATTCTTTACTGGGGAATTCACTTAGCCACTCATTCCTGAAGGTCTAGTACCACAGTCATTCCTTTTTTATTGCAATTTTAAAATAAATTCTGCTATTGGGCATGGAAGCAGCAGAAACTCTTTAAGGATCCTTTGAGTTCTGGACATAGATTTCTTTGTTCCCATTTTATAATGACAGTGCAGGTTTTTTTTTTTTTTTGTAATTGATAGAATATTTATTAAGATATTTCCATCCTTTTTTTTGTTGTTGTTAAGTCATTGACATATTGTTATGGGAAAACATTGGCACAGAAAGTATTATTACCTCTGTTCTTTGTCTCACATGGAAGAAGAATTTCCAAACAGACAACGCAAAGAGAAAAGTAAGATTTTAAAGGCTTAACAGCAAGACCTTCAGCCAGAGTGGCATGGAGTGGGGCTACGAGAGAAGCAAAAACCCAAAGGACACTGTAACACTGGGGTTTTTAAGTACAATTTTGGGGATGAATCAATAAGGTGAGGACAACCCTACAAAATACCTCATTTATAATTCTTGATCCTGTCTGGCTTGCTCATGATAAAACAAAAACCATCACAAGGATGAGATATCTAATTTGTTTTCACAATTAACTGGGAGCTCAGAAGGGTGGAGTTACCACTCCCTTGCTGACAGCACAGTTTTTAAAAGTGGGATCAATCACTTCAGACAATAGCCTATTATCTCTCCTTTCTTCTTCCTCCCCACCCCTCCCCCCTCCCCTTACCTACCTACCTTCCTTCCTTCCTTCCTTCCTTCCTTTGTTCCTTCTATTGGTTCAGTGGTATAAGGATCTCAGAATGGCCAGGAAGAAGTTTGAGTGATACCATTGTTATGTCCTCATGTTCTCTGATGAAAGCATTTTCCTCTTGAGAACTAGCGGTACACATCCCATAGCCTGAAAAATAGTTTTCAAAAATAAAAGCTTTCACAAAAAATGACTCACCAAAACTTATGTTTCTTTGTGTCATTTATATATATTATTTAAAGGAAACAAATTCTCTGTTCATTGGATTTTTAAAAATTTGTAGATGTTTTCAATTTTTGCAGTTTCACTGTAATAAGTGTAGATGTTCTTTTTACAACTTCTGAGTATTCACTAGGTTTCTAAAGTATGTTGATTGATAAATTTTGTTATTTCTGGAAAATGATTAGTCACAGTTTCTTCTGAAACTACTTGTTTTAGTCACTTTGATTTCTCCTTCTGGGTTTTGAATTAAGCATACAATGGGCCTCGTTACTGTATTTATTATGTGACCTACACTTAAAAGTATTTTCTATTTTTTTGTTTCTACAGATTTTATTCTACTAATTTCTTATAATCTACTTTCTGTTATACCAATTCTTTCCAGTTGACTATAATCTGCTAAACCCTTCCATTGAGCTCTTATTTTTAGTTATTATTTTTAAAGATTTATTTATTTGAAAGACATGGAGAGAGAGAGAGAGGAGAGAGGAGAGAAACTATCTTCTCTCTGGTGGTTCACTTCCTAAATGTCCACAAAGGCCAGGCTGAGTCAGGCAGAAGACAGGAGCCAATCCAGGTCTCCCACATGGATGTCAGGGGCCCAAGCAGTGGGAAAACTTTCTGTTGCATTCCCAGGCCCATCAGCAGGGAGCTGGAGCACAAGTGCAACAGCCTGGACAGAACTGGCACCCACATGTGATGCCAACATTGCAGGTGACAGCTTAACCTGCTGCACTACAACATTGGACTGTTATTGTAGTTTTTATTTTTATAATTTCTATTTGAATTTTCTCCAAATAATTTATCACTTTTTTTTTGTTTGTTTTGACAGGCAGAGTGGACAGTGAGAGAGAGAGAGAGAGAGAGAGAGAGAGAAAGGTCTTCCTTTGCCGTTGGTTCACCCTCCAATGGCTGCCACGGCCGGCGCGCTGCGGCCGGCGCACCGTACTCACCCCATGGCAGGAGCCAGGTGCTAGGTGCTTTTCCTGGTCTCCCATGGGGTGCAGGGCCCAAGCACTTGGGCCATCCTCCACTGCACTCCGGGGCCACAGCAGAGGGCTGGCCTGGAAGAGGGGCAACCGGGACAGAATCCGGCACTCCGACCGGGACTAGAACCCGGTGTGCCGGCACCGCAAGGTGGAGGATTAGCCTGTTGAGCCACGGCGCCAGCCAATTTATCACTTTTTAATAGTTTCTATATCACTGTTGATAATTTTAGGTTTGATTTTTATCTCCTCACATATAATAATGATTGTTTCATATTCTGCTGATTATTTCACTATTTAGTGTTTTTATGAATTTATTTTGTTGTCTCTTATTTCTCCTGATCATTTTTCATAGGATTTTGCTTTCTGTTAACTCTGATCCTGTTGGAAATTGAATTCATAGGAATTATTTGAGATCTCAGTCGATATAATCCTCACTTGAATATCTTTATGGTCTCTATAAATTATAAATACTGTGGTATCTGAATTGATTAGTAAAATACAAAGTAATGAGGTTTCATTACATTTTTTTAAAAAAGGGGGCTGGTGCTGTGGTGTAGCAGGTAAGGCCGCCATCTTCAGTACTGGCATCCCACATGGGCGCCAGTTTGAGTCCCAGCTGCTCCACTCCTGATCCAGCTCTTTGCTATGGCCTGGGAAAGTAGTAGAAGAAGGCCCAAGTCCTGAGAACCCTGCACCTGCACGGGAGACCCAGAAGAAACTACTCTTGGCTCCTGCTTCAGATTGGCCTAGCTCCAGCCATTTCATCCATTTGGGGAGTGAACCAGAGGATAGAAAATCTCTCTCTCTCTCTCTCTCTCACTCTCTCTCTCTGCCTCTCAAATAAACAAATAAATCTTTTGTTAAAATTTTTTTATTTGTTTAATTGAAATTCAGAGAGAGAGAGAGAGAGAGAGAGAGAGAGAGAGAGAGAAGAGATGGCCCATCTATACGTTTGTTGCCCAAATGCCTGCAATGTCTAAGAAAGGGCCAGGCTTAAGCCAGGAGCTGGGAATACATTCTGGGTCTCCCATGTGTGTGGCAGGGACCAATTACTTAAATGCCATTACCCTTTGCCTCCAAGATACAGTAGCTGGATGCTGGAATTGGGAGCACAGCCAGGACATGACTCCAGCCTCTCTAATATAGGATGTGGTTGTATTAACCTCAATGTAAAATGTTCACCCTCATATTATTGACAAATATATGCATAGTTCTGTCTTAATTGGTCTATTTATATCAATAAATCCTTTAATTTGGGAGTGTTAACTTGATTTAATAGTTAATTTTGGACCAGGCATTTATATTCCTCTTTTCTATTTATTAAATTAAGACATTTAATTAATGTTCTGGTTTCCCTTTAAAGTTCCTTGCTGTGTAGGTTTCAAACATTTTTTTTCAAAATCTAGATTTAAAATTCCAAGTTACATAACTTTTGGAGTTTTACTAACAAATATCTGAATTTAAGAACCCTGTTTTTTTTTTTTTTTTTTTTTTAGAAAATAAATTTCTGCACATAATCACTCTCTGTCCCTATGACCTTCAATGATCATTAGGAATACCACTGATGGAACAGTAATGATACCTCTGCACAAGCACAGCCACACAGAGATTGCCCTGCATTTTGTCCTGGTTAGATTAATTGTTTCTTGCAGAATCGAGAGGATTTGGATCGCAGTGAAATAATCTGTTGGAGAATCTTTCCAATAACAGCCCGCCTGGTATCACAGAGTGTGTAGCTAAAAGAAATAAAATTTAAAGTTACTTTGAAGTAATTTAAGTTAATTAATCATCAAGCGTGGAATTCACACTTGTCCTGAGAGTTACTGGCAATTGTGCCTCTTTGAATTCAATGTTCATTCCAACAGAAAGATAAAACCAAACCGCTGTACTCAGAAGACTTCCACTTTCATTCGCACTCTTGTTTCTTGCAAGACTACATCCTTTTTTATTTTAACTCTTTCTTCAGGTTTATTACATCTGGACATGAGCATATCACAGTTATCCCTCTGGTTATAACATTTTTCCTCTGGGGAAATTGAAGCCTTGAATTTATGCCATTTTTCTAAATGGTATACACTGGAAATGCAATACCACAGAAATAAGTAGCATACGTATCTATTCACTTAAAATTTACCTTATGTAGAAACAGAAGAATAAATATTGTCTCTTTATAACTGAATCATTAGATGCATTTCTCTTTTTCCCAGGGTACGAAATCATATCCAAGCTTAAGATAAGAAAATATATATACATGGGAATTAAAATTATAAAAATGTTTCTGTGATCCTATACCTCTTAACTTCATCATGTTACATTCTTTCTGTAGAAACTATATTGAAATAAAGCAAAAATGACATAATAGATAAATGGATTTTTCCTTTATTCATGTAACAAAAACCTTGTCTTTTTGGCCTATTTTAGGGAGAAAGTAATTTAGCTATAACATGATTATATTTTCTTGTTGAAGGGAGTAGAGAAGTAATTTCTTACTTCTGTAGTTTTTAACATTGTTTTCTTTCTTCTTTTTGGAAGCAGAGAAAATGATAGCATTTTTAAAAATGTTATTATTTTATTTATTTATTATTTCAAAAAGTATTATTTTGTCTTCTGTTAGGCTAGTACTTAATAATAATTTTAATCTTCTATCTTTTCACAAAACAAAGATCCCTGGAAGTTTCAGAGGGGTACAGGAAAAAGAGGGAGTGAAAGAACAGGAAACTATGGAAGTCATATTAGGCCTTTTAAGGAGTCTTTGCTTATGCCAATGTTTTGCAGAATTTCCTGAATGTTCTTTAGTAATTTGATGGTATGAGATCACAGATTTAAGTCTTTGATTCATTTTGAATGGTAAGGTGTAAGGTGGATGTCTTGCTTCATACTTCTGCATGTGGAGATCCAGTTTTCCCAGAACCATTTGTTGAAGACACTGGCCTTGCTCCTGGGATTGATTTTAGCTCCTTGTCAAAGATAAATTGGTTGTAGATGTTTAGACTGATTCCTGGAGTTTCATCTCTGTTCCATTTGTCTATCCATCTGTTTTTGTGCCAGTACCAGGCTGTTTTGATTACAACTGCCCTGTAGTATGTCTTGAAATCTGGTATTGTGATTCCTCTAGCTTTGTTTTTTTGTTGTTTAAGATGGCTTTAGCTATTCAAAGTTTCTTGTGCTTCCATATGAATTTCAGCATCATTTTTCTGTATCTGAGAAGAATGTCCTTGGTATTTTGATTGGTATTGCATTGAATCTGTAAATTGCTTGTGGCAGTATGAGCATTTACATAATATTGTTTCTTCCAATCCATGAACATGAAAGATTTTTCCATTCTTTTGTGTTTTCTTCTATTTCTTTATTTAATGTTTTGTAATTTTTAAAAGATTTATTTATTTGAAAGGCAGAGTTACAGATAGGCAGAGGCAGAAAGAGAAAGAGAGGAGGAGAGAGAGAGAGAGAGAGAGAGAGAGAGAGAGGTCTTTCATCTGCTGGTTCACTCCCCAGATGGCCGCAATGGCCAGAGCTGCACTGATCTGAAGCCAGGAGCCAGGAGCCTCTTCCCAGTCTCCTATGCAGGTGCAGTGGCTCAAGGACATGGGCCATCTACTGCTTTCCTAGGCCAGATCAGAGTGGAATTGGAAGTGGAGCATCTGGGAATGCCAGCACTGCAGGAGGTGGCTTTACCCGCTATGCCACAGAGCCGGCCCCATTGTTTTGTGATTTTCATCACAGAGATATTTGATGTTTCTGGTTAAATTTATTCCAAGGTAATTTATTTTTTATAGCTATTGTGAATGGGATTGATCTTAGTTCTTTCTCAGCCATGGCATTGTCTGTTATACAAAAGCTATTTTTTTGTGTGTTGATTTCATATCCTGCCACTTTACTAAACTCTTTCATGAGTTCCAATAGTCTGTTTTTCCCCCAGAAACCTTTTATTTAAGGAATGAAAACTTCATACATTTCATAATTAACTTTGGGAACATGGTGATTCTTTCCACTACCCAACCTCCCACCCACTCTCCCACCCCCTTCCTTCTTTCTCTCCTATTCTCATCTTTATTTTTTTTACTAAGATCTATTTTCAATAAGTTATTCACATATTGTTAACTCTATCTTAAGTAAAGAGTTCAAAAAATAGTATAGAAAAAACCTGTTCCTCAACAGTTGTGACAAGGTCTGCTCAAAGACATTGCCTCTTACAGTGTCAATTTCACTTCTATAGATTGACTTTTAGGTTCTCTGTTAGTTATAGGTCAGGGAGAACGTATGGTATTTATCCTTTTGGTACTGACTCATTTCACTAAGTATGATGTTTTCCAGTTTCATGCATTTTGCATTTTGTTGCAAATGACAGGATTTCTTTTTTTTTTTAACAACTTTGTAAACTTTATATCTTGTGCATATCCCATAATTTCTTTATCCAGTCTTCGGTTGATGGGCATTGGGATTGATTCAATATCTTAGCTATTGTGAATTGAGCTGTAATAAACATGGGAGTACAGATAACTGTTTCATATGTTGATTTCATTTCCCTTGGGTAAATTCCCAGGAATGGGATGGCTGGGTCATGTAGTAGGTCTATATTCAGATTTCTGAGTTATCTCCAAACTGTCTTTCATAGTGGCTTTATCAGTTTACATTTTCACCAACAGTGCATTAGGGTAATTTTTTCCCATATCATTGTCATAAATTGTTGTTTGTTGATTTCTTTATGAAAGCCATTCTAACAGGGGTGAGATGAAAGCTCATTGTGGTTTTGATTTGCATTCCCCAAAAGGCTAATGATCCTGAGCATTTTTTCATGTGTCTATTGGCCATTGGGATTTTCTCTTTTGAAAAATGCCTATTTAAATTAGTTGTCCATTTCTTAACTGGGTTATTTGTTTTGTTGTCGTTTGGATTCTTGAGCTCTTTATATATTTGGGATATTAATCCCTTATCAGTTGCGTAGATTGCAAATAATTTCTCCCATTCTGTCAGTGGCCTCTTTACTTTGCTGAGTATTTTTTTGCAGTACAAAATCTCAATTTGATATAATCCCATTTGCCAGTTTTGGCTTTGATTGCCTTACTTCTGGAGTCTTTTCCAAGAACTTTTTAACTATGCCAATGTCTTGCAGGTTTCCCTCAATGTTCTCTAATAATTTGATGGTATGGATTGTAGATTTAGGTATTTAATCCATTTTGAGTGGATTTTTCTGTAAGGTTTAAGGTAGAAGTTTTGCTTCATAGTTCAGCATGTGAAGAACCAGTTTTCCCAACACCATTTGTTGAAGATACTGTCCTTGATCCAGGGATTGGTTTTAGGTCTTTTGTCAAAGATAAGTTGGTTTTAGATGCATGGATTGATTTCAGGCACTTCAATTCTGTTCAGTTGGTCTATCCATGTGTTTTTGCACCACTACCAGGGTGTTTTGATTATAACTGCCCTGCAGTATGTCTTGAAATCAGGTATTGTGATACCTGCATTGTTGTTTTTGTTGTATAAGATTGCTTTAGCTGTTCAGGGTCTCCTGTGTTTCCATATGAATTTCACAACCACTTTTCTATATCTGAGAAGAATGTCCTTGGTATTTTCGTTGATATCACATTGCATGTTTAAATTTCTTTCAGTAGTAGAGACATTTTGATGATATTGATTCTTTCAATCCATGAACTTGGAAGATTTTTCCAATTTTTTGTATCTTCTTTTGTTTCTTTAATACTTTTTAATTATCATTGTAGAGATCTTTGACAGCCTTGGTTAATTTATTTCAAGGTATTTGTGTTTTTGTAGCCATTGTGAATGGAATTGACCTTAGAAGTTCTTTCTCAGCCATGGAATTGTCTGTGTATAAAAAGGCTATTGATCTTTGTGTGTTAATTTTATATCCTGTCACTCTACCAAACCCTTCTGAGTTCTGGTAGATTCTTAGTAGTCTTTTGGATCCCCTATATATAGAATCATGTCATCTGCAAATAGAGATAGTTTGACATGCTTCTTATAAATTTGTATCGCTTCATTTATTTTTCTTGCCTAATGGCTCTGGCTAAAACTTCTAGGACTATATTGAATAGCAATAGTGAGAGTGGGCATCCTTGTCTGGTTCCAGATCTCAGTGAGTATGCTTCCAACTTTTCCCCATTCAATAGGATGCTGGCCATGGGTTTGTCATAAATTGCCTTGATTATGTTTAGGAATGTTCCTTCTGTAACCAATTTGCTTAGTTTTCATCATGAAAATATGTTGTATTTTATCAAATGCTTTCTCTGCATCTATTGAGGTAGTCTTAAATCTTTTGTTCTTCAATTTGTTTATGTGATGTATCATATTGATTGATATGTGAATGTTGAGCCATCCCTGCCTACCAGAGATAAATCCCACTTGGTCAAAGTGAATGATCTTTGTGATGTGTTGTTGGATTTGATTGGCAAGTATTTTGTTGAGGATTTTTGTGCCTATGATCATCAGGGAAATTGGTCTTTACTTTTCTTTCTCTATTGTATCTTTTTCAGGCTTAGGAATTAAGGTGATGCTGTCTTTATAGAAAGAATTTGGGGTGATTTCCTCTCTTTCAATTGTTTTGGATATCTTGAGAAGAATTGGAGTTAGTTCTTTAAATGTTTGATAGAATTCTGAAGTAAAGTCACCAGGTCCCAGGCTTTTCCTTTTTGAGAGGTCTTTATTACTGATTCAATTTCTGTCTTAGTTATGGGTCTGTTTAGGTTTTTTAAGTCTTCATGGCTCAATTTAGGTTGGTTGTATGTGTCTAAGCATATGTCCATTTCTTTAGGCTTTGTGGTTTAATGGCATATATCTCTTAGTAGTAATTTCTGATGCTTATTTTTATTTCTGTAGTGTCTATTGTTACATTTCTTTTTCACATCTGATTTGATGGATTTAGTTTTCTTTCTTATTTTTTGATTAGTTGGGCTCATGGTATGTCAATTTTGGTTATTTTATCGAAAAACTAGCACTTTGTTTTGCTGACCTTCTGTATAGTTTCTTGCTTTCAATTTTGTTTATTTTTTCTCTCATTTTAATTATTTCTTTTCTCCTAGTAGTTTTGGGTTTAGTTTACTGTTGTTTTTCTAGATCCTTGAGATGCTTTGATAGCTCATGTATTTGGTGTCTTTCCAATTTCTTGATGTAAGTGCCAATTGCTTTAAATTTCCTCTTAACACTGCTTTTGCTGTTTCCCATAATTTTTGATATGTTGTATTGTCATTTTCATTTGTTTCCAGAAGTTTTTTGATTTCTCTTTTGTTTCCTTCAGTGTCCCACTGTTCATTCAGGAGCATGTTGTTTAGTATCCATGTTTTGCATATGTTTTAGAGATTCTTGATTTGTTGATTTTGAACTTCATTCCATTGGGGTCAGAGCCATCATGGTATGATTTTGATATTATGGAATTTGCTGAGACTTTCTTTATGGCCTAGCATGTGGTCTATCCAAGATTAAGTTCCATGTGCTGCTGAGAAGAATGTGTATAATGCGACCGTAGGTTGGAAAGTTCTGTAGATATGTATTAGATCCATTTGGTCTGTAGTGTTGATTAACTCTGTTGTTTCCTTGCTGATTTTCTGTCTGGTTGATCTATCCATTGCTGAAAGTGGGTTATTGAAGACCCCCATTACTATTGTTTTGGAATGTATGTCTCCCTTTTGACCCATTTATAGTTCTTTTAAATAGCCAGATGCCCTGTAATTAGGTGAATATATGCTTGTAACAGTCATATCTTCCTATTGAATTGATCCCTTAATCATTACATAGTGTCCTTGTCTTTCTCTTCTAACAGTTTTTGTGTTGATGTCTACTTCGTCTGATATTAGGATGGCTACACCAGCTCTTTTTTGTTTTTTTTTTTTTGTTGTTGTTGTTGTTGTTAGCATGGACTATCTATATCCTTTCAGTTTCAGTCTGTGTGCATCTTTGTTGGTGAGATGTGGTTCTTGTAGGCAACAAAGAGATGGGCCTTGTTTTTTAATCCATTCAGCCAGCCTGTATTTTTCAATTGGAGACTCATGGCCATTTACATTCAAGGTGACTATTGATAAGTAACGACTTGGCCCTTCCATTTTTCCATAAATAATCCTATTGATTTATTTGGATTTCCTTTGTACTACTACTGAGAGATTTTCTTTTTTCACCTTCTTTCATAGTGATGACCATGTTTCTGTGTTTCTTTGTGTAGCACATCCTTAGGTATCTTTTGTAAGGCTTGATGGGTAGTGACAGATTCTTTTAATTTCTGTTTGTTATGGAAGGTCATTATTTTACCTTAATTCATAAATGAGAGCTTTGCAGGGTAAAGTATTCTTATTTGATAGTTTTTTTTTTTTCTGTTAAGACTTGGAATCTATATCACCATTCTCTCCTAGCTTGTAGAGTTTCTGAAGAGAAGTCAGTTATGAGTCTAATTGGAAATTTTTGAAAGTAATTTGACATATCTCTTGTGCACATTTTAGAATCTTAATGTTTTACTGTGGAGAGTTTGACTGCAATGTGTTGTGGTGAAGATCTTTTCTGGTCACGTCTATTAAGAGTTCTTTGTGCTTCCTGTACTTGGATGTTCCTTTCTTTCTCCAAGTAAGGGAAGTTTCCTGTAATTATTTTATTAAAAGACCTTCTAATCCATTCTCTTTCTATGCCTTCAGGAACTCTTAAGACCTGTATGTTGGGTTGTTTGATGCTATCTTTTAGATCTCCAAAACTGTTTTTAGTTTTCTAATTTCTGTTTCTTTTCTTTTGTTATGACTGTAAAATTTCCAGAGATTTGTCTTTTAACTCAAGTATTCTACCTTCTGCTTCATCGAGTCTGCTGTTAAGGCTTTCTACCACATTCTCTATTTGTTCTAAATTCTTCAATTCCAAGATTTCATTTTGATTTCTCATAATGATCTCAGTTTCATGGGAGAAATGTTCTTTCATGCCATGTACAGATTTCATTAGTTCATGGATTTGTTTCTGATTACTTTTAAGTAATCCTGCAATCAATTTTTTGAATTTTTTATCTGGCATTTCTGCAGTCTTTTCATCTTGACATTCTAATATTGAAGCGCTGTGTTCTTTTGGGGGTGTCGTGTTGTCTTTCTTATTCTTGTTTCTTGAATTGCTGTGTTTATTATTCATCATTTGTAGAGATACTTGCTGGTTTCTTTTTTGTTTTATTTATTTATTTTTTCCTGCGATTGCTTTTATCTTTGCATACCTCTGTGGCATAGTGGTGTCTGCTTTTTTCACTGAATACCTAGAGCTCTATGGTGGTTGTGGTCAGGGAATCTCTCTTCAGTGTTCTAGGGTGAAAGGAGTGTCCAAGGTGACACCCAAGTTGGGCATGGTAAATCTCCTCTTTTTTTTTTAAATCAAAGTGGAGGTTTTTTCTGCTCTGTTGGTGTAGTCTTATGCTCACTTCTGCTCCTCAAAGGAGATCAGTACCTGGGCACTAGCTTCAGTTGGTACAATATTCATCTGTGCTGCCCCATGAACTACACAAAGGATCCTTGCAGTCCTTAGAATGGGCATGGATCCCACAGTAATGACTCTCACCAGGGAATCAGGGAGCCCCCAGCATGTGGAACTACCCACAGTGACCACAAAGTCCTAGCCACACCCTGTGCCTTCCCAAGCAGACTCAATGTTTTCACAGTTCCAGCACACAAGCCTTCTACAATCACGAGCACACAGTCCGCTGTCAATTCTCTCAGCCAGACTCAGGCATCTCCACTTGGCTTGTTGCTGGGTGTGCAGAGATGAGCAACTATTATGTATGTCCAAAATGGCTCCTGCCCTCTCTCAGCTTGTCACAGGATGCTGACGCAGGGTGGTTGGGGAGACAGAAATATGCCCCTCTTTTTTTCCTAGTTTGGCAGATATATTGTCCTCTATAGGACTCTACACTGGGCTTATGCCAGGCTCTTCTGGCAGCTTTATGATCAGCGGCTTGGGTTGCTGCATTCTGATGCTGAGGGTCTTGGCTTTAAGGGTCCTAAGTTGTATGCATCCACACCCTACAGGCAAGTCCACAGTGTCCCTCTAATTTGCTTGAAGTTTCCTTTGCCATTTTCTCCCTAATTCTTCCCTGAGAATGTACTCCCTCTACTTAAAAAAAAGCAACTATCTTCCCTTAGACTAAGAGCAGTAAGCGCCCTCCCTAATCCACCATCTTTGACTCAATCCCTCCAATAGTCACTTAATGGAGTCTTTTGGATCCCCTATATATAGAATCATGTCATCTGCAAATAGGGATAGTTTGACATCTTCTTTTCCAATTTGTGTTCCTTTGATTTATTTTTCTTGCCTAATGGCTCTGGTGAAAATTTCCAGGATTATATTGAAAAGCAATGTTGAGAGTGGTCATCCTTATGCAAGGGAATTTGTGTATTAATTAGGTTGAAACTTAAAGCATTTGGAAAACTTCAGTTATATCCTGTTTCCCTTAGTTTTTTTTGTAAATGCATTGCTGATTTCCCACTTAGTGCTGTTAAAACTTTTTTGTATAACTTTTGCCTTTGTAGAATCCATTGTAAATGTCCCTGTGATGCCTTTGGTACTTAAATATGGACAAGGTTCTCCTTCTTTCCATTGTGTTAGAGACCAGGCAAGGGATATGCAGGTTTCAACAGGCATTCCATTCACAATCCTAGACCAAGGCAGCATAGCAGAGATGGGGAGGGTCCCTGTGCTTCCTTACTGCCCTCGACTTGTAGATAGAGGAAGAGTGCCACAGCTGTGGAATGTGGGTGGCTTATAGAGGTTGGAAAAGGCAACAAAGTAGGTTCTCGCCTAGAGCTTCCAGAAAGGAATCCAGCCCTGCCGATGCCTTGATTTTAGCCCGGTGAGACTCAGTGTCATTCTGTGGCTTATAAAACCATAAGATGAAAAATTTGGGTTGTTTTAAATGGTATGTGTTTCAGCAACAATTGAAAACTAATATAACATCCTTAATGACCTCACTTTTCATTCAGCTGGATAATGAAATTTAATGATGACAGAACAGATGAGGCATTTGTTTAAAATTACTTTATGTGGGGCCTGCGCTGTGGCTCAGCGGGTTAACACCCTGTCCTGAAGCACCGGCATCTCATATGGGTGCCGGTTCTAGTCCCAGCTGCTCCTCTTGTGATCCAGCTCACTGCTGTGGCCTGGGAAAGTAGTGGAAGATGGCCCAAGTCCTTGGGCCCCTGCATCCACATGGGAGACCAGGAAGAAGCTTCTGGCTCCTGGCTTCAGATTGGCACAGCTCCGGCCATTGTGGCCATCTTGGAACCAGTGGATGGAAGACTTCTCTGTCTGTCTCCACCTCTCTCTGTAACTCTGTCTTTCAAATAAATAAAAATAAATCTTTAAAAAAAATAAAATTACTTTATGTGTATTTGCTCCTCTTGTAGAAAGACTGTGTCTACCATGCAAATGTCCTGGGACTGCAGTGGTTGGCAAAGAAATTTTAAGTGACAGCAGGAGAATTCTGTTACATTTAGAGATTTTAATACAATTCAGGGTATTTCTGCCTCTCGAGTATCCCTAATTTGTTCTGATAGAGCATTATTTTTTTTTAATTTAAAATTAACTTCTGGGGCCAGTGTTGTAGCATAGGGGTTAAAGCCTCCACCTGTGGTGCCAGCATCCCATATGGGCACTGATTTGAGTCCTGGCTGCTAAACAGTTCCAATCCAGCTCCCTGCTGGTGCGCCTGCATTCACTCGGGAGACCCAGCAGAAGCTCCTGGCTCCTGTCTTTGGTCTGGCCTAACCCATTGTGACCATTTTGTGAATGAAAGAGTGGATAGAAGATCTCTCTCTTTGTCCCCCCCCCCCCCATCCTGTAACTCTGCCTTTCGAATAAATAAAACTTTAGAAGTTAATTTCTGACTATACAAGTTAAAAAAGGAGGAGTGCTACTGTCTGTGAGATGCTGGAGCCTGCTTGCACTGGTTTGGAAGACACAGTTTTAAAAATTTTAGGACTTCTATGACCCTTGAAATTATTCTCAGATGGTATAGTTCCTCCTCAGAAATCCACACAGAACAAAGGAAAGTTGACTGCTAAAACTTCATCAGAACACTCCAGTTAGGATGTTCTTTGATAAGAATGTTTGTCTCACCTTGGCACTCCCAAGATTTATTCACTTCTATGAAGGTGGTGTGCATCTTACAGATTATTTTATATGTAACAGAGTGACATGCTAATATATGTACATATCTTCATGTATTTATATGCAAAGCATGTACTTGTGTTTATTTTCATATATATATACACACACTAAAATTTATGCGTATACATGCATATACATATGTATACACACATACATTTATTTGGGTTCCCAGAATAAAACATATAATTTTTAGCATTTTTTTGCTTTTTAAAAAATGTCATGATTAGTTTATTGTTCATTAGTTTACTTTTTCAGTAGAATCTTGGAAATCTGTCCAAGTCAGCACATTTAGATAAATCTGCCTTGTTTTTTAAACTATAATATTCCATGTATCGTACAGATGCTATACAAATACTATTAAAATATAGGTATGCATTGCTCTACTTGTGAATATGCAGCTTTGCATGTTTTGGCCTACTGTAAATAATGCAACAATGGATGTCTTTTTACTTGCTTTTAGGCCACTGTGTATCAAGGGTAAATAACAATATTTGGAATATCTGGGTCTGAAGGGATAAGCATTTATAATTTTAATATAAACTGTCAAATTGCTTTCCAGATAGGCTGTAATAATTCATAGCTTTACCAGCAGTGCATGGAAATGCCGTTTTTCTAATTTTGACCTCGATGTAGTCCATTTACATTTGCCAACATGATGGATAAAAAGTTGTCATTTTAACTGTGTTTCTTTGATTACTACTGAGGCTTAACACAGTTTCATGTTTCTTGGATATTTGTATATGTTCCAGTCTGTTCTAGTGTTTTCTCTACTCTTCTATTTTTACGTGTGTGTGTTTTCTTTCTTTCTTTCTTTCTTTCTTTCTTTCTTTCTTTCTTTCTTTCTTTCTTTCTTTCTTTCTTTCTTTTTGAGTGTGTTTTCTAATCAATTTGTAGGCTACAAATTTAGATATATTTATTATTGTGATGCAAATATTTTCTTAAATAGGGACAAAATTTTCCTTGTCTCCATGGTGTTAGAGAATAATTAACAGTCAGGGATATGCAGATTTCAACATTTCATTGGCTCAGGAATTCCATTCAGGATCTTAGTCTAAGTCAGCATAGTACAGATGGGCAGGGGCCCTGAGCTTCATGAACTGCCCCGGCTGCGAAGATTGAAAAAGGGACACAATCAAGGAATGTGGGTGGGTTCTAGAAGGCAGAAAAGGCCACGTAGTTGGTTTTCCCCTAGAACTTCTAGAAAGGAATCCAGCCCTGCTGACACCTTGATTTCATGAAGTGAGAATTAGTACCATACTGTGGAATCATAATTATATCACGATCACCCCTTGATAGTATTGGCTTTTTTTCAGTTAGAAACAATCATTATTTTAGAATCATGTTCAATTTATAGAAAAGTTGTAAAGGTAACAGAGTTTCCTGAAAGCCATTTACCCTTTTGTTAATATTTTAAATTATATGGCACCCTTGTTACAACTAATGAGACAATATTGATGTATTACTATTATTAACTAAAGTCCATACTTGTCATATTTTATTAATTTTCCTTAATGTTCTCTTTCTGTTTCAAGATAGCAAGTTATAAGCAGTTGTCAAGTCTCCTTAGCTGCCTCTTGATGGTGACATATTCTCAGACTTTAAATTTTTTAACTGTTTTTCAACAATTACTTATATCATCATATATATGACATATAATATGCCACTTGAATGAATAGGTCAAGTGTTCCATTTATACAGGTAAATCATTATAATTTACATGTTTTCTGTCTACTAAAACCAGTCAAAATGTAGCAAGAGGAACAGAATGCATTTTAACTAGATATTTCAATCATTTATTTGTCACCAGCAAATGTAACTCTTTAAAAAAGAAAAGGAGCCATAGGACCAAGTCCCAATGGCTTTATTTATTTATACATATATAATTATAATACAGTAATATTTGTCACCTATTTATTGAATTGTTTCTTGTGTGGGACTGTTGTGAATAAAGCTTCTGTAAACATTTGTGTGTGAAGCTTCGTATAAATGTAGGTTTTCATTTCTTAGATATACCTTAAAGAGAAATGGCTAGATGGTATACTAGATGGATTTTAGATGGATTTTTAACTTTGAAAGGTTATAGAAGACAGTTATCCAGAGTTGTAACATTTTGCACTCCGACAGATGTAAAATTGAGTTGTTCCATATTCACGTCATTATTTGGTATTGTCAGCCTTTTTGACTGTTAGCCAGTTGAACTACCATGCGGTGATATTTTGTTGATTTAATTAGCATTCACCTGATGATCAATGATGTTGAGTATCTTTTCATGCTTATTAATCATATTCTGTAAAAATTCTTTTGTAAAACATTGTTAAAATATTTTGGTAATTATTTTAAGGGGTTGTCTTACTGAATAGTAAGAATTTTGTAGTTCTGGTTTTATATTTATGTCTGTGACCAAATTTAAACAATTTGTGGATGATTTATTGTGAGGGTGGATATTAATTCTCACCTAATTTTGAAATATAGACAACTGCTTATCTTGCCACCACTTGTGGAGGAGACTTTCTTTTCTCATTGATTTTTCTTGACATCTTTGCATTGAAAATACATGCATAGTCTATTTCTGGATTTATTCTCTTCTTTTGATCTATAAGTTAATATGCATTAAAATACATATTATGTACTTGTTTGCTATAGGTTCTATAACTATGAATTAAGATGCTTAATGTGTCATTCAGAACTAGCCTGTATTTGTTGAATTTTGTTTTGTTGTTCTGTTAATGCTAAAATCTCTTAACAATGCTTGTGAAATTACCATATATTTTCCTAATTCCTTTAACTTTTGGTACTTTGTTTTAAGTCTCCTTTATTATATATAAAGGCACTTATGAAAGGTCTTTCTGATGCATTTTCCATTTTATCATTATGAAATGTTCCTCTATATCTTTGATAGTTTTCTTTTTTGTGGAGTCTGTTTTATCTCTTATGGTCACTACCACACTTCTATGCTCCCTATGTATGTGATGTATCTGTTTCTCAATCTGTCTATGTCTTCATGTTAAAGTGGACAATGTACAGCTGGGTTTTACTTTTGCATTCATTCTGATTATTTTAGTTGGAATCATTATTGCCTTGCCATTTATTGTATTCATTATTATAATCAGCTTCATTTTCATTGTATTCCTTCTGCTTTTTGTTCCTTTGTTCCAAATATTTTGCCTTCTTTCAGCTTGGAATTCCATTTTAATTTATCTGTTAACTTTTAGACTATGTCTTATGGCATTATTTTAAAATGATTGTTCTAAGAATTAAAATATCCATCCTCAACTTTTAAACTTTTAAAAATTTTGACAACACCAATTTTATAAAATATAAGAACCTTGTAACATATGAGAGGGCTTCAAAAATCTCATAGAAAATGTCTATCATCTTTTAATTCCATTTTTCATGAATTGTTTGAAGTCTCCTGTACATGGTCATTTGCCTCCATTTTCATAGTATAATAGTTATTGTATTATACATTTGCCAAGGCAGTTTTATAATTATGTATCACATAACATTACAAATTTTAAATCAAAGGAAAGTCTTTTATATATAATTATCTCTACTATCTCCAATGCTCCTTTCAATTCCCCAAAATTTGAACTTCTCCTTAATATAACTTGTTTTCATCTGAAACAGTTTTCTTTAGCATATTTTGTAGTACAGGACTGGTTGTGCAAATTCTATTACTTTTCTCTATATGAATATGTCATAAATTCACTTTCATCCTTTTTTTTGAAAGATTTATTTTATTTATTTATTTTTTTGACAGGCAGAGTGGACAGTGAGAGAGAGAGACAGAGAGAAAGGTCTTTCTTTACCGTTGGTTCACTCTCCAATGGCCACTGCAGCCAGCTCACTGTGGCCGGCACACCGCGCTGATCCGAAGCCAGGAGCCAAGTGCTTCTCCTCCCATGCGGGTGCAGGGCCCAACCACTTGGGCCATCCTCCACTGAACTCCCGGGCCACAGCAGAGAGCTGGACTGGAAGAGAAGCAAAGGGGACAGAACCCAGCGCTCCGATCGGGACTAGAACCCCGTGTGCGGGCGCCGCAGGTGGAGGATTAGCCTATTGAGCCGTGGCGCCGGCCTGAAAGATTTATTTTTATTTATATGAAAACGTTAGAGAGAGAGGTAGAGACAGAGAGAGAGGTCTTCTATCTGCTGGTTCACTTCTCAAATGGCTGCAATGGCTGGAGTTGAGCCAATCCAAAGCCAGGAGCCAGGAGCTTCTTCCAGGTCTCCCACATGGGTGCAGGGGCCCAAGGACTTGAGCAACCTTCTGCTGCTTTCCCAGGCCATAGCAAAGAATTGGATAGGAAGAGGAGCAGCTGGGACTAGAAATGGTGCTCAAATGAGATGCTGGTGCTTCTGGCCAGGGCTTTAACATGCTGTACCGCAGCACTGGCCCCTACTTTCATTCTTGAAAGTTATTTTTGTTGAATATATATTTCTAGGGCAACAGATGTTTTTCCCCTTTAATCTGTCTTTTGTTCAGTGTCTCACAGATGTTCTGCGGTTCTCCAGCTTCCATGATTTCTCATAAGAAATATGTAGCTTTTCAAGTCACTGTTCCTCTGTAAAATGTCACTTTTCTCTAGTTATTTTCATAATTTAATCATTATCTTTTTTTTATCTTCATTTCAAGTGTTTAGATATTCATTTCTTTAAATTTATCCTTTTTCACACTCTTGAGGTCATTGAATTTATAAACCTATAAATGTATATCTATCACTAAGTTTTAAAAAAATGTTTATTTATTTTAATTGAGAGGGGAGGGAGGGAGAGAGGATGGAAGGGAGGGGGAGAGAGAGAGAAAGAGAGAGAGAGAGAAAGAGAAGCACTCCTTATCTGCTATTTCCCTCCCCAAATGCTTGCAAGCCAGAAACTCAATCCAGTTCTCCAACATGGGTGGCAGGGACCCAACAATCGAGTTCTCTTTCATCTGCTGTATCCCAGGGTATGCATTAGCAGGCAGCTGGAGTCAGGAGCTAGGCTCAAACCCAGGACTCTGATGTAATGTGGGTGTTCTGCTCAGTGTCTCAACCACTGCACCATATGTCTACTCCATATTCCACCAAATTTGAGAGGTTTCTGCCATTATTCCTTCAAGTTTTCTCTTTTCCATTATCTTACTCTTCATCTGGGATTCTGTTTACCTATGCATTCTGAGAATGTATTCATTTTTAAAAAATAATTTTTGTCTTATTTTCATAATGGATGATTTTTGTATTTATTCTGCTATTTAGTTCACAAAGTAAATCTCCTAGCTCTGGTGCTATATTATTCTATTGTAAAGTTTGAATTTGAGCTTTTCTTCATAGTTTCTCTCTGGAGATTCCCCAACTTCTCATTGATTAGGAACATATTATCTTGATCTCTTTGAGCATAGTTATAATAGTTACTTTAACATCACTGTCTAACACCTCCAACATCTTGTTAATTTTGGGTGTAGATGATGGTGTTGATGCCTGTATGTTACTGGAACATTTGTAGACCATAACACACAGTTAAATATCAGTGAGTTGGAAGTTAACCCAACATTTTCCAGATCGCAGGACTGCCTGAGCCAACCTCTTTTTTTCTTCAATATTAAATTTCAGTGCTATCATACCCCTCATCAATGGTCTAACTACCAAAAATCTGAGATAAAATTCTATGACCTTTCTGAGACTATTCTTTCTGAAAAAGTAATGAAATACTTGCAAGCAAAAAGAGAAAAGCCAAAGCTGTACTACTGCAGACTAGAAAGTCCTAATGTGTACTTGTCGCACTAAATTGTGGTGGTTAACTTTGTATTTGGCACAGCACTCACCTAGTAAAGTATCTTGCACTTAGTACGCATTTGGTAAATGTTTTATGAAATGATAAAAAACAGCTATATATCTAAATTTTCTGTGCTAACTAAATAGAAAATAACTGTGCTTCAGACTCACACACCAATATTTTATGTAACAACTCTTCTGGAGCATTTAGCTTTGCAAACTTACTGGCACACTGAATGTTTCCAGCCAAACCATTTGTTATTCGAGATATAGCCTGAACTTCTCTTCTGGAAGAATCTTCAGATGAGAGAAAGAGAACAGACATTCCTTGATTTTAATGCATTGACAGTTTTAAGGAGTACAGGACAGATGTTTCATGGAATGTCCTTCAATTTGGGTCTGTCTGGGATTTTCCTCATGATTTGACCGGGAATGTGGTTTGGGAAAGGGAGCCATAGAGGTAAAGTGCCATTAACGTGACGAGTACATGTCCTCAGCATGACTCATGATGATGTTAGCCCTCAGCACCTGAAGAAGGGAGTGCGTGAAGGAGGAAGTATGGGGCAAATCATGGTCCCACCATGCATCTGCTTTTTACTTTTCTTCTGTAGAAATTGAATGTTTTAATATGAGCTTATCGGTGTCATCAGAGAAATCATAATGTAGATAATTAAGTTTATTTAATAAATTCAAGTAATTGCATGTGAAATGTTTAAAAAGTCAGTTGTTTTAAAATTAATTTATAGAAGATGTATTTTGCCAGTGTTTAACTGGTTAAAGCTTCCCTGAGGTTATTTGGTAAGAAAGAGATGGTTTCATATATTTTACTTATTAATAGTAAATAACAATAAGTAATTTGACAGGAGATAAAAAATAATGGTACAGCCTCTATTGTATTTCTAATAATATAAATTTGAAATTATATCTAATGGCCTCCATTAAATACAGTATATTAAATTATTCAAATTGCTTTTCAGTACAAATTATGTCACTGATTAGATTTACAGTGGTAGCTATGAGATGTAAACTAAATATTGTGACATTCCTTAATTGAAATAAATGCTTGTACTTCAATTAATGATAATTTTTTAAGATCATTAACTCTAGAAATTTGCTTTTATATTCAGAATTGTACAGTCAAATGAATTGAGATATATGTAACATAGATTTATTAAGAAAAATCAATGTCATATAAACCTGACAATTTTTTTGGATACAATGATAAAGTAACACATAAAATTTGCAATGCAAAGAAGTGAATTGCTTATTTCTGTCTCTTTAGAATCTTATTATGTTAAATATGAGTCTTCTTATTCCTAAGAAATGGTTTATGGGTAAATAATACTTTGAGGTGCATGAAATTTGCTCCTCCAAACTCATCTTAAAATTATCCATCAAACCAGTTAAAATGCAATCACCTAACATAATGAGCAGGTAAAGTTGGCACAGTTGTGTGAAATGCAATATGCTGGAGGAAAGGGCAATGCCTGAGTATTTAACAAAACTTTTCCACACTTTGCTAGCTCTCTGCATGTGCTCAGTAGCTACCTTGGGTTCTGCTGTGGGCTCTGGATCTATAGTCAAACCAGGGGCCTTTCATACAACTCATGTCTCTTGGCCAGGGCACTGGGACCAACCACTCTCTTCACATTCAACTCTGCTTGATTGGTGTTTCCACTGGGTGCTGTTTGGAAAAATATTGAATGACATTTACCAAATCCTCATCATAACAGTTTAGTAACCTTAAAAGGATAAAATCTTTGGAGGATATTAACCAATATCAAAGTTTAAATACTATTTCTCAAAGTTTGGGCCAGGAATTCATGTCAAAATCACCTTCAATATACATTAAAATGAGGACCCACTGAATCCAACACTTAAGAATTAGGGCGGGGATAGAATGTTCACCATTTCTCTCTTTAAGCATACTTCTGAAAACCAAAATTTGAGGTCCCTTGGTCTGAAGGGTGCTGTTTTATATATAATGTTCAAAGGAGAATAAAAACGAATACATTAAGGGTCAGCAGTGTGGTACAGTAGGTTAAAGCCATGGCCTGCAGCACAAGTATCCCATGTGGACACCAGTTTGAGTCCCACTGCTCCACTTCCAATCCAGCTCCCTGCTAAAAATTGAATACATTAAGTTCACATGCAGAAAATTCTTCCTACCAAATAAAAGATCTGTGAAAAAATTTTCTGTGTCTCTGAGGATATCATATTCCATTGGGATTGTCTTCTCTTTGTTCTTTTAACAATTTGTAGTCATTGCCTGTCTTATGTTTGGCTTTGATGTTGCTATGATGTTGCTATATAGAACTAGATTGTAATCTTGAGGGCAGGGATTATGTGACTATATCTCTAGACCTTTATAACACCTATTTAGATCTGGGTCACATACATATTATCTGAATTGGAAAAAATGATTAGCTAATGAATTTGAACTAATGTATGACAATTGCCCTATGTTTATGTTATTATCAGGTTAAATGAAAAATTATATAAATGACACTGCAAACATCAGGCATAGTTTTTATTCACTAAAAAAAAAAAATCAGCTCTCTTTATCATTTCTTGCATATTCCAAGACAAACCTCTTCTACCACTTTGCTTTACACTTCCATAGCAGGGTCTCTCCAACCTCCAGGGACCATTTTTTCTGAGGCACACAAAATGATGTTTGTTAGCAGTGTTTAGATTAAACATATAGTGTCCCTTATAAATATTACTTATGGTTATTTAGGTAATGACAATAATGGTAATACAAAAACATGGTGAATGGGGCCAGCACTGTGACGTGGTAGGCTAGGCCTCTACCTGTGAGGCCAGCATCCCACGTGGGCACTGGTTCATTTCCCGGCTGCTCCTCTTCCAATCCAGCTCTCTGCCAATGGCCTGGGAAAGCAGTAGAAGACGGCCCAAGTGCTTGGGCCCTTGCACTTGCATGGGAAGCCTGGATGAAACTCCTGGCTCCTGGCTTCAGACTGGCCCAGCTCTGGCTGTTGTTGCCATTTGGGGAGTGAACCAGCTAGTGGGAGATCTCTCTCTGTCTTTCCCTTTGTCTATGACTCTACCTTGAATAATAATAAATGACATCTAAAAAAAAAACATGTTAAATGCAATTCTTTCTAAGTTAGTGCTAACAGGTGAACAGATGCTGATATATACATTCCACCTTTTTCTTCCTGGAAAATTGTGAGCTCTCCTTCTCTTTATCCCTTCAGTGAGCTCAAAATGCTTTTCCTGTCCCCAGAGGGGTGAGGTAGAGAGAGCAAGACTTCAGAGACTCTGCAGTGGTGTTTTTTGGTTTTTGATTTCATTAATCCCAGCCACACAACTATCTTTTAGTAATGGCAAGATGTTAATGGCTCCATTTTATAGATCACCTGCCTTCTGGAGATGTCATCACACATGAGAATTTTTACTTTGCAAATGTAATACTTTTCAGCTACTAAATTGAAAATTTTCTTCTATAACTCAGCATTTTCAAGCTCTATGTGTCCACTGCAAGTCACGTTGGGAAATGTGTTCAAAGCCAATTCCTTCCATCAGGATTGCATTACCTTTAGTGTCCTGCAGTGTTGCAGTATTTGAAGTATGTTCTTTCTTGCTTGTTTCCAGCATGTCTTCAGTCTCTAGACTTGTTTTGCTGTGGTCTCTGGCTCTCTATTGGGTGAAAGTCTTTCCAGAAACCCTCTCTTGTTTGAAATCCTGGGATCTACTATGCTAGATATTCAACTATTTACTTAAGTTGTGCTTCAGCCAGACAATTAAGCTGGCACATAGGTCACAGTAATTTTTTACTTGATTGCCTTTGTCAAACAGCAGAGATGTCATTTCTGTCCCACCCACTTCCATCTGACACCCTGAATTGTGAAGTAAGTCTCAGTTGAAAAATGTATTTATCTGTTTCTCAAAGGATTTGTGTAATTTAAGAAAAAAATAAAATGTTTTAAAAAGATTTTTTATTTATTTGGAAGTCAGAGTTACAGAGACAGAGGGAGAGACAGAGACAGAGAGAAAGAGAGAGAGATCTTCCATCCACTGGTTCACTCTTCAAAAGGCTGCAATGGCTAGGGCTGGGCCAGACTTAATCCAGGAGCCAGAAACTTCTTCCTAGTCTTCCATGGGAGTTCAGGGAACCAAGCACTTGAGTCATTTTTTGTTTTCTCAGGTGCCCTAGCATGGAGCAAGCATCACAGGTCAGCCTTATTATTTTTTAATTTATCCTATGTTGGGTAGTGAAATATAAGGGACATGCAAATACCATGAATCATAATGTTCTCAACAGCTCCTGTTGCTGGTTTAAATGGCAATGCCTTCACAAACTAAGTAACAGGTTTTGATTGTTGCATAAATGTAATTAATTCATGATTGACAGCTTTGCCTTCCAACCCCAGAAAGAGTGTTATAATTTACTGATTTAAATAATGTGCTATTGGTCTGACCTCAGAATCAGCCCTTAAGTCATTCCAATCTGGCTGAAAAGTCCACGAGAGCATTTCAGGCATGGAAAGCCAAGACACTGTGGCAAAAAATGATCTACATGAAGGATCTGTGAGTGAGATCCCAGTGGAAAGAAGGGGCCATCAAAGAAGGAGGTAGCTTTCTCTGAAGGGAGGAAAGAACTTCCACTTTGCTTATGGCCCTGTCTAAATACTGACCAAGTTTGTGGATTCAAAAGACTTCCATAGCCTTGGCAGCTCATGACAAGAGCCTCAGGTGATTACTGACGTGATGAATAAGAGTGTCAATTGTTAAATCAATAAAAGCGGTCACTTTGCACTTACTCCCCCTATAGAACCTCTGTCCTTAATGAGTTGTGCTAGGGAAATTAATGGTAAAACTTATCTTCAAACAGTACTTTATACTTTGTGTGTCTGTGTGGGTGCAAAGTGTTGAAATCTTTACTTAGTATATAGTTGGTCTTCTGTATATAAAGATAATTAAAAATGAATCTTAATGAAGGATGGGATGGAAGAGGGAATAGGATGTGGTATGGGTGGTACGGGAGTGGGGGTGGGAGGTGGGTATAAGGGGAAGAACCGCGATATTCCTAAGGATGTACCTATGAAATTTGTATTTATTAAATAAAAGTTTTCTAAAAATAAATAAATAAATAAGTAAAGTGCTGCTGGAGATAAACAGAAAAGGCTTGCCATTTTGAAAAAAAAAAAAAAGACAATAAGAGGAAATGTTACTTTGCACCAAACATCACAAGTTTCAATTGGAGGTTTTTAATGAAACTTTAATTTTCATGACAAACAGGTCCAAACAATGTATGAAAAACTTGTTTATCTTTATGGAAATTTGGAAAATGGTGTCTGTCATATGAGACTTCACCTTTCTAAAAACAGATTAAGAAGATCTCTTAACGTTTTACTTCTAGATTTATACCTGTAGTAGAAAAAAGCAGAAAGCAAGTCTGGAGAGATGGTGAACTTCCACATCAGAGTGGCTAAAATATATGATAAGGTAGTTGTAGCATCTTCAAAGCAGTTTTTCTATTCCTAAATGGGTTTGCTGGGAAGTGTCCATCACTGGAAATGTGACTGGACCAAGAATCTTCAGTTGTGTCAAAGCTGGCGATTCTCGCAATGGCCACCAGAGGATGGTCTAGGCACGTTTTTTCTCAGAGTAATTCGCATTGACTAAAATAACTTGACTTTCTCACAGAGGTAGCATAACAGCTCTGAGGATGTGGAAAGTCTCAACATCCACAGCAGCTCATAAAATGGAAAAGAACATGGGATTGGTTATGTGTTTAGAAAAATCTGAGGCATTCAGCCTAACTGGTCTTAAATCTTTACCATGATACTGTCAAGCAAAGAGATTTTTTAGGAATCTGTCAGTTAGTCCTTAGCTGTATGGTTAATAGAGAGCATAGTGAGACAACCACACAATTCTTCTCAAGTTCTGGGAAAGCAAGCCCTGTTGGTTGATAGATGATGACAGTGAAGATGATGATGATGATTACTGCAATTCTGATGATAATGCAGTACATAGAAATATAGGGAAGGGAAAAAAGGAATGTTAGTCTACCATTCTTTTTTTTATTTTTTTTATTTTTATTTTTTTCTATATTTTTGACAGGCAGAGTGGACAGTGAGAGAGAGAGAGAGACAGAGAGAAAGGTCTTCCTTTGCCATTGGTTCACCCTCCAATGGCTGCCGCGGTTGGCGCGCTGCGGCCGGCGCACCGCGCTCATCCGATGGCAGGAGCCAGGTGCAAGGTGCTTTTTCCTGGTCTCCCATGGGGTGCAGGGCCCAAGCACCTGGGCCATCCTCCACTGCACTCCGGGGCCACAGCAGAGGGCTGGCCTGGAAGGGGGGCAACCGGGACAGAATCCGGAGCCCCGACCGGGACTAGAACCGGGTGTGCCAGCGCTGCAAGGCGGAGGATTAGCCTGTTGAGCCACGGCGTTGGCCAGTGGGAATAGGGAAGGGGGAGAATACAGACATATATTTCGTATTTATCTGAAAAAGTAAACTGTAAAATACTATCATACTGATAGCAAGTGCACCTTGTATGGGTAAGAGCTTCAAAAATTGATATGGTAAGATTTACCATCAAATGTCAAGTGTCAGCCACTATTAGAGGTTGAATCAAGTGTCAGCTTAAAAGATTATACATTTAAGCTGCAAAGCAAATTTCTTCCCATCAGTTCACCTCATTATATAAATTATATCTTTTTGTAGGCATAAAGAATACTTGAGACTATGAAATATACTTGTATATTAAAATTAAATACTGTAATATGTTGTTAAAGAGCAATCACTCATGCACATGCGTATTTGTGTTCATATGTGTGTTACACATAGATTGAAAAGCACACAAATAGTCTTCAAGTTTAAGGGCATGTGTTAAAGGACATGTGTTAAAGGACATTCTTTACTTTTAATAAAAATGTATGTATTTTACATTTATTTATTCTTGTGATAAGAACACTTAACACGAGGTCTATCCTCTTAACAGAGTTTTCATTGTATAGTATTACAAACTATAGGCACAATGGCATATAGTAGGTAATTCATATAACAGAAACTTTATACTTGTTGATCTGCAAATCTCATTCCTACTCCCTTCAGCCCTTAGCAAACACTGTTTGTTTTTCCCCTTTTCTATGAGTTTGGCTAATTCATATATCTCATAACAATGGTATCATGTAATATTTGCCTTTCTATGACTGAATTAGCTCACTTAGTGTAATAGTCTCTGTATTTATCCATTTTGTCACATATTGTATCCTGCTTTATAATATTCCTGCTATATAATATCCTGCTATATAATATTCATGTGTGTGTGTGCGCGTGTGTGCTCTTCACGTTTTTTGTCTATTCGTCTTTCAATGGATTTACATTGTTTCCACATTTCAGCTATGTGAATGATGATGCAACATACTTATTTTTATATGTTTGCATTGATTAGTCTCTTGAATAGTAACATAATGAAATAATTTGTGTAAATTTTAGTGACAGTTGTAATTCTCATGACAAAAAAAATTGTCAGTGGTTTTCATAAAGCTTAGAAAGCAGCAGACAGATGAATTCCCAGCCCAGGTCAAGGTTTTGTTGCTGTCCTAGGAGACTGGAGGTAATATGCAAATTCCTTCTTGCTCAGGAATGTTGAGAGGCAGCTGCAATTCCACCACCACAGCAGATCCTTCCTGCCCATTCTGCTGGCCATGTGCGCACAGGCCAGCTAGGCAGGGAGAATGCAGTAGCTCAGAAAAGTATTATGAAAATGATAGGAAATAATAAATGTATAGTAAGTAGCCAAGGCCTGGGTATGCATTTGCTAATATCAACTATCATTATTGCATTATTTTTATTTGCAAGTCAGATTTCAACCCTGGACATCCACACTTTGAGGCCCTCTGTTGGGCTTGGTAGTGGAGGCAGAGGTGAGGGAAGCAACAATTTTTCTCTGGTAAGTTTGAAGAATCGCCTAAATTAATGAAAGAAATTCCCATGAGAAGCATTTCTGGTTTCTTTCCCAGAACATATCTCACCAAAACCACCAATTCTATCATTTCATTGTTATTAAAATAAATAGCTCAGGATAGACCAATTTTTTATCAAAGGGTTGGCGGTGACATTAGTAATAGTAAATCTTGGCTTATTGGTAGCCTGAGGCAAAAAATACTTGCACTGAGTTCACCTGGGAGGTGCTAGTTCTAGGCAGTAAGAATTTTAGGAGAGTGTGTGCCAAATGCCAGAACCCTCAAGGGAGTGGGGTGTGGTGTAGGAGAAGGGGCTAGATGGAAGGAAAAGATGACAGAAAAAACCCTTCTCTGCCCAGTGAGAGTCTAATATCAGAGCTAGGTCATGGTGTTAATACTTGGGATTATTAAATAACATAATTTTCTTTAAAAATTTTAAAAAGCACTTGGGGAAAAATATCTGAACTTCATCACCATTTCTCAGAAACAAATCATTCATCAAGTCTTTCCCTTTACACTCTTCAATTTATTTCCTAAAATTATGCCAGTTAGTTAAAAATAGTTTTGACCAAGCATTGCTAGATTTTATCAGAACTGTATATGAAGGTCAAGTTTCAAATAAAAATTCTATGGTAATAAAATTTCATACTCAAATTAAAGAGGGACTTTGCCTCATTTAGGTGAATTTTTGCAGGAAATGAAACTCAAAAATCTAATTTTGAATATAAACACATAAATTTGAAGGGAATTAAGTCCTTGCCTTCTTGACATATACACATATGTATATGTGTATATATATATATATATATGTATATGTGTGTATATATCTATAAGAGTACTTCAGAAGATTCATGGAAAAATGAAACTAAAACATAAGGTTGTTTGGTGCAAAAAGGTTGTTGGTGACAATACTGTATACAAAGGGTATTCAAGAATATATATTATGAAGAAACTATGCATAGATTTCAACTTTTGCACAGAATAAATCCATTTTTAATTCCATTTTTTAATAAGCTTTTAAGGCATTATTTATGAATTTGACTTATCTGAAAGGCAGAGAGAGAGAGAGAGAGACAGAGAGAGACACAGAAAGAGAGAGAGAGAGATTGAGAGAGAGAGAGAGAGAGAGAGAGAGAGAATTTATCTGCTGTTTCATTCTCCAAATGCCCTTCATAGATGGGTCTGGGCCAGGCTGAAACAAGGAATCTGGGTCTGCCATGTGGGTGGCAGGGAACCAAGTGCTTGAACCTTCAGCCTCCCAGGATGCCCATTAGCAGGAAGTTGTACTCTGGACTCAAAACTCAAGTACTCTGATATGGGATGTAGGTGTCCCAAGAAGCATCATAACCACCTCATCCACAAATTTTTTGAAGTACTTTGTATACAACAAGAGCTTCAATTTGTCTTTTCTCTCCTCCAGTATTTTTCTGCATCTTACTATCCTCTATTATCTTTTAGTCTCATTTCTAACTCTAGACATTCTTCCGTTAAGTTCCTTGTTCCTATTGGCACTGCTTTCTGTTCTCTTAACTCAATTCTTTTCTCTCTTCTGCATCCAAAGTCTCATTTTCATCATTCACTTCATTCTTCCAGCCATCAATTATTCTCAAGCTTACTATCCTAATACCTGAGAAAATCTTTCTTTGGTCCTATGTTTTCCCCTAGCTCTCACCATCTAACAAGCTAGAAAGTTACATTACATGGGACTATGCTTTTGAACCACAGAGGACTAAGGTTACCAAACTAGTAAGACATAGTCTATGCCCCCAAGAAGCTTGGAATCCAGCAGTCTGAGAAGGATTCACAAATGCAACTGAGACATTTGAGTGCTGTCACTGTCAACTGTCTGGGAGTGCTCCTTAGAGCCAGGTAGTCAAGAGAACTTTCTCAGAGGAGCTGAGATTTGAATGCACCTCAAAAATGAGTTGAGCTTTGCCAATTGCATAGCAGTGGTGGTAAGAAGACTGTGTCAGGCAGAGACACAAGCAACATCCAATTTAGATAAGTAGGCAGCAACAGGCATGTGGGGGAACTCTTACAAGGCATTCTGTATCACTGGATGCTATGTTTTAAACAAGATCTTGTTTTCCAATTCATGCAAGCATTTAAACCCTAAAGTCACAAGTTCATGCTAATAAAGAGATTGAAGGATATGATTAGATTAGATTAGGTTGTTAGCATGGAGATCCATGCTCAAATCTCCCTTATAAAGAGAGATCACACATAGAGATGAGTGTGCTTCCTTTCTCTCTCTGTGTGCTTCTCTCTCTCTCTCTATGTTCCACTATCCACTTCCTTCATTAGATGCCAGACTAATGGTGCTGCCTGATGTTGTACTGTGAACCTCCAAATTCATAAGCTGACATAAACTTCCTCTTTTCTTTTTTTAAGATTCATTTATTTATTTGAGAGGCAGAGTTACAGAAGGAGAGAAAGGTCTTCCATCCACTGGTTCACTCCCCAAATGTCCACAGTTGAGCTGATTCAAAGACAGGGACCAGGAGCCAGGAGCCAGAAGTCAGGAGCTTCTTCTACATCTTCCACATGGGTGCAAAGACCCAAGCCCTTGGTTCATCTTCTGCTGCTTTCCAAAGCACATTAGCAGGGAACTGGATCAGAAGCCAGGACTTGAACGGGTGCCCATATGGGATCCAGCACCGGAGGTGGAGGCTTAACCTACTTATGTCACAGTGCCAGCCCCCTTCCTTCTTTTCTAAGGAGCATTTATCAGGTATTTGTTATAATGCTGAAAAGTTGACTAATACTCTGGAGTATTAAAGTGTGAGGTAGAGTGCCTGATAAGAAATAAGGTTGATAGACATAACCAAGTTCATCCTCTTTAAAGGCATCTAACAGATCTTCAAGAGGTCTCTCTTAGTAATTCCCTTCACATTTTCCCATTTGGGGATATATTGCCTATGCAGACTTTCTACAAGGTGGGCTCTTCATTAAATCCCCAAATCTCCTTTCTCAACACATTTTGCCATTGTCTACTGTGCTTTTTACGTAACAGCCTTCTAATCAGAAAGTGTTAATGTGCTGATGGTTCCCAGGTCAGATACTGTCCATGTCCACTCTTGTTGATGCCTCCAGTAGGAGACTACAGGCTGCACACACCATCCACGCAACCTTAACACCCTCTTTTCCAGCCACTCTGGAAGGTTGATTCTGGGCAGTAGGGTAGAAGCAGAATTGATGCTGCCATATCTCCAGTTTATGTCTCTAAAAAAGGGTGACTGCATGTCTGTGTCCTTTCCCTTTGGGTGAGGGATAGAGAAAGCTGGGGCAGCTGCTCTTGACTTACAGGTGAAAGCTATGGTGAATAAAGTGGAGGTACCCACCTGCTGGGAAACACTTTGTCCTTGCCTTTTACAGGACAGAGAATGAACGTTCTGTATAAGCCAACCTTCCTTTGGCTACAAGCTTCTTTTGTAACTCATACAGTCACAGGGTGTCTAAATGGATAATAGATAATATAGATGATTTAACAGCAATGTTCAGGTCCTAAGCATTTTTCATTTTTTAGATTTATTTATTTATTTGAAAGGCAGAGTGACAGAGAGAGAGAGAGAGAGAGAGAGAGATCTTTCCTCTGTTATTTCACTCGCCAAATGGCTACAACATCCAGGCTGCATTAGGCCAAAGCCAGGATCCAAGAATTCCATCCTGGTCTCCTGCAAGGGTGGCAGGGACCCAAGTATTTGGGCCATCATGTGCTGTCTTTGCAGGGGGTGGGAAGCAGAGCAGGTGGCACTCTGATATGGGATCTGGCATCCCAAGGAGCAGGTTAGATCTCTGTGCCACATTGCCAACCCCATGAGCATCTCAAGTTAAAGTCACTGCCCAAAGTCGGGCATCCTAGAGGCATGAGTGCTGACAGGCAGCTCCAGTCAGGCAACTGTTGGGGAGGGGCTATAGGTCTACTCAAACTACACCTCAGAACAGTGAACTCACACTAAATTAACTACTTATACACTTTTGAAAAAACATCAAGGGCAAAAAACACATGGCATGACCAAGGAGCTATTTCAGATTAAAGGAGACTACAAAACTAATGTCAATATGGAGTCCTGGACAAGGAAAAAGAAGCTATATAGGACATTATAGGGACAACTTATTAAATTTGAACATGAACTGTCAAATATCATCAATTCTAAAAACCTTGATTTTGCTGTAGTTATATAAAAGAATATTTTTATTCCTAGGCTAAGTAGTGTTAGAGTTATGATGCCTGCAATTGATTCTCATATTTTTCTGAAAACAATATGCCTATACCCATATATGTATATATACTGATACACACTCACAAACACTGAACACTAAAGCAAATGAAGTGAATTGCAAGCAATTGGTGAGTCAAAGTGGTAAAATGTGGTAAATGTACCAATAACTTTTATGTGAGTTTAAAATCATATCAAATTAAAATCTTGCAAAGAAAAACAGGTAGGAGCGTAATTTCTCTTCTGTGAAAATCACTGGCATCATCAAGAACCACACACTTGTGTTTGCATGTGGCCTGTCAATTAGATCATTACCATTGGCAATGGGCCCATTTCCCACACCCCCACATTTTCCCAAAGCAGTATTTTCAAAATAACTGTGGAAGTCACTCACATTTTACAATGTTGCCAAAACAAAACTACTGTTTACCTTTTATCTAAAGACAGATGTGGTTTTTGGGTGTGAATGTCAGGTGCAATTAGAGGCTGATTTTTGAATGTAGACTAGGATTTAATTAATATGATTTTGATTAAACACACACACACCAAAAATTGGGTGACATCCTACAAAATAACTGCCTATACATTTTCAAAGTTTCAAAGATAAAAAATACAAAACAAGACAAAGATTTATCTAAGGTATTCGACACTACAATTCTAAAAATACCTCCTTTTTTCTCTTCCCTGTATTTCTGCCTATTCTAGTCTTATCAGAAAAATTTTTTATATAGCAACATGTATTTTTTAAAAAAAATCTATCAAGCAAATTGGCTGTTTCTCAAAATTAAAAAAATTAATATGAGTGTTGCAGTACTTGTCATTCCTTGAAATTAATAATATAAAATTATATTAAAATTTAAAATTATGTCATATAGATACTAAATAATATTTTGTTATGTTAACAGAAAATAATAAAATAAATATTTTTATTAATATAATGTAACCAGGTAGTGTTAATATTTAATGTAATACTAAATTTTAAATAATACTATATATGTATACATATATAAATGCATCATTCATATTTGTCCATTAAGGTCATCTTTGTACTACAAAGGCTACTCTAAGTCATGAATACCTTGCAATCCAACATCATCTGCTAATGATGAAAGGACACCACTGATGCATTCATAGGTCAGGCACATTAGGGATTACTTCTTGGTAATCTTTCAGGATTTACTGAATACCTTGGCAATGGATACTAGGTTCCATTTTAATTAATTTTCTTCAAAGTAAGGTTAGATATTCATTCATTCATTCATTCACTCAACAGCTCTTTAAAAGACTGCTAAGTATCAACCAAATAGTAAAGAAATGAAATTACACAGTTTGCCTTCCAAGTGCCTATAGTTGAGGGATGAAGTGAAGTAGGTAGAGGTAGCTGAGAACGTTAAGTTATGTAGGAATTGATTTGTATTGTATCATCAAATCCTCTTTTCTGGACTTACCCCTTAAGAGACATAGGTTATGACTAGGCACATATAAATGTTATTTTTTAGAAAGTGATATATAGAAATCATACTGATTTTCCAATTAAAGGAAAATGCAAATAGTAATTTTATGATAACATAAATAAACACAAACTTAGTTTGATTTTTCTGGCCAAATGTGTAAGGGGTTCAAGGCATGATAAAATGTTTACTCATTTCTTTTTCCATCATGACTTTCTGTAGAGATTATACTTAGCAATTCTGAATAAAACACTGACATTTTAATAATTGGTAATCATCTTACCTCCTCAAGTGCAGTCTTGGTTGGTAGTACCTGTACAAGAGAACATGGTCCAGATTTAAAACTTTCTTCCAAATCTAGGAAAACTGTGTCTGTGGACTGTGGAGGCAGGAGGTGGTAAATGGCCACATGGCTTAGGTGCTGACCCCTCCTGCTGGCAAAGAAAGCCCAGAAAATGTCTTTTCATTTGAGGGTAAGAATATACGGAGAGGGACATTGGAAGTGGAGGGCAATAGTTCTCCTTTTAATATTACATACTATGTTTATGAAAGATTTGTTGGGTGGGTTATAAGGATGTCTATGGTTGTAAGCTTCCTGAGAGCAGAAACTACAAATAAAACCTTTTTTGCATTATTTCAAGCTGTAATAATAAAAAAGAATACATACATAATATTAGATGAGTAATTGATTTTAATCACTTTATGCTTCAGATAACATTTCTAGAAGGCATTTTGACATTTCTGGGAAGCTCTAGGACATGAATATAAACATCAGTTTCCACTCTACATGGGCACAAATCTCAGTTAATAGATATTTCTGAATAAAATAGCATCTGCAAGATTATATCATGGGATATTACTAATTTTACAGTATATACATCATTATGGAACATTATTCTATAGCATACAGTTGATAATAATTACCCCAAATGAACTACAGTGCTAGCTGCTTTTGAACTACCTTTATGTGCAGTTGATACTGCAGGACTGAATAGAAGGAAAATTGTGGCAGTTGAACAGTAGCATTCTGGAGATTGTGTTTGATACAATTATTATTTTTTCTGAAAAGCTACTCCAGTCAAAATCAAAAGTTTACCATGAGTCATCTGGAAGATGTTCTGAAGATATTTTATCCATACCTTAGTCCAAAATCCTGTCCATTCAAGTTCACTCTGTGTATTTCTTATGGATTTGTGCTGTCTCATACATATTCATTTCCCTCAAGTATCTCTATATTGCTGTTTATGTAATAGACACTCAACAAGCATTCATTGAATGGATTCATTGTCTCACATTGAAGAATTGGCTGAAAGGCAAGTTTCCAAAAATACTGAGATTAGTCCTTCTGTTAAGAGCTTTCTAGTTGACACCAGGGTCAATGTATTAATCTCAGTCATGATAAATTGTGGAGAATAAGATTGGGCCATGTAGACCCAGAATTTCTGACAAGCATCTACTGTTGATCAAGCCATCTTCAAATAGACTAACATTGATGTCTGATTATTGGCTAGCAGCAGGACAACACGGACATATTTATGAATTAGAAAACTCAGTGAGTATATCCCAGTTTAGTGCCAAGAAATAAATAATTATTAGATAATTGTAGTGCTGCAAGCTGGTGACAAATAGACTGATAGATTTTCCATGGACTTATCCCTTAGTTAGAAATTAATTCGCTCCTTAATTTATTCAATTATCTGCATAAAAAACTATTGCTATTTATTTAGCTATCTCTGTGATAACTGAAGAGTAGGTTTATATCCTAGAAATATACCTAAAGTTAATTCAGTTCATTACACCTGAATTTAACAGAATATTTAGTTGTCAGTGAAATTTCTTGAACTTAAGTTCTTGGATTTCTTCTTCAAGATCAAATGCTCCTTGAAGAAAACTGTTTATTTTTGCTTGTATTATGAAGTTACTTAAAATAATAGAAGCAAAAACCCATACTCTAAGGATACTGTATACCTTTCAGATGACCACTTTATGAATGAATGGTCCTATTGTTATTTTTGAGACAACACTAAAAATTTCACTCTGAAATTGGTGATCTAGAAGTCCAAAGACAAATATGATTATGCTGGGTTCTACATATTTGAATTTCAAAAATACTACTCTGGAGAATAGAACACCTACAAAAGAGCTCCACATTCTTCTTCAGTGAGAAAAATCACTATCCACTTCTTACATTGTTAGAAAATAAATTAATAGATTAATCCTGCAGATGCTATGGGAGTATACCATTGAGATTAGCTGGATGAGAATGATTTTGGTTTTGTTGAAGGAACTAGTCATATCTTTCAGAGAAATCCAGGAAGCTACTGTTATTGGTTCAGCTAGTAAGATTCCATGCATGTTAAAAAGAACTTTCCATAGCAGGTGACTTGAGATTTACCATGATGATGTATGCAGGACAACAATGGAATCTTAGTACCTAATATCATCTGAGCACCTGATGAAGCTTTTAGTATTAGATCCTTAAAAGGCAAATTTTGAAAAAAACATTTTCAATGATTTTGTTTCAAAATAATCTCAAAGGAATTTTTTCTTCAGCACATTTCTTTTTTTTTCCCCCTTATAAACATTTCATTTGCATGCTTTTGGTTTGTTTATACCTGACACACCAAAATCTGTTTTAAAATTGTTCCTTGAAGTCCACGAAGCCTAAATTACATTTGTAAAAAATGTTTAATACTGGCAGTTGTGCTTTCCAGTACAAAATTAAACATGAATGTGCCAGTTCGAATTGCCCTAATCATTGCTCTGATAGCCGGCTTTGAATTTTCTGAAAATTATCTTTGTGACTCTATTACTTCTTCAATAATGGAAAATTTGAGTAAAAAAGCAAGAAACCTCATTGTCTTTATGCCTCTCAGCAGAAGAAACAATGGAGTGTTATGTTTTAAAGAAAAAGGCTTTCATAGCCTCGGCATCTCATGACTAGAGCCTAGGGAGATTACTGACGCCATAAACAAGAGTGTCAAATTGTTAAATCAACTTCAGGAGTCACTGTGTACTTACGTCTCATGGGGGATCTGTCCTTAATGTGTTATCCAATGTGAAATAATGCTATTACTAGTAATGAAACAGTATTTTTTCACTTTGTGTTTCTGTGTGGGTGCAAACTGATGAAATCTTTACATAGTATATATTAAATCAATCTTCTGTGTATAAAGATAATTGCAAATGATTAAAAAATCTTGGTGTTAAATTGGAAATTGCATAGATAATTAATCAATTCTTTAAAAAAAATCATGTAGGATCTCTGTCTTTAAGTGCTGTACATTGTGAATTAATACTATAACTAGTACTCCAACAGTATTTTCAGTTTGTGTCTCTATGTGAGGGCAAACTGTTGAAATCTTTACGTAATATGTACTAAACTGATCTTCTGTGTATAAAGAGAACTGAAAATGAAACTTGATGTGAACAGAAGGGGAGAGGGAGCGGGAGAGGGGAGGGTAGCGGGAGGGAGGGAAGTTGTGTGTGGGGGGAGCCATCGTAATCCATAAGCTGTACTCCGGAAATTTATATTTTATAAATAAAAGCTTTATATATAAAAAAAAAGAAAAATGCTTTCATTGTAATTCAGTTCAAACAGGTGCTTCACTTCTCACAAAAATGATTATCCAATAGTTTCACTATTATTATTATTATTATTATATTTATTTATTTTGAAAATCAGAGTTACAGAGAGAGAGGAAGATATATCCATCTGCTGGTTCACTCCCCAAATGGCTGCAAAAGCCAGCACTAAGCCAGGCCAAAGCCAGGAGCCAGGAGATTTATCTGGTTTCCCATGTGGGTGGAAGGGTCCCAAACACGTGAGCTATATTCCACTGTTTTTCCCAGGCTATTAGCAGGGAGCTTGATGGAAGTGGAGCAACAGGGACATCAGCTGGCACCCATATGGGATGCTGACACTGCAGGTGGCATTACCCACTACACCACAATGCCAGCCCCTAGTTTCATTATTACTGATATTGAAAATATGACAGAGTAAAACTTTAATTGGAGAGAATATAAGAATTCTTTAAAATTTTAATAGCTCAGTTTAGGCTAATTCAAAAACAGATGTGTCTTCCATACTTGGCCAAAGCACCAGAAGAGTAATTCATCTGAGATGTAGGAAGTCATCCTTTGCAAACAAGGAAGATGACTCTGACTCAGCAACTTGGAGCTATTCAATGAACTGAAGAGATGTGCATGCTCCACTGTGTCTGTGTGGTTTCACAGTGTCCTCATAATATCACTAAAGATGTGAGGAATGGCCTTGGTTTGGGTTGGCATTAGGTCCAAGGAACAGGACACATCATGCAGCAACTCCATGACTGTGGCTGGGAACAACAGGGAGAAACACCAGTGGGATGAGATTGGAGACTGATGAATCACTTCAAACACAAATTGATCTAGAACCTGCAATGCCCAGTACAGTAGCCATGAGCCACATAGGGCTTTTTATTATCACTAAAATTAAGTAAAGTATAAGTCTCTCAGTCCTGGGAGCCACACAGTAAGTGCTCAATGGCCAATAGGGTGGCAGCTGTCATTTTTTTTTAATTAAGATTTAAAAAATATTTAGTCTTTTTAGTTTTTGACAGCTTCAGTATAGTTCATAGATACAATTCTAACAATATAATGATGTTCCCATACTCCCTCTCTCCCTTGAGCTCTCTTTCTCTTGCTTTTGTGTTGTGATAACATATTTTTAATTTACGTTACAGTCAAGTACTTAACGCTCCACCAAATGAAAAGTTTAACAAGTAAAAAGCAAAAAAGACCATACTTTAGTGGGAATATAGACAAGGGTTATAAACAATAGTTAGATGGAAAGATGACCACTTCACCCATATAGAGTAAATTTTAAAGCTATTACAGATCATTAAAACTGTAGTAGTATAACATTTTTAACCATTGGTTTGAGAATGGTATAAAACAAATATTGACAAAACTATATTTGTAGCAATATTGACATACACAGCCTTTTTTTCCTTTCTTCTTTTTAGCTTTCCCTTATAAGGGAGAATATGCAGTATTTGCTTTTCTGTGTTTGGCTTATTTGATTCAATATTGTGTCCGCCAGTTGCATTCATTCTGTGGCAAATGGTAGAATTTCATTCTTTTTTTTTATAGCTGGATACTATTCTATTGTGTTTATGTACCACATTTTCTTTATCCATTCATCTGATAATGGACACCTTGGTTGCTTCCAAATTTTGGCTATTGTGACCAGTGCTGCTATAAACATGGTGGTGCAGATACCTGCCATTCTGAAAAGCATGAACAGAACATTTCTACCACTGCAGAAGTAAATCATTTGAATTATATTCCCCAAGGTCATAATATTCACTCAGGTTGACAGCAAACTCTCCTCTCACCTAGTAAACTAGTCATAGTAGCCATTTATATTGAATATGGATGAACCAAGGAAAGGTGTCACCTTTAGGAGTATCTGGCAAAGTAGATAGAGACCACTGTTTTAACAACAGGATTCACGGCTAGTTTTGGATTTTTAAGTTGAGTCTCAGCTATCCTAAACGTCGTTGTATAATTATTTTCAAAATACTTTGTGTATGGGGCTAGTGCTATGGTACAATGGGTTAAGCCACAGCCTACAGTATTGGCATCCCCTAGAGGTGTTGGTTCATGTCCTGGCTGTTTCACTTCTGATCCAACTCCCTGTTAATGCTCCTGAAAAAGCCTCAGAAGATGGGCCAGGTGATTGGACCCCTGCATCCATGTGGGACTCCTGGAGTCAGCCTGGCCCGGCTCAGGTTGTTGCATCCATTTGGGGAGTGAACCAATAGATAGAAGATCTTTCTCTCTCTCTCTCTCTCTCTCTCTCTGTCTGTCTCTCTGTAACTCTGAACTCAAATAAATATATAAATAAATATAAAAAATATTCTGTGTATATATTATTGTTAAAATATTTTCCAAACCATGCAAATTGCCATGGGACTTGAGATTATGGAACTGGAAGAGAACCTAGCTTTTACAGTGACCTGACATACCCCATATGACATGCTCTCTTTCAGTACCACCATTTCATCCAACTCCTCTTCTCAGACACATTGGGGCTCTTCTGCCCCTCAACCCAGCAAGCAAGTTTTTGCCCAGATGAGTTGCCAGTGTTATTTCCTTGCTTTGAAATCCTCTTCCCTGAGAACTTTGTGTGACTGACATTTGTCCTGATGCCTTCTTATCCTTCAGGCCTTAGGTCAAACATCATCTCCTGGATGATCTTTGCCCCCTGTCAAGTATCTGCTTCCAGCTCTGCTCTCCTGCTCTGCTGTTTAATTAATTTATATTGGTTTCTTTACTGTATTGGTCACTCTCTGAAATTACTTTCATTACTTGTCTGTCCTCATTGCTGTATATTCAGTGCTTACATCAGAGCCTGATGGTAAACATTTGCTTAGAGAGTGAATAAATGAATGCATGAGAAAGATAGAGCCCTGATTTTGGGGTACTTACACTCTTGAGAAACAATAGTAACTAACAAATGAGCATTTGCTCTGTAGCAACCACTTCTTTTGAATGATCTAACATCAATAAAGCTATCTCATAAAACTCACTTATTTTACAAATTAAAATACTGGATCTTAGATCAGTAAAGTATATTGCACAGCAGTAAGCAAGTGAAGCCCGAGTTGGACACAGGTAATCTTACCCTAGAGCCACACTCTAATCAAGGGCTCTCCCCTGCCCCCCCCCCCCCTTTTTTAAGGGAAAAGGTTTATTGTCGGCTGTCCCACCTCCTTTTTGTATACAATTTAAAATTAATCTCTCTCTTGAGTCCCATGAAACCTTGATGCTTGACTTTCATTTTGGTTGAGTCATAATGGCAATAATCTACACTATTTATAAAATCTTTGCAGTTTTAAACAGCAGATTCACATGTGTAATCTCTTTGTGGATCCTTGTAACTTATCCTGTGAGCTAAGCAGGAAAGATATTATCATCAGCAATTTCATCCAGTGGAGAAGATATTCAGCATAAAAGAAGGAATCATTATTTTTGCATGTGAGAAAAACAATGTCACCCTGATTTTAAATGTCACCCCAATTTTGAAAATAGCCTCTGGCTTCTCTGTGAAATCATTGGAATGAATGGTAGCAGACAAGAAGCACTACTCTGCATGAATAAACCATGAAATATATTTGACAATAAAATTTTCAATTAATGTGGAAATATTTGCTTTGAAATCTTGGCTCTTGAGGATTTAAGTCTTGGCCAAATATTAAAAATATGTTTTATTTCATTGCACAAAGTACATTGCAGTCTGTTAGAGGCCTGCAAAACTGAAAACTACTGCTATGAAAATTCTGATTATGGATTAGGCTGATTTTCTTGGGAGAGTTTGATTCATCAGGACACTTAAAAGTGGCCTTTACTCTTACGCAGTGTGGCTCTGTTAGAGAAGTAGATGCTTTTACTCTGACCAGTGTTTAAATGGCATTTTTCTGGGCCTCCTGCTGCTCATGAGTATTGTTGAGGAATCTTTTACAATTCAGTGAACATGTTAGACACACACACACACACACACACACGGGGGAAAATGGATCCAAGATCTTTGACCAAAATGTGTCTTAGAACTGTCTCTTTTCAAAACTGATCTGTGTCTTAGGCAAATATACAAGCATACATTTTAAACTATTCTTTTCAATGCAGGCCTTTTCTTCCCCATCTTAGTTTTCCCCTTGTTTTAAGAATTTTGCTTGGCTGAGCATTGGAATTTTTTTCTTGCTGAATATACCCAGTTTACTTCTGTTTCAATTTGATACAGGTAATGTAGTTCTGTTGTATCCATCACCATGCACTAGGGCCTCATATGCAGCCCTGGGTTCAGTGATGAGAGGTATGATGAATGAGTAGGAAGGGATGATAGGGCAGGGATGGAGGTGGCAGGCAGTGAATGAGGAGTTAAGAGACAAGACAGAGTAGCAGCGTTACACACCACGTGCCGTCAGACTATCCCAACACATGCTACAAAAGGCTTTGGTCTTCCAGGATGAGCCACATAAATCCCTGGCTGAGGAATTGGAGAACTGTTCTGCATACACACTGCTTTGTAGTTTCTAAAATAACAGTCTACAAAAATATGAATTGTAGGGTTAAGAGTCTTATTTTAGGGATATTTCATTAAAACCATGAATTGGAATGACATTGTCATTTTTTTTAAAGTTAGACAGTTTTGAAGTAAGTGATATAGGACATGTTGACAACATCACTTCATGGTGAGAGCGGCTCCTAGAGCTCACACTCCTGTGCTATCAAGAATCGTATCCAGGGGATGATCAATCGCTTCAGTATCTGAATTCAGCTGTTTTCATCACCCTGGGGTCATGCTTTCATTTTTTCATCAAATCAATATGTGCCATGCATGTACATTTTAACAATATGTTAATGTGTGAGGAGAGTCCAGATCCAGGTTTGGAGGAGAATATAGACAAGTGATAGGCACACATGTGATAGTTTGAGCCACACTCCACGTTGGATGCAATTCACGGAGAGGAAGGGGAGGGTTTGTGATATGGATGGAGGTAATGAGAGAAATATGCAGAGCAGTTATAGCCTCTGAAATAGAACCACAGAACCCCAGCAGCAGTGACCACCTACAACTCACCGAAACCAATTGAAAGAGTAAACAGAGATGAAGAGTGACAATTATTTTCCAATATATTTATCCCTAGCATGAACTAATTGCTGGTGGGCAAAGATTATGCCAAAGGGAGAAACTTGTACGGTGATGGTGCAAAACAAAACAAAAACCAAAACCTCCAATTTATAAAAAACAAAAAAAAGCGAGGGGTGCTGTGAATTTGTCCAGAGCCTCACTATTCCCATCACAAATGGTTCTGTCAAGGCAAAAAATAAGTAAAACTCAGGTGATCATAACCAGGACGAGTTGTGGAAGGACAGTGACCTTTGAGTTGGACCTCAAAACATGTGTCAGCTTTGAATGGGTGGGATGAGATAAGGCCAAGCAAGATACTTTGAGGGGCTGACAACTGGGCAAGGGGAAAGAGGAAAAGTCAGAATTGCACAGAGGAAGTGCCAGAAAGCCCTGGTTCTCTGTGGCCCAGAATTTAAGATGCAGGTAGTTAACGTGAAGGATGGAAAAGGAGGTTTTCAGCATATTGTGTTCCATCTTAAATCTGACAGGAATTGGGACTACAGAGGGCACTATAAATATATGAATATACTTCTATTGATAAGATATTCTTTTAGTAAGAGTGAAAGCTGAATCTAATAAATTTTAAAGATAGACAAATTTAGTCAAAAAATCATCCTCAATAACACTCCTCAATAATTCCCCAAGCTATTATTGATATTTGTGTACAGTTTTCTTCAGTATTTTTCCACATATTATATTGCAGATTATAAACATTCTCTGGATTTTTATCCTTTTTTTTAAACCAGTAAAAATTTTCCAGGGCTCTCACATTGCTTTCTCTTCTTATACAACATTTTCATTTACTAAGTTACTTAAAAGTTCATGGAAAAGTTGAATTAAAGGAAAAGCTTATTTTTGTGCAAAAGCCTTTTGAAATAGCATAGTTTTTTTTTTCAGTAATATGAAGTTCTTCAAAAATCTGTAGAAAAATTGAATTAAAAATGAGTTTATTTGGGGGCAAAAATCTTTTTTAAATCCATGCATAGTTTATCTTATAAGTGTATTCTTTGAACTTTTTGGAGACCCCACTGCAGATGGATTTCAAATTTTTTGTACCCCTAAAGAACTTATCTTTTAATTTCATTTTCCGGCTTGCGCTGCCGCTCGCTTGGCTAATCCTCCACGTGTGGGGCCGGCACTCTGAGTTCTAGTCCTGGTTGGGGCACTGGATTCTGTCCCGGTTACTCCTCTTCCAGTCCAGCTCTCTGCTGTGGCCCAGGAAGGCAGTGGAGGATGGGCCAAGTCCTTGGGCCCTGCACCCGCATGGGAGACCAGGAGGAAGCACCTGGCTCCTGGCTTTGGATCGGCGAAGCCATTTCGGGGGGGTGAACAAATGGAAGGAAGACCTTTCTCTCTGTCTCTCTCTCTCTCTCTCTCACTGTCTAACTCTGCCTGTTAAAAAAATAAATAAATAAATTCATTTTCCATTATCTTTTTCAATGTACCCTTGTATGCATTTTCTTTTTACATTGGATGGATGTAAGACAGTCTCCTGAACTATTACTCTGTTGTTGAACATTTTAGTGTTACAAATTTTTTGGTATTATAAAGAACTTTTTAATTAAATTTTTACATCTGCTATTTTTCTCCACATTTGATATTTATTTCCCTGGTGTGATTGTTTGGCACAATATTTATTTTTTTCTAACTATATTAGGCTTTTGTATCTGCTTTCCATATAATACAAATATCTTTTAAGCAGCTGTAATATTTCTGGGAAATATTTTGGCCCAATTAACTTTTGTGATTTTGTGATTTTTAAAAGTACAGAAAAACAATTTGTATTTTATTGGAACTATTTGTTTCAAAAGAATTTGAAAATATTATCTTTGCCAGGAGCCTTTCATGGATATCTTAATAATTGTATCAATTATTCACATACTCAGTTCTCAAATTTTAAGCACATCCTAATAATTTATAAGGTAGTGTGGGCTCTAGAATCAAAGAGCCTTCTGTTTGAAATTCAAATATACTATTTACTATATTTTTAACCATATATAGGGGCTTGGGAAATTTATTTAATCTCATTAAGCTGAGATTTTTTTAAAATTTAAGATGCATTTTATCTTACTTGAAAGGCGGAATTACAGTGAGAGAGATAGCAAGAGAGGGACAGAGAGAGAGAGGCGGAGAATTTCCATATACTGGTTCACTCCCCAAATAGCCACAACCACCAGGACAAGGCCAGACTGAGGCCAGTGGCCCAGAGCTTCACCTAGGTCTCCCATGTGGTTGACAGGGGCCTGAGCACTTAGGAAATTTTCTGTTGTTTCCCAGGTGCATTTGCAGAGAATGAATTGGAAGCTGAGCAGCTCCCGTATAGGATGCTGCCATAGCAAGGAATGGCTTAACAGACTGAGCCACAATGCTGTCCCAAGCTTAAATTTTGTAGTTGGTACATTAGATATCTATTCTCTAACTCACAATTGTTAGAATTATACATCACATCTTCAATATAAAGAATCATTATTAGTAGTGATATTTACAGTTTACAACCAAAATTATGAATTCAATGACTGTTTATATACCATAGCAGTGTTATGTAAGCTATTGGTGACTTAGGTTAGACAGTCTGTGATCACACATTAGTGATGACTAACATGTACAGATTGAGTGACTTCAATTTGTGACAGTTATAGAGGACTGAAAGTGTAAAACTGTTTCTGCCAGAGAGCACCTAGAAATAATGGAGCTTATAGAAAACCAAGTGACATTTATAGGGACAAAAATAAAGGATAGAGAATGGCCAGATAATGGGTGTCAAAATCTGGTTTACACAGGAGGACGAAGTTTTAGTATTTGTTCTATAGAACAGTAGATCACCTATTTTATAAGGAACTAGAGGAAAGGACTTTAAAATTTCTCAATACAAAGGAATGATAATTATTTACTAAGGAGATAAAAATGCTAATAACCCTGACCGTTGCACAACACATGTACGTATGGAATTATCATAGTCTAGCTCACAAATATACAAAATTGAAAATACATTCAGTTTTTTTGTACTCTTTATATAAGCTACCACAAATATGATGTTTGTCTTTCTGGGCTGGTTTATTACACTGAGCATAATGGTCTCTAATAACTTAATGTAATTGATATATTGTGATTTTTGTTCATAACCCTTGTCTATACTCTCTGTTCTCCTTATATTAGTAAATAAAAAGTTAACAAGTACAAAAAGTAACTTTAATAAAATTCTCAAATCATAAATAAAGGATAATCTAAAATTAAGAACTCTTTGCTGCTTTTGTAGGGTTTCGTTTTTCTCTGGATTTTAGGGCCATTAAAAATAGGAGATGAGTCATCAAATAAAATGTTAGGGTGAAGCTCCGAAAGAAAGTTGGGAGCTCCTGGATGTCTTATTTCTCTTTTAAAGGATAGATCAGAAAAATGATTGGCTGTCACAATGGGAATATGAGTGTTTTTCTGGGCCTGAGAATGGAGATGATATAAGAATAAGGTAAATTATCCTATTGTAACTAAGATTTGGGTAGGGTTTATTCTATCCACTTGATCTTTAAGATTTTCTGCTGAAAATAACCATGAATTTTTGTGTGTGTGTGTGTTCCAAGCTAAATATAGCCTCAGGAAACAAGATTAAAAGAAAAGAAAAAAAAGGAAAACTTGCAGGCAATAAGTACAATCCAAAACCATCTAAATGTCAGCTACAATTAACAGTGAAATGTGACAATTCTATAAGGAAGCAGTCCTCCATGAGTGAGAGTCAACAAACACAGGAAACAATCAAACTTGATCCTTAAAGTCTTTAAATAGAAGTTCAAGTATAAACTGGTAAAAAAAGAATTTTAAAAATAATTGAAGATATGTACTATAGAATCAAAATATAAAAACTGGAAAGCATGCCACAAAAAAGGAAATGAGTTTTCTCCAAATTTGATCATGCGAATTTTTTTGAAAGAATTTTACATAGAATACCTGAAATACTGCTATTTGCTTTAAAAAGTATCTCATTGATCTATCAATTTATATTATTTTTTGATATTTTCAAACTGAGTTGCAGATAACAGTACATTACATATGTGAGTATTGTGGGTGTCAGTTTTATATAGTATGTAACTTTCAAGTGCCCATCTTCTTTTTTAAAAAATATTTATTAATTTATTTATTAGAAAGGTAGAGTTCCAAAGAAAACAAGAATGATAGAGCAAGAGAGAGCTTAACTGCTGGGTCACTCAAATGTGCATAACATCTGGGGCTGCATCAGGCTGAAGCCAGGAGCTAGGAACTCCATCTGGATGTCCTGCGTGGCTGGCAGGAACCCAAATATTTGAGCTATCACCTGCTGCCTCCTAGGGTGCACATTATCAAAAGGTTGGATCAGCAGTGGAGATGAGACGCAATCCCAGGCCCTCCAATATGGAATGTGGGATTCTCAAGTGGGGAACTCGACGTCTGCATCACAAAGTCCTGAAATCTTTACTTTATATATACTAAATCGATCTTCTGTATATAAAGATAATTGAAAATGAATCTTGATGTGAATGGAATGGGAGAGGGAGTGGGAGATGGGAGGGGTGCGAGTGGGAGGGAAATTATGGGGGAGGAAAGCCATTGTAATCCATAAACTGTACTTTGGAAATTTATATTTACTAAATAAAAAAAATTAAAAAAAAAAAAAAACAAAAACAAAGTCCACCTAACTTCTCAACCTCTCTATTAATTCCGTTTTCTTTGAAACAGTCCCCCGCTCTACCCAGTATATTAGATTGTATTCTAGCAGGGCTGTTAGCTTATTCCCCCACTATACGCTCATGCTACTCCTTTCATTCAAAAGGGGATTGGTCTTGTGACTTGCTTTGGACAATACCATGTGGCAGGATTGTTGCTTGGTAGTTCCAGATCTGTATGGTAACTTATAGGATGGGAAAGTTCTGCATTTGCTCTTGAGGAACCCAGCTACCAGGTTGTAAGAAAGCTTTTACTGCTCTGTTGGATGGAGGCCACTTGCAGAGTCTATGGCAGGAGAGTCACTGCATGGTTGTGGGGAGGACCTCAGCCTGCTTGGGCATTTCATCCCATGAATGACTTCAGTCTCCACCAAGGGTAGCAGAAGGTTTACACAGACCAACACAGAATCCAGCAAAATCATCAAAGATTTATTTGTTTGCATTGGAGAGAGAGGGAGAGAGAGATCTTTCCTCTGCTGGTTTACTCCCCAAATGGCCTCAATGGTTGAAGCTGGACCAGACTGGAGCCAGAGGCCAGGAACTCAATTTAGGTCTCTCACATGTGTGACAGAGGCCCAAGTGCTGGGGACTCGTCTGCTGCCTTGCCAGGTGCATGAGTAAGAAGCTGGATGAGAAGTGGAGCAGCTAGGACACAATCTGGCACTCCAATATGGAATGCTGATGTCACAGGTAGTGGCTTCATCTGTTTTGCCACAATCCTGGCCTCTACTTCTTTATTTTTAACTGACAAATAAAAATTGTATATATTTACAGAGGTTAAACTGATGTATTGATAAATCAAATATTTTGAACTGGTTAAATCAAGCTAATTAACATGTATTATCCTCAGACTTATTTTTTTGTGGTGAGAACACTTAAAATCTACTTTTTAGAAATTTTAAAACATAGAATATATTTTTATTAACTATAATCACAATGACATAAGATAGATCTTGAACTTATTCCTCCTTCTGACTGAAATGATCAGCTTTTTATTTTATTTGCTTTTTAAAATGCTTATTCCCATATCTTGGTTTATTTCCGAACACATAAATCCCCAATTTTCAGTCTGAAGTTATTTTGTTTCATGCTTGCTTGGATTAGTGTGATCTTCAGGGGGAAATTTTCTCAGAGAGCCTAAGAACAATTATATTGTTTATGGATTCTAGCAGTGTGATGTTTTTAGAGGTATATTCACAGCATCGAATTCTGAGCATTTCTTGGGAATGAAATTGTTAAAGATCTAATGATAATCTCTTTAAAGCATTTATTTGGGAAGTCTGCAGGTTGGGGGGGATATAATGGCAGAATAATTGCTAAGTCACTGTGAAGGCGTTGTTCTATTTAATGTGTGCAATTTTGCACAAGCCAAGCGGAACTAATCAAAATATTGAAGGTAACTTCTTGCTGCCAGGACTCCCCTAACACTTACCAGTCTAGCTGTTTACAAGGCCAAGAATATGACTTTCTATATTGTGAGTGAATTGGATTTTTTATAATAAACTGTGGTTGAAATCTAGCAATAATTCCCTCTAAAGAGGAACTTTAGATAGTGATAGATCAGTTTTTTCAGTTCAGATCTTCCTGTACTTGCTGCTAGTAACACAGACATAATCTTAAAGAGCTCCCAAGCCCCAGTCTTTAACCGATTTCCAATGCATCTATGTTTTCTCAAAAAAAAATCTTTGCATATATCAGAACCTCTGTGTGAGGGGTGGCTCAGCTGCCTCTCTGACATGCCCTTGCTGTCTTTCCCTGACGCCTTAGCTGTCTTCATCTTCTTGTTGAGCCTTTTCTGAGATGCTCAGTGGTTACCAACATGTCCCTCCCCACCCCACTCCACCCCAGGCCTCTGAAGCTCCCATTCAGGTTTTCTCTCTCAGTTTGCCCTCTGTCTTCAAGGACTGATATCTCACGCAGACTAGGCATCCCATTTCTTCTTCAGAACCTTGTTCTCACATGGTGGGCAGACCTTTGTTTTAACAACTGTATGGAAGAAAATGTTTTAACACAAAGGAATGTCCCTAAGGGTGGAATTTCTAGGGATCTTTTTGTCCTTTGGGACAATACTTTTAGACTAAAGACTGCTTCTCTCCTCAGTTAAAGCTGAATTATTGGTGGTTCCATGAACTGGAACCATAGCAGATTACCAGTCTTATCTGGAGCACTGGGAATTTCATTAGCTCATCTGTCTTGAATACAGCAGTGATCCTGGAGGTAAGACAAAGGGCTGACCATATGTATATGTCATTATCACTACATTCTTCCTTATGCAGCAGGCAAGGAATCACCTTCTGAAGCAGGATATAGAATCTGGCAAAGGGGTTCCTGTAATGGGATGGGAAGCAGCCGGGAGGCCACAGAACCATAGGTTCAGAGTGGACCTGTGTCAGGCAGAATGGAAGAGGTGTGGCAGACAGGGCTGGTTTAGAGAGAGCAAATGGGGCTCAGGCTTCAATGAGTGCACAGTTACACTAATATTACGACAGCAGTCCAGTTATATTAATAACTGTCACCTCACCTCCTTGGAAGTGGTGGCTGGAGTGTCAGTGCACCATGTTTAACATGCTAACAAAATGTAACACATTTCTGACAAGGGCTCATCCTGTGTGATTAACATTTACACACACGCACACACACAGGATCATTTCTTACTCTAAGAGACAGAATTCCAGTTATTTGGGAAAATTACATAGACAGCCCATATAACACTCCAAATTTTAGACATCCCCGTGCACAAACTCATGCCAGCACACGCCCATCAGTCTATATTCAGATAAATTTAGGAATACAATTGCTAGACCTTGAACGTTCTGCCAGTATGAGCTCTGGAGTGACACTGTGGTAGAGGCTTCTGTATTTTAATTAAACTTGTTTCTGACTGACCTGATTAAAGTTGTGGTAGAAGCCTTCCCAAGGTCAGAAGAAGAAAAAGGAAAGAATCCTTCCTGGTAATGAAATGTGGTTGTTATCTGCTTGCCTATGAATGCTTCAAATGTTGTTATTATCTGCTTTTATGTAACCATTCAGGTTATGCTTGCTAGTACAGAGCAATGGTGTTAACCCTTGCCAGACAGCAGACAGCTCAGTATGGGTGTGGAAAAAACCATCATCAGTAACTACGTATCTATGTGCAGTATGGTATCAATTGCTGTGGCTGCCACGTCACATTAGAATATCCAATCAAATGTATGCACATAACCATATAAGAGAAACAAAGAAGCTAAAACCATAAATAAGGAAATACCCTTCTTTTTTGGGGGCACAGGCTTTTGGATAAAAAATTCCACCTGGGCTTTACCTGCATAAATAGTAAATGACTACTTCCTGTTAAAAGGCCTTGGTGTCTTGTCTCTATAAGAATCCCACGACAACACTACTTTGACTTCCTATTCACAAGGTTTTTAATAACTCTAACTACTTGTTTTGGGGCCCTTTTCCTTTGCTTTTCCTATTCCACTCCCTCTTCCCATTCCAGACAGCACCTGTCTGGGTCCTCTGGCTCTGTCCAGATGTGTTGATGGAACCACATAGCTCAATGGGATTAGATTCCCATAATACCTGTCCCCTGCCTGCCCAGCAAAAGGATGTTGAGTGGGAGGGGCCTGCTCAGATGAAGATGCAATGCATTAAACTGCAGAATCCAGATGAAAACTTTGAGTTACTTAAATGAAAATGTTGTGTTTCCTCATGGCTTCATTTTCTCTCTTAAAAAGTAAACATTAAGCATCATTAATATTGTATGAATCAAAGGAGGAATTAAGTTTGGAGGATGGGTAAAAAGAAAAATCTTGCACCAGACATCACATTTTCTTTTCCACTACTGGCCTGGGTACCACATTCAATAATGAACTGTTGGGAAAATTGCTGTGATAATCTTCAACAACAGTCATTACACAGAAATGATTGTGCGTTTTCCTATAAATGATTATCTTGATTCAAAATAGACTAATCAGTGGAACTTAGTTGCATATTTTTCTTTGTGTTATATCTCTGAGACACTCGGAAAAAGGATGCTTTTTGTAACTTATCACATCCCACAGTGGTGGGAAGGAAAAGTGGTCTGTGAGGAGCTTTGCACCCTCTTAGTTGTTCACTGGGGACCTCGGAGCCCTGCCGTTTCCAGTTCAACTTAGAACCTATCAATTTCTCAGCCCCATGAAAAGGAATTTTTTTTTTTTTTAAAATGTCATGCCCAAATCTTCATTTTACTTAGAATTTTTCTTAACCCTCAACTTCCAAACAAACTAAAACCAGAAAGATCCTGCTATCTGACACCCTTACAAACACATTACATTTCTTCCAAATAAAGAACCAACTGAATTTTGAATTTCTTGAGCAAACAGATATTATTTTTTCTATTAAAAACACTATAGCTTTTAGCATTATTATCTATGAAAGAAAATGTGAGATTAATTTCCAATGTGTGGCTGCCAGTCTTCCCTCAGCCACACCCAGCTGTTGGGTAGAGATGTGAGTTGTTTATAATCAGATATGGGTTGCAGCATGTGTATTAATGACTATAGCTCTGACTTTAGAACTGATGGGAGGTCTTTGCTCTGGAGGGGAGTAAAACCATGTTTCCTCATTAGTTGCATGAAGCTGCATAATAGTTCTTTGAGGTCATCTCTGTGCAATCTTCAGCCAACAAAGACTTTTTAAAAGATCTTTGTAATCGCAATATGCTACATGTTGTGTATCCGGTTCGATTTCCCAGTGTATTTTTTTAAATGATTCTTTTTTAATTAATTTTGTATGCCTTAGTTTGTTTTATATTTGATTTTACAATGAAAAGTTTTCAGAGGCTGCAATTTGTTTTGTCTTTGTATTGTTTTCTTCATCTTCAATGTTTTTAATTTTTGCCTTAGTAATACATATAATGGGTTTATGTAGTTTTAGACTTCTGCTCATTTTCAATTTTAATCTTTACAGATTATATTCAATTATTTTTAACTTTCTACTTAAATTAGTTAGGATTATATTTAGGGACACAAAACAGGAAATACAAAATAACAGTGACTAAAGACAGAGAAGCTGAGCTGACCCCTCCCTCATGTAACACAGCTACAGGTAGCGTCCCAGGGAAGGTAAGGCAGCCACATCATCAGCAAGGACCAGGTCCACTCTTTCAAATGTATTACACATTTAATATGTCCTTGACACTTTCCTAGATATTCTTGGTTGTCTAGTGGTCCAAAACAGCTGGACCATGGTACTATTTGTGCAAAAGGAATGAACTTAGAGTAACCAGTTCAAGCAGCCTCTAGAAGTCTCATGTAGCTCTTGTGTTTACACTTGTTGGTCAGAAAATGAGTTCTGGCTGTACCACAGGAGGCTGTAAGTATTGTCTTATGTTGGGGGTGGGGGGTTAAGGGGACATGTGCCCAGAGAAAATCAAGGCTCTGTAACCAAGAAGAAAGGGAGAAAGATGTTGGCTTAGACAGCTAACAATGTCTGCTACCTATTTTCTTATTTGATGCTTTCTTTACCCCTATTTTCTTATTTGATGCTTTTTTTTCCCCTATGGTTTGAGAAGTGTGGAGGGAAGAAAGAGAGAGAGAGCGAGAGAGAGAGAGAGGAAGAAAGGGTGGAAGAAAGGAGGAGGAAGGAAGGAAGAAGGAAGAAAGAATGAGTCATCCCAACCTCGCTCCCAAAATGCCTGTGATGGCCAGGGCTGAGCCAGGCCGAGGCTATGGAGCCAGGAATTTACTCTGGGTCTTCCAAGCGGGTCACAGGAACCCTAGTGCTTGAGTCATCACAGGTTGCTTCCCAGCATCTGCAGTAGCAGGAAACTGGAATTGAGAGCCAGAGCTGGGACGCAGACCCAGGCACCACGGTACGGGCTGTGGGAGTCATAATCAGTATCTTAACCACGAGGCCAAATGCCACTCTAACGCTATTCATTTTTAAATTCATTAATTTTTATTTTAAACTTAGCAATGAACATTTTTGGATCATTACTTAAAAACATTTTTATAATATTTAAGAATTTTTTATCATATTCTACTTTTTATTTTTCCATTTTGTTGCTGTTTACAATAATTTGGATGTTAGTGTTGCTTGTGATTTCGTTTTGTTTGTTTTTGTTTTTCCTTGTTATGAAGTTTTTATTTTCCTCACTTTGTGTCAGGCCAGAATAATGGGAACATCTGTGTAAGGAACAATTCCAAGTCACAGAAATGGGATGGTTTTTGCTTAGCTTGATCTGAGACGTCATTTGCTCTCCCCGGAACCGACAGATCTCTTTTTCCTGTGTGTGTGAAACCTCCTGATGCTGAAGACTGTAACTCAGTAACCTAGGGTGAAGGATCCCCACCCCCAACAGTCCCCAGGATAGCTATAAGTCTGTTTTTTTCTTTTCTAGTTTGTTTTAAAATCCTTGAGGTAGGTTTTAATACTCTCATTTCAAAGACAATAAAATTACAGATCAGAGTGCTTAATTTTTTTTGTACAAAACTTCAGTTTTAATAACTTCAAAAAAATGAAAGCCTAAGTTTGTTTTTATTCTAATATGATCTCTTTCAGGATAATATATCACATGATATTCTGGTTATGTATGATTTAACTTTTTTCTTTTTGACAGGCAGAGTGGACAGTGAGAGAGACAGAGAGAAAGGTCTTCTTTTTCCGTTGGTTCACCCCACAAAGCCCGCTGTGGCTGGCGTGCTGCAGCTGGTGCACCGTGCTGATCCGTAGCCAGGAGCCAGGTGTTTCTCCTGGTCTTCCATGTGGGTGCAGGACCCAAGCACTTGGACCATTCTCCACTGCACTCCTGGGCCATGGCAGAGAGCTGGCTTGAAAGAGGAGCAACCGGGACAGAACCGATGTCCCAACTGGGACTAGAACCTGGGGTGCTGGCACCGCAGGCGGAGGATTAGCCTATTGAGCCACGGTGCCGGCCGTATGATTTAACTTTAAGCTAAATGTATGCAATTGAATCTTTGTGTTATCAAACCAACAGACTATTTTATGATTATACTGTATTGGGGAGCCTTTGTACAGTTAGGTAAAGTTTCCATGATACAAAGTATTTGGATTTTAAAATTTACTATTACAAGGAAGAAGACATGACATTATTCCAGGTGCTTAAATGATAACTTGCTTACTGAGTTTCAGAAGAAAAAATATGAAATAAGTAATTGTCACTGCATAATGAAAAAAATTGGCAAGCTGTAGCATAAAGCTTAAATCTGTCCCTCAAATGTGAACCATAGTAGTCTAATGCTGATTTGTATATGCTGTAAGTGCTACAGGGGCCAGAGTGTGGCATAGTGAGTAAACTCACTGCCTGCGGTGCCGGCATCCCATATGGGCGCTGGTTAGAGACCTGACTGCTCCACTTTCGAACCAGTTCTCTGTTATGGCCTAGGAAAGCAGTAGAAGATGGCCCAAGTCCTTGGGCCCCTGCACCTATGTGGGAGACCCAGAAGAAGCTCCTGGCTCCTGTCTTTGGATCAGCACAGTTCCAGCCATTGGGCCATCTGAGGAGTGAACCAGTGGATGGAAGACCTCTCTCTCTCTCTCTCTCTCTCTCTCTCTGTCTTTTTTTCTCTCTCTCTGCCTCTTTTCTGTGTAACTGTGACTTTCAAGTGAAATAAATAAAGTCTTTTTTAAAAAACAAAGTATTTGGATTTTAAAATTTACTATTACAAGGAAGAAGACATGACATTATTCTATGTGCTTAAATGATAACTTGCTTATTGAGTTTCAGAAGAAAAAAACATGAAATAAGTAATTGTCACTGCATAATGCTAAATTGGCAAGTTGTAGCATAAAGCTTAAATCTGTTTCTCAAATGAGAACCACAGTAGTCTAATGCTGCTTTGTATATGCTGTAAGTGCTACAAATAATCCCAGCACTGAACATGTATTAATACCTATCAAATTTTGAATGCAACCTTTGATGTGTTTTGATATGCCTCAGAAAGTACCTGAGTGTCTGAATTTATAAATCTGTTTGTAATGAAGATACTTCTTGTTCTTCTGTTGTTGTTTCAAATTTTCATGTTTAAATTTGAATTTTTACATTTTTACTACTGCTAATTTAAGTATAATTGTTTAATGGTTACAAAAAAGTTGTCAGTGGAGAAACTTAAAAACAGCCTCATTCATGTAACTGCTTAAGTACAAGCTACATTTTGTGTTCTATGCTCATACACTTCCCCCACTCAGTTACCCTTCATTTAAGAATAAAGCTTCATGCATTTCATAAATAAAATTTTAGGAACATAGTAATTCTTCCCACTTTACTTGCCTTCCCACCCACACTCTCAACCCTCTTTCTCCTACCATTCTTATTTCCATTCTTATTTTTTTACTAAGAAATATTTTCAATTAACTTTATGAAAATTATTAACTCTACACTAAGTAAGGAGCTCAACAAATAGCATGAAAAAACTGTTCCTCAACAGTTGAGACAAGATCTGTTCAAAGTCATTGCTTCTCAAAGTGTAAATTCAACTTCTATAGATTACCTTTTAGATGCTCTCTTAGTTATCACAGATAAAGGAGAATATATGAGATTTGTCCTTTTGGGACTGGCTTGTATGTTTTCCAGTTTCACCCATTTTTCTTTTTGCAAATGACAGGATTTCATTTTTTTTTAACCGCTGTGTAGAATTCCATGGTGTACATTACCCATAATTTCTTTATCAAGTCTTAATTCAATAGGCTTTTGGGTTGATTCCGTATCTTAGCTATTGAGAATTGAGCTGCAATAAACATGGGGGTACAGATAACTCTTTCTTTTTCAATTTTTATTTAATAAATATAAATTTCCCAAAGTATAACTTTTGAATTATAGTGGTTTTCTCCCCCATAACCTCCCTCCCACCTGCAACCATCCCATCTCCACTCCCTCTCCCATCCCATTCTTCATCAAGATTGATTTTCAATTATCTTTATGTACAGAAGATCAACATACTATATACTAAGTAAAGATTTCAACAGATTGCACCCACACAGACACACAGAGTATAGAGTACTGTTTGAATAGTAGTTTTACCATTAATTCACATAGTACAACAGATTAAGGACAGAGATCCTACATGGGGAGTAGGTGTACAGTGACTCCCATTGTTGATTTAACAATTGACACTCTTATTTATGATGTCAGCAATCAACAAAGGATCTTATCATGAGCTGCCAACGCTATGGAAGCCTCTTGAGTTCACCAACTCCGATCTTATTTGGACAAGGCCATAATTAAAGGGGAAGTTCTCTCCTTCCTTCATAGAAAGGTACCTCCTTCTTTGATGGCCCATTCTTTCCCCTGGGATCTCACTCACAGAGATCTTTCATTTAGGTCTTTTTTTTTTGCCACAGTGTCTTCGCTTTCCATGCCTGTGAAACTCTCTGGCTTTTTAGCCATATTTGAATGCCTTAAAGGCTGATTCTGAGGCTACAGTGCTGTTTAGGGCATTTGCCATTCTATGAGACTGCTGTGTATCCTGCTTCCCATGTAGGATCATTCTCTCCTTTTTAATTCTATCAATTATTATTTGCAGATTGGTCTTATTTATGTAATCCCTTTGACACTTAATCCTATCTTTTTGACAGATCACTATTTCATATGCTGATTTCATTTTCCTTGAGTAAATTCTGAGGAGTGGGATGGCAGGGTCATATGGTTGGTCTATATTCAGATTTCTGTTGTCTCTCAATACTGTCGTCCACAGTGGCTGTACCAGTTTACTTTCTCACCAAGAGTGGATTATAATACCTTTTCACCCACATCCTAACAGGCATTTGTTGTTTGTTGATTTCTGCTATGAAACCCATTCTTATGTGGGTGAAGTGAAATCGTATTATGGTTTTGATTTGCTTTTCCCTGATGGTTCTTGATCCTGAGCATTTTTCATGTGTCTGTTGGCCGTTTTATTTCCTATTTTGAAAAATGACTGGGGTGCTTGTGCTGTAGTGTAGTAGGTAAATCAGCTGCCTGCAGAGCCAGTATCCCACATGGGCACTGGCTCGAATCCCAGTTGTTATATGTTGGATATAGTTCTCTGCTATGGCCTGAGAAAGAATGAAAGATGTCTCAATTCCTTGGGCCCCTGCATCTGTTTTGGAAACCTGGAAGAAGCTCCTGCCTCTTGGCTTCAGTTGTGGCCATTTAGAGAGAGAACCAGCAGATGGAAGACCTCTTTTCCTCTCTCTGTCTCTGCATCTTTAACTTGGCCTTTCAAACAAATAAATAAATCAAAAATAAAAAGTGACTGTTTAAGCCCTTTGCTCATTTCTTAACTGGGTTGTTTATTTTGCAGCTGTTGAATTTCTTGTTCTCGTTATATTCTGGTTATTAATCCTTTATCAGCTGCATAGTTTGCAAACAAATTTCTTCAATTCTGTTGGTTGCCTCTTCACTTTGCTAAGTTTTTCTTCACCAGTGCAGAAGCTTCTCAATTTGATGTAATCCCATTTGGCAATTTGGGCTTTGATTGCCTGTTCCTCTGGTGTCTTTTCCAAGAACTCTTTGCCTGAGTTCTGTCTTGCAGAGTTTCCCAATGTTCTCTAATAATTTGATGGTATCAGGTCATTGATCTACATCTTTAAAACATTTTGAGTGGATTTTTGTGTAAGTTGTAAGGTAGGGGCCCTGCTTCATAATTCTGCATGTGAGGACCCAGTTTTCCTGGAACTGTTTGTTGAAGAGACTGTCTTTGCTCCAGGTATTGATATTAGCTCCCTTGTCAAAGATAGGTTGGTTATGGATGTGTGGGTTGATTTCTGGAATTTCTATTCTGTTCCATTGATCTATCTACCCATTTTTGAACCAGTACTAGGCTGTTTTGATTATAATTGCCCTGTATTATGTATTGTAGTATGTCTTGAAATGCCTCTGGCTTTGCTTTTGTTGTATAAGATTGCTTTAGCTATTCAGGATCTCATGCATTTCATATGATTTTTTGTGTCATTTTTCTATATCTGAGAAAAATGTACCTGGTATATTGATTGGTATTACATTGACTCTATAAATTGCTTTCAGTAGTATGGACATTTTGATGATATTGATTCTTCTAATTCATGAATATGGAAAACTTTTCCATTTTTTGTGTCTTCTAACTTTTTTTAATGTTTTGTAATTATCATTATAGAGATCTTTGACATCCTTGATTAAATTTATTCCAAGGTATTTGAGTTTTTGATAGCTATTGTGTATGGAATTGATCTTAAAAAAATCTTTCTCAGCCATGGCATTGTCTCTGCATACGAAGACTAATGACTTTTGTGTGCTGATTTTATATCCTGTCACTTTACCAAGCTCTTTTATGAGTTCCACTAGTCTCTTAGTGGAATCTTTTGCATCCCTTATATTTAGAATCATATTGTCTGTAAATCGGGATTGTTTGATTTCATCCTTCCCAATTTGTACCTCTTTGATTTCTTTTTCTTGTTTAATGGCTCTGGCTAGAACTTCCAGGACTATACTGAATAGCAATGGTGAGAGTGGGAATTCTTGTCTGGTTCTGGATCTCAGTGAGAATCATTCCAGCTTTTCCCCACTCAATAGGATTCTGAGTGGGCTTTTGTCATAAATTGCTTTGATTGTGTTGAGGAATGTTCCTTCTATATGCAATTCACTTAGAGTTTTCATCATAAAAGGATGTTATATTTTATTGAATACTTTCTCTGCATTTATTGAGATAATTGTATTTTTTTTGGTTCTTCAATTTGTAAATGTGATGTATCACATTGATTGATATGTGAATGTTGAATCATCCCTGCACCTGGAATAAATCACATTTGGTGCAGAAGAATGATCTTTCTGATGTGCTGTTGGATTCAATTTTCTAGAAGGTTATTGAGGATTTTTGTGCCTATGTTCATCAATAAAATTGGGTTGTAGTTCTCTTTCTCTATTGTATCTTTTTTAGGTTTAGAACCTAAGGTGATACTGGCTTATAGAAGTTTGGTAGAATTCTCTCCTCTTAGTTGTCTTGAATAGCTTGAGAAGAATTGTAGTTAGTTTTTTAAATGTCTTGTAGAATTCTGCAGTGAAACCATCAGATTTGAGTTTTTCTTTGCTGAGAGGGTCTTTGTTACTGATTCAACTTCTGTCTTGATTGTTGGTCTGTTTAGGTTTTCTTGTCTTCGTGGCTCAATTTTAGGCCTGTTGTATATGTTGAAGAATAGCTCCATGTCTTCTAGGTTTTGGGATTTTTGGTATACATATAGGTTTTTGTAGTAATTTCTGATGGTTCTTTTGTTTTGTGGTATTTGTTTTTACATTTTCTTTTTAATCTCTAATTTTTGATTTGGGTATTTTACCTTTTTTTTTTTGGTTAGTTGGGCCAAAGGTGTGTTAATTTTGTTTATTTTTTCTAAAACCAGTTCTTCACTTTGCTGATCTTTGGTATAGCTTTTTGTTGTTGTTGTTGTTGCTTTTGTTTCAATTTTATTTATTTGTTCACTCATTTTAATTGTTTCTTTTCTCTTACTTGTTTTGGGTTTGGTTTGCTCTTGTTTTTCTAAGTCCTTGAGATGCATTGATAATGCACACATTTGATGCCTTTCCAATTCCTTGATATAGGCACCAGTTGCTAAAAACTACTCTTAACACTGCTTTTGCTGTATCCCATAAGTTTTGATATGTTGTATTTTTGTCTTCATTCATTTCCAGATTTTTTTTTATTTCTCTTTGATTTCTTCAATGATACTATTCACTCAGGAGCATGTTGTTCACTCTCCATGTGTTTATGTTTGTTCTATAGATTCTTGAGGTGCTGATTTCCAGCTTCATTCCATGGTCAGATAAGATGCATGATAAGCTTTTGAATTTTTAGAATTTGCTGAGACTTTCTTTATGATCTATCATGTCCTAGAGAAAGTTTCATGCACTGGTAAGAAAAATGTGCATTCTGCAACTGATGTGCATTCTGATGTGCAACTGATGTGTAGGATGAATAATTCTGTAGATATCTGTTGGATGCATTTGGTCTATATGGGTAGTGACAAATTCTTTCAATTTCTGTTTGTTATGAAGGGTCTTTATTTAACCTTCATTCATAAATAAGAGCTTTGCAGGGTACACTATTCTTGTTCCACAGTTTTTTTTCTCTTAACACTTGGAATATATCTTGCTCTTCTCTCCTAGCCTGTGGAGTTCCTGATGAGAGAAGTCAGCTCTGAATCTATTTGGAGATTCTCTAAAAGTAACATGGCATTTCTCTCATGCATATATTAGAATCTTTCTTTATGTTTACTGTGTATAGTTTATTACAACATGTTGTGGTGAAGATCTTTTCTTGTCACATCTATTAGGAGTTCTGTGTGTTTCCTGTACTTGGATGTCTCTTCTTTCCCCTAAATTAGGCAAGTATTCTGTAATTATTTCACTAATCCATTCTCTCTTTCTATGCCTTCAGGAACTATGGGTTATTTTATAGTACCCTTGCATCTCTAACACTGTTTGTTAGTTTTCTAATTTCTTCTTTTTTTTCACTCCGACTGTAAAATTTCCAGATTTTTTTCTTCTAACTTGGATGTTTTTTCTTACGTTTCACTGAGTTGAGTCTGTTCTTAAGGCTTTTCATCACATTTTTTATTTGTTCTATTGAATTCCTTACTTGCAATATTTTGTTTCGATTTCTCTTTAATGTCTCAATTTCACAGAAGCAATTTTCTTGCATGTCATTTACAGATTTCATTAGTTTGTGAATTTTTTTCTGATAACTTCTAATTTATCCTAAGATCAATTTTTTGCCTTTCATTTCTGACATTTCTTCAGTCTCTTCATCTTCAAATTCTATTTTTGAAATTTTGTATTTTTGGGGGGAATGTCATACTTTTTTCCTTATTCTTGTTTCTTGAATTGCTATGTTTATCATTATGCATTTGTGGAGATACTTGTTGGATTTTGTGTTTGTGATTCCTTTTTCCTGTGATGACTTTTACCTTTTACTATGCTTATGTGGCTTAGTAGAGTGTCTGCTTTTTCAGTGAATACTAAGAGGTGTATGCTTAGTATAGCCAGGGAGCTCTGTTTACTACTCCAGGGTGAAGGGAATGACCAAGTGACAGCCAAGTTGGGAATGGTAAATATTGTCTTTTTTTTTTTAATCATAGAAGAGGTTTATTCTTCTCTGTAGGCATATTTTCATGCCCATCTCTGCTCCTCAATGGAGACCAATGCCTGGGCACTAGCCTCAGTGGGTACAATATTCATCTAAACTGCCCCAAGAACCACACAAATGATCTGTACAATCCTCTGTGTGAGTGTGGATCTCACAACAATGACCCTTACCAGGGAATCAGGGAGCTCTGAGAATGTAGAGCCTCCCACACTGACTACTGAAAGTCCCAGTTATACCCCATACCCTCCTTCTCAGCCATAAAATATTCACAGTCCTGGCACACAAGGCTCCCACAGTCATGGGCATCCAGCTCCCTATCAGTTCTCCTAGCCAGACACAGTCATCTCCTTTTGGCTGGCTGCTGGGTGCATGGACATGAGCTGGTGCTGTTACTGAAAACCTTGATGTCTTATCTGAGATGCCATCTTAAGCCCAGGATGCCATCTGAGGCTCTGACCCAGTTGCTATTTTGTACAATAAGTTTTGGTCTCTCCAAAATCCAGCCTGGCTTACTAGAAGTAAGGTTACCAAATGGTCCAACCACAAGCATCTTCTCCACACCCACCCTAACAGGATTCACTGCTCCCACTTCCTTGTCCCTACAAGCCTTAGCAAGACCTGCTTTTCCACACAGGCGCTCTTTCTAGCTCTCTCCCTCCAGCCTGTTTGTTACCCCTACCCCCTCAACAAACTTTTCCTTTAACTCCAGTATTTGGTATGTTTTGTGGTGGCCTTTCATTGCTGCCATGACTCAGAGCCAGGCTCTCCCAATGACCTTGCTCTTCCCTGGTGGATCTGAGCTGCTTTTGGATCCTGGATTCTTGCAAACCACCAAACGTACCCCTGGACCTCCTTCTAGGCCACCGAACACTCTGTGATTTCCCTTCACACACCAACCTTCCAAAATCTTGAAGTAAGATGGGTACCAGGGAACTCTCACAGCAACCTCTACCATGGGTTGTAGTTCTGCTCTTCTTTGTCTCAAAGCCCTGGTATCAGGTATCAAAATCTCCCACAGGCTTTCCATGTGCTTTATGCCTTGGGTAACAGTGGACATGGATGACAACCCCCACCCTCTGCTCCCTTATGTCAGACTGCTTTGATCTCAGGGACACCTACTATCCACCAATCCAACCCCTCATGTCACTATGGGAGCTTCCTCATCCCACGTTCTATCCAATTCCCTTCAGTTGTCTCCTGAGTAAACTTGTTCCCCTCCATTTGACCCCAGATCTCAAAAATCATTGTCTCCTTTTTCTTTGTAATAAGGTGTGGCACATGTATGACCTTGACAACCATCCAAATAGATGCTTATCAGTGTGTTTGACCTTGACATTATTTGGGGTCTCTATCACTTCATTGAGCTTTCAGGAAAGTGGAAGGAGATTACCTATGTGTAAGCCTTTTCCTATCTCCATTCTAAATCTCTTTACACCTCGAGTTCTCTGGCTCAGGTTCTCTTAACTTCAAAAGCTCCCACTAAAAAGCCAAAGGACCTTCTACTTTTGACTCTGAAGATAAGTCCCCAACTCAATGCCCACCACCTGCTCTAGCACCATCTGCTCTGGGTCTCACTGCCTCATCAACACCTCCACTTCCTGCCCGGGAAGCATCTGTTTCTGCTCTGGCTATCACTGTACCTCCCTTCCCCCAGGAATTCCAAGATTTGCTCCCCTTATCTCAGAACCAGCCCTTGCAACTTTTACCTTCCCCCATTCCACTAAGTCAGCATACTGTTCCTGCCCTGCCACCACTGCCTCAAGCCCTTGACCATTCCCTCTCCTGTCCCTAGTCCCTGAGTCACTTGCTCTTGTGTGGCACCTAAGGAGCTTGCCTCCATGCTGCCCCTTTAAGAGGTGACAGGGGTGGAGGGAATAGTCAAGGTCCATGTTCCTTTCTCGCTTGCTGATCTCTCACAAATCAAACACAAACTGGGTTTTTTCACCTCTAACTCAGCATTGTACATTAAAGAGTTTCAATATTTAACCCAGTCCTATGATCTGACTTTTCATGGTGTCTTTATAGTCCTCTCAAATGGCATCTTTCCAAAGGAGGAAAGGTGAGTTTGGGAACAGGCCTATCTCCATGCTGATGAACCCATCAAACTGAAAATGGCTTGACAGGGGTCCATTAACTCTTCAGGCAGAAATCCTAGAGGTGGCTTTTAAGGTATATAATGGGAGGGACGAAGAGAACCCAAAAGGCAAAATTCCAAATGCTGGTCAAAGCTTTTTAGTAATCTGTTGCCTCTGGTAACTCGTCTTACCACAGGAGTCCCACTGACTTCAGGAGTCCTCTGGATCTGGCCAAATGAGTCATTGGGCCAAATTATGCCCCAATCCTCAGGACACATTGGGTCCTTATTCTGGATGTCACTAGAAAGGCCATTGGGCAGTGAACTGTCCTCATGTTTGTTAAGTCAGTAGGCCATCCACCCCACCAATGCTCCTGGTTGACTTTCTAGGACTGGCTACTGAGGACTGAAGAAACCCGAGGACACTCCACCCAACTATGATCATCAGTCCATGGGAGCCCAGAGTAACTGTGCCCCTTATTGACATAGGGGCAAACTTCTCTGTCCTTTCCCACTATTGGGGCCCTCCTTTACTGTCTCAGCTTCCATAGTCAGGGTAGAGAAAAACCTTACCTCTAGACTCAATCTACTCTGTGTGATTGATAAGATGTCCCTCTCTCACTCTTTCAGGATTAAGGATTGCAAATCAGATCTTTTGATGGGATTTGTCTCCACCTTATAACTGAATGTCAAGCTGATAAGTTTTTTTTATTCCCAAAAATAATGCTTAAAAACCCCAATACCACCAGCCTCCTCAAGTTTTGCCTCTCTTGGAAACCCACTTCCATGCCACTCTGGCTGAAGGTCTCTGATAGATTGTTTCTTTTGTCCTGGGCACAGAGGCCTCTTTCTCTCTGTTGAAAGTCTTGGTCTTTATACCATCATTAGACTCTACCTCTATCTTTTGTCTACAACTCCATCCCTCTGAGTGTCCCCAGATCCACATCTCTCCCTCCCTTCTGTCTAATGCCCTGGTCCTTCCCCTCTGCAACAGCCAAAACTGCCTCTCTCTCTTCCTAAACCCTCTTCCTCTGTTCTGCCACTCTCTTCTCCTGAGTACAAAAAATACTATAAATGCTAACAAAATGTTTATCACTCTAAAAGCCCGGTGCCTGGCACATTCAAACTGTTAATACAATACTCTTTATTTGAATCCTTGTGGTGCTCTGCACGCCCCCAACAAGCAGCTCTGCTCTTAGAGACTGACTTCAAACCCCCAAGTTCACCCCCGCCCTTCATCTGGGCAGTCTCAGCTCTAAAGTCTTCTCTAACTAGCCACTTTTTTTTGGACAGGCAGAGTTAGACAGTGAGAAAGAGAGAGACAGAGAGAAAGGTTTTCCTTTTCCATTGGTTCACCCCCCCAAATGGCTGTCACGGCTGATGTGCTGCGGCCAGCACACTGTGCCAATCCGAAGCCAGGAGCCAGGTGCTTCCTCCTGGTCTCCCACATGGGTGCCATCCTCCAAGCACTTGGGCCATCCTCCACTGCCTTCCCAGGCCACAGCAGAGAGCTGGACTGGAAGAGGAGCAACTGGGACAGAACCAACGCCCCAACCGGGGACTAGAACCTGGGGTGCCGGCACCGCAGGCGGAGGATTAGCCTAGTGAGCCACAGTGTTGGCCCAGTCACTTCTTCTTAAACCCTAAAGTCCTAAAACCTAACAAAACAGAGCCCCATGTCACACTGCCACTCTGTCTCACATCTAAATTTTTTTTTTTTTTTTTTTTTTGCAAACCTAGCCTTCTTTCCTTTTCCCTTGTTGTACTTAGTGGCAGCAGAAAATGTTTCATAGAGACATAGGCTGCATTTACTCTTTTAACATAGCCACTTTGGCATCTTTGCCCCACACCAAGAGGGCCATCAAGTCCATTGTAAAGTTCTGGGAGGAATTTAAGGAATTCCACACCCTTGAAGCCCTCTACCCAGCCAATTTCCACACAGAAAGTAAAAGAAAAAGAAGGTCCTTCTTCCGAGACAACATTACCCTGAGAGATATCTCTCTCAACCCATATGAAATAATGATCAAGACTACTGGCCCTTCAAACCAGTGGACTCTCTGCGTTAATTACAATTTCAGACATATCTCCTTTTCCCTAATTGCCCCTTATTCTGTTACCTATCAGATTCTCCTCCTTAAAAATCTCTCTCTCCAACTGAAGTAGGCAGGTGTACTCTAGTAAGCCAGACCTACGAGATGAGCCCTACAAAATCCAGATGCCAAATGGTTTACTGATAGCATCAGCTACATGAAGGAAGGAGTTATAAAGGCAGGTTATGCCGTAGTGGATCTTACTCAGACAATAGAAACCCAAGCACTACCACACAATACTTCAGCCCAAAAGGCGGATCTTATTGCATTGACTAGGGCTTTACAACTGGGGTAAGGCCAGCGAGTTTATATATATATATATATGAATATATTTGGATAAATATATATATATATATATATATATATATATATATATATATATTTGGATTCCAGATTTGCTTTCCTTGTGTTACATACACATGCAGCAATCTGGAAAGAGAGGGGCTTACTAACTGCAAAGAATTCCCCTGTTAAATATGGAAAAGAGATACTGGCTCTACTTCAGGCAGTACTAGAGCATTTAGAAGTGTCCATCATCCACTGCAAGGGACATCAGAAGGGAGATAATTATGTTAACCAGGGAAATGCACTAGCAGATAGAGTAGCAAAAAGAGCAGCTACACAGGAGAATTTGGAAATGGCCTTTATACCTCAATCTGTGGAAGTGGCTAAGGAACCTCACTATATGGAGCTTGAGAATGAATGGGTCCAATAATGAGGCTATACTAAAAATGAAAATGGATGGTGGATGCTAAATCACAGAATTATGCTACCAATAGCCATTCAATGGAAAATTATTAAGGAGATACACAACTCTGCCCACTTGGGAAGAGATGCCTTAGTACAACTGGTCTCCTGAGTTTTTGGGGAAAGGGACTAAATACAGTCATAAAGGAAGTGACTTGCTCTTGCCGACTATGGTTACAGAATAACCCTGGCCACATAAGGCCACCTCCCATGTTGACTCCTGTGCAGAGGAGGGGAACATACCCAAGGGAAGATTGGCAGGTTGATTTTAACAATATGCCCCCAACAAGAAATTATAGGTACCTTCTAGTCTTTATTGATACTTTTACAGGATGGATAGAGGCCTTTCCGACCTGAATGGAGAAAGCACACGAGGTGTCTAAAGCCTTGCTGAAAGACATCGTGCCTTGCTTTGGACTCCCATGGTCACTCCAGAGTGACAATGGACCTTCATTTGTATCTAAAATAAGCCACTGCTCTAGGAATTTCTTACCACCTTCATACTTCTTGGAGGCCTCAGTCATCAGGTGGATCCAACAGACACATCGGTTTATTCCTGTGAGCCAATTGAAGATCTAAAATACCTCTTCAAAAGGCAGAAAGATAAGTAGAACTCTTGTCCTAGCCACATAAAAATGCTGCAATTCAGTGCCCACCTGATGTACATACCTCTCTTGGTCCTTTCTGGGTGCTATTATTGGCAGAAGGACCCCTTGTTGAGTTCCTCAGTGGTAAAGAGCGACAGCCCAGAGAGTTTTACAAAACTGACTTTAAGAACCTGACCTTAGCTATGGGTAATCTGGTCTACACATCAGGATGGCTTCTGCAGCAGGCTCTGATTTCAGTAGACTCCCTGTCCGGGGTAGTTATGGACAATAGATAGGCCTTTGAGTTCATGTTAATAGAACAAGGGGGCATGTGTGCAGTGCTCAACGGGATCTGTCATCTTTATTCAAATAATAGTATGTTAATAGAAAGGGACATCAAAGCCCTCTATGCTCAAGCTAAATGGTTTTATAGTTTGCATGGGGTGATCTCCCACCACCTACTGTCTGGGAGATGGCTAGACATGTTTTTTCTATTTTAAGGGGCACACCAGTTGCACTTGGGGCTATTCCAATCTTGCTCATGGTGACTGACAAACTTATATGTTTCAGAACCCTGCAGCTTCTGAAACTAATGATGACCACGCAGGAGACAAGGAGGATGGCGGTGACTGAAAGAGCTCCAGCTCATGAAGCGAACTCATTAGATGAGATAGGCAGAGACTTCCAAACCGAGAACAGGCAGGGTCTGCTCCCCTAATAAGTGAGAAGCAGCTACAGAAGATGGTGACTCGATGCCCATCAACATCCCCTAAAGATTAAAGTCTGGAGTCTCTGAGAGGGAAATGAAGTAGTCAGGCATACAGGCTAAAATTGATTAGATTTGTGAGCTGGAAGACCGCAGCTTCACCATGCCCCTGTGTGACTTCACACCCTACCTGGTAGCACATGTGGCACCCCATATAACACTTCTGGGGAACTTTAAAGGGTCACATTTTTGTATAGATTTTAGGGGGTCATGTCTGATTCCACAACCAGAGGGGTGTCCATCTACTCTGATATATGCCACACACCATTAAACTTAACATAATGGTAAATATGTTTGTAAATGGTAAATAACTTGCCAAACTTATTTTGTAACTTGGTTTGACAGGTTTCTGAGAGCAATGGGTAATCAATGCTTGTGATAGCCCCCTAAAACAGATTTTACATTCTCTGGTTTAATGTAACTGATTTATAGCTAGAGTAATATAAAAGGAGTAGAATTTCATATGAATGCAATTTTGACCTTAATTCAGATGGAGGTATGATATAATACCAGCATCTTCAGTCATCTAGGTGTAGTTGTTAAATGTAAATTGGATAAAGACAAATGATAAATGTGCCTAAATGTATTCTTAACACCTTATATTCTATGGAAAAATTATTTGGGTTTGCTGAGATGTTTTCATAAATTGTCCATATAAAAATAGTTTAACACTACTTAAAAGTAACTAAGGTTAAAATTTGATGTGTTATCATATTTAAAAAAGGTCTTAATTTGGAGATTTTTAAAAGGTTATTTCAAAATGTAAATAAAGGAAATAAGCAGATTTAAAATGTCACAAGTATAGAAATATGTTCTTGGTAAGGAAGGTTAAGAAGGAGAACGCTTTTTTTTTTTTTAATAAATAAAGGACATGGATTATCTGGTAGCTTTGGGATCTGCAAGGAGAGAAGGCCTATACTTCTGGGAATGCAGAGTCCCTACCCGCACTTCTAGGAATGAAAAGTCCTTGTCAAGGTCCCCGCGGGAGCCTAAAGGTCAACCAATAAGCATCAGACCTGCCTCAACCTTTAACCTCCACACCCTGTATCTATAAAAGGAACCCTCCTAACCTCTGACACGCAACTTCCCTGGTCCCCACTCTGTTGGGACGGGAGAACCTAGTCCGGCAGCGGAATTCCAATAAAAGTTTGTGAATTAATTGATCATCTCACTGGGAAGATTTGTTAAGTGCCGGACATCTTCCATTATCAAAATTACTTTATCCTGTTGGCTAGCTTACTCTAGACTAGAATGAAAAAGATAGAAATATTTAAGTAATTTGTAGAAAGTGTGTGGAAGTCACAGAGGTTATGAAATAATTTTTTAATATAAAGAGTGTTAATCTATTTTTCTTTGACAGAGAATTGAAATTTGATCTTTTGTTAAAAGCAATGAGGTTTTTGCAATACATGTGTGTTAGAAAATACTTTTAAATTATCTTAAAATCTGTTCAAATCATGCAGCATCTCCTTTTAATAGTTTTTTGTTTAATCAGTGACTCTGTCAGTTTTCTAGACAGCTCCAGTAATCTATTTTCTTGTCCCTAGTTTTGACTCTGTTAAAATTGTTCCAAGTTATGGGATGATTTCATGCACTAACTTTTATATTTAAAAATTTTTATTTGCTTTCCTTGAGATGATCAGAGAGACAGATTTTGTGTCTTGTTGAAGTAATCTATTGTGTTCTCTTAATGTTCTATTTGTTTAAAAACAGCTGAGCTTTTATTAAGAGTTATGATCCATTAAAATATATACCTAATTTAAAGCATTTGGGTGATTGCTTTGTAAAAATGATCAAATCTGGTCTATATTATGCCATGGTGTTAAGAGATCCTATTTCTACCAGATGTCTTAAGCTTTCTTGGCATCTTTGACAGGCATTCAAAAAATCAAAGTTCCAAATTCTTTGGTCTTTGGTGTTTCCAGTTGTGCCCCTGGAAATATCAAAGGATATATCTCTCATCTTGTAGAGATACCAACTAATAAGACTATTTGGATTATATTAAAGATGCTGTCAAAATGGAAAGTGTCACTAAATTTTAAGTCTCGATAATGTAAAATGTTACAGATACAAATTTCTAAATGTTAAAAAGTCCAATGATCTTGTTGTGTTGTTATCAGACATGCTTGTCTTAATAAGAAAGACCCAGAGGCCTAAAAGGAATGTTTTATGAAATCCTACAGGTGCTTTAAAAAGTACTGTGTGGAGTAAGCAAGTGCCTTTTCTTGTTGGTTAATGAGTTTATAACTCTAAACTTGTCTATTTAAAGTTTTGTTATCCACTGTTTTGTATTATTCAAACACTAAAAATCAGATACTCAGATTGCTGCTCAATGGACTCCCCCCATCTTTACTGTATTCAATACTTTGGGACAGTTCTATAAGCAGATAAAGCCAATAATGGACTACAGGTTTCAACTTAGAAAAAGTATGGTTAATTCAGATTACTAACAGCAGGAAGTAATTCTAATTGATTGATGATAATTAAAAAACAGGTTTTAAGAAACTATTACTGAAACTACTTTACTCTCCAAGATGAGAAGCTAATTCTATTTTGATGAACTCTCCAGGATGTACAATTTGATCTTTAGACCTTATAAAAGGGATGACAAACATTTTTCTGTAATAATAGCATAGCCAAAATGAGAACTTAAATTATGATTTCACAGCTAGATTTACTTTGGTATGGGCACAGTAAACAGGGAAAACCTCCCTTTTCAACCCAAACAAAGGGAGGCATTTATACTAATGACAACATTTTATAGATATGATTGTCATCATTTTGATGTTACAACAAAGACATAGCTTTCCTCATAAGCATTGTCTCTTTTTCCTCATGAGCAGTGCCTCTCATTTTCCCTACAGAAAAACCACTATGTGAAATACACCTGTGACTATAGATTTCTGGTTTAGGTCACCAAAGATTAAAGATGAGACTGAGCACCCCTTGACTATGCATCCTTTTAAATGTTTCCTCTGGTCTGCTTTAACAAAAACCGGGAGGAAGAGGAAGTTAGGCAGCAGAAGCAATGTAAAGATAGGTGGCAGGCCAATTAATGGCTACTCTACACCATGATATGCCATTAAGGAGACCCCACAGGCCAGTCCACTGCATTGGTTTTTGAGTTGGAAGTCAGAACTTCAGCTTATGAAGAGCCCTGGCAGCTCTGCCAGCCAAGAGCTGGGTCACTGGAGATGGAATTGCCCTGGAGTTGAAGGACTCCCAGGTCAGAGTCACAGACCTTGTTGGCTTTAAGCTGAAAAGCCTTTCACTCAGCCCAGCTTCCAAAGTAACCACCACTGTTGAGGGGATGGCCAAGTAAGGTCAGCAACATTGCAGGCAGAACTGTAGATTTATGGTTATAGATGCCATCTGCCATCACCAGCTCTCCTCCCAGGCCAGCTAGATAAAAGAAGTCAACAGGATGCCTTCCCTAAGGAGGGTCACATCTCCCTTAGGATGTACCCCATGTAAAGAGATAGATAGGTCTGGGCTTTATAACTGGCAAGGTCCTAAAGTTCACCAAGTTATTATCAGGCCCCTTCTGTCAGTTTCTATTTGATTCTCAATGAGAAAGCTTGTTGGTGGTCTTGACAGCACATTTCTTAAGTCCTCTAATAGTGACTCTGTCCTTTATTTTAGACCTTGTCTAGCCCATTTGGAATCTCATTTCTTTGTAATTATACCCTCTACTCTTACATCAATGGCTCTACTCCTGGCCAGTGTATATTGGTGTTCCTCTTCCCTCACTCAATGTTGTACGATTATTCATAATTTTTTCTACAGACAAACCCTTCTACCCACAAGAGACAAGCAACCTTTCTCCAGTTTTGGATAAGATCAGCTTTGCAGCATCCCTCTCTTTAGTAGTGATCTCAGAAACATCTTTGGGCCAGAACATTATTGACCAACTGACTCCAAAAATAACTCCAACAGTTACAAGAGGAGGTCACTAGGTCTGTTGAGATCTCAGCAGATGCCATCCGAGGTCTCCAAAGTGAAATCACTTCACTAGCAGGTGTGGTATTACAGAACAGACAGGTCTTAAACCTTGTAACAGCTTAAAAAAAAAGAGAAACTTTTATTTTTCTGGGGAAACTGTTGTTACTATGTTAACCAATCAGGCCAGATAAAATAAAATGTTAAAACACTTCAACAAATCACCACATCCATCAAACAGTCTTTTTCTTTCTTTCTTTCTTTCTTTCTTTCTTTCTTTCTTTCTTTCTTTCTTTCTTTCTTTCTTTCTTTCTTTCTTTTTTGAGAGGCAGAGTGGACAGTGAGAGAGAGAGAGACAGAGAGAAAGGTCTTCCTTTTCCGTTGGTTCATCCCCAATGGCCACTGCCGCTGGTGCACTGTGGCCAGCGCACCATGCTGATCCGAAGCCAGGAGCCAGGTTCCCCTCCTGGTCTCCCATGCGAGTGCAGGGCCCAAGAACTTGGGCCATCCTCCACAGCACTCCTGGGTCACAGCAGAGAGCTGGCCTGGAAGAGGAACAACTGGGACAGAATCCAGGACTAGAACCCAGTGTGCCAGTGCTGCAGGTGGAGGATTAGCCTAGTGAGCCATGGCGGCAGCCTCATCAAACAGTCTTCACTAGGGTCCAGGTACCCCCTCATTTCCTCTCTTCTATGGAATCCTCTCATTACTTGATTGATGCTCCTCCTACAGCCACTTTCTGCTATATTTTCCTTGTCTTTTATTACCTTGTCTGCTTAAATGCTTACAGGAAGTGATAAGGGGACAAACCAAAGCCTTCACCAACCAGGAGGTCAATGAAATGCTGCTATAAGGATATGCTCAGCTCCCTGCCTAGAAGATTGTGGTTTGAGACAAACCCCATGCCAGAAGAGGGTAACTCGCACCCCATACCAACAGGAAATAGCTCTAGAAGATAGATCATCATCCCTTCACCTCTCCTGGCTCTAGAGGGTGATGTAATCCTATGCTATACTTGCTTTATAAAAAACAAAATGGAGAAATGTTAGTGAAAATGGTGCCATCTTGTCTGAGGTGCCATCTTAAGCCCTGGACTCTATCTTGGGCTCTGACCCTGTCACCATCATGTATAGTATGTTTTGACCTCTCCACAATCCAGCCTGGCTTACTAGAAGTCAGGTGAGCAAATGGCCTAAGCACAAGCATCAACTCCACACCTACTCTAATGGGATTTGTTGCTCCCACTTTCTTACTCTTGCAAGGCCATAATAAGACCTGCTTTCCCTCACAGGTCCTCATTTTCATTCTCTCCCTCCAGCCTATTGGGTGCCCCACCCCTGACATTAAACTTTTCCTTTAACTGCAGTGTTTGGTGTGTTTGAATTCAATTCTCCACAAAATACAATGTATATGTACAACACAGTGTATGTAAAAGATGCTCCAGGTTTTTCCAAGGAGGTATTTCATATGAGCTTCAAAGGACAAGTAAAGACAGCTAGGTGATGAAAGTAGAGTGCAGTGAAGTTTACAGAAGGGAAATGTGGATGGGTGGAATGTGTGCCTAGAATTGAGGAAGGACTAGCGTTTTTGGGTGAATGAATGTCAAGGCTGCAAACTGGTGAGAATAAAATGCTGGAGAAAACAGGGCCAGATCCTGAGAAGGGCATCAATTCTGACATTTTTCCTGTTAAAAACAGTGCCTTGAAATGAACATCCAAGAAGATGTGGCTCATAAAGAAGCAAAGCTTTAGTGATAATGTACCTATGTATAAGAAACTGTTGTCATTCATTCATTGAACACATATTTGTCAATGTTCTCCAACTCCTCGGGAACTTTTATCAGCATATAACAGAGACAGATATTGACTTTGCCTCTACCATCATGGAGTTATAGTGTACTCAGAGAAACTAACCTATAAGTGATTTTGGATATCCAGAGGAAAGAGAAGGAACATTCCAAGGCCAAGAGTGGAGATTTGTTTGTTTAAGAAACAGAGAGAGATCAGAGACCAGAAAGGCTGTAATGAGAATTAAAGAGGTAGGAAGGAAAGGAGAGTAGAAGTCCAAAGGGATGGGGAAAATGTGATAGAAAACGAGGCTGAAGAGCATAATAACATGTGAGGACTTATGGGTTGTGATAGGAACTGTGGTTTCCCTGAGGAGCAATCAAAATCTGCCAGAGGTATCAAGCAGGATTGGATCAGATTTATCAATTGAAAAATTTCTGGTGCAGGGAGTGGGGAATGGATGGTAAAACAAGATATTGAGTTTGGGCTGTTTTTCATGTGTTAGAGGATGCCATTGCTATCAGTAGGGATGGATTCTGAGCTACTTCCATGAATGATTGGTAGAATTATTATCCACACTCTGCATATGACCAAAGGCATGACTTCATGGGGTGGCTGCAGTCTGCAGCAAGGACAAAGCTAAACCAAATGACTGAAGGAAAATTAATCCTGCCATATGGTCCTTATTGATAGCACAACTTATTCTAGGCTAACCAGAGATGGACTCCTATATTATCAGTTAATGTATGTACGTAATATTAACTTCTTTAGTGATGGTAAAAGTAGACTTTATAGTTGGATGAAGCTAGGTTTATGAGCACTTCCTGAACAAATACTCTAGGTACCAATTGCTACCAAAAATCTACACAAAAGAAATTGGTGAATGGTGCCTTTTTTAAAATTCCTTTCAAAACATGATAACTTCATTTTAACTTTGCTCTCTTTCATGTACAGAAACTCTAGTTTAAAATCTTAAATTATATCTCTCTTACCTTGTACATTAAAGATGGTTCCCCACAGGTAAAGAAAAAAATATCATAAAGGATGGTGTGCAATTCAGTTTGACATTCTTATTTAGATATGGTCTCTTTCTTCATGCTTTTAACTGTTAAAAGTGTATATGTCATCATATCTTAATCCCCAGTTGGATCCCTGTCAAGAAAAGCAACTCTTTTGAACTAACAAGAATTTATTAAAATTGCAAACAGATTCAGAAATGAGAGTGTTATATTCTATGTGCTGCTGTTGAGTTTATACTCAACACATAACTTAGATTTTACAAAATGGTCAAAGAGGGTGTGAAAAATTATTGAAACATGTGAGCATGCATATATGTAGATTTATAAAGATAATTGAACTAAAATATGAATGCAGCTCTAAGACTCTTAACAGATAAACACATGTCAAAGGACATATCTTATTTTTCTTGAAGGTGGTATATTTTTGAGTTATGTATTTTATTTGGGCTTTTCAATCTATAATTAATATTAATTTAATGGAATTTTTGCAATTAAAGAATCCTTTTGATTCTTTTATTCTTTCAAGCAAACTTTTATCAAGGGTCTGTTATGGACAGGAGCTATGCTATTATTCTAGTCAAAGCACAATTATTCAAATATTAGTTATCTAATTTTAAGATTAAGCAGGTCTTTTATTTCTCCTCTTTCTTTCTCTCATTGCTTTTTGAACATGTAATTGTTCATTGTTCTTTAGCATCTCGGCCGGATGATGGACAGGGGAAATAAAAGGAAATAAAATCAGATCAAACAATTCTGCTGCTTGTCTGTAAATTTAATAGGAAAGGACACTATAACTTTTTTTGCTTTTCTCTTTCCTGATTTTTCAATAACCTGGGTTCTGAATGACTCTTTGTTTGAGTAATATTTATTTCTACTATGCTTTTCCTTCTGTCATCTAGGGATTAGATTTAGTTGAGAGTTGACTAAATTCATATTTAACTTTTAGAATTTTACAGAGTTATATTGTTTCTAACCTTATGAACTTGGATGTGGCGTGATGAACATGACATGGGTTAAGAGAGAGAAACTAGAAGTTTTATAGTTTGATTCTACTTGTGTGTCCATAGGGAGAACAGAGGACCATGCAGGTATGTTGGGAAGCACCCAGACTAACCACTCAGGAGGCAGAAGCAGCAAGGTGAAAACATAAGCCAGAGCTTTTGTTGTTTCCAGGAGAAAGACAGGAAAAGGCAAAGTAAGTAGGTGTAGGGCTACTAGTTTGGATAGTTTCAGTAGGTTGTGGACATTGGGGTTATGTCTGATTGTCTGGAACCTAGCATCTGGCATAGAGTCAAGAAGGGGTACTGATTGTCTCCAGCCAAGGTCTCAAAAGTGTACAAAAGCAGAAGTTTAAAAGAAGCTGTGGTATAGTAGGTTAAAGCCCTGGCCTGAAGTGCTGGCATCCCATATGGGTGCTGGTTCTAGTCCTGGCTGCTTCTCTTCTGGTCCAACTCTCTGCTGTGGCCTGGGAAATCAATAGAAGATGGCCCAAGTCCTTGGGCCCCTGGGAGACCCAGAAGAAGCTACTGGCTCCTGGCTTCAGACTGGCACAGCTCAAGCTGTGGCAAACATCTGGGGGGTGAACCAGTGGACAGAAGACCTCTCTCTCTCTGTCCTACCTCTCTCTGTAAATCTGTCTTTCAAATAAATAAAACTTAAAAAAACCTATAGACATTTACTTGTTAGAACACCTCTGAATAATTCTTTTTGAAAATTTAATTGAGAGGGTGGAGCCAAGATGGTGGAATAATGAGGTCACATACTGATAGACTGGGAAAAGATAGTTTAATAAAAGAGGAGTTACTGTAGTCTCAGGAAAAGGCTTGGGAAAAAATTGCAGAGGAAACTCTTCTGGATCTAGTGGATGTCACACGGAGGACCTACAGGGAGAGCAAGGACACCCATGGTGCTGAAGCCGAGCCACGGAGTCTGCGTGCCAGTGCTAGAAGGGGAGGTGAGACAAAAACCTTGGTACCCCAAGTCATTGGTGGGGAAAGGCAGAAAGAGCCTAGAGGGAATGAGGCTTGAAGCCCCACTGGGGAAAGTTCACCAGGCTGACTGGAGGAGAGAAAAAAATGAAAAAATAAGGGGAACTGGCACAGACACTAGCCTCTCTCTCCACAAACCTTACAAAGCCGAGCAAGACAAAGAGCAGGCACCATTTTGGGCATACGTAAGGCAGTGCCTACCATCAGCCAAGCACAAAAACCTGACTCTGGTGGGGAGAAATAAATGGAGGTTAGGACCTAGTGAAAGTGTGGAGCTAATGAACTGAGATTGTGAAAATCTAAGGGTGGGTGAGAGAACTCACTGAGTATACAAACTCGGTAACCTTGGCAACCCAGTGAGAGATTACAGAGAAATTTGAGACCACACTGAGGGCTGCATACACCCTTTGTGTGGTCCTTGGAGTGCAGCAGACTAATACCCACAGGGACCAGATTTCGTACAACAACTACCCTCAATTCCACTCAGCTTTGTGGAATTACTTCCCTTCTGAGTCAAAAAAAAAGAGAGAGAGAAAGAGAGAGAGAGAGTGAGCGAGAGAGAGAACAACCTGGGTGAGTCACCTTAGGCACACCCTTAACCCTGAAGAACCAAACAGAACTCTCTGGCCACACCCATCACAGCCTCTAAGGATCCATCAAAAGCAGAAAGTCCACTTAATCTAGAGTCATAGTATAACTACAAAAAACACCACAGTGAAGAAACCAAAGAATATTTCCACAATGCCAAAAACAAATGCAGAAACCAGGGTAACAAAAACAAGGAAGACACTATGATGCTCCCAAATGATAAAGACACCCCATTTCAAGATTATGAAGATGATGAGATAGAAGAAATCCAAGAAGCAGATCTCAAAAAATTGATAAGAACACTAAGAAGTTCTCAAAGACAAATTCTTGAACTACAGAAATCCTTAATGGACAGGATAGAAAATCTCTCTTGTGAAAATGAAATATTAAGGAGGAATCAAAATGAAATGAAACAACTAGTAGAACATGAAACTGTGATAGTGATGAGAAATCATAATGAAATGAAGAATTCAATAGATCAAATGACAAACACATTAGAGAGCCTTAATAACAGAATGAGTGAAGCAGAAGAGAGAATATCGGACTTAGAAGACAGAGAACAGGAAAGTATACAGTCAAACCAAAGAAAAGAGGAGGAAATTAGAAATCTAAAAAATATCGTTGGGAATCTACAGGATACTATTAAAAAACCAAACATTCGGGTTCTAGGAGTTCCTGAAGGCATGGAGAGGGAGAAAGGATTAGAAGGCCTTTTTCGTGAGATAATAGCAGAACATTTCCAAGGTTAGGAGAAGGACAGAGACATCCTAGTACAGGAAGCTCATAGAACCCCTAGTAAACATAACCAAAAGAGATCCTCATCACGACATGTTGTAATCAAACTCACCACAGTGAAGCAGAAAGAAAAGATCCTAAAACGTGCAAGAGAGAAATGTCAGATTACTCTCAGAAGATCTCAAATTAGACTCACACCAGACTTCTATTCAGAAACCCTACAGGCTAGAAGGGAATGGCGAGACATAGCCCAGGTACTAAGAAAGAAAAACTGCCAGCCCAGAATATTATATCCTGCAAAGCTCTCATTTGTGAATGAAGGTGAAATAAAGACCTTTCATTGCAAACAGAAATTGAAAGAATTCGTCACCACTCGTCCAGCCCTGAAAAAAATGCTTAAGCATGTGCTACACACAGAGAAACAGAAACATGGCCATGAAAATGAAAGAAGGTAAAGGAAGAAAACATCCCAGTAAAAGATCATAGGAAGCTCAAAGCATAAACTAGAAAATATCTTAGGGAAAATAGCAGGGCAAAATCACTACTTATCAATAATCACATTGAACGTTAATGGACTCAACTCTCCAGTTAAAAGGCACAGACTGGATGAATGGATTAAGGAACAAAACCCATCTATTTGCTGGCTACAAGAAACACATCTTTCCAACAATGTTGCATGTGGACTGAAAGTGAAAGGTTGGAAAAAGATATTGCATGCCAACATAAATGAAAAGAAGCAGGCATAGCCATATTAATATCAGACAAAATAAACTTTAACACAAAAACTGTTAAGAGAGACAAAGAGGGACACTATATAAAGATTAAGGGATCAATTAAACAGGAAGATGTATCTATTATAAATGTATATGCACCTAATTATAGGGCACTGGTTTATTTAAAATTTATGTTAAGGGACTTAAAGGGAGACTTAGATTCCAATATAATAGTACTGGGGGACTTCAATACTCCACTCTCAGAATAGACAGATCAACCAGACAGAAGATCAACAAGAAAACGGCAGATTTAATCAACACTATTGCCCAAATGGATTAACAGGTATCTACAGAACTTTCAATCCTACATTTAAATATTTTACATTCTTCTCAGCAGTGCATGGAACCTTCTCTAGGATTGACCACTTACCATGCCATAAGCAAGTCTCAGCAAATTTAAAAGAATTAGAATCATTCCATGCAGCTTCTCAGACCACAGTGGAATGAAGGTGGAAATTAGCAACTCAGGAATCCCTAGAGAGTATGCAAACACATGGAGACTGAACAACATGCTCCTGAATGAACGCTGTGACATAGAAGAAATCAAAAGAGAAATCAAAAACTTTCTGTAAGTAAATGAGGATAATAACACAACATATCAAAACTTATGGGATATGGCAAAAGTAGTGTTGAGAGGAAAGTTTATAGCAATAGGTGCCTACATCAAGAAATTGGAAAGGCACCAAATAAATGAGCTTTCAGCGCATCTCAAGGATCTAGAAAAACTGCAGCAAACCAGACCCAAATCCAGTAGGAGAGAGAAATAATTAAAATCAGAGAAGAAATCAACAGGATTGAATCAAAAAAAATTACAAAAAAATCACCCAGGTGAAGGGGTGGTTTTTTGAGAAAATGAATAAAATTGACACACCATTGGCTCAACTAACTAAGAAAAACACCCAAATCAATAAAAGCAGAGGTAAAAAAGGAAATGTAACAATAGACACCACAGAAATAAAAAGAAACATCAGAAATTACTACAAAGAGTTGTATGCTAGCAAACAGGGAAATGTATCACAAATGTATAGATTCCTGGATACATGCAACCTACCTAAATTGAATCATGAACACATAGAAAACCTAAATAGACCCATACTGAGAAAGAAATTGAAACAGTAATAAAGGCCTTCCCAACAAGAAAAGTCCAGGACCAGATGGATTCACTGCTGAATTCTACCAGACTTTTAAAGAAGAACTAACAACATTTCTTCTCAAACTATTCAGAACAATCGAAAAAATGGAATAGAAACACCAGAAATCAATCCAAACATCTACAGCCAACTTATATCTGATCAAGGATCCAAAACTAATCCATGGAGTAAAGACAGTCTATTTAATAAATGGTGCTGGGAAAACTGGATTTCCACGTGCAGAATCATGAAGCAATTTCCATACCTTTCAACTTACACAAAAATTCATTCAACATGGATTAAAAACTTAAACCTATGACCCGACACCATCAAATTATTAGAGAGCATTGGAGAAACCCTGCAAGATATAGGTACTGGCAAAGACTTCTTGGAAAAGAACCCAGAAGCACAGGCACTCAAAGCCAAAATTAACTATTGGGATCACATCAAACTGAGAAGTTTCTGTACTTTAAAAGAAACAGTCAGGAAAGTGAATAGGCAACCGACAGAATGGGAAAAATATTTGCAAACTATGCAACAGATAAAGGGTTGATAACCAGAATCTACAAAGAAATCAAGAAATGCCACAACATCAAAACAAACAACCCATTTAAGAGATGGGCCAAGGACCTCAATAGACATTTTTCCAAAGAGGAAACTCAAATGGCCAACAGACACATGAGAAAATGTTCAAGATCACTAGCAATCAGGGAAATGTAAATCAAAGCCACAATGAGGTTTCACCCTGGTGAGAATGGCTCACATTCAGAAATCTACCAACAACAGATGCTGGAGAGGATGTGGGGAAAAAGGGACACTGATCCACTGCAGGTGGGAATGTAAACTGGTAAAACAACTATGGAAGTCAGTCTGGAGATTCCTCAGAAACCTGAACATAACCCTACCATTCAACCCAGCCATCCCACTCCTTGGAATTTACCCAAAGAAAATTAAATTGGCAAACAAAAGTGCGGTCTGCACCTTAATGCTTACTGCAGCTCAATTCACAATAGCTAAGACCTGGAATCAACCTAAATGTCCATCAACAGTAGAATGGATAAAAAAATTATGGGATATGTAATCTACAGAATACTATACAGCAGTAGAAAACAATGAAATCCAGTCATTTGTAACAAAATGGAGGAATCTGGAAAACATTATGCTGAGTGAAATAAGCCAGTCCCAAAGGGACAAATATCATATGTTCTCCCTGATCAGTGACAACTAACCGAGTACCAAAATGGAAACCTGTTGAAGTGAAATGGACACTATGAGAAACGGCGACTTGATCAGCCCTTGCCCTGACTGTTGAAGAACAACTTAATACTTTAACCCTCCTACTATGTTTTTTGTTTGTTCTACTTAATACTATTGGTTGAATTCTCTAATTAATACACAGTTATTCTTAAGTGCTGAAACTTAACTGAAAAGTGATCCCTGTTAAATATAAGAGTGGGAATAAGAGAGGGAAGAGATGTACAATTTGGGACATGCTCAAGCTGACTTGCCCCAAACGGTAGAATTAGAAACATACCAGGGAATTCCAATTCAATCCCATCAAGGTGGCATGTACCAACGCCATCTCACTAGTCCAAGTGATCAATTTCTGATCACAATTGATCATACTGATAGGACTAATAGTCAAAGGGATCACACAAACAAGACTAGTGTCTGAAAATACTAACTGATAGAATAAAAAATGGAGAGAATGATCCAACATGGGAAGCAGGATACACAGCAGACTTATAGAATGGCAGATGTCCTAAATAGCACTCTGGCCTCAGAATCAGCCCTTAAGGCATTCAGATCTGGCTGAAAAGCCCATGAGAGTATTTTAGGCATGGAAATCCAAGACAGCCTGTCAAAAAAATGACCAAAATGAAAGATCTCTGTGAGTGAGATCCCAGTGGAAAGAAAAGGTCATCAAAGAAGGAGGTACCTTTCTCTGAAGGGAGGAGAGAACTTCCACTTTGACTATGACCTTGTCTAAATATGATCAGAGTTTGTGAACTCAAAAGGCTTCCATAGCCTTGGCAACTCATGACAAGAACCTAGGGTGATTCCTGACGCCATAAACAAGGGTGTCAATTTGTTAAGTGAACAACAGGAGTCACTGTGCACTTACTCCTCATGTAGGATCTCTGTCCTTAATGTGTTGTACATTGTGAGTTAATGCTATAACTAGTACTCAAACAGTATTTTTCACTTTGTGTTTCTATGTGGGTGCAAACTGTTGAAATCTTTACTTAATATATATTAAACTGATCTTCTGTATATAAAGAGAATTGAAAATGAAGCTTGATGTGAATGAAAGGGGAGAGGGTGTGGGAAAAGGGATGGTTGCAGGTGGGAGGGAAGTTATGGGGCAGAAAGCCATTGTAATTCATAAGCTATACTTTGGAAATTTATATTCATTATGTAAAAGTTAAAAAATAAAAATTTAATTGAGTTATTCAAGTTTCATGTATTTCATATATACATATTTAGGAACAAATGATACTTCCCATCTTACATTCCCTCCTGCCCACACTACAACAATTCTTTCTCCTCCCTCTCCATTCCCACTCTTAATTTTTACAGGGCTTTCTTTCCGGTTTACCTAACGATCGTAAGGTTAACCTGCATTAAGTAAAGAATTCAACAAACAGTATGGAGAAAAAACCCCATTATTCCTCACCAGAAGAGACAAGGGCTGTAAACAATTGTCAAATCTCAAAATGTCTCTTTCATTTAAATACATTATGTTTTAGGTACTATAACAGTTACTTCGGATCAGGGAAAATATATGATACCTGTCTTTAGGACTGGCTTATTTCACTATATATAATGGTTTCCAGTTGCAACAATCTCATTGCAAAAGACAGGATTTCATTTTTTTTAACAGCTGAGTAGTACTCCATCGTGTATATATACCATAGTTTCTTTATCCAGTCAGCAGTTGATGGATGTCTGGGCTGGTTCCATATCCTAGCTATTGTGAATTGTGTTGCAATGAACATGGGGGTGTTGATAGCTTTTTCATATGCTAATTTCTTTTGGTTTGGGTAAATTTCCAGGAGTGAGTTGGCTTGATCATATGGTAGATCTGTATTCAAGCTTCAGAGGACTCTCCATACTATATTCCACAATGGCTACAACAGCATTCCCACCAATGTTGGACCAGGTATCTTTTTTTGTCACACCCTTGCCAGCATTTATTTCTTAATTCCTGTGTGAGAGCCATTCTATCTGGGCTGAGGTATTTTTGATTTGCATTTCCCTTATGGCTGCTGATCCTGAGCATTTTTTCAAATATCTGTTGTCCATTTGAGTTTCCTCTTTTGAAAAATGCCTTTTCAAGTCATTTGCCCATTTCTTAACTGGATTGTTTGTTTTGTTGTTGAATTTATTGAGCTCTTTATATATTCTGGATATTAACCTTTTATCAGTTGCATAGTTTACAAATACATTCTCCCATTCTGAAGGTTGTATGCTCACTTTTCTGTGTGTTTCTTTTGCAGGGCATAAGCTTCTTAGTTTGATGTAATCCATTTGTCAGTTTCGGCTTTGATTGCCTGTGCTTCTGGGGCCTTTTCCAAGAAGTCTTTGCCTGCTCATGACAAGAGCCCAGGTGATTATTGACTTCATAAATAAGAGTGTCAATTGTTAAATCAACAACAGGAGTCACTGTGCAGTTACTCCTCATGTAGGATCTCTGTCCTTAATGTGTTGTACTGTGAGAATTAATTGTAAAAATAGTCTTCAAATAGTACTTTATACTTTGTGTTTCTGTATTGGTGCAAACTGTTGAAATCTTGTATATACTACATTGATCTTCTGTATCTAAAGATAATTAAAAATGAATCTTAATGAAGAATGGGATGGGAGATGGAGTAGGGAATGGGATGGTTTGTAGGTGGGAGGGTGGTTGGGGGGGCGCTATAATCCAGAAGTTGTATTTTCGAAATTTATATTTATTAAATAAAAGTTTTCTAAAAAAAGAAGTCTTTGCTTATGCTAATGTCTTGGAGAGTTTCCCCAATGTTCTCTAGTAATTTTATTGTATCAGGTTGTATATAGGTCTTTGTTCAATTTTGAGTGGATTTTTGTGTAAGGTGTAAGCAATTGGTCTAATTCCATACTTGTGCATGCACCCAATTACAGGACACCTGTCTATTTAAAAGAAATGTTAATGGATCTAAAGGGAGGGATAGACTCCAATCAATAGTAATGGGGATGTAAACACCCCCTTATCAATGGATAGACAGGCAGAAAATCAACAATGAAACAATAGAACCGATTAACAATATGGACCAAATGCACCTAACTAATATCTACAGAACTTTTCACCCCATCGTTGCAGAATATGCATTGTTTTCAGCAGTGCATGGAACTTTCTCTAGCATAGGCCATATGCTAGGCCATAAAGCAAGTCTCAGAAAATTAAAAAAATTGAAATAATTTAATGCATCTTCTCTGACCACAACAGAATGAAACTGAAATTTGACAAACCAAGAATCTCTAGATTGTATGTAAACACATGGAGATTGAACAACATGCTCTTGAATGAACAATGGGTCATAGAAGAAATCGAAAGAGAAATTAAAAAATTCCTGGAAACAAATGAAAATGACAAATAAATGAGCTATCAATGCATCTTAAAGACCTAGATAAACAACAACAAGTCAAACCCAAAGTTAGTAGGAAGAAAAATAATTAAAGCTAGAGAAGAAATATACAAAACTGAAGCAAAAAAAAAATCAGTGAAATGAAGAGTTGGTTTTCTGAAAAAATAAGTAAAAATTGATACATTATTGGACCAATTAACCAAAAACAATGAGGGAGAAGACCCAAATCAATAAAATCACATGTGAAGAAGGAAATGTAGTGACAGATACCACAGAAATAAAAATGAATCATCAAGAATTACTACAAAGAGGGGTATGCCAACAAATTATGAAGCCTAGAAGAAATGGATAGATTCCTGAACATGCACAATCTATGACAATTTAGTCATGAAGACAGACCAACAACCAAAATGGTGCTGAGTATCTCTTGACAACTTCTATGCTCACTGTCAACTTCCAAGTCCTAACTACTGCATCTGTGACTTGGAGCATAATGTCTGACTTCCCTCCAGCATGTGGGCCATTCACACAAAGCCTTTAGGAGCTACTTCTCTACAAAGCATCCGAGGCAAGCTTTGAAAATGCACGTCTGTTCTCCCTACCTCAATCGTTTTTTTTTTCTTTTTTTCTTTTATTTTATTTTTGACAGGCAGAGTGGACAGTGAGAGAGAGAGACAGAGAGAAAGGTCTTCCTTTGCCGTTGGTTCACCCTCCAATGGCTGCACGCTGCGGCTGGCGCACCATGCTGATCCGATGGCAGGAGCCAGGTGCTTCTCCTGGTCTCCCATGGGGTGCAGGGCCCAAGCACTTGGGCCATCCTCCACTGCACTCCCGGGCCACAGCAGAGAGCAGGCCTGGAAGAGGGGCAATGGGGACAGAATCCGCGCCCCGACTGGGACTAGAACCCGGTGTGCTGGCGCCGCAAGCCGGAGAATTAGCCTGTTGAGCCACGGCGCCGGCCCTACCTCAATCCTAACTCCCTTTCTGCTGGAAACGTTTCATGCTTCTCATTGCTTTGATAACAAAAACAAAACATGCACGGGGCCCTGATGGCTGGATATATGTCCCTCCTTTTGTTGATTTGTCCCCTGCAGCTTCTGCCTCACCTGTTTGTCTTGCGGTCTGCACATTTGCAATGCTTTCCACGTGCTGTCCACATCCTGTCCTTCCACCCAAAGGTTCACTGATTCCATTTTATTAGGTCACAATGTGCAATTGGTTGTAAGAAACACCATTGTTTTCAGGCAAGAGGAAAAACAGATGTTCATAAATAATGATTCCATATCTTAGTCATAACCCTGAGTAATTCAGAATTAGGCACCTGAGCCTATTTTTGCACGAGAGCTTCTTTCTTGTAATGTAAGGGGTTGGGTAGAATTCCTCGTCTTCAGTCACACTTTGTGTTGTGTGATAAGCCAGTGTTTTGTACCTTCTCCGTAATAATGCATCTCTCACTTCAGCCACTGTGGGCTTCTTTCTTTGTTGTGTTGCAAAATGTATTCTCTTACTGATTTCAATAAAAACATGGAATTGCAGTGTTTCCTCCAAAGACAAATGTGTGCTTTGCTAATGTCAGGACTAACACTGCTCCTTTGTTTCCATGTCTTTCTGTGTTCACAAGAACATTCCATTTCAATGGCAAATTGAATATGTTTTTAAACATTTTGACAACACATGTCACAATGACAATGTACATAACCCAATTAATGAGAGAGAACACTACCAACAACAACCAAGTTCATGCACAAACAAGCAATAATAGTGACACAAGAACTTCTATTGTGCCTTTTTCACTGGCAGCCTATCTTCTCAAAATGATTATTACATAATTTTCTCTTTATATATTCCCCCTCCCTTCCTCCCTTCCTCCTTCCTTCCTTCCTTCCTTCCTTTCTTCCTTCCTTCCTTCCTTCCTTCCTTCCTTCCTTCCTTCCTTCCTTCCTTCCTTCCTTCCTTCCTTTTTTTCTTCTTTAAGATTCAGGTATTTATTTGAAAGTTAGAGTTACAGAGAGATGGAGAAAGAGAGTGATCTTTTATCCACTGATTCATTCTCTAAATGGTGCAATGGATCCAAGAACTCTTCCTGGTCTTACTCATATAGGATTCTGGCATCACAGTCAGTGGCTTAGCCTGCTATGCCATGATGCCTGTCTCTATGTTTTATTTTTGATAATTAAATATATTTGTCAATTTCTATGCCTCAGCCTAACTGATGAGACCTAATTGATGCCAGACAGCTTGTGATTTAAATGTCTGAAAGTTTAAGAGTCTGCAAATGGGAAAACCTCATTCTGAGGTTTCTTTTGAGTGATTTATAAAAACTGTTCAATAGGATGATTCTAATTAATGCTGCTTTATACTAGGAAATAATTGCTTTTTATCATTTTCTCATTCAGTATTTGTCATAATCCTATGTTAATTGATTTGAAATGGAAAAAATAGATTTTTTGCAAAATCTTTCACTAGTGTTTTAAAATCTAAATAAATTATGATAATAAATGATCCCTGTTCTATCTTTAATTGGCAGACATGATTTTCTTTTATTTAAAGAGACTGTGTTGCCTTTCTCCCAATAGGCTATGATTGCATCACCATCATCATCAACTTTGGTATTTTATGTTATTTTGTACTTTTCAAAGGAGTTTCGCATACATTATCTCATTATGTGCTCCATGTTACTACTTTCCAAGTTTCTAGCCATGAGTGTGCAATAAGTGTATCTTGTTGAATAAATGAGTGAATGATCATTATAATGTTATATCCATTATAATCCAGAGTCACATTTGGCACATATCATCTTTAGTAGTATCTAAAAAGGGCAGGCTTATTTTCTGGAACTTTTTGATCGTAGTGGGCATTGAGTTTTTAATCTGATGCAAATTGAGTTATGAAAGAGTTATGAAGAAAACATATTTTTTCTAGGATTTTGCTTTAGACACACATTTTAGATGAACCACACAATGAAACAAATGAGTAATGATTGACTAATATGTCCTTAAACTTGTGTCAGTTTCCCATTACATCTTTCATGTTGGTATAGAGAGAGTTAAATTGGATAATTATCTACTAGGAGCCAGGTGACAATAATAAACTTTTTAATGTGTTATTGCATCTGTTCTGCTTACTTGTTATATTTCTCTTGCTAATGCTGCAGGTAGTGTTTCTTTCAATAGTTCCTGTTCAGTTACAGAAAGAATTCCTTCACTGCTTCTCATAAAGATGTTAATTCTCCCATGAGTGCCATCAGGCTATTATAAAAATAACCTTAATGTGCATTGCTTCCTACTTCTTTTCTTTTTTATTTATTTATTTATTTTTTCATATTGGCTGGATGAATTGCTTCCCATCTGAGCTGGCTACTGCTCCAGCATTCCTTCAGTGAAGGGCAGAGTCTCAGAATGTCAGCCCTTAAGGCCCTACTCATTCCTGAGGTTGCTCTAACTTCTTGTTTTTGGTTTTCTGCTCTGTGATACATGTCAAGAAAGCCTTAGAAGTCACTGTCTGGGCTCAGACAGCATCTGCTATGAGCTGTACAATCCATCAGCTGCACCTTGGGTCTTTCTTTCTCCTTTGGCTCCCAGGAAGCTAATTCCAAACACAGAGAAACATAATGCTCCAACTACCCAATGGGCCGTCACCCTAATGGATGCTTAGGAAAACAGCAAGTGGAAGGTTTTTCTTAGTTTAATTTTTTCTTCTGATTGGTTGCTTTCACACCAATAGGTGTGCAGAGGGCTTTGCATAAGTATCTTGTTTCTTTCAGGTACCAGAGTGAGTGGCTGCTAGTATCACAGTGACTACTTTTCTGTTTGTTTTCAAGTTTTATACTTTTTACTTTCAATCCAATGAAGATGAACTAAAGAATAAGTAGCACTACAAAACATGCAATTATAAAAGAGAAGTTCCCTTATTCTTGGGGTTAATGAACCACTTACTACATGTTGTTGACATTACTAGGAAAAGGTATGTGAAAGGAGTGTTAAGGACATTGCAGATTTGATTTCCATTGTCATGATGATCACAGGGTAGCCAAGTACCTTGTGCTGCCAAGTTAACACTTTGAGACTGACCCTACAGTTTCTCAAACATTTTCATAAAAAAATATTGATTTGAGTGTTGTTGGCCAGTACACAATGATTTATGGTGGGCTATAAAAAGTGTTAAAGATGAAATATTTGGAATGCCGACCTGCTAATATTAAATCAGTAGATTTTTCTTAAAAAACTTCATCTTGGGGCTGGTGCTGTGGCTCACTTGGTTAATCCTCCACCTGTGGTGCCGGCATCTCATATGGGCGCTGGGTTCTAGTCCTGGTTGCTCCTCTTCCAGTCCAGCTCTCTGCTGTGGCCCGGGAGAACAGTGGAGGATGGCCCAGGTTCTTGGGCCCTGCACCCGCATGGGAGACCAGGAGGAAGCACCTAGCTCCTGGCTTCGGATCTGCACAAACACGCTGATCATAACGCGCCGACCGTAATGGCCATTTACGGGGTGAACCAATGGAAGGAAGACCTCTCTCCTTCTCCCTCTTTCTCTCTCTCTCTCTCTCTGTCTGTCTATAACTCTACCTGTCAAATAAAAATTTATCTCAATATAGAAGAAGAGAACAGCTTGAAAATAAATTAGAAATATAGATGAAAATAAAAGTCAATTACTTTTCCTGCTGCAAGGATTTTAAACATTTCCCTATGAATCAAGTCCATGAGAACTGATAAACTGCATACAACAGTGGTGTTCCTTTTATCTCTTCCCAAGTGCCTAAAATTGGGACTAGCTAATAAGTATTATTTTTATTGAAAATTAGATGATCTACATTTCTCAAAGATCTGGATTTAGTTACATTCACATTGACTTTCTCCAGATTTTTCTTAGTTTTATTGATGTAAATATGGGAGATAATTTTTCAACAATAGTAGAATTAAATTCTCTGACCATGTGATTTGGTTTATACATAGCTATTTTTGTGTATAGCTTTATTATGTTTATTTTCTTACTATATTTTTGTTGCTTTCCTCATTTAGTCCTGATGTTTGTACAGAGAATTTGCTGAGAAATAATTCAATGCCTTTACTGTTCATTTTCTCTGTGTACAGTTTATAAACTAACTCACAGTATTTCACTTTTCTATATCAGATATAATTTTACTTTCTGCAGATATTACTTTCAAAATGAATTATTTATTCTCAATTGCCAAGAAAATTGTTTCTCTTCGCATATCTATGATTTGTGTATGTGTGTCTGTAATTTCCTTGCGCCTCTGTTTAAATTTAAGAGTTTGCCAGAGAAGTGATAATTTAAATAGTTCTTATTTTGTCCTAATTAATGATTTGAAGGTTTAGCTAATAAAGGAATCCCTACAATTTGATTCTACAGATTTGATTTGCCACAATCAGTTCTCAAATGATACTTATCTTGAAGACAATGTATTATAATGACCTCCTAAGAGATGACTGGAGCTTTCCCATATGTTTATAGAGATGTCTGCAATCTCTATTTGATTACCTTTGTCTTCCCTGCTGTTAACTGGTGATGAGTTGGATGGTCAAACCATTTCCATGTAGGCCCGGTAAAGTGGTACATTTTTAAGACCACTGCGGAGACTATATCTTCTAAATAAGGGTGATAGAGCTCTTGTAAACCACCTCTCCAGGGGAACTGTAAAACATCACCATTGTCTGATGACATAACAGTGGCAGTCAAATTGCCTCTGATCAATTTGCCTAGGGGAAAAATCTGGAATCATATTTTCCATTAAGTCAGAGCCTGACCACAGCCAATTTAAAAATCTAGAAAACTCTGACATGTTTTGTAATGGGGATTTCAAAAGAGAATGATCTAGGAGGGGAGTGATTGCTAGGGTATGGGAAATGAGTAACATGGGCAGGACAGAGAAAGAGGGATTGTTTTGTGTCCAAAGATAAAATGCTCAGATTGTTCACCACAACAGATGATAGCAAGTAGATACTGACATAAGTGGCCTTACCTTGAGTAGTTCTTTTTCAACATACAGCACGTTTTCTGGAGTTACATTTGTAAAGAATCTTAGGTCAAGAAAATGGATGAGAGGGGTAGTGGTGGATAAGTAGGGTTACATTTTTGCAGGTGAGTCTTGATATTTCATGAGTCACATGAGTTGGTAGCAGTTCTATAACTATGGGGCTGGACCTAAATAAGTCTAATTCCATGGGAGAGAAAATAGTTCTGTTTTTATTGAAAGACAACCTAAGATGAGTTGAAACTTTCAGGTCTCTTGAGACTTTGCTCACATTAACTTTAGATCACTATGTTTTTTTTTGGGGGGGGCAGTAATTCATCCATTCTCTTCTTATTTCTTAATCCTAATCAACATTTGAATGCTATGAAAAACATATTTTGGTTATCCAAGAAATCACTCTTTCCAAGAGACTCATACTTTATTTCTGCTAAAGTCTTTACAACTTTCTTTTTAATAAAAAAAAAGATTTATTGATATATTCCCAGCCATCATATCTTCATGTTTCATTACAGAAATTACTTTAAATTTTACTTCCTCTAGGAGAGTTCATTCTTAGTTTTTGTAATATTTTTCTGATTTGTAGTGTCTGCACTATTTCAATTTCAATTTCAATAACTTTATTGTCATGACAGTGTGTGCGAATTTTTGCCAAAGTCAATACAGTGAATTTCTGTGTATAGCACTTAAGTTTTCTGAATGGTGATAGAGATTTATTTTCTAAAGTCTATTTCTAATTGCTTTCAATTTAGATCTGATAACAGGCTACCCCATAGTACAAAACTGCTGCATTTATTGTTTTCCCCCTCTCTAAGGTATGGCAAAAGTTTTTGGTTCAAATTCTTATGTGTGACAAGTTATACTTTTCAATGATCAAATAACTAGCTTCCATGTGTATATATAGATATAAATACATTCTTGTTTTTAAACAGTTTTCATTAAGTTGGTCATTTTATATTTCTACAAATTGCATGTTGCACTTGGTGATCATAGCACTTATATTTGATCTGCCATGTAGTTTCCACATTTGGAAGCAATAAAAAAATCTGTACTTATGAATAAGGGAGTTTTGTTCTAATTCAATTGACATTTTAAAGCAGTCAAAGTAGTGCACATTCTTTAAGACCTGGGACTAGCTCACATTTCAACAGGCTGAAGGAGCAGCACACCAATAAAACAGCACACTAATTGAACTTAAATGACAGTTAGTGTTACTATAATTAACTTCAACGTATGATATAGAACATTTACACTGCCAAGCAGAATAAAATTATTTGATTATTTGATGAGTTTGATTAGAATGTGTCTTGGCAAGGATCTTTTCTGGTTATGTCTATTGGGAGTTCTGAATGCTTCCTTACTTGCATGTCTCTTTCTTTCTCCCACCCTGGGGAAGTTTTCTACTAGCATCTCACTAAAAAGGTCTTCTAATCCTTTCTCCTTCTCCATGCCTTCAGGAACTCCTAAAACCTGAATGTTGGTTTTTTTAATAGTATCCTGTAGATTCCCAATGACATATTTTTAAAAGATTTTATTTATTTACTTGAGAGGCAGAGCCACAGACAGTGAGAAGGAGAGACAGGGAGAAAGGTCTTCCATCCACTGGTTCACTCTCCAAATGGCCACAACAGCTGGAGCTGTGCTGAAACGAAGCCAGGAGCCAGGGGCCTCCTCTGGGTCTCCCCTGTGGGTGCAGGGGCCCAAGAACCTGAGCCATCCTCTACTATCTTCTCAGGCCACAGCAGAGAGCTGGACTGGAAGAGGAGCATCCGGGACTGAACTGGCACCCATATGGGATGCTGGCGCAGCAGGTGGAGGATTAACCTACTGTGCCCCAATGCTGGCCCCCAACAATATTTTTAGATTTCTAATTTCCTCTTGTCTTTGGTTTGACTATATACTTACCTGTGCTCTGTCTTCTAAGTCTGATATTCCCTCTTCTGCCTCACTGATTCTGGTTTTTTTTTTTATTTCATTTATTTATTTGGCTGATAGAGTTAGTGAAAGAGAGAGACAGAGATAAAGGTCTTCCTTCCATTGGTTCACTCCCCAAATGGCCACCATGGTTGGCACTGCACTAATCTGAATCCAGGAGCCAGGTGCTTCCTTCTGGTCTCCCATGAGGGTGCAGGAGCCCAAGCACTTGGGCCATCATCCACTGCCCTTCCAGGCCATAGCAGAGAGCTGGACTGGAAGAGGAGCAACTGGGACTAGAACCTGGCACCCATATGGGATGCTGGTGCCACAGGTGAAGGATTAACCAAGTGAGCCACGGTGCCAGCCCTCACTGATTCTGTTTTTAAGCCTCTCAACTATGTTTTTTATTTGTTCTATTGAATTCTTCATTTCATTTTGATTCCTCCTTAAGATTTCATTTTCATGAGAGAGATAGATTTTCTTTCATGTTCTGCACAGATTTCAGTACTTTGTGTATTTGTTTGCATTTGTTTTTGATTACTTCTAAGTATTCTTATCATCAATTTTTTGAGTTTCATTTCTTCTATCTCATCATCTTCATAATCTTTTATGGAAGTGTCATGTTGTTTTGGGAGCATCATATTATCTTCTGTATCCTTGATTCTTGGCATTTGTTGTTTGGCATTTGTGGAGATACTCGTTGCTTTCTTCTTCTTCTTTCTTTCTTTCTTTTTTTTTTTTTTTTTTTTTTTTTTGCTGTGACAGCTTTTGTTGTTGTACTATGACTCTGTAGATAAGTGGACTCTCTGCTTTCAGTGAATCTCTAGAGGCTTGTGGTGGGTGTGGCCAGAGAGCTTTGTTCAGTTCTTCAGGGTTAAGGGCTTACCTAAGGTGACACACCCAGGTTTGGCGAGGCAAATCTCTCTGTCTTTTTTAATCAGAAGGGAAATAATTGTGCTCAGCTGAGCTCTTCTCCTTGATGGTAATCAGTGCCTGAGTGTTAACCCCAGTGGGTATAATATTCATCTACTCTGTCCCAAGGACTATACAAAGGATCTGTGCAGTCCTCAGTGTAAGCTCAGAATCCCCTGCAATGTCTCTTATGGTGTAGCCAGGGCTGCCCGAGCTTGGGGCATCTCCCACTGAGACTACTCAAAGTTTCTGCCACACCATGAGTTCTCCCTCAGTTTTTTTTTTTTTTTCACAGTCTCGATTCCGAAGTTCCAGATAGTTAGTAGGTCTTGGTATCCTATTTTTACGCCGCACCCGAGTCAGCTTTCTCTTCTCAGCTGATTTCCGGGCACAGCCCCGAGCTGGCATAGCTGTTATGTATGTCCAAAATGGCTCCTGCTCTATCGGCTTGTATGCATTTGTAAGATGATTGGAGAGAGAATCGTGTCTGTACCGCCTCCATTTTTTTTTCTCTCCAGTTAGGCTGGTGTACTTTCCCCCATGGGGCTTCAAGCCTTGTTCCCTCTAGACTCTTCCTGCCATTTTTCCACCAGTGTCTCAGGCTACTGCAGTCTTGTCACATCTCGCTTTCTAGCACAGGTGGGGAGGCTCTTGGCAGCTGGGGTCCCAAGCCATGGGCGCCCACGTCCTCCACATAGGTACACCATGTCCCTCTAATTATGGAAGAGTTTTGTCTGCCATTTTTTCCCTAACTCTTCCCTGAGACTATACTGTCTCCACTTTTACTAAACTATCTTTTCCTGGACTAGATCAGTAAGCTCCCTCCCAATTCTGCCATCTTGGAACCCTATATCCGGTTAAGTCTTTTTTTTTTTTTTTTTGACAGGCAGAGTTAGTAACAGAGAGAGACAGAGAGAAAGGTCTTCCTTCCGTTGGTTCACCCCCCAAATGGCCACCACGGCTGGCGCTGCACTGATCCGAAGCTAGGAGCCAGGTGCTTCCTCCTGGTCTCCCATGCGGGTGCAGGGCCCAAGCACCTGAGCCATCCACAACTGCCTTCCCGGGCCACAGCAGAGAGCTGGACTGGAAGAGGAGCAACCTGAACAGAATCCGACGCCCCAACCGGGGCTAAAACCCAGGGTGCTGGTGCTGCAGGTGGAGGATGGGCCAAGTGAGCTGTGGCACCGGCATCCAGTTAAGTCTTAATACTAACAGATCTTAGTATTTAGACTTTAATACCTCATACAAATATCCTGACTTTGTCTCCTTTCTCCTATATGCTTCCAAGACTAAGCCACTGGAGAGTTTTGCTTTATTGTGGTTAACAATAATCTTTTCTTAGCATTATTATCCAGTTGATTTTCATGGTGCCATCATTCATAGATGATTAGTCCTCAGATTTCTTTGATTCCATTGATTTTCCAGGATTTGAGTGTTAAGTGGCTATCTGTTGATATTTTGATGAAAAAAAAACACAAATATCCACTTGTTTATGGTTCTGGATGTTACTCTTTTTGACTGTGTCTACTGAGTATAATTACTGGAGTTCACTCCTCTTGGAGCTGATGAAACAGGGTATAGGTATAAAAACTAATGCAGTAATATTTTTGAAAATATGCTGTATACTCTGGCCTCAGAATCAGCCCTCAAGGCATTTGGATCCAGCTAAAAAGCCCATGAGAGTTTCTCAGGCATGGAAAACCCAGACACTGTGGAAAAAATGACCTAAATGAAAGATCTCTGTAAGTGAGATCCCAGCAGAAAAAACAGGCCATCAAAAAGGAGGTGCCTTTCTCTGAAGGAAGGAGAGAACTTCCACTTTGATTATGGACTTGTCTAAATAAGGTCAGAGTTTGTGAACTCAAGAGGCTTCCATAGCCTTGGAAGCTCATGACAAGAGCCTTAGATGATTACTGACATCATAAATAAGAGTGTCAATTGTTAAGTCAACAACGGGAGTCACTGTGCAGTTACTCCCCATGTAGGATCTCTGTCATTAATGTGTTGTAGTATGTGAATTAACCGTAAAAGTAGTATTCAATCAATACTTTATACTTTGTGTGTCTTTGTGGGTGTACTCTGTTGAAATTTTTACTTAGTATACACTAAATTGACCTTTGTATATAAAGATAATTAAAAATGAATCTTGATGAAGAATGGGATGGGAGAGGGAGTAGGAGATGGGTTGGTTTGTGGGTGGGAGGGTGGTTATGGGGGAAATACTGCTATAATCCAAAAGTTGTACTTTTGAAATTTTTATTTATTAAATAAAAGTTTTAAAAAAAGAAAATATGCTGTAGAGTACTAGATATAAGTAGAATAATAATGTTACTGGTGTTACTTATTTCATCTCTTGGTAATAGTTACTTAACATAGTAATGAATTCAAATTTCTCTCTGAAGTCTGGAGATGTTGATGATGGAAGTCATACAAGAGCAGAAAATTGTCTGGGTTCTGCACTAGGCGATTATGTGTGCCATTTTCTCTGCAAGGCAAAACAGAACAAATTTGGAGTGAGTTGTACTTTTAGGGGTGGGAAAACAAGTTCAAATTCAATGAATGGACCCTTCCAATGACATTAGCCGCTCCTTGGCAATTAGCCACAGTTTACTTTGGGCATATCTCTTTGGCTCATTTTCTTTTCTTCTTGGACATCCCATCCATTTGAATGTGTTAGATTCCATTAGAGACTGAATAATCTGTTATAAACTGAAATGCTGAAATCTAATCCTCTGTGTGATGATATCTGGAGTTGGGGCCTGTGGGAGGTAAATAAGTCACAAAGACTAAGCCCTCACAAATTAGATTAGAGACCTCAGAGACCTTCCTCTCTTCCTTCATGTGAGGACACAGTGACATATGGCTGTCTACAACCAGGAAGAAAGCTCTTGCCAGAATTTGTCGATGTTAACAGATTTCTAGCCTCTGGATCTAAGAAACGAAAGTTGTTTTATATATCTAGTCTATAATGTAATTGTTATAGCACCTTGAATAGACCATGACAGATATTATTTTTCGTGGCTGACTCCCAAAACCTTAGCTCCATTTCAGACTTTGAGTGTGTTTTGAGTCCCATTCATCCATCTGGAAATTCCCATCTTGGTTTCCTTCAACCTCAACCTGTCAAATTCTGAACTAATTATCTCCTTTCCTTGGTTAACAGCACCAGGATTCATGAGATTAATGTAGATTATCCCAGGCTTTTCTAGCTCTCTCTCCACTCACTTATCAGATATTTACTGATCACTTTCTGAATCTAACCATTAGTTTAGGTTCTTGAGATACTCTTCAACTGACAGTCTTCTTTTTTAAACCAGTTCATAGATTTCTCTATTCTGGCTTTTAAAGTTTTTTTTTTTTAAAGTAAGCATTTCACAATGTGTGCCTTAGAATAGAGTCCTTTTTTTTTTTGACAATTGTTGTTAAATGAAAAACAAAGAATAAAATGCGGCAAGATCCTAAAGTCCAGCGATGACGGAAATAGAAGGAACAAATTTAAAATATTCTGGTCCTTTCGGTTTCTCTGGGGCTTTAATCTACCCATGAACTTTGTGCATGTTGTAAGGGATCCTGTATAGCGCTGGATAATTTATATGACTAGAAAACCTTTTGTGTATACACCACCTGGCTGGCATAGTACACTTCAGGAAAAGCTTTCAGAAACACAGCTTTGATGAACAGTTTCCTTCAGCCTTTTAAAAAATAATTATTGTGGGCCTACTATGTGTTTTTGGCCTGTTACAATAATTTTGGGTCCCATGTAGAACACTAAGAGCAATAAAATTAACCATTGTGTCTGATCTCGAGGGATTTATAACTTCTTTTTTTTCCTAGTTTTCTTCCCATCCACTGGAATATTATTTTATCTGAAGCATTTGGTAGATTGAATACTGAAGAGAAATTCAAAGTTTCTTTTTCAAAAAATTTCCTTTATCTCTGTGATTTTTATTTCTTTATTTTTATTTCACTGATTATTTCCACAGTGTCTCTTCTTGACTGTAAGCCATGATATGAGAATGGTTTCAGACTTGCTTTTGTATGGTTTCTAGCAAATGTGTCCCATTCAGAGATTAATGAACTGCAATTAACAAACACAGGTGCACATGATGGGCTCACGAATGACTGTGACTGTCTCTCTTTTTAATAAATGGGTTTCTGTAGTAGAGATGAAAATGGAATGCATTCTTGTGTATTGATTAACAGGTGGAATTTTCCTTGCTTTGTTGTGTAGCTATTATTTGGAAAGTTACTGTATTTTGAAAAGAAGTCATTTGTGGTACAGCATGTCCAATTTTTATGTAGGTGTGTTATACCATCTTCTATAAATCTGTAGCTATTGTTGTACTCTGGTTTTTCTTATATGTACTGGGATGAGGTGAATCATGTTGTTGAATAGAAGCAACCTTAGCTTTATCAGAAGCTGAACATGTTCATTTTTTTATTTTTTAAAATCAGAGAAAAGTTTTCCAAGCTTCTGTTGAGAAATAATGATTTTCTTCCAAGATAATCTGAAATTTCTTAAAGCAGTTATTGTGAAGCTCAGTGAGAAGTGGGTATCTCTCTCTCTCTTTCTCTCCCCTGTGTGTGTGTGTGTGTGTGTGTGTGTGTGTACGGGTGGGGGAGGGAGAAGGAGAAAATGTATGTGAATGTTGTTTATTTTTTAATCCTTCTCTGACAAAAATAGATACAATTTTGTATGTCTTGTGAATTTTCCTGGATCTATATTATCTGCATATGTCACAAAGGAAAGTGATACTAAGGCAAGAGCAAATTGTTAAAATTTTGTAAAGTTCCACAGGCGTGATGACTATTATACTTAACATCAGTGACTGTCATCTTATGGCTTGTATACCACAGCAATAAATGCCTGACTCATGCCCCTGGTCACCCGCCACTGTGAGATGTCAGGAACCTGTTGGGTTTAGTTTCATGTATAGGGAAGCACAGAGCACAAGCAAATACCAGAAATATAGACATCCCAGTGTAATAATTAGACAAAAATCTGTTACATTAGGAGCTTTGGATATAATCATATACAGAAAAATTCAGTTAAATTATGCTCAAAGTTGGCAAAAATGGGCTAAAAACACTCAAGTGAAATAGATACAGTTGAGTAACAACTGCTGGAAATTGTCGTGGTACTCAGTTTATTCATGTAATTGACTATGTCTTGGGCTCTGATAACCTTTATCTATTTTTAATGAAAAGATAGTGCCTTTGTCTGAGCGTTTATTGTTCCTGCCCCTCTCCCCTTCTGCACTGTCCCCAAATTCACATGCTGAAAGTTAATCTCCATAATTGAAAATGAATCTTGATGTGAATGGGATGGGAGAGGGAGTGGGAGATGGGATGGTTGCGAGTGGGAGGGAGGTTATGGGGGGGAAAGCCACTGTAGTCCAAAAGCCGTGCTTTGGAAATTTGTATTTATTAAATAAAAGTTTAAAAAAAGAAAGCTAATCTCCAATGAGGCTGTATTAAGAGGTGACGCCTTTAGGAGGTGTAAGTCACGAGAGCTCTACTGTCATGAATAGGATGAATGCTGTGTGAAATAGGCTTGCAGGAGATTGCTTGCCTCCTCATAATAGGAGAGTGAAGGTGCCATCTTTGAAGGAGAGGGAGAGAAGGAGAGAGTGAGAGGAGGGGAGAGAGAGAGAGAGAGAGAGAGAGAGACATCTTCTCACCTTCTCAAGACATTAAATGTTGACAACCTAAACTTGGACTTCCCAATGTCTAGAACTTAAGTATAATTTTCTGCTGTATATAAATTAGCCAATCTATTATAGCCCAAATGCACTATAATAGGCAGTTCAGAGGACTGGACCTGTTGCAGTTGATTTTCTCAACAATGTTTCAGTGGATTCGTTTCTGAGAGGAGCAGTGTGGTGGGGGCAAGAGGCGCGGAGTCACCACACAGACCCGGGAGTCGGGTGAAAGCAGGCTTGAGGCGAGCAGCCCGCAGACTCGTTTATTACAGTTGGAACCACTCCTTATATAGCCAAGACCAGCCAATCTGGTCAAGGGGCGGTCTATGCCCCAACCAATCACAGCCTGTTGCCAGGCAGTTTCCAAAGCCATCCAATCACAGCCTGTTACCAGGCAGTTTCAAATACATCCAATCATAGCCTGTTGCCAGGCAGTTTCCAAAGCCATCCAATCATAGCCTGTTGCCAGGCAGTTTCAAATACATCCAATCACAGCCTGTTACCAGGCAGGCTCCATTGCCAGGTGGGTTTCAAAGCCATTCCTGAGTAAGTGATGCTCGCTTGCCAGTGGCCACCTTGGCATGGCCTTCTCATTCCACCACATTTCCCCCTTTTCGTTTATTTTTGAGCAACGGGAGGCATGATTCTTGGCCATACCATTGTTGACCCCGTTTCCATGTGGTCTCCGTACGCAGCTGTGCCTGTCTTAGGTTGTCCCCCAGGGGATCTTACCCGTCGTTGACTAACCAGCGCTCAAATCAAGAGACCACAGGAGTGCTTGCTCAGATAGGGGTAGGAATGAGGAATAATGGTTATCAGGAATGGCATGACCACACACAGGCTGTGGGCCATTTGAGTGGCTGACCAGAACTAGTGGGGTACAAAACAGTAACAGATGTGGCTATGGGCAGTTTCTCAGGGTAGGAAGATAGGGCAGGTGCATCTGCTAACAAGGCGGAGTCTCGGTCTTGTTCAGCTGGTCCTGGTTGGCTGTCCGTTGCAGGCTTGATGTTTCGGGCTGGAACCCAAATGGGCTGTTCTGCATTCTCTGGAAAGACACAAGCATATCCTCGACCTTTGGTTAGTAGAGGGTGTGGTCCTTTCCATTCTCCTGTCAGGGCATCTTTCCACCTAACCATAGGGGCTGGGGTCTGGGATGGAAAGGATCCCCAGTGTTTATAAGCTGGGCTGATCCCTTGGGAATCAAAAGTAAGAAAATTGATAGTGAAAAGGACCTCAGTCAAAGCAAGCTGTGGGTCTGGGGGCATATGATTGCTTTTCTGTCTTTGTAAGAGATCTTTAATCGTCCTATGAGTTCTTTCAATGATGGCCTGTCCCTGTGGGTTGTATGGGATACCTGTGGCAGACTGTATGTTCCAGGATTTCAGGAAGGAATTAAATTCCTGTGATGTATATGCTGGCCCGTTATCAGTTTTTATGGTCCAGGGAACACCAAGGACCAGCATGGCTGATTTAACCGCCTTTATCACGTTACTAGCTTTTTCTCCAGATTGGGCTGTTGCAAATACAGCCTTTGAATAAGTATCTACCACCACATGGACAAACTTAAGTTTACCAAACGAGTTAATGTGGGTGACGTCCACTTGCCATAGTTTATTAGGAGCAAGGCCTCGCGGGTTCACTCCTGCTTGCTGCAGTGGGCCTAACGGGGCGAGGGGTGCACAATTCTTGCAAGAGTGCACTAGGTGTTTGCATTGGCTCATTGTTAGCTCTGGGAAAAGCAATTTTATGTTGCTTGCTGACATATGGAATTTTTGGTGTAAAATACGGGCTTGTTCTAAGTGTCCAATGGAAGCCGTGTTGCAGGAGATAAGACCATCAACCTTTCTGTTGCCTTGGAAAATAAAGCCAGGTAACCCAGTATGTGATCTTACGTGTGAGATATACCATGGGTATTTTCTGTTCTCAGTTAGTTCTTTAAGTGTTGTGAACATCTGGTCAATTGGCTTATTGGTCGGGTTAAAGACTGCAAAAGGGATCGTCTTTGCTACCTGCACTGAGTATTTGCTGTCCGAGAATATATTTACCGGTAAGTTCATTAAGTGAGTATTTATGCTTGACTTTTAGGTTTGGGCCCATTGGAGATATATGGGAGGAGATTTGATAACCCAAGAATTGAAAGGGGGGAAAATGTTGTACCTTTTCTGTGGCAATAGAGAAACCCAGGAATTGTAAATTTCTTACTGTCTCACTTAGACAGGCATTCAGAATTGCTGCATTCTTGTGAGCAAGTAAGATATCATCCATATAATGTATGATCAAGCACTGATCTTTAAGTGTGCTGGTTGCATGAGAAACGTATCTTTGGCAAATGGCAGGGCTATTTTTCATGCCTTGTGGGAGTACTGTCCACTGAAATCTTTTTGCAGGGAGCTGGAAGTTGGGCTCCCATACTGTAAAGGCAAAGTAAGCCTTATCCTGCTCCGCAATGGGAATGGAAAAGAAGCAATCTTTGATATCAATGGTAACTATGTGGTATCCATTAGGAATGGCCCCTGGATGGGGAATGCCAGCCTGGACTGTTCCCATCTTTTTTATATTTTTGTTAATAGCTCTTAAATCCTGTAGAAGCCTATATTTTCCCTGTTTCTTTGGTATCACAAAAATGGGTGTGTTATGAGGGCTAGTGGAGGGCTCTATGTGTCCCTTTTCCAATTGTTCCTGTACCAGTTCTTTAAGGATGCTAAGTTTGGGTTGTACTATTGGCCACTGCTCTACCCAGATGTTTCCTGTTTTTTCCCATTCAATGGGGATTGGGCTTGGCTTTCGTATGGGGTGAGCAGTGGCCCCTAGAATTGGGGGTGAATCTTACTTGTAGGTTCTCCATTAAAGCTGGTGGCTTGGGGAGATTTGTGATCTGTAGTAAGGACCGCTTGCATTTGTGAGAGTACATCTCTCCCCCATAAGGTCATGGAAACTTCAGCAATTAGTGGAAAGATGGTTCCTGTATCTCCATTGTCATCTCGCCAAGTTACAGGTGTGATGACCTGATCAGACAATTTTAATCCTCCAACACCTTGGAGGTCAGGTCCAGGTGCTGTCTTCCAATGTTGTATTTTTCTTGCATCCCTAGCTTTTAAGACAGTAACATCTGCTCCTGTATCAATTAAACCTACAAAGGCAATGTCATCTAAATATAGGGTCAATTTCGGCCTCAGATTGAAAATGGGCATCGACCAGTTAATGGTAGTGGGACTCCCTCTTACTTGCTGGGCTGAGGGCCGCCCCACTGGGAGTTTAAAGGCTTGGTCTTGCAATCTTTTGCCCAGTGAAAGCCTTTTTTACATCTGGGACACAGTGTTTTGGGCTTGCCCCATCTTTTAGTGTTTGGGCAGTTTCGTCGTAGGTGTCCTATTTCCTGGCATCCCCAACAAACCAGAGGGTCATTAGACTTCTTTGTGCTTAATTTATTAATGGCTGCAGTCAGGGCCTGTATGGGAGTATCAGCAGGGTTTACCTCCTTTGTGGCTACTATCCATTTAGAAATGTCTTCATTACGGACTGGGGCGATTGCTGCTTTTGCCTCTTTGGTAGCACCTTCCCAAGCTAATTGTTTGACCAAATTGTCTTGATCGGGGCCAGGCAGTAATCTTTTCTCTACTGCCTCCAAGACTCTGGCAAGGAAATCGGGGAACCATTCGCCTGGACCTTGAACCAGGTTTCTAAAGAGCTGACTATAATCAGGAGGATTTATATTTTTCAAGGCTTTAAGTGCCAAATCTCTGACCTGATCAAAATAGGCAACTACTCCAATGCGGGCCTGTTCTTGAGGATATATGTAGGTGCCACGGCTTGAAAGCATATCAAAGGTTACTGCTATTCCATAAGCAGCATTATTTCTTGCCACAGTTTCAGCCTCTTCCTGATAGGAGGCTTTCCACTGTAAAAACTGTGGTCTTGACAAACATGCTTTGAGCAGGGCAACCCAGTCAAAATGAGTTTGAAGGTTTGTTGCCCATTGTTTGAGCACTTGTTCAAAGTAGGGAGAGTCAGGACCTGACTCTTGTGAAGCCTTTTTTAGCATAGTAAGGTCATTTATGGGCGTTGGAATCCAGGGTCTGAATTCTGCATCCTCTCCTACATTAACAGCAAATGTGCAGGTGGGATGGGGTCTAGTGGCTCCCTTAAGAGCTTGTGGTGCCCGAGTACTGCCACAAATGTGAGGATCCTCACTGGGTGCAGATGGGATGACCTTGCATGGGTTATTAACTGGAGGTCCTCTAAGTTCATCCCACGGGTATGTGGGGGGTGGCTGACTAGGCCTTGCTACCTTGTTTGCTACATCGTTTGCTACCTTGTATGCTACATTGTTATTTTCACTGTCGGAGCTTTCTTTCCCTGAATCATCAACTATTGTCTGTGAGACAGGGACCTGGAGTGTCAGGCTCTTATCACTCACAGATTCACTATCTTTGATAACCTGCACAGGATTCTTAAGAGCAATACGGCATGCCAACTGTAGCCAAAGTAAAGACACGCACAGCACTGTTGCCATAACGAGGCAAATTCCTAGCACCTCAGCTGTTGATGGCATTTTGCAGGAGGTTTCCCTACGTTAGACAAACAGACAGTGGTGTATCAGATCGTAGTATGTCCTGTGCTTAGTGGGGGACTTCCTTGATTCGTTAGGTCAAGGCCGTATGCCCACACGGTGTCTCCGGAGCGTCACCTCTCTCGAGTAAGGGAAGATGACTTGGTTCCGAATTCTGGGATGATCAGTCCCTTATGTGAATTCGCCGGGCGAACCGAAAGTAAAAGGAGGAGCCGAGAAGCGACGTACACTTCTGGGCGGTGTGTGCTAACCTGGGGTCACTTAGACCGAGGACAAGGACAAGGAAAGGGGCGTAGGAGGGGGTTCTGTGCTCACCCTCACAGAACCGAACAGCACACAAAACACCGAGGGGCCTACTTGCCGAAATCCTGAGGGGACCTCGCCGAGTCCGACACGCTGTCTCTTTCTCAGTCACGTTGGCGCGCCAGATGTTGCGGTTTAGTTTCTCAACAATGTTGCAGTGGATTCGTTTCTGAGAGGAGCAGTGTGGTGGGGGCAAGAGGCGCGGAGTCACCACACAGACCCCGGGAGTCGGGTGAAAGCAGGCTTGAGGCGAGCAGCCCGCAGACTCGTTTATTACAGTTGGAACCACTCCTTATATAGCCAAGACCAGCCAATCTGGTCAAGGGGCGGTCTATGCCCCAACCAATCACAGCCTGTTGCCAGGCAGTTTCCAAAGCCATCCAATCACAGCCTGTTACCAGGCAGTTTCAAATACATCCAATCATAGCCTGTTGCCAGGCAGTTTCCAAAGCCATCCAATCATAGCCTGTTGCCAGGCAGTTTCAAATACATCCAATCACAGCCTGTTACCAGGCAGGCTCCATTGCCAGGTGGGTTTCAAAGCCATTCCTGAGTAAGTGATGCTCGCTTGCCAGTGGCCACCTTGGCATGGCCTTCTCATTCCACCACATGGACCAAATTTGGAGTGGAATTTTAGCAAGCAAAAATACAAAATGGGGCCAGAAGCAAGCATGTATTGAGAACATCAGCTTGTTTGTTTTTCTGAATTCTTGCCTCCCCTCCTACACTTGAGGGCTGTGATAGTAGCCCTGGCCCTATTCTAGAGAAACTTCTTCACACCCTGCAATCACGAAGTTTGAATGGAGTGGCCATTTCTTGATGACTGCAATCTGGACACAGCTGTTAGGGGTATAGGAGTGGATTTTCAAACTCCTCAATCAGAAGCATTCACTTAATTCACTGGAGTTTTGCAAATTGAAGCAGGAAGAAGAAATGCAGTCTCCAGGTGGTGGCAGAGTTGTGAGACATAAGATGTAGAAGCATCCAGTGCCCGTATTTCAACATTGGAAGGAACTGGTCATAGGGTTACCATACAGAGGTTGAGCAAAACACGCAAAGAGACGGAAAGCCTCAGAGGACAGAAATTCCGGTTTCCAACTCTGACTATATGAAGCATCTTTATTTTAACATGTCCGGATTTTGACTCAAAATTCTTTTATTTACAAGGTGAATTTATCTTTATTGAAGCTAGTTATATTGAGTTTCTGCCACTTGTAAAGTAGAAGAGTCTTGAGTAATAGAGCCTGAAAAACATAAATAAGAGAAATATTCAGGGCCTTGAAAAGCAAGCTGATTTTTTTAAATAAACTTTACTTGAAAGGTTGGTCACCGTGTTTGTGTGGGGTGTTTCTCCATGATACATGGCAGAGTGTGATGAAAATCTCATCAGAGCCCATGTGAATCTGCTGTGTAGGATCAAGAAAATAGCAATAACTTTAAAAAACATGCCACAATGAGATTAAGATTTTGTTCACTTAGCTTTCTCTCCTCCCCATCCTGCCACTTAGAACTGCTTGATTGGGATAAAACTCAAAGGAGAGTTGTGCACCCACCCATCAGAAGAATTCTAATAACCATGATGACACTCAAGCAAGCATTCTTTTTGTATCACAGTAGGCTTTACACCACACAAGATAGATGAGAAGCAAAGCAGTTTCTTCTCCACAGGAGCAATCTGAGCTTGTATGTAAATGTTAGCCAACAGATTAGAGTTTTGTAACTGAAAAAACATACTTTAAAGTTATAAAACTACAACTTAATGCTTTTTCCTATCCCTTGACAGTAAGCAGAGAATATAAGTCTGGGATTCTCATGTGTTATGCATCTTCCCATACAAGTCAAGCCCCATTCAATCCAATCTTTTTTTTTTTTTTTTAAGGGTTCTGAATCTCTGATTTATTAGACAGCAAGGAAATAACAGGTTTAGAGTGTTACAAAGAAAGACTCAAACTACTCAGAAACAGCCACTGGGCTTGCTGGGGGAAGGTGGGGAAATTCTCCAACTACCACACCAGGACAGAGGCCTCAGCCTCAACACATGTTCTTTATAAGATAAAAACAGAGAAATCCACATACTAACACATGTCCACAGTGACTAAAAGACACCCCTTAGGGGACAGGGGATAAGCATGTATTGTAGGAAGCAAACAAAGCTTTCCACAGAGACACCACTTTCAGGAAATGATTAGGTGGACCTGCAATGAAGAACATACATTTCAAAAGCTGGGTTCAGACTTACACTACGTTTTCACCGAAACAATCAAAAAACAAAAAGCCTGCTCTGCATCAAAACAATGTGTTCCACATACATCAGAGATAAAACAAATTTCAGTAAAGGTCCAAGTCCTGTTCAGAGACACACATTTGCAAATAACAAATGGACACTCTTAGTGTCCATCTCTAACACCGTTTTTATACCATTTCACCGGGCCTTTGGATTGTGCTTCCCAGGTAGTGACAGACAAAATTAAGTCCTAGACTAGAAATCTGGAGATGACAAGCAGCATTGCCATTTATTTATTCTATAAATTTAGGTAAATTAATCTTTGAGCCTCTTTAAGTCATTGGGAGAAAGAAATAATACCTACATTTTGCAGTGGTTATGTGACAGAAATTTATTACTCAATTAATTAAAAATATTTTTGAGGACTCAGGTGATATTTTGGAAGGTAGCAGTTAACAAAACAAAACTAGAAACTCCCCACTTTCCTCAAGCTCATCATCTAATGTCAGAGACAGATTATTTTGGGTTATATATAAAGGGTCTTCAAAAAATTCATGGAAATGCATATTGCAAAAAACCATGAATGGATTTCAAAATGTTTTTGTACCACAATAAACTTGTTTTTTAATTCTATTTTCTAATAAACTTCCTGAAGTATGTTCATTCATCTTGTGTAAGATTATGACAAGTGCTAAAGAAGAAAATAAAGTAGACAAAGGGGTTAATTAGGTACATAGAATGGCCGAAAATTTGAAAACGTAGCTAGGGAGGACCTCACTAAGAAGGTGATATTTGGATAAAGACAAGAAGGAAGAAGCCAAGCCATGCTTGAGATGAGTGATGCCCAGGTGGAAGGAGGCCACATGAGACATAGTTGTGAAAAGAAGCTGTGCAAGGTAAACCTGGAGGAATAGAAAGAAAATCACTGTGGATGGAATGGAGAGGTGGGTGAGAGATCATGAGAAACTTTCTATGTTCCCATAATATCTTTGGTCTTGGCTTTGGGTGAGATAGAAAGCTGCTGGAAGGCTGTGCAGTCACTGCCTTGATAGTTCCTAGACCTGCTCTAGCACAGAGGGAGTTTAAAGAGGTGGAACCAAAGGTTTGGTTTGATCTTATCCTCTGCTTTCACTTTCAGCAAGAGCATGATGGGCTAGGGTCATGGCCATGTAGTGTCTTGGTCTTTCCAGAGAGTAAGACATCCCTCTGCCCTTCTCAGGAATGTTTGCTCCTTTCTCACTGTCATCATTTCTTGCAGGCTCTGGGAGGGGTGGGTAGTGTAAAGCTGGCTCAGAATCTGCAGTGCAGTAGGTTGATATTTTTACCAAACACCAATTAGTATTACTGCTTTTCCTGGGAGCAAATCTTATAGTCATATTTCCTCTCCATCAGCATGGATAGGAGCTTGTTAAATATATTTACTTAGTAGTTTTACAGTCATTATGGGAGTTAATTATTCAGAGCTCAAGAGAGCACAAAAATAGAAAAACAAAGTGTGTTGATCAGAGAGGAAGAATCGCACCTGCTGGTTTTCTTGCATGACCTTGATCTTGAGATAGAACTGTATGGGAGGGAAGTTGGCCTGTAATGTTGAAAGTGAGTTTTTCCCTCCCTCTGTGTTCACAGATGTTCTTAACTACTCCACTCATCCCTGAGAAAATCAGAAAATTAAGGTTAGAGATGTGCTCAAATGAGCACTTGCTATTCAAAACAATAATTTTAAAAACTCCCTTGATACAGTAAGCAAACAAAAAACCAGATGGCTTTCCTGCTTTTCCTTGAGTTTATTTTAGGGAGGCATTTAGCCAAAAACTTGCCAGGCTTGAGTGTCACTGGTTGAAGACTATTCAAGGTGCTCAACATGAACCCAATTTAATTTCTTTATTAAACATGTTTATCAATACTAATAAGTATTACTCAGGGTTCTCCAGAGAAACAAAATAATAGGACACACACACACAAAAAGAGTGAGAAATAAAATAATGAGATTTATTATAAAAAATTGGTCCTTGGGTTTATGGAAGCTGAGAAGTCCTGTGATATCTACAACCTGCAAGTTAGAGATTCAGGGGTCAGTTGCATAAATTCTAGACACTAATGGTTTAAGTCTTAGTCCAAGGACATAGAAGAAAATGTCATGTCCCAGTGGAAAATGTGGATTCAATATTCCCCCACCATTGCATTCTACCAAGGCCCTCAACAGCCTGGGTGACACCACCCACTATGGGCAGTGCTTGTTGCTTTACTTACCATCAGCTCAAATGGTGATCTTCCTGGACACACCCAGAAATAATGTTTGACCAGATATCTGGGCTTCTTGTGGTCCAGTCATGTTGACACATAGAATTTATCATCATAGCATATTTCATTTTTTTAAATGTACTTTTTTTCTAACCATCTACCTCAACTGAGAAATAATAATAATATCTATTTGCTGCACTGCCACAATCCTGTTGCAAGAATTTTTGGAGTGTGGAGTGTATTTAAAATGAAGAATCTGTAGTTCACTGGAAGAGGATGAATTTCACAGCTATAAACAATCTTTTTATGATGTGACTTCTGGTCATGGGACAATTATATTCATCAAATGTGTTTGCAATAAATGGGAGTAAAATCCCTGAAATCATAGGCAGCTTACTTTTTTTCAAAATAAACACATTTATTAATAATATCTATGAAAGATCATATAGGATTTCTAATGCATCTATGATTTTTACATTTTCAAGGTAACTATGAGAAGAGACTTGGTGAAATAGATTGATAAAGAAGAAAATTGAAGTAAATAAGATTAAGGAGCAGGGAATATGTGAGATTTATATTTTCTAGACCAGGTAATTATGATCTGACTCAGTTTAAATTGGACTTTATAAGAACTGGTTCTTTAAGAGTTGCCTAGGTGAAACTAATTTGTGTTCAATGAGTGTTAGATATTTTCCAATTTCTTTACTTTTTAAGAAAAGCCTGGTTAATTGTAAGGAAATTTAAATCAACATATTGTATGAACATCTATTCTGATGAGCTGAAGTTGGTAGGAATGTATTTGCCTATTTAAATATATTATTAGGTGATAGCAAATCTAAGGAGAAAGCCTTCTCCTTTTCAATAGGAAATGCCTTTTATTCTAGTTCTTTATCAAAGGATTCAGTGTATATCACCATCTTTCTGCAGACTGTTTCCTTCCCAGCCATAGTGATCAGCTGAGGAGTAAGCAACTACTCCAAGGATAGCCATAGAACCCAAACCACTCTGGTTTTGGAATAAGCATATATCACCCAAATTGACCCACATTGAAGCCTTTCTCCAATTTTTTTATTTTAGGTAATGAAAGAATAGGAGTCTGTCTTAGAAGTCAGAAGGTGTAGGAAGCCATGTGTCAGGTGTGAAAGAGGTAGTATCCATCTCTAATACCGTTTTTATACCGTTTCACCGGGACTTTGGATTGTGCTTCCCAGATAGTGACAGACAAAATTAAGTCCTAGACTAGAAATCTGGAGATGACAGTGGCATTGTCAGTTGGGGAATCACCAGGTGAGAAACAAAGCAGGAGTCCTGAACTTGAACTAGCTCTAGCTGCCCTTGAAGCCTAGTCCATCCATGTTCTTTCTGATGGTTGAGGCTGACTCCGTCTTTGAGGCTGAGATTAGGAATGAAAAATGCTTATGAGGGATGTTATTTACCCTAGGGGATAAGATGCAGATTAGGATGCTCACATCCCACATTGGAGCGTTGGATTTGCTGGTATGGACTCTTGACTCGAGCTTGCTGCTAGTGCACTGTAAAAGGCAGTGATGATAGCTCAAGTAATTAAGTTCCTGCTACTCGCATGGGACACCTAGATTGAGTTCCTGGCTCCCAGCTTCAGCTTTTTCTGGGGGAGTGAACCAGCAAATGTGAGCTTTGTCTTTGTGTCTGTTGTGTGTCTCACTCTGTCTCTCAAACACATGTTTAAAAAGAGAAAAGGAAAAAGACCTATGATCATGATCTTGATCTTTATCATGTGGTATCTCTGACTGCACAGAAGCTAGAAAATATTTTCTACAGCCATTTAAAAATTGTGAAAATATTAGCATAAGTTTGTTTTCACAGATTGAGTTCAATACTTAACTAGCTTATTTGTTTTTATGAACGATGCCTTAAAACACCTTATTGATGTTTGTTCTTCTTTCAGACATAGTTCCATATGTAGCAGACATCTTCAGCAGAAGCTGAAATTACAAATAAACAGCTTATATGAGAAGGCAGCTAGAAATATTATCTTACCTTTTTTAGCTATATTATGATATTATTGACAGTTCTCATTCTATATTGTTTTATCTTTATTAAGAGAATTCTCTGCTCCGATAGTGAACAAGGATTTAAATATGTGTCTGAGCATTTTCATTGTATTACATATATTTGTTGCGATGTAAACATATATATTTTTCTGTTACACACACATACACACATATATTCCCACATATACATGTGCTTATCATGAAACTTACAATGATGCAATTTGCCTTTACTGAAACTAAATTCATTTCCACTTATCTCTGGATCTTTGCTGCATGTCCTAATGATGAAGAGACATTCACTGGTAAATTTTCAAAAATTTTGATTATTTTGTTGTAAAAAGTCTGACTTTAATTTTTATTTTGCTCTACATTTCATATTGCTCATTTACTCAAACAGTTAATATCTGTGGTCTACCAGGAAGCTGTTGAAGCATCTCACAATCATCAATGCTAGTATGCAGATAGACACATTGCCATTGTTGACATCAACAGATGTAGCATTTTCATACCATACAGAAAGTAATGGTGCCTGACATTTCCAGGTTGAAAGCTCCTCTTTGTTTCTTGCAAGAATGGAAATAGACTTTGTGGCCTTCTCATTCTCTTGAAGACTGTATGTAAATGTTCCTATAAAAACACGATTTCTTTGTGTTATTTCATGGAAGTTGGGAAATAAAGGCGAAGGGAGAAAATTGCCAAACCAAAGATAATTTTAAAAATAATTTGAATTTTATGTAGCAAAAAATAGAATTAAGACACAGGAGTAACATCCCCCCCACCCCAGATGGTAAATTTCTGTAACATTTCCATAAAGGACAAAAGATAGGATACTTTGTAAGGGAGTATTCAAACAGCTGAACTACTCTGATTCCGTGGTAGCATTTTATACTTTACAAGCAGATATTGTTCTATACTGGGGACAGAATGAAAACCCAATGATGTATATCCTGAGAAATAGCATACATCACGTCAGTGAGGCAGCATTAGCACCCATGGTTTTTAGAAAGTCCCCTTGACTCAGCTATACTTTGATTAGCACTCATTTTTTACTGTAGTGCTAGCAAGTAAAGCAAAATGACTTGTGATTTTTGTTAACTAAATTTTTGATGTGTTGTGCAAAACAGGAAGAATTAACAGCTGAGTATAATAAATCTGTGAATTGAGGTCAATAGTATTTATATCCTGAAACAGAAAGCTGCATTTTAATTACTCATATACAATTTGGAAGACATTGTCTGATACTGTAAAATTTTGAGGTGTGTCTGTGTTATGCTATACAACACAGTAGGATGAGGAGGTGGTGAAAGTATTGGTGAAATTAGAAATAAACTTTAAAGTTGACACATAACTGTATATATTCATGGGGTACCATGTGATACTTTGATACATGTAATTATTATGCAATGACCAGATCATAGTAATTAGCATATCCATTACCTCAAATGTTTGTCATTTCTTTATGGTAAGACCATTTGGAATCTATGTGTTTTGAAATACACATTATGTAATTGTTAACTATGTCACCTAAAGTGTAATAGAACATTAGAATTTATTCCACCTATCCAATCATAGCTTTGTATCCATTAACTAATCTCTTCTTCTGATGAGACTTAGAAAGAAAAAAAAAGTTTAGTGAATTTCTCTAATCATAAGCTTTAGTTTGTATTATTTTGTTTTTAAGTGTTTTAGTATTTACTGTGAATTTCCTTTAATAATAAAATAAATATTTTAGACTAATTAAAGGAACACATGATTTCGTAAAAAATTTAGGTCATTTAAAAAAGTAAAAATAAGAAAAATTGTTTTTAACTATCTCATCATCTAGAAATAATGATTATTAAAAGATTGAAAGTAATTACTTTCAATCATTTTTGTATGCAAAGGTATATTAAGAAATCAACATTTCTTTTTTTTTTTTTAATATAAAGTTTTTATTTAAAGAATATAAATTTCCAGAGAACAGCTCATGGACCACAATGGCTCCCCCCCACACACAACTTCCCTCCCTCCCCCCACCCTCCCTTTTCCCGCTCCCTCTCCCCTTCTGTTCACATCAAGATTCATTTTCAATTCTCTTTATACACAGAAGATCAATTTAGTACATATTACGTAAAGATTTCAACGGTTTGCCCTCGCATAGAGACACAAAATGATAATACTGTTGGAGTACTAGTTACACTATTAATTCACAATGTACAGCACATTAAGGACAGAGATCCTACATGATTTTTTTTTTTAAAAATTGATTAATTGTCTATGCAATTTCCAGTTTAACACCAAGATTTTTTAATCATTTGCAATTATCTTTATATAAAGAAGATCGATTCAATATATATTATGTAAGGATTTCATCAGTTTGCACCCACTCAGAAACACAAAGTGTAAAAATACTGTTTCAGTACTAGTAATAGCTCCTCTTCTGATACAGCCCTTTGCTGTAGCCTGGGAAAGCAGCAGAAGATGGCCCAAGTGCTTCAGCCCCTGTACCCACGTGGGAGATCTCTGGATCACATGAATACAGAAGAGTCACTGGCTGGATGTTGCCATATCCCCGCAGCTTCTGACAGTACTGCTGAGAAGATGGCATCCTGTCTCAGCCAGTTGCCGTGTGTGCACACAAGGGCTTCTGCAGCTGCTGCTGCTTTTGCTGCATATGGCACCAGTCCTCTCTCAGCTGGGCACTGGGTGCCACTGTGGGGAGGTTGGTGTGAGAGAAACATGGCCTTTTTTACTTCCACTGGGTCCGTGAGTACCCTCTAACCCCTAGGGCTCCAGGCTGGACTCATGCCACTCTCTTCCTCTGGCTGTATCACCATGGGTTGCTGCAGTCTGATCACACCTCCAAGCTGGTGCCCTCTCCAGCTCTCAGCTCCTGGAGTCATGTGTTGTGTCTGTGTTAATGCTGTGTGTCTGCACCTTCCGCATAAGCCCATGCTGTTCCTTTTCCTTCCGTAGACTTTCTACTGCAGTTTTCTCTTTAATTCTCCTCTGAGTGTGCACTTCCTACACTTTTTCTTTCTTTATTTTTTCTTTTTTCTTTTTTTATCCTTAGCCTAGCATGGTATGTCATTTCCTATTCTGCCATCTTGAAATCACTTCTATTTTTTCTTAGAGATTATTTTTAAGGAATTCTTAGTTTTGAGGATACAAAGAAACTTGAGGCACAAAAAAGTTCATGTTGCATATTAGTAATGTAAAGTAAATGATAAATTTATGGAAAAATGGAATTAAAAATGTGAGTGCAAAATTTTTGACATTAATGCACATTTTTTCATTATGTGTATTTTCAATGTGTATTTTGAAGGTCTTGCTTATGAGAGACTTGTTTCACCATAAGGACAATAATCACCATTTTTATGGAGTTTCATACATTGTCACTTGACATAAATATCTTATTTAATGCTTCCAAGAACCCTATGAAATAGGCAAAATTATCCTTATCTTTCGGTTGAAGAAGTCAAGTCATAGACATTAAGTGATTTAAAAGTGACACAGCAGTATTCAAATTCCCATATTCAATCCCTCAGTATTAAAATTTTCTGAAAATTACTTTTGTCAATTTTATTTATTTATTTATTTGAATTTTATTTGATAGGCAGACAGGTAGAAACATCTCCCACCTGTTGGTTCATTTCCCAAATGTCTGCAAAAGCCAGGGTGAGGCCAGGATGAAGTCGGGAGCCCAGAACTCAATCCAGATCTTCCACATGAGTAGCTGGAACCCAAAGAGTTGAGCCATTACCTACTTCCTCCCAGAATATACCTCAACAGGAAGCTGGATCAGAAATGAAGGAGCCGAGACTCTAACCAGGCACGACAATGTGGGATGCAGGTGTGCCAAGCAGTGACTTAGCTGCTGAACCAAATACCTCACCCCAGTTTATAAATTTAATATTTGAAAATTTTCATATGATTTTAAAAAGGCTAGTATTTTACTGTTGGAAAGAATTCTCATAGGATTATTCCTGTTCTTGAAATTAAAGTTTTTCTAATGATATATCAGGGTGTGTGTTTCTTCCCATTAATTTTTTTCCAGAAAATTATGAACAAATTGGTTTGAATTCTGAGGGCTTTTTTTCACTTTAATTTCTAATTATTACTTTTCCCCCAATTATCCTTTTATTCTATAATGTGTCTTACTTTTCTTGTTCTCTATACTTTGAAAACACTTAAGTTCACCTGCCACATGAGCAATTTGACTTAGTTTTCTTTAAGTAACTTCCAATAATGATAAAAAAAAAACCCTGATAATTTAATGGCCTTTAAATTCATCTTTATTTCATCTTAGCCTGTTTCCTTTCCAGATCTTTAACCTAATTCTCTTTCCAATCCATCACCCAGTTGTATGCTTATATGTCTTTGCATTTTTTTTAATGGCGAGGATGTCTGGTTATTTTTTGTGTTAAGAAAATAACTTTATTTTAAGAAAATAATTAACTTCTGGCTTTTGTGAAAAAGTTTTTTCAAAGATTATTTCATCATCTGGACCATCATGATGATATTTCATACTGCTCATTGAGGTTTATTTATTCCATGGGACCCTCTTGATTTCTCTTACATGTATGAATCAAAAACATGAAGTAATTTATAATGACTTCTGTCCATCTTCTGGACTGCAAGATAAACTGCCTCCTCAAATTTGTAGAAAGGCAGCCAGCCAGAGAGCCTAGATTCTTGGATATAAGGTTAGTCATCTCTATTGCACAAAGCTGAGATGTTTCTTTATCAGCATCCATCTGTTGCCCCCTATAATCTGAGTTCCCTGCCCTGCAGGAGCAATGAGTTCATTAAAAAAATCTCATTTCTCTAAATATACTGCTATTCTCATCTTTTAATCTACAAGATTTTACCTATAGATAATTTATTTTATGAAATTCAATGCAAGGTTGTCCAATACATCTCTCATCTTACTGCTATCCTTTTGTTTTCTGGAAGCTGTAATGTCTGAATTGTTATAAAAAGATAGATGGTGAAAAAGAGAAAAAGCAGTTCTTTCTTGTAGTTCTTTAAACTCCCTCTCCCCTCACATTTATTTCCCAACATGGGGATAAACTTCAGAATTTTCTTGTTAACTTAGGGATAGGCAATAGCCTAGGTACAAAATACCTTTCTGTATTATTCGTGGCAGGTGAGATGGTGTATTCATGACAGAAACCATAATTGTCTATAGATACCTTTTTCTATACAGAATTCAAATTGTAGTTAGAGAATTCTTATAAGATACTTCTGTGAAAAATTTTAATTTGTAGGTGATAGCATAGTGTCATTTATTTCCCTAAGTTTGTATTTGAAATGAGTTCAAGCTTATTTGAAATGAGTTCAAGCTTATTTGAAATGAGTTCAGCGCTGTGGTGTAGCAGGTAAAGCCACCACCTGCGGTGTTGGCATCCCATATGGGCACTGGTTCAAATCCCAGCTGCCCTGCTTCTGATCCAGCTCTCTGCCATGGCCTGGGAAAGCAGCAGAAAATGGCCCAATTCCTTGGGCTCCTGCACCCACATCGGAAACTCAGAGGAAACTCCTGGCTCTTGGCTTCAGATGGACTCAGCTCCGGCCATTGTGGCCATCTGGAGAGTAAATCTGTGGATTGAAGACCTTTCTCTCTCTCTTTTCTCTGCTTCTGCCTCTCTGTAACTCTACCTTTAAAATAAATAAATAAACCTTTTAAAAAATAGAAGAGTTGAATAGGTAATATAAGTAACATTCTTTTAGTTTTGCCATAAATTCACTAATTGTTTTCATTTTGTTACATTTACTTTCTCTCTCTCAGTCTCAGTCACTGTTTATGCTAAATAATTTAAAAGTAAATTACAGTCATCACATCCTTTCATTCTTGAACATTTTAGTGTAGACTTCCACTTGCAGCTATGCTAGAGTAAGAACTACACTTAGCTTATCATGAAAAGCTTTAAAAATGGACAAATACATAAAAATAACTTTTCAGAAATTGAACAACAAATAACACAGAACAATGATTGCAGAGACAAAGGAAAGAAGTGAGACAAGTCTTCTACTCATTCAAGGTGTCTCCCCAAGAGTGATGTCTGGACCAGGCAGAGGAAGGGGAACTAAAACAACCACAGAAATGTTGTGTTGAGGAGATGGAGATTGGAATTCAGGGGACAGATACATCTGGAAGCTGCATGATAGGGTTGCAGAAGGAAAAGTCATTGAAAGACAAACACTTCAGGAATAAGCAGAGTGCTTTTCTTAACCATTTATTGAGTGTATGTCTCACTTGACAAAGGAAAAATGACAAGAGAACTGTAAGTTGAAAAATTGCAGGAATTTACGAAAAGTGGGGAAATTTTATGTTCCAACAATTCAGAGTGAAGTTGATGCAATAGAACTTTCGGCAGAGACCCCAGACAGGTCATGACTTTATAGTGATGCTGAATGACTCCTGGAGTGGAGTTTATTTTAGATCACCAAAGAAAGGCTTATGAACACACCTTTGAAAAGACCAGATTTGGTGCAGGTGACTTAACTGCATGTTAAAACAATGTCCCAAATTTTATAAAGGATACAACAAAATTCAGAGCTTCTACAATAAAACATTCACAATGTCCAGGATCCAATAAAATGTCTAGTTATGCTGAGAAGCAGGAAAAGATGATCTGTAGACAGGAAAAAAAATTATCCAATTTAAGCAGATAATTCAGATAATGGAAGTCACAAATGAGAACCTTAAAATGGATGTCATAATCATGTATAGGTATTAAAAGGAAAAGATGAACACAATGAGAAAAGAAATGGAAGATATTAAATAGAACCAAATAGAACTTCCAGAGACCAGAAATATAATTTTTAAATAAAATTTCACTGGATGATATCAAAAGGTAGGAGGTTTGGTGAGCTTGAAGCCATAAGACAGACTCTATGAGAAAATAAATAAAGAGAAATGGAAAAAAAGATTCCAAAACAATAAATTCTCAGGTACTTGTTGTACATCATGTGGTATAATACATGTGTAATTAGAGTCCCAGAAGGAGAGAAAAGAAATGATGGGCTGAAGAAATACTCATACAATTAATAATCAAAATTGTTCCAGATTTGATGAAAATTATAAATCCATAAATGCGGGCATCTCAAGAAATCCCAAGTAGAATGTACACACACACACACACACACACACAGAATGTCAATGCCCATCAAAATGAAATAGTTGAAAAAAATCAGTGAAAAACAGAAAAAAATTAACATTAACCTGGTTAAAACAGATACACTTTATGCAGAACAGCTTTTTTATTTATTTATTTATTTTGATAGGCAGAGTTAGAGAGAGAGAGAGAGTGAGTGAGAGAGAGAGAGAAAGGTCTTCCTTTTTCCATTTTCCATTGGTTCACCTCCCAAAATGGCTGCCACGGCCATTAATTTTCAGGATTTTACTAGTCATGTTTGGCTTCTTTCCCATGTGTGCTTTAGAATTAACTCAAGTGGCTCCAGAAAAAAATTATGTTGATATTTTTTCCTAGGACTGCATTAAATTGGTACACTAATTTGGGGATAATTGACACATCTGTAATGCCAAATTGTGCTAAGAAGAGGTAATGCATTTGTTCTTTCTCTCTCTCTCTCTACCTTTCAGGAGAGTTTTAAAATTTTCCTTTACCTTTTTATCTTTAAATTTTGTAATGAAAGGCAGAAAGATAGAATGGCAGAGAAGGAGAGATCTCCCATCTTCTGGGTCACTCCTCAAATGCCCTCATTAGCTGGGGCTGGACTAGGCTGAAGGCCAGAGCTAGGAACTCAATCCAGGTCCCCTACATGGGTGGCAACTGATTCCAACTGCTTTCGTCATCGACTTCCAGGGTGCACGTTAGCCAGGCCTCAAACCCAGGTACTTCTATGTGAGATTATGGTTAATAATCATAACTATAGTGTTGTTAACATTTATGAACCACTAAGTATATAACAGGCATGGACCTCTCACAATCAACCTTATTTTCTGAGTGAGGGAACTGAAGCTTGTAGGGTTAAGTGATTGTCCAGAGTAATGGGGCTATATGACGACTCCCAGATTCTAGGTCACATTTACCATGAGTTGGGACCCAGACCCTTCACCACCAGGTCCTCACAAATGAAGAGGGAAGCCCCAACTATTGCAAGCCTGAGGGATATTTCAGGAAATGTCACCAAGTTTCTGTAAAACCTCCTCTCAGGCCTTTTGCACAGGATAAGAAGAGAATGTTGAGAAGGGGGAAAAAGCTAAGAGTAGGGCCAGACACTCCTGTCAAGGGCATTTGGTGAGTGAACTAGTAGGCAGAAGACTATTCCCTATGTCTCTCTGCCTCTCAAATAAATACAATAAATTTTAAAAATTTAACTGCTATGTCAAATACTTATCCCTAAGTTTTCTTTTGGAAGTTCATTGATAAGTATATTTAGTTTTTATGATTGTAAGTGGGCCTTTATTTTTCAGTATTTAATCTAGCTTGTTTTCATCTTGTGTTTATGAAGGCTATTTATGTTTGTATGCTGATTTTTCTTCTGATCCATTATCGAATTCCTTTAGTGTCTGTGTCAGTTTTATCGCTTCTTTAGGTTTTAAAATTCCACTATCATGGAACCTGTGAAAAAGAGATAATTATTCTTCTTTCTCCTCTGAACTCTTATGCTTTTAAGTGCTTTTCTTCTCAGGTGGCCAAGGCTCATGCCTCCAGTATGGCTGTAGTGGGGGCACAGGGCAGCTCATTGCAAAGGCATCTACTTACTATCACTATGCAAAAGTATACACAATGGATATTAAAAATGGGTAGAGAATTTAGTTGAAGATCTTTTAGGAATCATTGGTATATTTACATTTTTTTCGATTTATTAATAGTGAATTACATTAATAAGCTTTTTTTTTAGAACCCAAGATTCCCAAAGACTGAATTTGTTTTCTCATTCATCAATCTATTTCATTCCACGAATGGCCATTCCTTATCTATTAAGTGTTATTCCTCTACTAAATCATAGAAAGTTACCATGATGCACTTTGAGCTTTCATGAGCAGATGCCCAAGGGGATGGTGCTGTGCAATGGGTAGGTGCTCTGCGTGCAAGGCCTGCTACCATCAACAGAGAGAGCTTGGGCCAACTTCTCAGTCTTTTTAAACTCAAGTTACTAATTGAAAAATGTGATTATGATTAAAGTAATTTTGTAGGTTTGTGATGAAGATCAACTGAGATAAACCGTTTTATGGGATGGAGCTCACCAGATATCTATTCCAATCCCTTCAGTACCTGAAATGAGTACCAGCCACAGTTCAGAAGCTAGGTTTTATCATTTTTTTTCTTAAAAAAAATAGATAAAAATGCAGTGACTAAAGTATACCTAACAATTACGCCTGCATTACTTCTTCAGGGGAAAATTTGGGCTTCTGTGCCTTAGAGTTAGTGAATCCTGGTTGAAAGCAGAGACAACCTGAGAAAGGTTTAGCAGCCCAGACTTGAACCACTGTTAAGAGAGAAGAGGAAAGAAGGCATGCAGCCTTTGAAGTGGGCTCTGGCTACGTTTTTGGGAGTCTCAGGTGCGTGCCTGTTGTAACGATATTCTGGTCTTTCCAGTCTTGTGCAGAAAGACTCTTCTCGAGAGAAATGAAAAGCTCGCAGCACTGAGATCTTTCTTAAGAGGGCCAGAAAACAAAGAAGAGAAACTGGTCCCATGATCGTGGCCTCTGGGGTCTGATTCTCAGCTCAGACACTTACCAGCTGTGTAATCAAGTAGGGAAAACTCATAGACCTGACTTCCTCCTTGGTAAGTTGTGAATAATAGTAAAACTTATATGGTAATGCTGTTGTGTTTGATAAGTTTATACATATAAATCACTTAGTGTAGCTGGTATAGAGAAGTGACATAAAAACGTGAGTAGAAAATTAAAGTTAGCAGCCAAATTAGCTTTCTTTTTGACTAGAAAAGATAAAGAATGATAAGGTCTTTGGAGCACGAACCCATGCAGTGTGGTGCTGATGGGGAGATTCCTCAGTCACATGCAGAGAAGACCTGGTTATTGGAATTTTCAACTCAGTTCACTAGATTGTACCTGTTACAAGTTGAGAGATCTTGGTAGACGGTGCCTAGTGTGAGTGAGAGTGGTGGAGACCTCTGTGGAGGAATATTTAGCTGGGAATGAAAGGCAACTCACTTTCCACAGCCAAGAGAAAACATCCTGAGGCTCTGGGACACCAGTTCTCCTTGGGATTGACGCACTGTGCCAGGTTCTACCGGGGGGGGGGGGCATTCTTTTTGGGAGCTAATGCTCTGAAGATGAGTGGGTCACTTTTTATTGCTTGTATCATTATTCCTTGGGAAAAAATTATCTAGGAAGTTAATCACCCTGACGTGTATTTGGAGGAATGGAAGTAGCAGCATGTTTAGGAAAGGTAAGTGGTTAAATAGGTTTTCTTTGCGGGGAGGAGCAATGGGAAAGAATTTTCAGGGGATCTACTACCCATCCATACATAAAGGGTCCTGACGTGTCTCCACTTGTGCTGGTGGAAGTTGACACATTGTCTTAGTTCTGGGTGCCGTAACAGAGTACCATAGACTTAGTGCTTTAAATAACATAAATGCATTTTCTTACAGGTCTAGAGGCTGCAAGTCTAAGATCATAACTGACTTGTGATGAGGTCTCTCTTTCTAGTGGCAGGCAGATGACTTCTTGCTATGTCCTTTTAAGATGCAGAAAATGTGAGCAAATTTATAAGGACCTAATGTCACCATGAGGCCCCCCTCTCCTGACTTTATCTAAATCTAATTACCTCCTACAGGCCCCTCTCTGGAAATCATCATTTGAGGAATTAGGTCCTCAACATAAGAATCTGGGGGTGGGGTGGGCACAGCTCAGTTCACAGTACACATTTTGTTGGACAAAATGAGTACTACAACTTCAGAATTTCAATTGCTTCAGTGGTGATGCATAGTACAGAGATTTGTAAATAGCTATTTTTAAGGTACCTAGTTAGAACTAAACATACTGGATTTGGACTGCATGGCATAGTTTTGAAGTAAAAGGAGATAGTGAAGAATGTATCTCTTTTAATATTAAATCAAATGTAATGTTGTGATACCTTTGCTAAGTCTTAGTTGGATACATTCTCCATTTTGGTTTATATTTTGACTTCTCACACATTCTAGCATTGTCCAAGGAAGTCTTCTTATCTCTATGGTAGCTTGACATCTGAGTTTTCTTTGTTTTCCCTTCAGGACCAAAGTGTCCATGCATCTTGAGGTTTGAGTTATTCTTTTATATCTGATGAAATTCTGGTCTTATAAATGTTACACACCAAAGGAGAAGTCAAAAAGCAATTTAAGACTGCATGAATGTGAGTTATCATGAGGTGGTTAATGCAATAGTTAAGGAAATGCAGGTCAGAGAGCCCTAATACTGTCCAAACAAAGTAGTAGCAGGATTGTGGTCTCCCAGGATTCCAGTGGAGAACCTAGAACACTCACTGAAGCCCATTGAAAGCTTCCTAGTATCTCATTGGACCAGACATTTCACCTATGTAAATGCTGGCTTTTCTCACTTGCAAGATGGTGTAACTAATGAATCTTTTCCTCATAGGTGGTTAATGCAATCTGCTGGACTGTTAGTTACTTCTTGTAATTACTTCTGTTAGCACTATTTCTGATGTTCCATCAATTAAAACATTAAGTTCCCACCATAGGTGTCCACCAGAAATCACAACTGGATTCTGCTGTGTCTTTTCATTCATCAAAACATTATTAAATTGTCCTCATTAAATATGAACATTCAGAGCAGAGATTCTCAACTAGGAGTGATTCTACCTCACAGGGGAGAATTGATGAACTGTGGGTACTTTTTGGTTGTCACAACTATAGGTTACTACTGGCATGTAATGAGTAGAGGTCAGGGATGCTGCCAAACATTCTATAATACAAGGTCAGTCTAATGGCAGTAGTGCTGAAGGTAAGAAAATCTGTTCCAGAGTTTTTCAGTAACTACAACTTCAGGGAAAGTGATTATAACCAGTTTTTTATGTACCCAGAAATTGCCTACCACACATAGTACTTTATTAAACAAGAACTTTTCTTCAACCATGCTGGACAGTAAGTTTAAGGCATATGATTGAGTCTTCCATATTAGGAGTTCCTTCTTGTTATCAAAATTTGAGAGCTGGAATAAATGTTTAAGAAAGCATTTAAGACACGTTTATAGGGTTCTAAGGAGTAAGATGTCTTTTCTCTGTCCAGAATGGGACTGGTACAGTCTGCAATGGAGGGATTAGGGGATCATAAGTGCTTTAAATACAGTGAACCTTCAATAGCCTCAGGAGATTGGTTCCAGGACCCTCTGTGAATACTATAACGCGCAGGTGCTCAAGTCTCTTATTAACAACTGAGCAATGTTTGTGTATAACCTACATACATTCTCTGGTACTCCTAAAATCATCTCTAGATTACTTATAACACTAATAAAATGTAGATTCTATGCAAAGATCGCACTGTATTACTTAAGGAATAATGACAAGCAAAAATCTGTACCTATTCAGTTTTGATGCAGTTTCACTCCTCCTGCTCCTCAATATTTCTAAGCTGTGGTTGGTTTTATCCATGGATGCAGAACCTATGGAAACCAGGCAAGGGCTTATAGTACTTACTTTTGTTATTATTTCCAGTCTTAGGATACTACTTTCATACAGAGCACTTGATATGCCCACTGGGCACCATGGAAGATTCTTAGTTGTTCTAGAAACAACATGAAAATAGACCCCCAATTTGATCACCTATTGCTTTAACTTTCCACATAAAACTCAAAATGAGTGTTGAAATGAACACTTCCTTAGTTCTAGTTTTTAACTCCTTTCTCAACATTCTCTTCTTTTTCTGCACAACAGGGCAGAGAGAATTGCAGTCCCTTGGACTTGCAGTTGCTGAGGCTGCTCTCTATATTTGTGAAGAAATACTGGCCAGAAGCATGAATTCGGAGCACTGAGAAATGTGGCCTGGAGTTCAGGGGTGGACGTGTGGTCCTGTTACTCTGAACAATCCCTTACCCTTGGAAGTCTCAGTTTCTTCACTCAGAAAATAAGGTTGATAGGGAGAAATCATTGGACACACCTCGTATATAAGTAGTGCTCCGTAAATATTTACAAGGGTTATGACTATTAATTAGGATCTGTCTCCTCCTCTGTTTTTAGGTACAATTCATGATAGCCATTTTTTTAGACACACTGGGATAACTTGCTGGTCCCTAAGACCCAGTGCTCTATCATACTCTGTTAATTTGCTCATTCGACTTTTCTTCCCCTGTATATCCCTATCAAAAAGTTAGCCACCCTCCAGAGCCTCACTCATATGACCTGGGTCTTGGAGTCTTCCATTCACAGTCAACCTCTTCTGCCACTCCTGTGGCAGGACTTGGTTCACGTAGCTTAAAGTGCCTCTTACAAAGTTTCCCAGGGAGTGCAATGTGTGCCTCTGCTCTCCACTCAGGCCCATACACTCTTGAAGCTGACTGTATGCCCCAGGCGTATCTCTTAGACAAAGGAATTGAATTTTGCTTCTATTTCAGCAAGGGGAGACATCAGCGGGGAAAGGACTTATGATTTCATAAGACACCTTGCATGACTCTGCAGACACAGAAGAAAGAACTGGCAGTGGAGAGCTTACCCCCTGTTTTTACTAGAGGGAGGAGCAGAATGGACAGGGAAAGGAGAGACAGGTGTTACTGGGATAGCTTTTTCAAATTCTTCTTTTCTTCTTATTATGGTTTCTTTCATAGACTTAGCAAATATCCACCATGTATCCACCATGAGCCAGAGGCTGTGGAGGGTTCTGGAAATACATTGATGAAAAAGATCTCCAGGGATATTTAATAATAACTCTACCCTATGCATAAGCATATTGTATTCTCTTGTAGTCTGATATCATTGAAGACATATTTCTCCAGATTTAAGTAAAAAAAAAATCGACAACATTGCTGAATCTTTCCCTTGGTCAGAGCCTACAGCTGAATCTCTGGTGGCATTGGCCCAAAGGGTCAGCTGTTCTGAATTAGTCGTGTCACCAGGCATAGGAATCATTATGGCCTGATAGATGTTAATTTGTCTATATTATTCTCCTCCAAAATAGAAACAATATGAAATAATTACCTTATCTTTGGAAACCATCAAAGCCTTAGGACTAATGTGAACATGGAAATAATTGTAGAATACTTGCTTTTATTTTCTAGGAGCTGTTTGTTTGTAGCTTGGCATTCTGGGTTTGTGTTCTTTAGAGATTCAGGATGTTCTTTAGTGATTAGGACTCATTGTGTTTATGATGCACATTCACTCATGTTTTTCAAAATAGATGGGTGCATGAATTGGGCTGGAATTAGACTCCTTTTTCTTTCCAGGTGAGCTTAAAAATCCTAAGGGGAGAAAAACCCCATAAGAGAGCAGGAGCCTTAGATGTATTGTCTAACCACTCCTCACCACCACCCCCCGCCTTTCATTTCTGACTAATGCTTTTCATCTCACAGAGTACATGAATATGTAAGTACAAACGCTGCTTATTGTGAACTCTGAACAAAGAGTAGTGCTGTAGATTTCAATGTGTTTTGGACCATAATGTGCTGCTTTCTTGATAATGGGCTCTCTTGGCATTGAAATGAAAAGCAAACATATCATTAAGAAGGAGCCCCATAAAAACTGTCTGTCATATATCTTAAGCTTCATTAGTTTAGATTAATGACTTGCTCGATATACATGACAATAGGTGAAGCAAATCTTTGTTTATTTATTGACAATTAAATGTGGGACTGACATGCATAAACAGGCTTCCCTCTGATTAGCTCCATGTTTTAAAGTAACTTCGTGTTATAAAACTTGTTAACTACAGTATCATTTTATTGAGCTCTGCTCTGTGAATGATGTGATCTACATTGAAAGGCATCAATATTGCAGCCATTCCTGGTAGTCACTGGAGCCTTGTGCTCACAGATTGGAGCTGATCTCTCATTGTACAAATTCAGGGACCCAGAAAATGTCCAGTTATTGAGCCTCTGCCCCGTGAGGACAATGTTCTATTCATGGAAGGTGGGTGCAAGGTCACAGACTGAAACCCGAAGGAAGGGTAAGATTCAAATTCATTTTATGGTTTTGCTGAAGACCTCCCTGAAATTCAGGGTTTTGAAAGCAAGGAGCTTTTCCCAGAGTATCCCACTAAGGCATTGCAAAGGAGTGTATAAATATATACAGTGCAGTCTCATTAGGATGCTGCTTTGAGGCCTAAGCAAGCTTACCTTTTAAAAGCACGCAGATAGGTCTGATAGGATGTTGAATTCGAAGACATCAGAAAGCTTCCAAGAACGTTTGGTCACAGATGCCCCACTTTAGACAAGCCTGGGAAGATTGGGGCGGGGGTAGGGGTAGAAGGGCAATGTGGCATAAAATTTATCTGCATGCTAGGCTCACTGAGATAGTCCTGGTTTGCCTTTCTAGGAATTCAAAAGTTGGAGGCTGTCTGGGATAATCAGTCCTTCCCATCACAGACACCCCGCGGGTCTCCTTAATAGCACCCTTTTATGTGCTGTCAGTTTTTCAAAAATATATTTAGAAAAGACTTATTTAGAAGGAGGCATAAAATAAAATCCGTGTAGCAGTTGAGTAATACAAACGATTCGTGGACTCTATTCCGTGCTATTAGGTTCTCTGTAGCATTTCCATACAAAGTAAAAAAACAAACTCTTAGCCAGCTTGAAGCAGAACTCCGGTGACAAAAGAAACCAGCGCCTTCTACACTGTCACTCACAGCATAGTGTGAAGGCAGGGCATTGGCAGCCAGGAAAGCATCTTGGCTTTTTTAACACTAGGAAATACAAGGCTAAGCACTCCCCCAGCTGGCTTCCTATGCTACTTCCTAGGGCAAGGTGGGAAAGCAGGATGGAAGGATGATATTAACCCAAACATTACCTGAGTTTACCAGCACCCTTGTTTTTTAAAAGATGACTTTGCAATCGTTTCTCTCATAATATGCATCAACATTTCTTTTGTTCAATATGGAAAATCAATCCCTCTAGCATAGTGGAATAACAAAACTCTGCTTCTTAGGTGACTCTTTTCCTCTCTTTATTTTAGGAGCCATTCCTCATCTCCTATAGTCTCCTCCCTTCCAATCCAGACAACAAGCTTATCAGAAATCACTTTAGCTCTGGATGCCTGGGCTGGTCCATCCAATCCCTGTAGTTGAGGTGTTCAGATGGCAATGAGGGGGAGCAAGAAAACTTGCCCTCATTTCATATCTTTCTTTCACAAAGTGTGCCCTTTAGGGTTATGCTAACTCCTCCCAGTGGTAGAAGGCAAGCTTGCTGAAGGCCAGGGACTTTTTAGTTCTGGGAGGGACTGGGAATTTACGTGGGTAACTGGAACTCAACAATTATCTTTACCTGGTCTCTGTTTGCTGACTCTCTTTTCTCTTCTCTCTATGTATAAAGACTTGACGGACCGGCTAACACATTGGTACAGTGCACTGAATTTTCCAGGCATTTCTGCATTTCAGCTCTCACATTTGGGAATCCTTTGGAAGGCCGTTGAAATTCTCACATACTAATCCCTGTCATCAACGAATACTGAAAAGCATGTGCATCACCAGTCATTTGCTCCTTTTCATGGAGGTCATATATCTATTTTTTAAATAGCATCTCTCTGGTATAGAAATGTCTGTTTATTTTTGGAAAAAGAAATGCATATAAAGTTTTGTTAATAGAAGCATTTGTAGACTATCACCATAGAGTTGTTATGGGTTCATTTATTTGCCTACACTTTGGAAAATTCTCTTTGTGATGTTGGAATCTCTGTTGAAGTTCTGTTTTGATATCATTATCTTTTAGGAAGGAAGAATCATATTCACAGGTTTATTTAATGTTAATGAATAAGCTTTCTTTTTTTATCATTGGGGGCAATTGGATTGTGATATATATCTGAAATGATGCAAGGGACCTGGTTGAAAAGATAAGTGCTGACTAAAGTTTTGTTTTTTTTTTTTTTAAAGTGGACAATCATGCTAAAGATAGCACAGAATCATAGAAAAGAAGTTATTATGATAAGATTTGATATAAGCATCAGGGACTGGAGGGCATCTATAAACCAAGATCCTTACCCAACCAAGATCCTTATCAAACACAAAATTAAATGTAGAACACCTGCAGCTTCAAGACAATAAGCATATTTTTTCAAAAGAAGTAAATGAACAGTTTGTACTTTCCTAATGTCAGATTAAACCAAAGCTTAAATTTTTTTTCTTTGAGAACTTTTGTTACTTTAGTTCATGATTTCCAAACTCTGTATCAAAAGGTTTGATTTATCCACTAGAAGGAGACTTTAGCATGCTAACCAGGAATGCCTATAGCATTCATTCTTTCCCTAACATACTTTGGTCATTTTATTTTGCTTGCCTTTGTTCCCAAGTCTCAGCTTTGCTTTCAAAATCGAACCCTCTTTTCTCTGTTGCACTGTTCTGAGGATTAGAATACAAATGATCATTTACAAATTGAAGGTTAACACAGAAATGCATTGTGCTTGTGATTTGATGAGTAAAAACAAGTCACAAAATAAGAACAAATAGCAGTATTATCCCATGGGAAAGAGCCTTCTGTATTGATCTATTATTTCCCAGCTTGAAATGTGCCACTATTGTAGTTCCACTTGATTATGAGGCTTTTTATCACTTCCCCTGGTTGATTCAACTTGAGTGCTTCTGACATTTGCAAAGTTCCTTACATATTCTGCTGAGCAGCAGGGGAAACCTTGTTAATGAAGAAATAACAAGCTGAAGATTTGAATAAATATTTAGCTGATTAAAAGGAGGTATACAGTTAATTTTTCTTTTAAATGCTGAGGATAGAGGAAACTCACTAACATGCTTTGCTTGTGTTAGCTAAAAATGGGTTCTAGTGGAGTTTTTACTGCACCACAGGGCACTTTCATTTCCTGATTCTATTATAAACTAAGTGGCCACCTGAACCTGCCAATGAACTTGTTCTATTGTGTTTTTCTATTTTTAATCCTGAAAGAGTAAACACATTTCTCATCAGATGTGTTACACACTGCCATACATTGAAGAGATTTATGAAGGTGCCATTGGGTTATTACAGAACCATTCATTTATAAATAAGTGTCCATTCTGAAAGGAAACCATAAATGATAGCAGCATTTTCATCATTTCACAAATCTATATTGCAAAAGTGTGTAGATATATTTTTTAATACTTGCTATAGCAGTATGGAAACAATTTGGATTTTATGCCTTTTTAGGCAGTGTTTTCAGTCCTAATATATGATTAAAGTTCTGGTCTTATAACCAAGGTGATGTTTTATGTGACTCACAGCAGCAACTGTGAGAAGGAACATAATGGTTCCTTCAGGATTCAAGGATTAATTACAGGAGCTCTGTGAACCTGTTCTAGCTCTTTAAGGAATGGTCCTTGATAGACCTGGAAACACATGGAGGCTCCTAGGTTTTCTTCCATGGCACCCTGCAAGGTTCTGTACCCTGGGTGATAGCTTCTTATGAGTTTTCTAAGACAAGGACTTCTGCCTTGAGAGCATTTCTAGTGCATACAGTTTAGTGTCCTACACTGAGAATGTGCAAGGCCTCCAAATACTTAAGTTTTTGAAGAAAAAAAAACACTCTTCATTAAACATAAGTTTTAAGAGTAAAGTTGCAGGGGCCAGCCTTGTGGTACAACTGGTTAAGCTGCTGCTTTTGATGCCAGCATCCTTTATCAGAGTACCAGTTAGAGTCCCTGCTGCTCCACTTCTAATCCAGCTCTCTGCTAATGCTTCTGGGAAGGCTATAGATGATGACCAAAGAACTTTGTCTCCTGCTACACACATGGGAGATCCATATGGAATTTCTGGCTCCTGACATTAGCCTGGTCCAGCCCTGGATATTGAAGCTATTTGGGAAGTGATCTAGAAGAGGAATATCTCTCTTTCCTCTGTCTCTCCCTCTGACAGTCTTTCAAATAAATAAATAAATAAATAAATAAATAAATAATTTTTTTAAAGAGTCAAGTTGAATAATAACAAGTGGGCTTGTTCATGGATGTTACTTAATAAACTATGCTCCCCTGTGTGGTAGAATATCCAGAATCACAACATTTCAGGGTTGAAAGGGAACTGAGGTATCAAGAAATCTTAAAAAAAAAAAAACAGACAATGACTTGAATGCTTCCTCAAATATCCTGGAAAAGATACAAATAAATAAACAATCCTAGGAACAAGGGCTAGACATTTATTTCTCAAACACATATTTTGCATAGCCATGGTTGCTAGGAAGTCCTTTATGTTGAGCTAAAATTAGCCTCCTCCCACTTTTACCAAAAAACTAGTTCTGTCTTTGAGATGTAGACATATCTGGTGTCATGATTTGGTAGCAGTATCCAGGGTCTTAAGACTGTTTAGCTGAAAAATATTGTCATGGAATATTTTCTAAGTCATGGAAGATTTTTGAGATGGAACAAAGAAAACAGGTTTATTGAGCACCTACCACATGCTCAATATCTACTCTCCTTTAACACAATTCTTAAGGGGAAAGTCATCATATAAAGCACATGAAAGAAGTATCTGGTTGGAAAGGATTGAGAGAGTTGAAAGCTTGATTCTGTGGTTTCCCGGTTAGTTCTGACAACCTCCTAATAATTTTCAGGGCACATTGTGGTTAGTACTGATTGATTCCCAGTCAACATTGAGTTTGAGATGATGGCAAACCACTCAAATGAGAGAAGTTTTGTTGTGAGCTGTAAATTCAAGAATTGATTTCTTAAAACAGCTCATGTGGTTCTAATTGAGGAACCACTTACTCCTTGTGTATTCAACACTAATATTCAATCAATGTTCAAACAAATACATTTATTGGGAGAGCTTTGTGTAGCAGTGTGTTCAAGAATTGGCATTTTTGAGTGAAATAAGCCAGTCCCAAAGGGACAAATATCATATGTTCTCCCTGATCTGTGACAACCAGCTGAGTACTTAAAAGGAAAACTGTTGAAGTGAAATGGACACTCTGAGACACAATGACTTGATCAGCCCTTGTCCTGACTGTCAAGGAACAACTTATGACTTTATTCCTTTTAGTGTTTATTTGTTCTACTTAATATCATTGGCTGAACTCGTTAATTAACACATAGTTCTTCTTAGGTGTTTAAATTTAACTGAAAAGCAATCCCTGTTAAATATAAGAGTGGGAATAGGAGAGGGAGGAGATGTACAGTTCAGCACATGCTCAGTCGGACTTACCCCTAATGGTAGAGTTAGAAACATGCCAGGGGATTCCAATTCAATCCCATCAAGGTGGCATGTACCAATGCCATCTCACTAGTCAAAGTGATCAGTTTCAGTTCATAATTGATCATAATGATAGGATTATGTGTCAAAGGGATCACATAAACAAGACTAGTGTCTGCTAATACTAACTGATAGAGTTAAAAAGGAGAGAATGAACCAACATGGGAAGCGGGATACACAGCAGACTCATAGAATGGTAGATGTCCTAAATAGCACTCTGGCCTCAGAAGCAACCCTTAAGGCATTCGGATCTGGCTAAAAAGCCCATGAGAGTATTTCAGGCATGGAATGCCAAGACATTGTGGCAAAAAAATAAAAAAGTGACCTAAGTGAAAGATCTCTGTGAGTGAGATCCCAGCAGAAAGTATGGGCCATCAAAGAAGGAGATACCTTTCTCTGAAGGGAGGAGAGAACTTCCACTTTGGCTATGGCCTTGTCTAACTAAGATCGGAGTTGGCAAACTCAAAAGGCTTCCATAGCCTTGGCAACTCATGACAAGAGCTTCAGATGATTACTGACGTGATAAATAAGAGTGTGAATTGGTAAATTGGCAATAGGAGTCACTGTGCACATACTCGCCATGTAGGATCTCTGTCTTTAATGTGTTGTACTATGTGAATTAATGGTATAACTAGTACTTAAACAGAACTTTATACCTTGTGTTTCTGTGTGGGTGCAAACTGTTGAAATCTTTACTTAGTATATACTAAATTGATTGTCTGTATATGAAGATAATTGAAAATGAATCTTGATGTGAATGGGATGGGAGAAGGAGTGGGAGATGTTATGGTTGCGGGTGGGAGGGAGGTTATGGGGGAAAAATCTGCTATAATCCAAAAGTTTCACTTTGGAAATTTATATTTATTAAATAAAAGTTAAAAAAAGAAATAAAATATTCCTGAACTACAAAAAAATGGCATTTTGATATTGATACATGAGCTATCTAATATTTAAAGAGGGAAATCTTCTTTTAAGATTTATTTTATTTATTTGAAAGTCAGAGTTACAGAGAGAGAGAGAGAGAGAGAGAGAGAGAGATGCCTTCCATCTGTTGGCTCACTCCCCAAATGGCTGCAATGACCAAGGCTGGGCCAGGCTGAAGCCAGGAGCCAGAAACCAGTAGCTTCTTTCATGTTTCCCACATGTGTGCAGGGGCCAAGGACTTGGGCTATTCTCTGCTGATTTCTCAGGTGCATTCGCAGGAAGCTGGATTAGAAGTAGAGCAGCCAGGACTCAAAATGGTACCCACATGAAATGCTGGCTCTAAGGGCAGCAGCTTAAACTGCTACACCACAATGCCTGCCCTGAGACAAGCCTTTTTTACATATTACAAATAATGATGCCTCAATCTTTGTCAGTTGATTGAATATTTTTTTTTCAGATCTGAAGTTGATTGAATATTTCTTCATCTCCCTCTAATGAAACACTTCACCCCAAGCTGTAATACAATGAAGGATAGCTTGCCAAGCAGGAAAAACAAACAGAAAGATTGTATTTCCTCATAAAAACAGAATTTTGAATTTGGGCTACGAGATTTTTATAAAGAAATGCTGTCTGTGTAATTCATGTACTCCATTTCTTAAGTTATATTGTTAATTTTAGTGCTCAAAAATACCAACTCTGAAAAATTTCAGTAATTTCCCCTTTCCATTTTTTTTTCTTCTAATTCATTGAAAGGTCAAGAATAATGACAGTGTGTATCAGTTATATATGCTGAAGGGTTCTAATAGACTGACTTCAAGGATGCAAGGTCTTGCTGTTTACTTTTAATCTCAGTGTTGAGATGTGAATTTGGAATTGTTACTGTCTTAGGTTCAATCACTGGCAGATGTTAACTGAACTACAAAAGGATCATTTGGCCACAGCAGCCTGTTAGCCATAGGGATTATCAGATTAATCATGCGAGCAAACTCATTACCGATTCAAAATTATGCATCAACAACACTTTCTGGGTCATGTATCACAAGTATGGCTATTGGATGAAAAAACATCCTGACTTTATGGAATACAAGATGTTGAGAAAAGATTTTGACTTTCATTCTTAATTGTCCATAATCTATGCTAGTGAAAATCATGTTCTGCATTTGGTTTTCTAGTCTTACTAAGAGGCAATGCTAGTGTAATTGAATGGAACTGAGTCAGTTCTTAAAATAGAGATGTTTGTAGTGCAGAGGAGGATGATTCATTGGCCTTAATGGAATTATCCCTTGAGGATTTCCAGCTCCCTTTCTGCCAAATTTGTGTTCACAAAGAAACTTCTGCCTTTCTAATTTGTTTTCGTAGGAGGGTTTATCTACCAGGAATGTGTTTGCAAGCAGTCTCCATTGCCACACCAGGTAGGTCTGTGTAAGCTACTGAATTTACATTTGACTGATGAAACTGTCTTTTGTGAGGTCGTTTAGACTTTTCACTGGGGTCCCATTCAGAGTGCTCAGTAATAGGTGTCCTAAAGAATTAATTTTTGAGTCCTGCACTCCTAAACCAAGAACCTGGAATTACACCCTTCCATGCAGACACATTCAAGAGTCCTAGGGATCTGCAAGCTGTGCCAGCACCATTTTTCTTACCTATGATTTACTGAGGAAAAATAATATACATTTGTGGTATTTCTCATGTGAATTAGCATTGGGGAGTTTCCTGATTCTTTGTGCTTGTGGAGCTGGGGATCCTTTCATGGCTTATGGCAGGTGATCCCACTGCTGGCACACCTCCTGGATTCATGCTCCTGGGTGGTCCCTCTCATACCAGGCAGAGCAGCCACTTGTTTTGGCCAGTGGAGCATTAGCAAGTGTGATTCAAGCAGAGTTTTATCAATGCCTGAACACTAGGGCTTATCCACTAGCGAAGCTCACTTTTGGAAGCTAGTTGCCATAGTGTCTGGAAGCTGCGGCTGAATTTGCAAGCATGGGCCACACAGGGAAAGGCCCAGGAGACCGAGAGGCCAGCTCCAGCTGGAAGTGGCTATGGGAGAGACCTCAGCTCTGTACTGTGGAGTAGGAGATAAATTTGGAAAGATGGCTCAACTGAGTACTTTCAATCCACAGAATTGTGGCAGATAGTAAGTCATTCATTTAAAACAGCAAGTTTTGATAGGTGTTTTTTTTTTACACAGCAGTAGGCAAATGAATGATTCTTTTGCCATAGCTGTAGAACACTTGACAAAGGTATCTGAGTTGAATGTTTAATGAAAAAGAAATCTATTTTCAGACAATAGCAATACTAAATAGTGCTTATCCAAAGTCTCTTGAGCCCATTTTTTTCTGTTACTAAGCACGAGTGGTGTTGCACTGCCCCCTGGTGGCAAAGATGAAATGTTCTGCCTGTTTCCTGGAATCTCCCCGTGATTCTTATTTTCCATGAACTATTTGAAGCTCCCTCACCTGCATGGATTTCAAAATTTTTTTGCACAGAATAATTCCACTTTCCCCCCATGAACTCTCTGAGTTTTCTTAGTCACTCTTGAACCTATGGTGGACTTTAGGTAAGTACCATGTGATGGAAAACTCCTTATCCGCTCAGCCAGTCTGGCGTATAGAGAAGACATGAAAATCAGAAGTGAAAATGTCCTTTCTTCATCAAGTGAGTATGAAATTCTGAAATATTCCACAGCACTCTCAGAGATTCGCTAACCCTTTTTGATGTGGGCAGAGAGTGCTGTGAATGGGGTGGAGACTGGGTGGGTGGTGGAAAATGGGAGAGTTTTCAGGTGTTTCTCTTCTTTGATATCGCCATCCCTCTTTGCAGTCATCAGCAGGACTGTTTACTATCAGGAAGTGAAGTAGAGACGGTTGCTGCTGCATGACTCAGCAGTCATGGCCGCCTGGCTCAGGCTTTGCTCTGCTGTGCTGAGCGTGGTGAAGCCATGATTGAGCTTGTGGAGGGCTGGAAGGGTTTGCCGTTGGGATTATCTTTCTTCTTCAAGACAGATTAGAGAAGCTACTCAAATGGTTTTTAGGCTCAAAAATCTTACACTGAATAAGAACCCCGAATTTCTTTCTAGAGAAAATTTTGTGTGAAAGAAAAATAAATAATTGTGTTTTTGTTGTATGTTTACCATCAGTATATATCAGCACAACATCTATTATAATAAATGACTGTATATGTATGTATTCATGTCAAGACTAAGAAAGAAAAAAAAACTTTCTACCATGTAAAAAGATTTTATCTGAACTTATACTGTTGAAGGAAACACGGTACTTATTTTATCTTTTCAAGTTGAAGAAAATTTCTTTTAACATAATATGTATTACAATAATAGCATCTAGTTAAGATTTCATTATGACATTTCAGTTCAATATAATACACAATCCCTGCCATGTTTTTATAAAACATTACTCCGTATGAGATATTCACATTAACTACAATTGCTGAAATGACTGATGTTTAAATCTAATGACAGTTTCTATCATTATTAAACTTCATTATAAAGTAAAGTCTGTGGGTGGAATTGTGGCTTGATGCTTTTGTAATTTGCTCTCTACCTTTTCAATGTACTTTTCAGTTACATCAACTGAGTCATTTCATCTTATAGATGCAAAGATGAAGGAAAGAACAAAAACATGGCCATTAAGGGAAGCAGCGCAAATGTGCATAGTTAATGGAAACCATTTTGACATTTTGTATTTGATTCCATGGTGTACCTACTCAAACAATTTCAATGGCATATTAGAACAAAATGCTGCATTGTGCTCTTCACTAAGAATGCAAGTAATAGACTTCAAAAATTACCTTTTCACTGAAAAGTATTATCTGCTGGAAATGAAGAAATGTTTTACATTATGAGAGGCTAATAGCAGCAAGAGGGAGCGACGGGCTGGTATGATAACTCAGGCAGAGAGGGGACTTGACCCTTTACTCTCCAAAAGGCATTCTGGCACTCAATACAGCACAATAACAATATTCGCTTGCAATATTTGGGTTCTAATAATACGGGTCCTAATTTTCTACATCTTCTGACTGCCTTGTTAATAATCTACCTATGGGTTTGTGCTTGTTAAGGTGGGAACCAGATCTCTGTTAACCACAGGGACAGAGGGAAAGATACAACGACTGCTTTTGAGTTTGTTAAGTTTGATTCTGAGGGGAACTTCCTTTACAAGAACAAAGAGAACAAAAGTTAAATCTGAACAGAGGAAAAGTAAGTCTTTGGTCTCTATTGTGCATTCCCATGGGCAGTTCATTTATTGGGGAACAAGTGTGAATTCTATTAATCATGTGTGTTCTTATGGACATTTTGAGGTAGGACAGCAAAGAGGATGTGTATGCATTTGAGGAAGTAGTCCCAATTGTGTGAAGTGCATACACTTCCTGTATCCATCATTAAAATACTTTATAAAAAGTATTTTATTTGATTCTCACAACAACTCTGTGAAGCAAGTATGGTTTCCCTCATTTTTCTTCTGTGAAAACTGAAGCTCAGAGACAATATGTGATTAGCACAAGTTCCCTCAGCTAAGAAGAGACGTACTCAGGAAATGGACTGTTAACTGTCTGCTTGGCTCTGTTTGGGGAAAATGTGGAGGTAGGGAGAAAAACGGAAAGCAATTTAGTTTTACAAGACTGAGTGTCAGAAGACTTACTTGGGGCTGAGCCAGTTCAATTCTTTAAGTTGATGCTGGTTAGATGATGGAAGCAGGACTGATGGAAGAGAAGGCAACGATAAAACTGGAAGTTGATTTTGTTTTCAGTGCCCGAATAATATAAACAGACTAGAAAATGAGTGAATTGGTGTGTGATACAAAGCTGCAGCAGGAAGAAATATCAGGATCTGGCATCGTGTCTCCCGGCACTTACTCTATAGCTCACTGCACTGCTGTGGTCCTGCACTCTTTGTATCCACAGGCAAAAGCCCAGTGCTGACCCCAAGGATCTCTGTCCTGAGGCTTTGATAATTTGATGGACAAGGGGCAAGCAGAAAGCTGGTTAGAGCTACAGGGAAGCCCAGAAACCTACGTCTATGAAAGAGACAGGGGTGAAAACTTTTGAGGAAGGAAAGTTTTGCAACACCATTTTCATTGTTTTCTCTGTCCTTGGTCTATTGCAAATGCCGCGAAATGTGCAGCAGTCCAGGATGTCTTGTCTTGTCACTTAGGACTAGGCCTTTCTGCGATTTCTCTGTCTTAATGGCTTCTCTTGTGGTTATAGAGTATTTAGAAGCCTACAGGGCCTGTAGGGGAAAATAAGGGACTTGAGCAGCAACAGCCAATTTCTATTTTAGCTGATACAAGTTAAGTGAGGGGCTGGTTTTGTAAAACAGCAGATTAAGCTGCCACTTGCCTTACCGACATCCCATATCAAAGTGCTGGTTTGAGTCATGGGTGCTCTGCTTCAGACCCAGCTTCCTGCTAATGCTTCTGGGAAAGAGAAAAGGATGGCCCACGTACTGGGGCCCTGTCACTCACATGAGAGACCTAAATGGAGTCCTGGCCTATGACCTTTAGCCTGATTTAAACCTGGTCATTGCAGCCATTTGTGGAGTGAACCAGCCCATGGAAAATTTCTTTCTGTTTCCCTCTCTCTCTTTGTCACTGTGTTTCAAATGGATAAATCTTTAGAAAAAGAAAAAAAGCCCACAGAGAATAATAATATTTTTTAAAAAGCAAAATGATCAATGTTTCAAAAGCCCAAGGTGACAAAAATGTTTTGATAAGAAGATAAAATTGGTCAATTCACTGGTCTTTATTCATTTTAAACATGAGCACTGAGTATTAGTATTAGTCTGTTTGAAATTCCAAATCTTACTGTGCTTTTCAATTCCTGAGAGAACCGAAATATTTGTATTTGTATAGTGTGTGCGTATTTTGGGGAAAGAGCTGTACAGTATGAAACTCTTTCTTTAAAATTAGCTACTGTTTCAGCATCACTAATCATTAGGGGAATGCAAATCAAAACCACAATGAGATATCAGCTCACCTCACTGAGAATGGTGATTATTAAAAAGACAAAATTTGACAAATGCTGGCAGGGGATACTCAGAAGGAGGAACTCTCATACACTGTTTGTGGGAATGTAAATTAGTACAGCCATTATGGAAAACAGTATGGAGATTCCTCAAAAATTTAGCAAGGCAAGCTTCCTCTTTTAGAGCAGTCATCTGGTCACCTCACATTGATAGAATACACACAATTCTGAGTTAGTTATAGTCAGTATCAACTAACTACTGAGATTTTTTTTAAAGTATCTCCATTTTAGATGAAAGATATCATCTAAAAAAAACTAGAAACTAGAAACTACTACATTTCTCTCAGTCTTGAAGATCTAGTGCAATTTGCTGAGCTGGAACTCATATCTAAAGATTCTGTGTTTAAATTGGACATTGCTGCACTCCTGAAGTAAAATCACATTTCCAGAGAGGGTAAGCGCTAATGACTCAATGTAGAAGCCATTGCTACCTTCTCTAGTGAGGAATTCTAGAGACTGACGCCCACATAAAAACATCTGCTATCAGCTGGAGAGAGAGCTGGTGCTTTGGGCAAGCTGGGGACTCATCATTAGCTAGTTGCTGAGTTTTCATCAGAGAAGGCATTGTAGGGTCTGGACACTCATCCAGGGTATTATAGCGGTACTGTCCAGGGATAGTCAACATGGCACATCACAGTGGACTCAGCAAGTTGTGAACCTCTGCATCCATGTTAGCACAGGTATGTTGCATGGGAGGTGGAAGAACTGTGCTTGTGGGGGCTCTTCAGGAGCTCAGTCCTAAGCAGAATTAAATAGCAGGTGAGGAGGCATGAGTTAACTCTGGACCCTTGTGCTTGTGAGGGTAGAAGTTGGAGACTTGCAAGCTACCTAGGGGCTTGACTCTTATTGACTCCTGATCGAGGAAAACAGTAATGCTCAGGAAATATCAGTGGGACCAAGGTGAGAAAAGGTGGATGGAGTCCTGAGATCAATCAACTCTGGACTTCCACATCATTGATTCCTTTATAAAACGTCAGCTATAGAACCTTGTTTCTGCTAAACAGAACCAGATGTCCTATACTTCCTGTAGAAAAGGATAATAATAATTCTCACTGTAATTGTTATTCAAGAAATGCATATGCATTTTTTTTTGCTCACAGAAAAATATCAGCAGAAAGAAAGTGTGCCAAATTGTTACTTATATTTGGACACATTTACCTGTTAGGGGACTAAAGTATTAGCTAAAACATGAACAGCATTTGAGAGAAACTGGAGTAAAATGGACTCTAGAAAAATCTGTCAATGAATTTCAGGGAAGATATTTGTCTAAACCTGTATAGTTTTCTCCAATTAATATGTTAAAATAAAAACTGTTACCTGGCCAGCGCCGTGGCTCAACAGGCTAATCCTCTGCCTTGCGGCGCCGGCACACCGGGTTCTAGCCCCTGTTGGGGCGCCGGATTCTGTCCCGGTTTCCCCTCTTCCAGGCCAGCTCTCTGCTGTGGCCAGGGAGTGCAGTGGAGGATGGTCCAAGTGCTTGGGCCCTGCACCCCATGGGAGACCAGGAAAAGCACCTGGCACCTGGCTCCTGCCATCGGATGAGCATGGTGCGCTGACCGCAGTGCGCCGACCGCGGCGGCCATTGGAGGGTGAACCAACGGCAAAGGAAGACCTTTCTCTCTGTCTCTCTCTCTCACTGTCCACTCTGCCTGTCAAAAAAAAAAAAACCAAAAAAACAAAAACAAAAAAACTGTTACCTAAGCCAGGATACCATGTCTTAAGTTCTAGACGTACACCTTGGCAGTTATATACAATGAAGACAAAACTGCAAAATGCATTATATTTGGTGTGTGAGTAGCTAAGCTAGACAATGATGCCAGGTGGTGCCTTGATGTATAATAACAAGAACTGTATGTCAAACACAGCAATCAATAGCAAAGAAAAATTAACACACATTCAAAATTATCTTTATAGTGTTAAGCTGATTATCCACTTCACATAATTGAAGCAGTAAGAGGAATGCACTGAGCAGGCTTTATTTTTCTCTTTTGGGATGCAGAGCTAGGTATAAAGGTTAACTGATGCCTTATGTTGCTCATCAGCCCCTACCTCAGTTATAGATTTCTAAGGAAAGAGATACCATTTTCAATGATTAAGTAATCCCTGTACTGTTTTTATTATCTTTAAACCATGGTATCAATATAAAAGGAGTTACTTTAGATTTTCTCAATTGCATATACTATATACGTATACAAATACACATAGAATGATACAGATACACATATGAGCATACACAATTATGCACCATTGAGATCATTTGAAGGATTCAGGTGCATGAACTTCAGGTTCATGCAACTTCAAACATATTTTTTAAAGACAGATTCTCCTGTTGAACATCAATACCTCTGAAGAAGAAACATGGTCTACATGTAAGAAGGAAACTTGTAGTCAATTCCCCAAATAATGATGGACTTCTCTAGGTCTCTGTGAAGTCAAAGGACGCTAAAGACAACACCAACTTCCTTGGTGACACGTGCTGTTGCTTCATCACACTCACCATCATTGTGAAAGCTTGAAGTCTCTCATCTGTTAACTTTGGGTGGCTGTTGGTTCTCACTCTCTGGGTTAGTGTCTTTTGTGGAGAGAGCAGTTATAACTTAATTATCTCAACTTCCCCTTTACAAAACCGAGTCCTCAGTTCCTCTAATATCCTTTATAAAACCTATTCCTCAAGGCTTTAATCTGAATATCTCCCAGTCCTTCATGTTTTACTACCCTATCTCTCTTTCAGGGTCATTTTTATGTTGTACCACCTAAACACACCTTCACCTTAAGAAACACCTGTTCCTCAAACCTTTGACCCTCTCATAGGGATTCTTTTTATTTTATGTTTTAAAAGATTTTTAAAATTTATTTTAAAGTCAGAATTACAGAGAGAGAGAGAGAGAGAGAGAGAGAGAGAGGGAGAGAGAGAGAGAGGTAGCCTCCATCCACTGGTTCTCACCTTAGATGGCTGAATGACCAAAGCTGGACCAGAAGCCAGAAGACTTATCTGGGTCTCCCACAGGGGTAGCAGGGACCCAAGCTGTTGGACCTTTTTTCTGTTGTTTTCCCAGGACATTATTAGGGAGCTGGGGTGGAAGTGGAGCAGCTGGAACAAGAACTGACAACCATATGGGATGCCAGCATCAGAAGCAGTGACTTTACCAGCTACGCCACAATGCCAGCGCCAAGGAATTCTTTAACATGAGTTGGGCATGGTGGAGCCTTTAGTGCAACTTCTGCAGTCAACAGACCCAGGTTTGAATTCCAGTTCTGCCACTCCCTTTGAGCACATTGTGTAATGTCTACGCTTCACTTCCTCTGTAGATCATGGCAACCATATCCTCTGTCACCTAGGGAAACTGTGAAGATTGAAGGATCAGATGCACTGGAAGCATTGAAATCAGAGTCCACAATGAGTGCTTCACAAAATTAGTTTTTATTTTCACCACGTATGCACTTTACTCATGAGTTACATAGCATTTTATTTTTACTGCAATATGGTTTATATGGTGATTGTGCTACCATTGTGTAACCAGAATGTACACATTCTGGGGTCAGACATAATTGGGTTCATTTAGAAGGATATGGGGTCAGTATCCGAAACATCTGCTTTTAGGAGAATACTAGGAGACTTAAGGAAAAGAATATAACTGTTAGGGGGTGGGGGTAAAGGTCGAAGTCAGCTTGAGCTGCCACAATAGAATACTGCAGACTGGACGGGTTAGACAACAGACTTATTTCTCACTGTCTTGGAGGTTGGAAGGCAACTATTGAAGTGTTGGAAGGTTTGGTTTCTCCTTATGCCTCTTTCTTTGTCTTGTATGTCTCTAATTTCTCATATGACGTTTTTTTCTCTGCACGTTCATTCCTGGCATCTTTTACTCTTGTTATAAGGACATCAATCCCATTGATGAAGGCCCCACATTCATGGCCCCATTTAACCTTAATTACCTCCTTAAAGACCCTGTCTCCAAACATAGTCACACCAGTGACCAGTTGGGTTTGGAGGGGCCCACAATTCAGTCCAGAACACTATTTTCATCTTGTTAAGCACAGGGAGACTGCTGGGGATTCTTCTTGACTAAGAAGTCTGGATTGCTATAGCAGCACAAACTGGGAAGTAGTTACTGTACTTTTGAATGAATGAATGATTGAAGGCATGAATACCCTAAGAGGTTTCCTGTAATCATTTTCTTTCTCTTCATTTCCACTGCCCCTACTTCTGCTCCCTGCAATGGCCCCTGACCAATCTGCCCATAACTCATTTCCTTTCCTCCCACTGCTCAGACAATTTGCTTTTTTCCCCCTGAATATGTAACTGTAACATACTGAATCTTATTTCTTAATTTTCAAAAATTAAAAGAATGAAAATGTTGTCAGGTGCGTGAAAGACATTATGCAGCAGAAGGGAGAGCAAAGCGATTTGAGTGCCATCCTTGTAAAACAACATATCCCTGTGCCATGCAGACACATAGCTTCTATGAGAGCTGCAGAAGGTGGAAAATACAAGAGGAAGAAAAGGAAAGGAATCGTTTCCATGCCAATGGGACAGAGAAGAAGTTATAGATAAGTAAAAGATAGCCTCTGAAGGAAAGAAATAAAGTAAATCAAGATGAAAAGCTCTGCTTTTCTCCCAACTCTGCAGCATACACTCTGGGTTCCTTTATCCTACAATAATGTCGACAGATGCTCAGGGATCCATGAGATGGGAGACAAGAATATGAACAATGAACTGAATTTTTTCTCAGCTCTTCTAAAATTGGTCTTCAGCAAAGTAAAAAGGAAGGTTTGATTGCTACATCTGAGTATCTCTACAGAATTCAAACCAAGACTTAACAACCCTCTAACAAAACTAACCTTTAAAAATAAGTCACAGCTTACAGAAGACAGTTTCAGTCTTTTTAATCCAGTTCCTCGAATTTTGAGGTATCTTAAGTGAAGCATTAATTCTAAAGTGAGACAAAAATTAGGAACTTGATTTCCTACAATATTAACTGGTATCCCTGCCCTGTGTTGAATAGAATCTGAGAACAGAAATGACAACAGAGTTTGCTTTGGAGACTTTGGTGTGGTTGCCATGACAACAAAACTTTAGGGCATTGTTGTCTACATGGAATCACAAGATGACAGATGGCCCATTATAGAACTGTACATATTTGGAAATGAAAAGAAAATCCATCACTCTGAAGTCCACTCATTGTGCATTGCAGAAGAGTTGGAATGTGATACCTGAGAGGGGTGAGAATCAGTCACCAGAAAGGGAAATTTGAAATAAAACTTTATCCTCTTTGAAAACAAATCAGTTGATTTGAAAACTGTCTACAGATCACTGTCTCTCCTCACCCACATAGGGAATTTTGTTCAATCAGAATATCAGATACTGTTTAGTACATGTTTGAAATCTGTTAGGAGGCCAAACATTAGCTAAAGATGAGGGTAAAACTCTTATGTAAGTCTTACTGGAAAGATTTAGATTTATTTCCCTTTTTTGTGTGGTTTTGACTATGTGCTAGGTGACATAGATCATGGAATGAACAGAAAGGCAGCATATGCTGCCCTGTGGTTCTAAGTATTATAGATTAAAATTGGAAGTCAACTGAAAAAGATTAAGCTTAAAACATGTGATGTGAAATTAAGAGCAATTATAATTCTTTTTTTAGAGATTTATTTATTTATTTGAAAGTCAGAGATGCACAGAGAGAAGGAAAAGCACAGAGAGAGAGAGAGAGAGAGAGAGAGAGAGAGAGAGAGTGGTCTTCCATCTGCTGGCTCATTCCCCAAATGGCCACAATGGCCAGAGCTGTGCCAATCTGAAGCCAGGAGCCAGCGGCTTCTTCCAGGTCTCCCATGTGGATGCAGAGGCCCAAGGACTTGGGCTATCTTCTATTGCTTTCCCAGGCCATAGCAGAGAACTGGATCACAAGTGGAGCAGCCTGGACTTGAACCAGTACTCATATGGGATGCTGGCACTTAAGGCGGCAGCTTTACCTGCTTTGCCTCAGTACTGGTCTCACAATGATGATTCTTAATACTATTGTTGTGAATGGAGGAGATAAAGACAGCAGGAACTAAGAGTATTCATAGGTTTTAATATTATTTTGCACAAAAATAATTTTATCTTTTAGTGCCATTTTCATGATCTTTTTGAAGTACTGTAATATTGTGAAAGGGTTGGCAATTTTGGCTAAGCTGATAAGCTTGGGATGAATAAATATTGTGCTTCATCTGCTAAATGACACTGTTTGTTACTAAAATTGTGATACCCAGACAAGAAAAGTGATGCTCTTTTGTGACATTTCCAGGATATCTATAGAAGTGTACCTCTGTTTATCTATCTGTCATCTAACTATCTGTTCCCACATTTGGTGTCTGTTTATAAATAACTGGAAATCCCAGATAATGAGTATATCTGAAATCATGCCTTAAGGCTATGTATTAATGAAACCATACAAATTTTACCTGACCTAAGGTACACCAGGAATAGTGATGCACAGGAATTCTCTATGATCCTAAGGAGTCCATCAAGAAGAAATATTTGGAAGCTTTCTGAAAGCCAAACTTTCTCAGAGTAGCATGCTGCCTTACAAAGTCATGAATTCTCTTTCGTTAGAAGTGATCCAGCCTCAGGATTTGACCTCACAGCAGGTGTGTTGCGAGGGGGACTTAATAGTCAGATTGGAACCTTGGGTCACTGGCTGCCAAACTGATTCCAGCATGGAGATGCTCTATTCTCTTGTCTCTGAGCAGAGTATATGGTACTCATCACACTCCTGAACCATGACACCCCTGCATTCTTCAGACCCACAAATCAGAATCCACAAATCATTCACAGAATTGGATAGTGCCTCCGAGAAAGACTGAATGTTAAGGACATGGATGATGTGACTCTATTTATCCTGCTTGATGGCGACTTGTATATTTTTAACCTTGGCCTCTAAAGGGGTAAGGCCAATACATTAACCCTGATGACACTACCTCTGTTTTCAAAGATTCCTATTTAATTAATGGAAACAGAAGGCTTGTCAAAATGAGGAAATGAAGCAGTTTCTCTTTTCGAAAGAACTCTGAAGTAAATCAAAACATACGATGTTGAAGAATGCCTTCTCACATTTTAGCAGCATCGGTTTTATCAAGAAATGATTTTGCTGGTTTGAATTTTGGTTGACTGTTGTAAAATATTATTAAAAAATCTTTAATCTTGGGAGATATCTGGATGCAGTATTGAAAACACATATACAAATGTGTAAGTGCTATTCATTTTTCACGCGTTGGCATGTTGTAAAATTCTGTTTTCTTTTCATTCCTAGATGTTGTAAATAAACTGGATCTGTACAGTAGGTTTTTGTCAGACTCCCAGAGAGACAATTTTATTTTATAGCACATCCTAGAGTGACAGCCAGAAACTGTTCTGCATCACCTCAGTACAAACAAAATTAGCTTTTCACAATATTTTTGCAGATGTTAAAGGTCATTAATAGAATGAAACCAGATGACTAAAGCAATACATTTGGAATGATTGGGTTTTATTTTTCTCCCTAGCTTAAAGACACAGAGTTCCCTTTTCTCTCCTCCTTGGCTACATTTCAAAAATTTTCAGTTATTTAATGGCTTCCAAAATCATAAAGTAAAAATTGTAGGATATGTATTTCTTGGCTTATGCCACCTTCCTTGTTTGACAGAGTTGGGATTTTATTAAGATGAAAATAGTATTAAGTGTTCGGAAACACCACACTGTTCAACAATTGCCCTAGCTTTCTCTTTTTATTGAGGTCAAGCTTTTGTTATGAATCACATGGAATCCTCTTTCCAGTTAAAAAAAGAAAAGAGATAATTAAATGGAAGAAATGCTACTGGATTTGTCTTTCAGAATAGAAAGGAAAAACTAAGGTACAGTGATGCTTGTTGAGTAAAGGATGTTATAAGCTCCGTTAGGAAAGAACAGACCCACGGGCTGTCTCTATTTTTTCTTTTGCATTTGGTCCACAGGTAAAGAAAGCTACAGTTAATGCTTAGAAGTGGATGTGCTTATGTTAGCAACATTTACAGATCTATTTGAAATTAGTAGTACTCCTTTTAGAATGATCTTCCCTTTATTGTTCAGTAGGAGATTAGTTGGAAAATGAGTTTCATTGTGTAGGTAACAAAGCACAATGTAATTCAGTGCATTTCTTAGTGAAAATGAAATGGCAAGACACATCTGGTCCTGGGTCTGCAGATTTTCTTGTGGATGTGTGATACATGTTGAAGGGTGTTTTGTCCTCCACCAGGATAGGAGCAACTCCCCTCAAACAGAAAAAGCACATGGCAAGTTTAGTTCTTCTGCAGCAGCGGGCTAAGAACAGCAGGTGTGAATACATAGTTGTCAAGAGTAAGGATTATTGCTATTATAAGGAACCTCTCCTTTGAAAGATAGAGAGGGTTGAAAGAACAAGGGTAGGGAGCTGTATTGGTAAAATGTGGAGTTTTTTGGGATATAATTTACTTATTCTGAGATTTCCAGACACAATGGGACCATTTGTGGGAGCCTGGGTGAACAAATTGTACAGTTCTTATTAAAAATATTTATTGAAATGCTACTACATGCCAAGCACTGTTTGGGTTGCTGAGAATACAGTGGTGAATATATCATATGAGCTATTGCTGTCAAGGAGCTTATATTTCAGTGCATTAGACAGATAATAAATAGGTAACACAAAAAACATCAGTATCCAAGAACAAAGGAGACACTGTAGGGTGGAGGACACGTTTGCTAGCTGAAGTAGCAGTAAAATCATTTTCCTTTTTGTAGAAGGGGAGGAGTATAGCAATGGAAGATGGCATCAGAGCTGGTGGTGAGGACCATTCCATCTAGAGTCATGGGTGCCACAGCAATAAAGTTAGATTTATTAGACTCTAAATGCAGTGGAAGATCTGTGGAGGATTTTTGGCAAGAGGATGAAGATACCTAATTTCGGTTACAAAAGTCTTTGTGGACTGATGAAGGGACCAATTAGGAAAAAAACAGAAGAGATTCAGACAAGCATTTTATGGCGCCTTGGCAATATCGTGGCAGCAATGATACAGAAAGGTTGAATGACTGATGATGTGTTTTGAGGAACAGGGTAAAAATGAATTTGTTGATAGACCAGAAATGAATGGAGAAGAGGAAGAGGAATCGAAGATGATTTGGTGGTTTTTCCTTTTTCTGATATGCAAGAACTTGGACATTTGGGGCCCGAGGTAGCAATGTCAATTAAGCAGATCTGTATTTGAGTCTGGCATTCTAGTACAGAGACTTAACATTGTGGATCATGGCTATATAGATCTTATCTAAAGCCACAGGATAGACTTGAGCATCCAGGTTGGTCATTTTGCACACAGAAATTTTAGGGGAAGTATGGGTATTGAAGTTAAATTGTGGACTAACAGAAATTGGCCCTAAATTTGGACAAGAGCAGCGATGCTTCTGTTTTAGAGGAAAAGCAGAGTGAGTAGGCAGCTTGGTAGGTGGAAATGTGTATGTATCTGAGATCTCAGCCAGTTTTCTGAATTTTCCCTTCCCTATCATCCAAGCAAATAGTCTTCTCTGATGTTTAAAAAATAATTGTGCTGCAGAGAATCAAGAAAGTAACATTGTATACATGTCAAAGTCAATATAAAGGGCAAGCTGCATCTCTCCCTTCTTACTGCCTCTAGCAAGTTGGTAGTTGAAGTAAACTCAAGAAAAAGAAGTTTCTAGGAAACAGAATTGCATTGTGTAGTCCGTGTGCCCTTACCATCTGGAGTTTGCTGAAACACTGTGGCACTTGGAGATAATTTATTAAATTAATTAATTAATTATTTAATTTGAGGAACAGACACACAAAGAGAAAGAGAAATATTCTATTTGTTCATTCCCCAAATGCCTGCAATAACTGGGCTTGAGTCAAAGCCAGGAGGCAGGAATGCAATTCCAGCCTCCCAAGTTTGCCTCTCTATATCCTGGTACTTAAACCATCACCTACTGCATCCCAGGATATGAATTAGCAGGAGGCAGGAGCCAGCAGTGGAGCTAAGGTAGTCTGAGCGGGGAGATGGTCCTCCCCAGTTGTGTCACCCATTATGCCAGTTGCCCACTTTGAACATTTGATGAATCCCTTTGGTATTTTACAAACACATTTTTGCACTTTATTCTTTTTCTGGTGTTGTTAAAAAATCAATAAATATAAAGCTAAATTCCCCTTTAACTATTACCTCTTCGTCTTTTCTTTGGAGCTCATACTTATAAATTGATGTGTTCTTAGTGTCTGATTTTATATATTTATGTACAAATATGTAAAAAATTGAAGGTCTAAAGTGATTTTGTGTGTATGTTTTAAAACTGCATACATTGTCCCTTGGAATTTTTTTAAACAAACAGATCAATTCATCATTTTTTTTTTCTTAACCATGATGGTTTGTGGTTGGCTCTCTGTATCCACAGGTTCTGGTTCCAAGCATTCAACCAACTATGGATTAAAAATATCAGAAAAAAATGGCATCTGTATTAAACATGTGAGATTTCTTTTTGTGACCACCATGCAATATTTACATGGCATTTACATTGTCTTCTTTTTTTAACTTTTATTTAATGAATATAAATTTCCAAAGTACAGCTTATGGATTACAATGGCTTTACCCCCCCATTAACTTCCCTCCCACCCACAACCCTCCCCTTTCCTGCTCCCTCTCCCCTTCCATTCACATAAAGATTCATTTTCAATTATTTTTATATACAGAAGATCAGTTTAATATATATTAAGTAAAGATTTCAACAGTTTTCACCCACATAGAAACACAAAGTGAAAAATACTGATCATATTTAGTCAAGGTCATAGTCAAAGTGGAAGTTCTCTCCTCCCTTCAGAGAAAGGTACCTCCTTCTTTGATGACCTGTTCTTTCCACTGGGATCTCAGTTGCGGAGATCTTTCATTTAGGCCATTTTTTTTTTTTTTTTTTTTTTTTTTTTTTACAGAGTGTCTTGGCTTTCCATGCCTGAAATACTCTCATGGGCTTTTCAGCCGGATCCGAATGCCTTAAGGGCTAATTCTGAGACCAGAGTGCTGTTTAGGACATCTGCCATTCTATGAGTCTGCTGTGTATCCAGAGATGATTTAAATTATATAGGGGATGAGCACAGGTTATACATGAATGCTGTGCCATTTTATTTGAGGTTACTTGTATGGCTGTGGATTTTGATATACACAGGAGTGTGGATGGTCCTGGAATTAATCTCCATGGACATTGAAGGACGACTGTATATATGATGATTGAATAAAGAAAATGTGGCATACCACTCAGCCATAAAAAGGATAAACATAAAAATCCTGTCTTTTGCAACAAAATGGATGCAATTGGAGACCATTATGTATAGTGAAATAAGCCATTCCCCAAAAGACAAATATTATATGCTTTCTTTGATATGTGATAGTTAATAAAGAACACAAAAAAGTATAAGAATGAAACTGACATGATTTGATTATTGTCTAAATCACTTATCTGTATTCCTTTGGAATAGTGGTATATTTTTCACTTGTTGAATATTAGAGTTAGTGGTGCATCAAGCTCATTATTATAAAGTAAATTGGAAGTATGTTATAGCAAAAATTAAAGGAATAAAAGAAATGAAAGAGTGGGGATTGAGAGAGGGAGGGAGAGATGAAAAGAGGGAAGTATAGTTATCTTAGAATTGTGTATATGAACTACATGAAATCTATTCCCTTTATATTAATGAAAATTTTTAAAATGCTATTGTATTCCAAGTTGAGATGTGAAATATATACAGGGAACCGGATTTTGTTTTTATATTCTATTCCTGTAACTACTATTCTCTGTTTTATTACTGTAACTCTTTAATATATTTTCAAACTTTATTTTTAAATTTATTTGTGATGTGATGCAGAGAAAAATTGATTGATAGATAGATAGATAGATAGAGACACAAATGTGCTCTTCTACTGATTTGTTCCCCAAGTACCCACAATGGATAGGATTAGTACAGGTCAAAGCTAGGAACCAGTAACTCAAGCAAGGATTCATTTATGGTTAATGGGACCCAACTGCGTGAACCATCATCTGTTGGCTCCTGAGGTGTGCAATAACAGGAAGCTGGAAAAAGCAGCAGAGCCCAAACTTGAAACCAGGCACTCTGATATGGGATGTGGTGTTACAAGTGATATCTTAACTGCTAGGTCAAATGTCTTCCTCCATAATATGTTAATTTCTGACACCTTCCTTATTATATTTAAAACTTCTATTAGTTATTCTTTTACTTTATTCTTCCTTTCAATTTTAGATTAAGTAGTTTAGGTTCTATAAAATCCATTTGGTATTTTGATTGGAAAAAATTGAGTTGATAGACTGATACAGATAAGTTTAACATCTTCAAAATAATGGTCATGTTTATCTGCACATTTTTATACTTAGTCAATTATTCCTTTATGTCCATGGTTAAAACTTTGCAAGTTTTTCCATATAGGGTTTGCCTAGATGTGCAGTGCACTACTGCACAAATTGAACCAGATATATATTTTTTATGATTTGCATGTGTTATATAAGCTGTTTATCAACTTTCTGAGAATAGTGGTAATTATTATTGTCATTTTTCAGAAAAGAAAGTCAAAGTCCAGAGGGACTGAGTAATTTGACCCATTTCCCTAAGCTACTAGTTGGAAGCGATGAACTGAATCATATAAAGATAAGTTCTGATGTCCTCAATATTTTATAGGTTTTACTGCTATTTTAAAATAACTATTTTATTACATTTTATTTTGTGTATATCTAGCATAGAGGAATGTGCTTTTTTGTACATTTATTAATTTCTAGCAATGTTTCTGGACTATAAAATTATGTCTCAGAATCACCTGTTGATTCTTTTGGATGCCTTTGCAAAAAAAACATCTTGTGTGAAATAATGGTAAGTCTTGGCCTCTCTTTTAATTTTCTACTTGTTTATTCTTGTCTTGTCCTGTTACAATGGCTAATACATCTGGGAAAATGCTGAAATTTAGGATTTCTCAAGGATGCTGCTTCTGTTCTTGGCTTTAATATTTCTGCTTCCAAAGTTTTGATGCTTTTTTATTGGTCTATTGAAGTTTCCTCCTTTCTTCCTAAAACTTGATTGCCATTATTCATTAGGATTATTGGATATCAAATTTTATTAAGTGCCTTTTTGAGTATTTTTCTCTTTTAATCTGGTAATGTGGAAATTAACACAAATTAAAAAAAGGTACTTGATCTTAACCTATTCTTGAATTTTTGCAATACATGCTACTTTGTTGTAATATGAGTGGTTCTTCAGAAAGTTTATTGAGATGCATACTATGGAAAATCATGCTCAGATTTCATTTGTTTGGATCAAAATAAATTATATATGAATTACAGTTTCCATGAACATTTTAAAGTAATAACTGTATCTTTTATAAATTTTTTAAACTTTTTTTAATAAACATAAATTTCCAAAGTGAAACTTCTAGATTATAGCGGCTTTTTTCCCCCATAACTTCCCTCCCACTGGCAACCATCCCATCTCCCACTCCCTCTCCCATCCCATTCACATCAAGATTCATTTTTAATTATCTTTATATACAGACAATCAATTTAGTATATATTAAGTAAAGATTTTAACAGATTGCACCCACACAGAAACACAAAGTGTAAAGTACTGTTTGAGTACTAGTTATATCATTAATTCACATAGTACAACACATTAAGGACAGAGATCCTACATGGCGAGTATGTGCACGATGACTCCTGTTGTTGACTTACCAATTCACACTCTTATTTATGACATGAGTAATCACCTGGGCTCTTGTCATAAGCTGGCAACACTGGGGAAGCCTCTTGAGTTCACCCACTCTGATGTTATTTAGACAAGGCCATAGTCAAAGTGGAAGTTCTCTCCTCCCTTCAGAGAAAGGTATCTCCTTCTTTGATGGCCCATACTTTCTGCTGGGATCTCACTCACAGAGATCTTTCATTTAGTTTTTTTTTTTTTTTTTGTCTTCACAGTGTCTTGGCTTTCCATGCCTGAAATAACTCTCATGGGCTTTTTAGCCGGATCTGAATGCCTTAAGGGTTGCTTCTGAGGCCAGAGTGCTATTTAGGACATCTGCCATTCTGTGAGTCTGCTGTGTATCCCGCTTCCCATGTTGGTTCATTCTCTCCTTTTTAACTCTATCAGTTAGTATTAGCAGACACTAGTCTTGTTTATGTGATCCCTTTGACACATAATCCTATCATTATGATCAATTATGAATTGAAACTGATCACTTTGACTAGTAAGATGGCATTGGTACATGCCACCTTGATGGGATTGAATTGGAATCCCCTGGCATGTTTCTAACTCTACCATTAGGGGTAAGTCCGACTGAGCATGTGCTGAACTGTACATCTCCTCCCTCTCCTATTCCCACTCTTATATTTAACAGGGATTGCTTTTCAGTTAAATTTAAACACCTAAGAAGAACTGTGTGTTAATTAAAGAGTTCAACCAATGATATTAAGTAGAACAAAAAAACACTAAAAGGAATAAAGTAGTAAGTTGTTCCTCGACAGTCAGGACAAGGGCTGATCAAGTCATTGTTTCTCATAGTGTCCATTTCACTTCAATAGGTTTCCTTTTAAGTGCTCAGTTAGTTGTCACAGATCAGGGAGAACATATGATATTTGTCCCTTTGGGTCTGCTTATTTCATTCAGCATGATGTTTTCCAGATTCCTCCATTTTGTTGCAAATGACTGGATTTCATTGATTTTACTTTTGTATAGTATTCTATAGAGTACATATCCCATAATTTCTTTATCCAGTCTTCCGTTGATGGGCTTTTGGGTTGATTCCATGTCTTAGCTATTGTGAATTGAGATGCAATAAACACTGAGGTGCAGACAGCGCTTTTATTTGCCAATTTAATTTCACTTGGGTAAATTCCAAGGAGTGGGATAGCTGGGTTGTATGGTAGGGTTACATTCAGGTTTCTGAGGAATCTCCAGACTGACTTCCATAGTGGCTTTAGCAGTTTGCATTCCCGCCAGCAGTGGGTTAGTGTCCCTTTTCCCCCACATCCTCGCCAGCATCTGTTGTTAGTAGATTTCTGTATGTGAGGCATTCTGACTGGGGTGAGGTGAAACCTCATTGTGGTTTTGATTTGCATTTCCCTGATGGCTAGTGATCCTGAAGATTTTTTTTTCATGTGTCTGTTAGCCATTTGGATTTCCTCTTTTGAAAAATGTCTATTGAGGTCTTTGGCCCATCTCTTAAGTGGGTTGTTTGTTTTGTTGTTGTGGAGTTTCTTGAGCTCTTTGTAGATTCTGGTTATTAATCCTTTATCGGTTGCATAGTTTGCAAATTGTAATCCACAATTGGATGGAATTTACAAAAATATACTTGTTTTTTTTTCTTCAAGATGCATCATTAGATCTTTGGCTTGAGACATTTCTTTTTTTTAGTGTAAACATGTATGCTATTAACTTCCCTCTTAATATTGTCTTTGGTTTATTATATAGGTTTGATATGCTGTGTTTTTGTTTTCATTTGTTTTTGTTTTCATTTTGTTTTTAATGCCATAAATGGCTCATTGAGCATCTGGTCACATGTTGTTTAATTTCTAAGTATTTATAAGTTTCTATTGTTATTCTTGTTGTTGATTTCTAGTTTGATTCCATTATGATCTGACCAGATATGTGGTATGAGTTCAATCTTTTTAAATTTTCTCAATATGTTGTCTACCCTAGAAAATGTTCCATGTGCTAATGAGAAGAATGTATATTCTGTAGCTGTTGAATGAAATATCCTGTCAATGTCTGTTAGGTCCATTTGGTTGATAGGATGTTTCAAGTCCAATGCCTCTTTATTGCTTTTCAGTCTGGATAACCTGTCCATTGATGACAGCGTGGTGTTGAAGTCGCTCACTATTATTGTATTGGAGTCTATTATCTCTCCCTTTAGGTCTAACAGTATTTGCTATAAATATCCGACTGGTCTTGGGTTGGGTGGATATATAGTTAATGATTGTTATATCTTCATTTTGAATAGAACCTTTTATCAAAATACAATGTCCTTATTTGCCTTTTTTACATTTTTTTATTTAAAGTCTTTTTAATCTCATATTAGGAGGCTACACCTGCTCACTTTTGGGTTCTGTTTGCCTGGTATATCTTCCAATCCTTCACTTTCAGTCTAGGTGTATCTTTGTGAAGTGAGTTCCATATAGGCACTATACAATAGGCTTGTGGGATTTTTTTTAATCCATTCAGCCAAATTAAGGCTTTTGGTTGGCGAATTTAATCCATTTTCATTCTAGGTTAGTACTGATGAACTATGGCCTGTCATGTTTTTGATTGGATAATGATTTTACCTGCTCTGTTAGTGAATTTGGAGGTGACGTGTATTTCATGTTTACTTCTGTTGCAAGACACCCTTTGGAATTTCTTGTCAGGCTGTTCTGCTGGTGACAAATTCTCTCAGTTTTTGCTTATCTGGAAAATACTTTGTTTCTTTTTCACTTTTAATGGATAGCTTCATTGGATATAATTTTCTTGGTCATCCAATCTCTCTCCTGGCCTGTAGAGTTTCCACTGAGAAATCTGATTTTCTTTTTTTTTTTTTTTTTCTGACAAGCAGAGTTAGACAGTGAGAGAGAGAGACAGAGAGAAAGGTCTTCCTTTTCCATTGGTTCACCCCCCGAAATGGCCACTATGGGCGGTGCACTGTGGCTAATCCAAAGCCAGGAGCCAGGTGCTTCCTCTTGGTCTCCCATGCGGGTGCAGGGCCCAAGCACTTGGGCCATCTTCCACTGCCTTCCCAGGCCACAGCAGAGAGCTGGACTGGAAGGGAGCAACTGAGACAGAATCTGGCACCCCAACTGGAACTAGAACCCCGGGTGCTAGTGCCGCATGCGGAGGATTAGCGAAGTGAGCTATGGGTGCCTGTGCTGGCTGAGAGAGAAATCTGATGTTAATGTAATTGGTTTTCCTTTATATGTAATTTGATGCTTTTCTCTTATTGTCTTTAGGATTTTTCCTTGTCTTTAACTTTTGAGAATTTGAAGATCTTGGAGAAGATCTTTTCTTCTCTCTTTTTTTCTTTCTTTTTTGTTGATTCTACTTGGGTGTTTTGAGCTTCTTCTTTCTGGATGTTCATATCTCTTTAAAGGCTTGGGAAATTTTTAACTTTCATTTTCTTTAGCAGGTTCTCAACACCATATTTTTTTATAATATGAATATTCGGTCATTTAATGGTATCCCATATTTCTTATAGACTTTCTTCATTTTTTATATTCTTTTCTCTTTATTTTTTTCTTGTTGGGTTATTTCAACATTTTTGTCCTTGATGTCAGAAATTTTTTCTTCTCCTTGGTTTATTCTGCTGTTAAAGTACTCAATTATATTTTATATTTCACTGATTAAAGATTTTATCTTCAAATTTCTATTTGACTCTTCTTAATGAGTTCTATCTCCTCAGTATTATTTTCATTCATGTCACTCACTGATTTCCCGATTTCTTTAATATACTGTATTTCCTTAAATCTTACTGTTTCCTCACAATCATTATTTTGGATTCTGTACCTGTCATTTTATAGAGTTCCTTCAGTTCAGGATCTATTACTGGAGGATTATTGTGTTCTTTTGGAGGTGTCATGGTGCCTTTGCTTCTTCAGGTCCTCTGTGCCCCTATGTTGACATCTGCCCATCTGGTGTACTCGTCCCTTCTTTCCATGGAATAGGTTTTGTGGGAAAAGAGTTTATGGTTTAGCTGGAATGCAGGGTATCACTTGGCTTGTTGCTTTGTCTTTAGTTGTAAGTGAGCCCAGGGTGTAGTCTGAGTGATTTCTTTTGTCTTAATCAGTGTCAGCTGTGTCTGTAAGTGACGTGGTGGTTTAGTCTGCTGCAGTTCATAGGGATAGAAGTGTAGTTTTGAGATGAATAAGTTTCCTGGGGTGTGTATCTTTGGTCCACAGGGAGTTCGTTGTCTATCTCTGTGGTGAATGTGTTATCCAGGGTCTTGTTCTTGTTGCTAAGGGAGATGATAGTGGCTGCCCCCTTCTTCTACTGGAAAGTCCAAGTGATGCCAGAGCTTGTAGCACCAATTGCTGTGGCTCTAGAACTGTGTGATGTAGATGGACCCTTCCTTAGGTACTACTAGGAGAGTCCAACTCTTGCTGTATCTTTTAATAATCCTAGTCCTGGGATTACGGTATGTGAACTGAATACTGTTCCAGTCCTATAGGGTGACTATAAGGTTGACAGGAGATTTTACTGTGGAGGGTATGAGTCTATAGAGGTGGAATGCACATAGGTTCTTCCCTATGTCTACTGGGTAGATTCCAGTGGCATTAAGAAATTTAGAATGAATTGTTACAGTCCTGGTGTTGCAGTGTATAGTGGAGTCATTAGTCAGAGTATAGTGGGGTCATTTCTCAGATCTCCTGTTTTTTTTTTTTTTTTTAATGGGCTGCTTCTTGCGTTAGCCCCCAGTAGCTTAGGCGAATCCCCCCTGCTCAGGTAGAGTGGGTGTGCATAGCTCTGGTGCTTAATTCCCCCAAACTCCCACAATTTAAGGATGCACAGGCTTACAGAGAAGTTTAAGTTACTGTGGTTATACCCTATTCAGCCATCTTGGATCTTCAATAGACAACAATTTTGCTAACTGTTCCTACTAAGACCACTTCTCTCTCTGTGTCTTTTAAAGATTTCTATTTAATTAAAAGAGTGATTCGGGTGGAGATGGGGGAGGGAGAGAGAGATATTCCATGTACTTTTTCACTCTCCAAATGAGGCTGTTTTTCTTTATGTAGAAGAGTGTTTAAGTATTCCTCTATTTTCTTTTAATTAGATTTTTATTTTACTAGAAGACTAGAAGTAATTATAATTTATAAGAATATAAAATGATCCAACATACTTTTAAATATGTTCAAACAATGTTCCATTATCCAAAGTGAAATCTGGGCTGTTCTTGTGGTGCAGTTGATTGGGCTGCTGCTTGGTATGTCAGCATCTCATATCAGAGCACCTCTTTGAGTCCTGGCTGCTCTGTTTCCCATCCAGCTCCCTGCTAATGCACCTGGGAAGGCAGCAGATAATAGCCCAAGTGCTTGTGTATCCCCATGTGTGTAGGGCACCTGCACAGAGTTCCTGGCTCACGGCTTGAGCCTAACCCAAACCTGGCTGTTTCCATCATTTGGGGAGTGAACCAGCAGGAAGATTTTTCTCTACCACTTCCTGTTCTTCTGCCTTTCAAATACATACATACATACATACATACAACTTTTTATAAGAAAACTGAACACTACTTCCAAATACTTAAAGAGATGGAATATTTGATAGTGTTCCCTCAGTGCATATAGGGGACAGTTAGAGGGCTGGCTCTAGGACCAATCTGTACTTGCTCAAGTCCCTTAAATCACATGATATACTATCTGTGCAGATTCTTCTTGTGTATTATTTATTATTTTAAAATATTTGTTTTATTTATTTGAAAGGCAGAGTTACATAGAGGCAGAGACAGGGAGAGGTTTTCCATCCGCTGTTTCACTGCCCAGATGGGTGCAATGGCCAGAGCTGCGCTGATCTGAAGCCAGGAGCCAAGAGCTTCCTCTGGATCTCCCATGTAGGTGCCGAGGTCCAAGGACTTGGACCATCTTCTACTGATTCCCCAGGCTGTAGCAGAAAGCTGGTGGAGCAGCCAGGACTAGAACTGGCACCCATATAGGATGCTGGCACTGCAGATGGAGGCTTTACCCACTATGCCACAGTGCCGGCTCCCCTTCATGTGTTTTAAATCACCTTTAGATTGCATTTAATACTGAACACAACGTCAATGCCCTGTAAATTGTTGCTAATTTGCATTGCTGAAGGAATATTGGGAAAAAAGTCTGTACATGATAGGTGTAGATGCAATTTTTTCCCCCAACAGTTTTGATAAAATTGGTAGAATCTGCCCATGTGAAATGCTTGGACAGGGAGGGCAGACTATGATTCCATTATTTCTAATCATTTGTACATATTCATGGTTCTCTAAAAGATAATGGGATAACAAAAGTTTATTGATCTTCTATTAAATGTTGGGAACAGATGAAGAAAAACAGTCTCTTTAACTGTATTCCAATGAACAAACTGTTCCTTGTGCCAGGTAATATCTTAGTCACTGTGGATGCCCCTCCCCCCTTTTTTAAAACAAAAGATTTATTTATTTATTTACTTGAAATGCGGAATTATATAGAGAGTAGGAAAGACACAAGAGAATATTCCATCTGCTGGTTTATTCCTCAAACAGCTGCAATGGCTGGAGGTGAGCTAATCCTAAGCCAGGATCCAGCAGTTTCCTCTGGGTCTCACATATGGGTGCAGGGACCTAAGCGCTTGGGCCATCCTCTGATGGCCAGGCAAATTGCCAGGGAGCTACATCAGAAGTGGAGCAGTCAGGACTCAAACTAGTGCCTATATGGCATGCTGATACTCCAGGCAGTGGTTTTACCAGCTATGCCAAAGCACCAGTCCCCATGTGGTATACATTTGCCTTCAAATGTCTTAAAACATACATAGGTCATGGTATTAATAATAACTTGCATGGATACAAGTTTAAAGTGATAAAAAAAATGTGATGAGAACAGAGGGAGATTTGGCTTTGCCATAGAGATCAGAAAATGCATCCCTGAGAAGATCATGGTTGTGCTGTAGTCCAGCAATGGAGGAATATTTTAAAAGGTGAAGAAGTGGACATTTATGGAAGAGATTAAAAGATATGTAAAATTTCTGATGAGAGAGAGACTGTTGTGCTAAGAAATTGCTAGAGGCCCAGTGTGGACAGGTGTGTGGAAAGGAGGGCAAGTCAGGAGAAAAAACTGGACAGGCAGAAGCAAGAATTACAGGATCTCATAGACAAAAGAATACATTTTGTTTCTCCCTGTCTTTTGAGCAAAGAATAGGCATTATGTTGTTTTAGTCACAAGAATGCAGATGTGTATATGACATAATCAGAATATACTTGTGGGAAGGATACTTCCGGTTGAAATATAGAGACATTTATTCATGGATGGAGATATAGTCGATCAAAATGCACAGTCAAGAGGCTGTTACAGTGATATAGACACATCTTATGGTGAGAGACTGGGTGATGGTGGTGGAAGCCTGAACAGGTTGGGCATGGGTATAAGACTTGGAGGTAGGACAGACTGGATTGGGAACAGATTGCAAAGACCAGGCTGGACTGACTTTCTGCTGGCTTCCACATTAACTGGCAACTGTATCTCTGATAGAAGTGTAAGTTGGATTAGAAGATTTGGATTCCAGTCTTGAGACTAATGCTATTTATTTAAGAGGGCCTTTGATGCTACTCAAATTCTCTAGGCATAAATGGTATTGTATATAATCTCTCAGGGGGATAGCTCATCGAAATGTCTTCCTCACTAAGGTGTCTTCGTGCCCAGCACAAGTGCCAGGTACAGAAAAAGCACTGCAGAAATACTGATATTGCTTGCTGTTTGAATATGTTAAAATTGCATTTTATATTTAAATGTATTATAGGGATCATTAGAAATGGAATTTGTGTGGAAAGTATTTACAATTTAAATAAACATATCTAGTATTTTTAAATTGTATTCTGCAAGTGAGGTGTCCACTAGGTCATTGTTTCTACAGATGTGCTGCTTATGTGTCAGCAGGGTGCTCAGGTTTGGAGTTCACCCCTGTAGGAGTGACAGCAGAGGCCAGAAAAGCATGGTTGAGAGAGTCCAAGGGATATTTAGAACTAGAAAAGAATAAGGAATGGAACTTGTGGATCACAGCTTTCTAGGGAAACTGGAAGAAAAGGAAAGAACAAAGATGACCGAGAAGGCTGGTAGGCAGGCAGTGGAGGCAGGAGAGGATCTGTCTGTGTAGGGAGCCCATGGTGTACTTTCTCACAGAGATTTCTGCAAAGTCACATGGAGGAGATCATCAGGCTCCGTATATCACCCTGTCTCAGTGGGCCTTGGCTGTAGTCTATGCCCTTGAATATGCACATTCAAAACCATTCCTCCCTATTGTTATTCAGCTGTGATAACCATGTGTGCAAGGTTTGAAGTAAGACTTGGTCATATGTTTTCAGTTGCACAGGTATAGATGGAATCCATGTAAATATCTTATTCCATCCCCAAATAATACATTGTGTAACAATATGAAATTCATCTTAAACTTTACCAGTGAAAGGAGTATGTGATTTACAATGTCATGCTTTGAAGGTACTATATGAGCAAAATTCCTATAATCCATCACCCAAAGCAAACTGTTATTTAGCAACTACTTGAAAATAGATAAGCTGAAAATATCACATTTAAGAACAAGGGAAAAGTGAAGATATATTTATATGTATAATTTTTATGTCAATGTACTGAATTTCGGATTAAATTGAGTGTTATTTTGTTTATATAATAAAAATTTAGAGTTCTAAAATATCTCAAGAAGGCAAAACATATTGGTGAGAATACATCTTACCTAAATTTCTAGGAAGCACTTTAATTTCTCTCTAACCCAATGCATTATCAGTTTAAAACCAAGCAGGTTTTTTTTTTATATATATATATATTCTAAAGGCTTTGGTTGTTGCTTTCAGTGTTCAAAGAATCTGTTTTAGTTGAATTAAACTTTTCCATTACACAACACATATACTACATATTAAAGCATAAACATAACATGATAATGTAAATGTAGAAGCTATATGGAAGAAAATATTAGAGCCTTGACATTCTCTAATAGTTTTGGGTGAATGTGCAATATATAGACATTGAGAGGCTTAAAATCCCAAAGGATAATGTCTGAAGGGATATTAAAGGGTACACCCATTACAAACAAGCTCACAAAGCTTGTTCAAGATGATCAAGATTTGGAAAATAGCAATACTAATGATAACATAGCAATAATGATAATGATGATAGCTACTTCTTTTGAGTGGTTGCTATATACAGAGCAAGGACTGTTCTAAATATGTTAACATGTTTTTCTATTCAGTCTTTAATCAGCTAATATTACTTTTTCTGTTTAATAAATGACAAAAATAAGGCAGAGAGATTAAATAATTTCCATGCTCTAGTTGAATAAAGCAAATATACATTTCATGGCTTCCTTGTATGCGATTCAAATTTCAGAAAAATTATTAGGATTCAACATAATTCTAGAAAATAAGAAATCATTTCTTGTTTTTGATCTGTGCTGCCTTCTACCCAACATCATTTCCCCATCTTCTACTGTGGACCCCCAGGGTCACCATTTTATTATGAATGAGCCATTATGCAGGTAATCTATTCTTAGAACTTCCATCATGGAAATTTGAGACTTTCTTGTTGAATCTAGAAAAATGTATTGTGCATGCAGGTATCATGGTGAGTATTGTAAAGGGCACAAAGAGAAAAATACATGACATTGTGCTATGAAGGAATATGGTTGGCCAGAGCAGGGAAGCAGAACTCAAAGGCCCTGGTGTGGGGAGGACTTGAGGCAGGGGGTACTTCATTAACAAGGGTTTTGAGAAGGGAGAGTCCAGGGTGGCTTTGGGGCATAAAGTTTGCAGATCAGCTGCAACGCAGGCAATAGAGAAGAGCAACATGTTAGATGGAGACATGCACCTGTCCTTGCTATACGTGGTGCTCTCTTTATTGTAGAACCACTTTTCATTTGGTCATCACAACAGCTTTGTGAGGTAGACATTCAAATTCAGGGCCCATTTACTCATTCCACATCCTGCATGTCCCACTGAAGAAAAGGCAGTAGCTCTCTTTTTTTGTACATACCCACCCTGGGCTGGAAAAACAAACCCTCTTTTCTTTTATGCCACAACAATCAATGCAGAAGACCTCTGTGACTTACTATGTGTGGGTTTAGCTTCATGCACCAAGGGAGCAAGTCTTAGTGGGCACCAGGAGGGTGTCCTTTGTTGATACTCTCTTTTTGGAGTTAGTTTCAGAGCCTACAGGTTGGAGCCTTCGTCCTCAAGACCATCCAGCACCCCCCGACTCTAGATGCCAGTTCTAAGTCCCACAGGTTGTGACCTGTGCTTCTGACCCACTGACTGTAAATTTGATTTTCCACAAAATCCTCCTTGATTTAATTTGCTAGAGCAGCTCACAGAACTCAGGGGGAACACATACATTTCCCGGTTCATTGTAAAGGATAGTGCAAAAGTTTATGGATGAAGAGAGATACAAGGTGAAGTATGGCAGAAGAGATGCAGAGCTTCTGTGCCATCACTGGGTGTGCACCTCCAAATAACTCTACATGGTCAGCTATTTAGAAACTTCTTAACCCTATGCCTTGAATTTTCATGAAGACTTTCCAGTCTTGGTATGATTGTTGGTAGATTAGATAGGGAAATTCAGCAAGGCCCATCCATGTTCTCCTTTCTCTACAGCAACCCAGCTCTCAGAGAGAGAGAGAGAGAGAGAGAGAGAGAGAGAATCTTCCATCTGTTGGTTCATTCCCCAGAAGGCTGCAATGGCCAGAGCTACACCAATCCGAAGCCAAGAGCCAGGAGCTTCTTCCGGGTCTCCCACGCAGGTGCAGGGGCCCAAGGGCTTGGGCTATCCTCTTCTGCTTTCCCAAGCCATAGCAGAGAGCTGGTTTGAAGTGGAGCAGCTGGAACTCAATCCAGGACCCATATGGGGTGCTGGCACCACAGGTGGAGGCTTTATCCACTATGCCACAGTGCCGGCCCCAAAGATCATAATTTCTATAACTCACCTGGGGAAAAGAAGTTCTTTTTATGTGACCTTCCTTTGAGAGGGATATATAAACCAGCAACTATGGAGAAAAACCAAAATATTCATTCATAATGTCATACACCCCCAGCTCATTAAAGTGCAATGATACATTCATGACGTCAAGTGTCCATTGGTTTGGCTCAACCTCAGTCATAAAGTGTTCTTGATAAATAGCTGATCATTGACATCATATTTCTTGTTTTTCTGAAATTATTTGAAAAGCCAGGGGCCCCTTACAAATTTTTATCTTTCTTGCAGTGTGGCATAATGAAAGCAGATCTTAGATAGAAAGGTTAATGACCATGGGGCTATGTGGGTCTGACTTTGAATCCTGGCTGTGCCAGGTACTGGCAGTATTTATGTAGGCAAAGATTCATAAGATCTTAGAATTTTAGCCTTTTCCTTTATTAAGCAGTAGAGTAATGTTTTCTAGGGTGAGACTAAGTGAAACAATATATGTAAATCTCTTTGGCAATTGGTGTCTAAATATTTGTTGATTTATTGATTAAAACTGGTTGGGAGGAAACGATATTAGAGGCCATGCAACACGAAGAATCCAGTAGAGTGACAGCAGTCATGCAGACCAGAACCACACGTTTATTACATTCTTAGATGTTCACAGGAAGAGAAGTCCCAGCTCCTCAAATTCTGAATGTCTTGCAGTTGCAAAGTCCCAGCTGTGCTATCAAGCTTAATTTAGTCACAGATCAAACGCCATCATGCATTTGTCTCTTCCCAGCTGCTTTTGCTGTGGGCTGGGAAAAGTTATAGCTGTTGTACACAGATCCCCTGCTGACAAACTGTGAAGCACGGGGGCTGCTTTGCTAGTTACTGTATCTAAGTTTAAGCTAATGAGAATGTTTAGCACAGTCCTTAGCAATTTGTCAACACCTTGGCATTCTAGAACCATTTCCTAGGGCACTGGAGTAAACATTTAAATGTTAGAGACAAAACAAGCTTCTCATTAAGAATAATGCTGTGAGTACTCTGTATGCTTTATTTTGCTAGTTTAGAAATGAAGAAGTGTTTCTTTTCAGCTGGTGATTTATTAGACACTCACAGGCTATTTTTAGAAGAGTTGTAAAGTTTTCCAATTGGAGATTTTTCAGGAGCCTTGCAGACACCTCTAGTGGGAAAATCTTTTGCAAATCTACCAACCCAAGCCCTTTAATAAACATATTATTCACAAAGAAAGGATTTTCAAGATGACAAAATGTGAAAGAAAACAGAGGAAGTGAAATAGTTTTAGGACATTCTGTTCATCTATTCTGGGTCAATGACGTGAACAGAGCATGAGCTTCATAGATATCTTGATGCTTTATCACTGTTAGTTTGCTTCCATAGTTTTATTTAACCTTAATTTTCTAATTTTGACAAGTATGCTGTGGTTATGTAAGGTGTCATCATTAAGGGAAGCTGAGTGTGAGGTAAATGGGAAATCCCTATACCATCTTTGCAACTTCACTGTGGGCTGAAATTATTTTGAAAAGTTAAAGAAGTTTAAGAAACTGTTTAAACTATAAGTGAGAAATCTGGTTTAAATCATGTCTTATGTAGCTTTACATAATCTTGTAAAATGAAAAATACAAAAAAAGGATGTATTGACCATCTTTAAGGAGATGTTCTAGGTATTTGAGATATATCAATAGATGAAACAGACAAAATTGCTTGTTTTATGATATTTTGATTTGCATGTATCTCTTAATTCCAACATTAGTAACACAGTAATTCTTCCCACCGCACCCACCCTCCCCTCCACTTTTCCCCCCTTTATGATTCTTACATTAGTGTAGATTGGCAATCAAAAACCTAACCTAAAGAATGAATGAATGGATGCATAAAAATGAATGTGTGAATGACATTAGAATGTTTTTTGAGTGTTGTATAAAACAACCTAAACAAACAGAAACTAGGTAAGGGTGAGCAAGGGACTGTGATGAGGAGGATCAGATTTGGGCTACGATATCACACAGGGTGGGCCTCACTGATATAGTGGCATTCTAGCCAAAGCTTTCAAGAGGTGCAACATCTGGGGAATATGAGTTCCTGGAAGAAGAAGGCCCTGAGGTGGGCACTAACTGTAGGAAGGAAGTGCAAAGAGGCTGGGGCAGAAGGAGGACCAGGCAGAGTGGTAGGAGATGGAATTACTGGCCCCTAGTAATCACATCCTTTTCCCTTAACTTTAACTTATGGTATACACTTTTTGCTCACAAGGTAGAAAAGAGAAACAACACATCAGACACTTAACCATGTACCAGAATTTGATGAATAACATTTCATTTTTCATTCACAATAAATTCATAAAGTGGAAATGATTGCCCACAGGCTATAGGTGAAGAAGTTGGGGCTCAGAGAGGTAACTGGCTTCAACCAGGGTCCCACAGTGAATGGGAGTAGAGCCAGTTTTCTCTGAGCGCAGAGCCCATCCTGTTGAGGACACCCACTCTGCTCTGCTGCAACCCTGGGTCATGCAGACCAAGAACGACAGTGCTTTGTTCCTTTAATCATTTAGGGATGGCTATTGACTATGGAGTATTGTGGAACATTTGTGTGTGATTTTATGAATTTTACTTTCTTTTCATTTTCGAGTATCTCTCAAATCTGAGTTATCCATATTGGTATACATGGTATTTTGATCTTCAACTCATTCTCAGCAGGAGATTCTTTTTTTTTTTCCACAAATATACTGAAAGTTTCAACTTATTGTCTAGTAAAACAAAAGCAGTAATAACTACTATTTCTTAATTTAAGGATCTTTAATTTTAAAGAAGAATGGATTTGAGTTCATCAACTAAAGGAAAATCATTACTTAAGCCTCAATAGAACCCAGGAGTAATCTAACATGAGATAAAAATTTCAGGCACAATTTTATAAGATGATACTGCTCTCATGGGAGATTTAGTCTTATGTGGAAGGGACTCATAAGACCTAGCATCATACTTTTTTCTTCAAAGATGAACAGTTTTAACTTGCCAAATAAAAGAAAAATAGTTAAAACTTGGCAATAACTGTATGCGATAAAATAAAGTCTGGAAATTTAAAAGGAAAATAACAGTATCAATAATAAAGTCAATACATAAAAATGAATTCATTTAATCATGAAATAAAAGGGGTTCTATAAGATGATGCTATTTTACTTTGGATAAGGTCAGAGAGATTATCTCAGAGAACAGTAGGTGTGACTAAAACTACATTAAAAATGTGTAAAGCTCAGAAGAGCGAGAGATTGGTTCAGACAAGATTAAAACTTTACTTAAAAAATCAAATGTTTGCAGATTGTTTAAATGGCTTAAAAATTTTATGTAAGTCTTTTTTTTTTTTGCTAAAGTTTTGCCTGCTTTCACAAGTGATTACTGTTGGAAATACCCAAAATAAATATTATTGGCTCAGCACTTTTTGTGACAGTTTCAGATTTCAGGTTTGATAAGGGGGAAGTTTCCATGCTTCTTTCTTGCAGGTATCGTTATTAGTAGCAGCAGGTGGAGAAACTTATTCTACAAAATGCCAGCATACAGAATGGAATACAGCTTGTCAGCTGGAGAACATTATTGAGAAGTGTAGTTACTTTCTTTCTCTTTCCCTTTCTTCAAATTTTCAGTGAAGTTGTCACTTCACTTTGCTTCTCAGGGCACAGCCCATTGTTTTGCCTTGTCAGTTGGTACAGTTCTGATTTGATAGCTTCCAATTCATTTTTCTGCTTATTTGTGGTCAGCTCCATCAGCCTATCCTTAGGTCTCTGATGAGCAATGATAAAAGAGGACCCTGTTGCAAAATCGCTGCTGGAGTACTGATAGGGAGTGATGGAATGAAGTGGTTTTAGGGATAATGCCTCTCACAACAGGGCCAAAATTTTCAGAAGATATCCAGATGATTCTGCAACTGTTTGTTGTTTGTTTGGTTGTTTCTCTTTAGTTCTTATGAAAATATGCAAAAATAATTTAACTAAGAACAATATTAATATTCCAAATCGAGCAATTATTGTTCATGGCATAGCCGCCTATGTCAGCATCTCACCTCTTCCTTCTGAGTGTCTGTAAGGCAGGAGAGGGTCCAAGCTCTGTCAATGTGAACGGTGTGTCCTTGAGCTTCTCCACTACTGTCTAAGGGATGTCTTTCTCACCTCCTATTTGGGGCAAATGTCTTAGTTCTGATGAAACAGTATTACAAGACAGTAGATCCAAAGGTTAGACTATTTTAGCATTTCTCAGCAAGAGTTCCCAAACTTGATGAGTCAGCTGGTCTTCAGCTGGACTGTTGCTGGTTTAGCATAATTTAGGAATATTTTTAGCCATTTGTCATCTGTTTCTGATAACCTGAGCTGAGGTGGCTTGCGAAAAATCACATGGGAACATAGACCCTGCTCAGGATTGTGATTCTGAACATATGCATAGAAATGCAGTACAAATGCAAATTCTCTGCAGGGTCAATTGCTTTTCTTTCTGTAGCTCACTCTGGTGTGGGTATTGTTAAGGAAAATGTATGTGTATTTGACATTTTATTTTAGTGAAAGCAGTGTTGTCAATTTAGAGTATTAGGCTCAGATTCTGCTTCTTGAGTTACCTTTCTTATCAGTGAAAGCCTCTGACATTCTCTACATAATTACAATGAAACCTGCTTGGGATTTCATGAAGTGTTTAGTGTTGATTGTTTTGATGAAAATTTTATGTTAGTAAAATAATATGTTCTGGAATGTTTATGACTAGATCATCCCCATGCTCACTAAAGAGAATAACATTCTCCTATTTTCCCTTTGAAAATCATAAAGACTTTGAACTCAAATAGCTATGTTTTGATAAAGAGAAACTTTTTATTAACCATTCTCATTATTGGGGAATATCTTCCATTGTTTAAAAATGATTCCATAGAAAAATAGGTAAGTACATGCATCTATTTCCTTTGTTTTTACACATAGCAACAGATGTTTGTATTCTAGGTTAGAGAGCCTTTTCAATGACTGTCTACTATTTTTCCTTTTTTAATGAAACATAAATCACACTAAGAATCTTAGAACATTCATCTTTATATTTATAGTACTATGAAAGTAAAGATCGCAAGATAATTAGTAATCCTCAATTTTAAGAGTGGACTCACATCTATTTTCTTATTTTTTAAAATATTTTTATTTATTTATTCAAGAGGTAGAATTACAGAGAGAGGGAGAGACAGAGAGGAAGACCTTCCATCCATCCACTGGTTCACTCCCCAGATGGCCGCAATAGCCAGAGCTGGGATGATCCAAAGCCAGGAGCCAGGAGCTTCTTCTAGATCTTCCATGTGAGTTCAGGGTTAGAAGCACATGGGCCATCTTCTACAGCCTTCTCAGGCCATAAGCAGAGAGCTGTATAAGAAGAGGAGCGGCTGGGACACAAACTGGCACCCATATGGGATGCTGGTGCTGCAGGTAGAGGCTTAACCTACTATGCCAAAGTGCCACAAGCCTCCACCAACCCCTTTCTATTTGATGATGAATTTCTGATTTCCTCAGTTAAAGAAAATCATAAGGCATAGAGGAGACTCTGCACTTTTCTGAAAGAACCTGGCCTTTGAAACTAGACAGATCAGAGCTTGAATTCTTGTTGGACCACTTGCTGGCAGTTTCACAGACATTATTTCACCTCTGTTAGCTTCCATTTCCTCCTATGTAAAGTGATAGTGATAATATCTATTATTGTGAGTAGTAAGTGGTTTAATTTATGAAAGTGCCTAATACTGTACTTGGTAGATGATCAACACTCACAAATGGTGATCGGTTTGGAAGAAAGGATGATAGCTATCTAGTAGTCAAGGGGTCATGGACAAGTTTTTAAAGTTAACTTTTCTGAGCCCTAGTTTCCAGATCTACCAGTTTCATAATGATACCTATTTAGTTTGCTGCTTCTTTGATGCCTAAAATATGATTAATGTGTGTAATGACCATTCTAATGACAATTGCATTTACCTTTATTTTTTGACAAGTGATAATTGTGCATCTTCATGGGGTATGCTGTGATGTTTTGGTACATGTGTATGTCATCATGTATTGATCAATTCAGAACAATAAATAATAATTCAGGTTATTTGTCATCTCATATGTCATAGGTCCTTTTGACATTCATCTTCTCTGATTCCTGACTGGGGCACACCTCTGAAATGGGTAGATTACCAACTAGTAGCTTATGTTTCTTCCTGAGGTGTGGTATTGCCTCCCAGGCACATCCATCAGGGCCAGAACTCCCATTCTTTCTCTCTTGTGTTTAGAGTCTGTTTTCTAAAGTGTGGGGGTGAGTTGCATTCAGCAAGATTTTTGGCAGCATTCTTCTGTAATTTTACATCGTGTTGCTTAAACAGGGATTGCTTTGTTGACACACATTAGCCATATGGGAATGATTTGGAGAGTGCTGTTGACAGTCATGCCTGTATTGCTGTTTGTGTCTTTCCCCCCCAGTTTCAAAATAATTCAAGGCCAGGAGATTCTAACCACACTGAAATAAGCATCACTGTCTTTCTTCCCATTTTCCCCCTACCCTCTTCAAACACAGCTTGCTCCTTTGTGCGTATGGGTAGTCAAATTTCTGAGATGTGTATCAGAATTGTTGATGATAAGTGTGCTTCAGTATTTCCTATTTTAAGGGAAATACATTGTTTCCACTGGTATTACTGAAAAAAAAAACACAAAACACAAGACTGAGTGTTAAAAATAAGCAAATTAGATGAGTCAAAAGGGGAACAGTTTCAAGTTTAAAAAAAGGAATTATTACAAATATGATGACTGGGGAATGGTATGAATGTGCTTATAGACTCTGGGGATAAGTCATACTAAAAGCCTATTAAAATGTTAATAAAAAACACAGCACTATTACATATTTAGACAGCTCGCAAAAGCTTACTATAAATATTTCTTCTGGCTGAGAAGTGGAAATTTTGATCAATTTTGGAAAGGAAAGGAGAGTAAAATTCTTTAGATGATTTACAACCTAGAAATAACTTTGGGTAAGATGCTAAAACTGGTGGACGATGCTTTCCAAGTCAGGCATTTTCAGCAAATGGACTAGATTTTCAGGAAACAAATCTAAAGAAATAATTATAATATATGTCTATCTATATCTGACATCTCCTTTGCATGAAATATTCTTATTCTAATCACAGAGGTGGAATAAGGGGCAATATTTATTTTTGTGTGTGAAAAATAAGAATACATTTATAGTTATTATTCCATTGATGTTGAATACTAAAAAAACCACAAAACTAAGAATTATTAAAAGTAGACTTGTGGATGCCTGTACCAGGGGATAGGAGAGATCAATTTAAACTGGGTGACAGAGATTTTCTGAGATGATGAAAACCTATATGTTGGTGGGAATGGTAGCTAAATGGATGTGTACATTTGTTAAAACTCACTGAAGTGTACCTTTAAAAGACATGTGAATTTATTGTATGTTAATTATACCTCAATAAAGTTCAATAAAAATTGAAATTTATTAAGAACACAGATATTAATTAAGAAAACTATTGAGACTTATGGATAACTACCACATATATGAAATATGAATAGATGGTCTATGAATAGATATTAAACTGCTCAGAAAATTAAATCATATAATATTACAAAAATAACATTCATAGTCAGTTGTTGATTAAAACTGTCCAAGTTTGAGACAAGAATGGCATACTTATTGAAGTCATCATTCATCTCATTGACCATTGGATCCGAATCAGAATTTTCAGATTCTTAAAGTTTTCTCTACAGACTCTGACCATGTAATTGCACAGTATTTGGGTGAAGAGAAAAAACAACCTAGACATTCATTCAGATGTGAACAAGCATCCAGTGACTCTTGGCCTCATATTTTTAATTTCCTCAGTAAAATATGTATCCTGGTACAAAATTAGGACTATGTGAGTACTAAAATTATTTTCTGGTATTTCTCTTGCAACCTGTTTTCTTTTCAATTGAAGTAGTGTGCAGAAACAGATTAAAGCAAGCAAAACTGGGGGAGTATTTATGTGGCTATGAGCTGTCTCCACAACACAGGTGCTACCCCTGAATTTCAGAACTCCCAAAGAAACCCTAAAATCACATTCAATGGGAGGCACCTATTGGACCCAATTTCTAAAGTAAACAGAAGTATGTCTATGAGAAAACCTTGCACACAGTAAATTCTGAAACAATTTTTCAAAAGATAGCCTCTGTCTTCACCAATCAATTTTATTTCCCATTTGAAGCACTTAAGTGTATGCAACTAGTTATGCTGATCACCTTCATAAAGCCCTGGATTTCCTTATGAGTTGGAATTTTACCGGGCAACTTATTACAGTGCACAATGCTAATTTATTACTCTATGTAAATGACAATAACAAGACAGCTTTCTTCACAATCACTTCTTATCATGATGAATGATTTAGTTATCAAAGATTACAGTGTATTACTGAGTGATCATGGAATTCTACACAGTAAACAAATTAAAATTTATCCAGGTTAGAGTAAATCTTTCGCATTAATCTAACCAAGGCATAATATAAAATATGATTTTGTGATCTAATTTGGCCTCATTTGTTCTGCTCCAAGTAATGCCAATTTAATGATCTATTTATGTAATTATAGACTAATACTAAAAGTGCCTAAATCTTGTAAGACTCAGTGCGTTTCCAAAACATTTCTCATGTAAATCCAATATATAATATGATGATCTGAGGGAGGAATTTATATCAAATATATTTTGAGAAATATTTTATAGTATTGCCATTTCATTGTGCCCCATTTGGCAAATATACATCTCATGGAATTACTGCAGTGAAGTACCACGTTGAATTATGTTTAACTCAGCATTTCTCAATTATCAATTATAGTTTTGAGGTTTTAAGGAATGTTGGTCTTGCAAAAAACATAATTTGGAAAATGATTTTTTTAAAAAAAATTGTATATACCATTAATTCTCAAAATAACACATTGAAATACTTTCCAAAGTCAAAGTAGTAACTATTAAGAAATGAAGAGATACCAAATTCATTTGTTATATTCTAATGCCATCTATACATCCATACATCCTTCTGTCCATCTGTTTATCCATCCATCCCTCCATCATCCAACCATCTTTCTTTTAACAAAATCCGTGTTGGCCTGTGTTCTAAAATTTATTGCTCCAGAACTATACCAAGCAGAAGTGTTCCCTGATCTCATAGAACCTATATTCTAGTCGGAGGTGAAAATGCTTGATAAATACAATATTTTTATGTAGGAAACTCTATGATGATGATGATCAACTGGTGGATGTGATGAGGAGGTACTGACATAGGGTTGGATAGGGCTATTTTAAGTGGGCTACTTTAGGCAGAGGCCACAATTGGTGGCCCTCTCAGTCTAAAACCCACTTTGAGATATAAAGATGAAGAAGAATCATTTCCCACATTTTAATTTAGCTGGAAAACCAGCTGATATTTAATTATCTTCTCACATTTTTAATTTAGCTTGAGGACTCCAAGTTAGTACAGCTTGTCGTTAGCAGCAGATGTCTGCAGTCATGTTGCCTTGGTGTGAAATCCAATTCTTACTGTTTGGGTAATCTTGGGCAATGAATATAACAGATCTGTGCTCAGTTGCTTGATGTGTAAAATAGAAATATTAATATCACCTATCTCTGAAGGTGTAGTTAGGAATATTAAATGAGTTAACACATGTCAAGAGCTTAAGACATTACCTGGGGAACATAGTAAGCACTTAATAAAAGCTAGCTGATGTCTTTATTATTTATTCATGATTTTTGGCATTTGCAACATGCTACAGACCCTGGGTGAGCCAAGCTGGTGAACTGGTTCTGCATAGTATAATTCCTCTTTTGTAACTATAAAGGTTATGATCTTAAATTATACAATGACATGATTATTGATGAAACCTCTTACACATTTTAGAAACTTGAACTCGTGCAGCATGGGCCTCGTTGTGCTCTGCCGATTGTTTAAGGTGATGCTTGAGAGTGGAATTATTCTTTGTCTGGGCTGAGTAGCTTGGGTATGGGAGCAATGCATGGTTCCTGTGTTACTCATAATAATGAGAATCAGGACTATTAGAACGAAAACAGGCTGATGTTACAGACTTCAGTTTCATCAGACAGATGAAGAGCTGTGGATTCTTTGTTTAGATAGTAAGTTATCTCTTTGTAGCACTTGTTGGAGGACTCCAATCTAGTGGTTCCCCAGAGCTTATTAGTATTCTGAGAAATGGGAAGGCTTCCTTATGTGTGACCCAGAAGATTTGGCAGCAAAATCAGAAAGTTCAGAAGAATCATGGTGCTGGTGCTTGAGTCCAGCTAGTGCCCCCCATCCCAAGCCACAGTCTTTCAGGACCACAGAGTGATTCAACTCAGGAACAATTTTTCAATCAGAGAGTCAGAACCAGGCTAAGCTCAAAGTACTGCGAATGTAGTTCCTTATCCCCGCAGGCTCTAGCATTCACCTTCATGGTTCTTATGGCTTCTAACTCTGTTTCCTTCAATGTTCTGCATTCTGTCAGTTACAAAGTAGTAAAAGCTTACAATTTGATTTGGGGGTTTGTGAAGAAATATCTGATGGCCCAGGGAGAGGTGTCAATGCAGGGAAACTGCAAGTTTTGTACATGGTTGCTCAAGGCTTTGAGCACATCTTTCAAATTATTAAGGTGCTACCGCCTTTTCTGACTTGGCCTCAAATGTTGGGCATCATCGTGCTACACATCCATTGGTTACAAGTGAGTCACGTGCCCATCCAGATTCTGGCAGGGGATAGGCGTAGATCCTCTCTCCTACTGAGAAAATTGTCAAAATCATACTGTAGAAAGCATTTGGCATGGGAGATAGTGTGGTTATTTTTGCCAGGGACACAATCCAAACCTCAGGATAGGCTTTGTGGCGGAAGCCAGTGTAAGTGTTCAGGCAGAGGAAACAAGATATACAAAGACCTTCATGGAGGAGAGGGAAGATCTTGCACCTTACAAAGCAGGGACTATAGAACAGAGTTGGACTCATGAGGTGGGGGGAACTTGGCCTGTATGAGTGATTAGGAACTTGATAGTAAGGAGTCTTTTTATTTATTTTTTTTTTGGACAGGCAGAGTGGACAGAGAGAGAGACAGAGAGAAAGGTCTTCCTTTTTCCATTAGTTCACCCCACAATGGCTGCTGCAGCCAACCCGCCGTGCCGAACTGAAGCCAGGAGCCAGGTGCTTCTCCTGGTCTTCCATGCGGGTTCAGGGCCCAAGCACTTGGGCCATCCTCCACTGCCCTCCTGGGCCACAGCAGAGAGCTGGACTAGAAGAGGAGCAACCAGGACAGAATCCGGCACCCCGACCGGTACTAGAACCCGGGGTGCCAGCGCTACAGGCGGAGGATTAGCCTATTGAGCCGCGAGGCCAGCCAGTAAAGAATCTTTAATGCTTTCAAAATAAATTGGATGTATTTTTTTTTTTTTCAAAAAGTGGAGGGAATTCTTGTAGAGTTTTGCACAGTAGTGTGTGGGAGTGGGGAACTTTTATATTTATGATTTAGATAGATTATTCTATCTGTTGCATTTTGGATGATGAACCAGAATTTTCAAAAGAGAGTGGGAAGACAGAACAGGATGGATGATCTTGATACACAGACTGTTCTGAGAGAATGGGAGGAAGTGGGCTACAAAAGAATGGATTGGAATGCAGACAGGGTTATCAGGTTATCAGTGTTTGTGGTAATTCAGCTAAGACATAATAGTGGCCTAAACTAGGGAAGTGGCAGGGGAGTTGGAAGGAAATCAATGTAATCTTTTTTTGAAAAAGAGGGCCGGCTCCGCGTTTCACTTAGGGTAATCCTCCGCCTTGTGGCTCTGGCACACTGGGTTCTAGTCCCGGTTGGGGCGTCGGATCCTGTCCCGGTTGCTCCTCTTCCAGTCCAGCTCTCTGCTGAGGCCCGGGAGTGCAGTGGAGGATGGCCCAAGTGCTTGGGCCCTGCACCCCATGGGAGACCAGGAGAAGCACCTGGCTCCTGCCATCGGATCAGCGCGGTGCGCCGGCCACAGCACGCCGGCCGCGCGACCATTGGAGGGTGAACCAACGGCAAAGGAAGACCTTTCTTGTTCGGCGCCGTTCTCGTCCCGCAAGAAACGAAACCAAACCACCGTTAACCGGGTTCTTTATTGTTTTTGTAAGCGGGAGATCTGACCTCGATCTCTGTCGGGCGGAGACTGACTACATCCGGCCAGTCGGGGCTATATATGCACAATACACGTCACGCATCGGGTGATCTCTTCCGAGCGACGGGATAGGGAGGTTAGGTAGCAGAGCGGGAAAATCCCTCAGGGGAGAAGAACCCGGAAGCAGGAAATGGGCGCCATCTTTAGGGCCTGGTTCCTCCGGGCCGGTCCCCAACATCTCCCTCCTTTTGTTTAACACAAATCACGCCCCTGACGGCCTAAGCTCTTATAGGCCGGGAGAGGATCTGCTAGACAGAGAGCAGAGGTGCATACCCAGTGTGCTTGTGGTTCGTCTCTGCGATTTCTGAGGGTCCGGCCGCTACCCCCAGTGCTTTCGCTAAAGACTTGGTTTCCCCTTTTCCTGGGACGGGCTGGGGATTTAACCCGTATGCATATGCATATACTCTCCCGGGGCCCCCGGAACTCCCGGGTGGACTCCCGCTGCAGTACCCTTGGTCTCGCATGTCTCAGCCTTTACTCCCGGTCAGGGACGGGTGTTAGGAGCCAATTAGGGAGAAGGTCAGAACCAAACCACGCAAGGAAGGTGACAGGCGGCGTAGAGAAGGGGTGTGCGTAATATAAGTATAGTTTTAACTCCCACTTGTACAGAATTTGTCGTGTTTAAGTTAGTTGTGATACAGGAAGCGTTGATGGGATTGGACACCTGCACCGGAAAAGGTAAGGGTGTGGAGCAACCTGCATAGGAATCAGGGGGCAGGGCTAGGAGTAAGGGTAATACATCTTACGGCCCATCATTATATGAAGGTGTGACAGTCTCGATTGTTTCAGGAGGGACGTCGTTCGCTGGTGGTGGGGTCGTTGGTAGTGGGGTCGAGTCCTCCAGCGGTGGGTCTGCCTTTCTGACCAATCTTTCCGGCACCCACAGAGGTTCTCTTCCAGGGTCCTGTGGGAAAACACAAACCGCGCCTCGGTTCCAGCATAATACCGGATCCGGGCCGTACCACTTTCCTGTGAGGACGTCTTTCCAGCGAACAAAACCTCGTGAGGATGGCTCCCTTAGCATATGCCTCTCAGCCGGGGGCATAGACTGATCCGTTAAGTTTAAAAAATTTATGGTGAATAGTGCAAGGGAGAGGCGCATGCGGGGGGTTTTGCCTACGGCAATTCCCTCCTTTTGTTTTAGAAGGAAAGCCTTAAGTGTACGATGTGCTCTTTCAATTATTGCTTGGCCTTGTGGATTGTAAGGAATTCCAGTTTTATGTTGAACTTGTAATCGGGAGCAAAACTGTTGGAATGACTTACTCGTATAGGCGGGACCATTGTCCGTTTTTAAGGTTTTTGGCTTGCCCCAGGCTGCCCAAGCTGCGAGACAATGGTTAATGACGTGGGACACACGCTCACCGGTTTCCAGGGAAGCAAAAATAACCTGGGAACACGTGTCGATGGACACATGGACGTATTTTAAGGTTCCAAATTCAGGGATATGAGTGACATCCATTTGCCAGACATGGCCTGGTAGGAGACCCCGAGGATTAACTCCTACGGATAGAACAGGGCCTAAGGAAGGGCATGCGACACAGCGACGAACAATGTCACGGGCGGTGGCACGGGGGAGGCCAAATTTAATAGCAAGGGTTTTTGCATTTACATGGAAATCTGAATGAAACTGGCTGGCCTGTTCCTCAGGGGAGGCAAGATGGAACATCCATATTGAACGTGTGGCTTGATCTGCTTTGGCATTGCCCATAGTCATGGGTCCCGGTAAAGAAGAATGGGCTCTTATGTGAGTGATATAAAAGGCAGCAGATCGTTCCCAAATGGATTGTTGAAGCGTAAGAAAAACGGTAGCTATGGGGGAAGAGGGGTTAATTAGCCCTGTGGCTTCAATCATAGAGACGGCATTAACCACATAACAAGAATCGGAGACAATGTTGACGGGCCCAGGGAAATCTAAAAGGACTTGATTAACTATTAAAAGTTCCGTTACTTGGGGGGAGCTAGTTATAAACTGAAAAATTTTGGGCTTGTCCCCAGATTCTATGTAAGCGCCGACTCCTGTCTTGGAGCCGTCGGTATACACCACAGGCGCCCCAAACAAGGGCTTAGATGACGTAGATTTGGGAAAAATAACGGGATGAGATTGAACAAAGGTTAGTAAGGGGTCAGAGGGGGTCCTATTAGTAATGGCTGCAGAAGTAGTGCAGACCAGGATTGCCCAGGGATCGGTGCAAGCGGTTAAGACACGCACCTGCTCCACAGAATAGGGTACAACTATGGTGGATGGCTCACGCCCAAAGTGCTGAATAGCCTTTTGAATAGCCAGGAGTGCTACTTCCGCCACCATAGTGGGATAATAAACGAGGGACTTGGAGGGCGACACCGAGGGGTGTGCCCAGAGAAGAGGTCCGTCTTGCCAGAGGACCGCCGTAGGTTGCTTAAACGTAGCAAGGATCCAAAGGGTGAGGTCCCCTGACGGGTCCCACCGTTTAAGAGCGGCTTTGCTAAGCGCTTCATTGACTGCTAGCAGTGCCTGTTTTGCCTCAGGGGTGAGACTACGGGGGGAAGCGAGGTCCGGGTCCCCTTTGAGAACATCAAAAAGGGGCTGTAAAACAGCGTTAGGAATGCGGAGATAAGGCCGAATCCAATTGATGTCTCCCAAAAGTTTTTGCATATCGTTCAAGGTAGATACACATGTATACTTAATTTGTAATTTCAGGGGTCTAATTTGGGTGGGTGCAACTGTGGCTCCGAGATAAGTAACTATGGAGGATAATTGTATCTTGTTGGGAGCGATATGTAGACCCGCCCCCTCCAGCATCCGTTGTAATTTATCATATAAGGTTTGGAGTCTCTCTTTCGTAGGGGCAGCACATAATAGGTCATCCATATAATGGAGGCACTTGCAGTCAGAAAACTGAGCTCTAATTGGTTCTAGCACTCGGGCTACATAGATCTGGCACATAGTGGGGCTATTTGTCATTCCCTGAGGCAGAACCGTCCATTCCCACCGTTTGTCCGGTTCTTCCTGATTAACAGCAGGAACAGTAAAGGCAAAGCGCAGGGTATCCTTTTTATATAATGGAATGGAGAAGAAGCAGTCTTTGAGATCTATAACTATTACAGGCCAGTCACTGGGAAGTGCCGACAGGAGCGGGAGACCTCTTTGTACAGGACCCATAGGTTGCATTTGTGCGTTGACTGCTCTAAGATCGTGTAATAGTCTCCACTTTCCCGTCTTCTTACGGATGGCAAAAATAGGTGTATTCCAAGGGGAGGTGGAGGGAATTAAATGGCCAGCTTTGACCTGTTCCAAAACAAGGTTGTTAACCGCCTCCAACTTCTCTTGGGATAGGGGCCACTGCGAAACCCAAACTGGGGTGTCGGTCAGCCAAGATATTTGCAAAGGCTGTACCGGCTTAGGAGGCAGTGCAGTGGCCCCTAAGAAAAACCCAGTCCGGCCTTGTCCTGTTTTTGGTTAGGTTGAACAGGGGAGGAGTGTCCCTGGAGGTGAATGCCGAGCCCTTTTCCAGGAATATAGCCCATTTTATGGAGCATAGACTGCACCGCTGGAGAGGTAGTAACTAAGGCTACGTCCATTTCAGTTAGAACATCTCTTCCCCAAAGAGAAATGGGGAGGGGCAAGACAAACGGAGTAAACTGCCCCGTGTGACCTTCATGGTCTCTCCAGGTTAATAAGGCCGCACTCCTCTTGGGAAAGCTAGCGAAGCCGAGCCCCTGTAAGGTCTGCTCCGCAACATCAGTGGGCCACATACTGGGCCAATCTTTTGTAGCTATAATTGACTTGTCAGCCCCCGTGTCTAAAAGACCCTTAATACTCTTTCCGTTGACCTGTAAAATAAGTGTGGGGCGTTCGTTTAAAAGCATATGTAAGCCAGTAAAACTATCCCCAGAAGAGCCAAAGCTACCCACACCGCGGACAAGGTTCTTTGCGGGGGCCAAGGAGTGAAGGCTTGGTAGTAATAGTAATTGTGCAATACGGTCCCCGGTATTAATTAAAACGGGTCCCTGAGGAGCCTGAACCATAATTTTTATTTTGCCAGTGAAATCAGAATCTATCACACCAGGAATTACCACCAAGCCTCGAAGGGCAACCGAAGAGCGACCCAGCAGAAGTCGGGCTGAGTTTGGCGGTAAGGGGCCGGAGCAATCACTCTCCACTAATTGAACTCCCATCTCCGGCGTTAGGAGGAGAGGGGCTGTGGCACAGAGGTCCAGGCCTGCGGAGCCGCGGGTGGCACGGCCTGAAGGGGTGCTGGGTGTGGTGTCAGCAGTGGAGGAGGGGGCACCTGAGAGTAGGCTCCCATTTGGGGGCCCCTCGCCGGGACGGGGGGCCCCCTCTGGCCGTTTTTTGTCCCCTGTTTGTTGTTGGTAAGTGGGTTACCGTCGACGTCGAAGGCGGAACGACATTCTTCGGCCTTGTGGGGGCCTTTGCGGCACCTGCGGCAAGGCTCCGTGTCCGCCGACCGAGCCGGGAGGTAACCGGATGTGAGGGTCGGACAATCACGTTTTCTGTGGCCGGGTTGGTGACATTGAAAGCAAAGGCCAGAAGAGATTGGAGGTCGGGCCAATTTATAGTTTTGACCCCCCCTATTGTTTTGTGTAGGGTGTAAGGTAGTGGCCAACAGAGCGGCAAGGCCTGCATTCGTAAGTGGTCCACCAGTATCCCTGCAGTATTTTAGCCAGGAGTCCACGGATTTATGTCTGTACTGTCGAAGGATAGTTTTACATTCCTTGTTGGCCTGTTCAAAGATAATTTGTTTAACCAATGGTTGGACATCCACCTCGGTGGGGAAGATGCGCGAGGCAGCCTCGAATATTCGAGCCACGAAATCAGCGAAAGGTTCAGTTGGACCCTGAATAATTTTTGTAAGGTGGCTGGTCGTGTCGCCTGGATTGGACGCCTGTCTCCACGCCCGCTGGGCACAGTTGGAGATTTGTCTATACACCTGTCTGGGGAACTGGGTCTGATCGGCCTGGTACGGCCCCCGCCCCAAAAGCATATCGGCGTTCCACGTGGGGTGGCCATCCTCAGCATTGTCGTCCGCTTGATCATGGCAGCACTCCGCGTTCATAGACTGCCACATAAGGAAGCCGCCTGGGCTCAAGCAAGCGCGAGCCAATTGAGCCCAGTCGCTAGGCGTCAAGACCGATTGGCCGACTGACTCAAGCAAGGACAGGGTAAACGGAGCCGTAGGGCCGTAATCATGGACCGCAGCCTTGAGTTGCTTTAATACTGCCATGTCCAAAGGTTCGTGTCGAACCTCTCGAGTGCCCAGGCCTAAGACAGGAAAGGCCTGGGCGGGAGTAGGAAGGTTATTTCTTAACTGTCTCCAAATCTGTTTATAAAACTGTCTTCCTGAGGGAGGTGGGGCAACTGAAGGCCACGGAGGCGCGGGTGTATGGGCATGCCAGATGTCCTTAGTCAGACCACCGCCAGGGGGCGCTATGTCTCCGAATTGACAATTGGGCACAAGGTCACCAGGGGGAGCTGTGGGCACCAGAGGAAAGGCATTGGCAGTAGCTGCCTTTTGTTTTCCTCGCGGTGACACATAAGAAGGGGGTGGAGACTCGGGATCGTCATCATCCTCCTCCTCTGAATCGGAGGAGGCGGGGCTAGGCCCGGAGTCCGGGGCTGATAAGGAAGTTCGGCATCCCGTCTCCTTAAAATGTATTAGGTCTCGGGCAGCATCAGAACTGTGGGAGCGAACTTCCTCCAATACATTTCGAGCCGCCTCAAGCGCCAGACCATGCGATCCCATCGCTCCCTCCTCCTTAAGACATGCTCGCACCAAACCCCACAAGGGAAGAACCATAGGGTTAAGATCAGGTTCCTTGGGGTCATCGGCTGTTCGCCGGAAATCCCTCCCTAGCTTTTCCCAGGAGCTGAGGGTAATTTGGCCTGTGTGGGCAAACCACGGCGCAAAAAAATCAATACATCCAAGAAAGTCGATAAGTGTAGATTTAGCGACTCTAATTCCTTTACTGCATAGTAATGTCTCTAGTGGGTTAACCAACGCCGAATGGCTCGAAAGGTTACCCATTTTAAAATATAGGAGGGAAAACACGTCCTCCGCTAAAAGGGTGCGTCCACCCTCCACCCACGAGACTTACCTCGCTCGCGGGGCCCAACCGGTAAGACTTACCTCGCTCACCTTCCGCTTACAAAATGGCGTGGAAGAGGTTCCCCGTACGGGCCACCAGCTGTTCGGCGCTGTTCTCGTCCCGCAAGAAACGAAACCAAACCACCGTTAACCGGGTTCTTTATTGTTTTTGTAAGCGGGAGATCTGACCTCGATCTCTGTCGGGCGGAGACTGACTACATCCGGCCAGTCGGGGCTATATATGCACAATACACGTCACGCATCGGGTGATCTCTTCCGAGCGACGGGATAGGGAGGTTAGGTAGCAGAGCGGGAAAATCCCTCAGGGGAGAAGAACCCGGAAGCAGGAAATGGGCGCCATCTTTAGGGCCTGGTTCCTCCGGGCCGGTCCCCAACACTTTCTCTCTGTCTCTCTCTCTCTCACTGTCCACTCTGCCTGTCAAAAAAAAAAAAAAAAGTGGGAAGGTACATTAGTCTGGTCCTGATAATTCTTGTATATTGAAAATGAAAGAAAAAGAAGAAATAGTGATTCAGTTCCCTGAGATAGAAAATATATAGGAGGTGGAACAGGTTGTGGTAAAGGAAATATTTTTATTACTGTATTTTAAATAATTAAGCATCTAATTATGTGAGGTTGACATATGAATTTATGTACCGAGACACTGTGTTGTCCCTTGACACTCTTGGCATTACTTTTGAATAGGTGAAGAAATACTCTCTTGAAATAACATATACATTTCCATATGAGATTAATTAAATGTATGTTTAGTAATTTACTCTTGATTTGTTAATCTTCAGTCACATATGCAAGGGGTGGCTACAGAAATGACCTCACACAACCTGAAAAGAATATTTGGCTCCTTAGGTATATTACAGCTGGGCCTGAGTTACCTGGAGGAAATTTCACTGGAAAATCTATTGTGAATCAGGGACAGCTGGAGGTCACCATTAATGTTCTGGCCTGTAGTTTTAAGAATGAGATATTTCATCTGACTTCTTGGAAGGTTCTAGACACTTCAAATTGTAATTTCTGCAAACTTAAATCAACTACAACCTTATTCATTTGCACTTGCACTTACAGAAGGAAATGCTGTTTTGATTATGAAAATACAATTTCTTTCCTAATGAGCTGCCCTTTCTTTGTGAGCATGCTTACTTTTATTATTCAGGAAGGATAAATTCAGTCAGGCCATAGAATGAGAGAGCTGTACGTTGATTGCAGCTGAATAAAGGGAGTTTTGTGTCATTATTATCTTTAGCTTATAGGCAATGCTTCAACTTTCAAGACAAATAAGACTGTGAGATATATTAAATGAAAATCTTAGTAAATTTTCTCTAAATGAAAAGAACATTTGTATATAATAATTTCCACACTTTAATATCTATAATATAAATAGGTAATATGTATTACCTATACATATTTTATATATATATAATATATATATTAGAAGACACCCATACACAGGCTCATCAAGTTATTCATTAGGTAAGTACAGTCTGGTCTCTATCTGTGGGTTCTACATCTGTAGATTTGACCAACTGCAGATCAAAAATGTAGTTAGGCCTATGATGGTTATGTTTGTGCTGACAAGTGCACACATTTTTTTCTGTGTCATTATTCCCTAAACAATACAGCAGAAAAACTATTCACATTTGTTTACAATACATGTTTACAATACAATTTGCATTGTATTGAATATTATAAATAATCTAGAGATGATTTAAAGTATTTGAGAGGATGTGCATCTGCTTATGTGGACATATTACCTCATTGTATAGAACAGACTTTACCATCCAGAAAAGTTTGTACCTATGGGGATCCTGGAACCAATCCTGCCTCTTCCCTCCCAGATACTGAGGGACAATTTATTACTAAGTGCAAATTCCCAATCTATGTGATAGGGAGACAAACAGTTAACACAGAAGACATAGATACCTGTCTTGGGCACAAGATGAACTTGGTTGAAGACTTTCTTTTCTTTTGTTTTTTTGTTAATTTTTTTTTTTTTTTTTTTTTTTTTACAGATAGATTTAGACAGTGAGAGAGACAGAGAGAAAGAACTTCCCTCCATTGGTTCGCCCCCAAAATGGCCACTAAGGCCGGAGCTACACGGTTTCGAAGCCAGGAGCCAAGTGCTTCCTCCTGGTCTCCCATGTGGATACAGGAGCCCAAGCACTTGGGCCATCCTCCACCGCCCTCCTGGGCCACAGCAGAGAGCTGGATTGGAAGAAGAGCAACCAGGACTAGAACTGGCATCCATATGGGATGCTCGCAATGCAGGCGGAGGATTAATCAAGTGAGCCTTTGTTGCAGTCCCAAAGAAGACTTTCTTTTCAAGAATATGGAATACAAATCATTGCCATCTTTAATAACCTTCCCTCTACATTATACGCAAATTACCAATACTTTAGGGTATCTAAGAACCACATATGTAACTTATTGAACTACAAATAAATCCCCACATAACACTTATAGAAAATCTAATTTACTACATGTCAGTAAAAGCACGGAGTTCTCAATGGGCACAGATTTGAATACAAATAATCTACCAGCATCTTTGAGAACCATTGTGATAACACATGCGATAAAAGTTCTTTTCTTTTTATCTTGTGCAAATTCTTTTTCTTACTCTCATTATTAATGTCCTGTCATACCAGTAGAAATTGAGAAGAACTCCAGATACTCTGGGACTTGAGGAGAAGCTGTTGCAATTATGAGATGTTCTTAATGCCAATCTGACTGTATTTATGGACAGGAATTAAAGTCTTTAATCAAAATATTTTGAACTACAGGGTGTTGGCCCTCAATCATGTGATTAACATGACTTGTGTACATTCTTTTATATTTTATATAAATATGTGGAATGTTCACATGATTAAAATATCCATGTTTATGCCTGCAAATATTTGTCATGTATGCTTAAGCAAAGATTTGCATATTGATAAAAAGTAAACACCACTTACATATGGTTCTTGATTTCTGTGTTTTATTAAATGCAAATTGCAAAATGCCTTATTTTTTGAAAGATTTTATTTATTTATTTGTAAGTCAGAGTTACACAGAGACAGGAGAGGCAGAGAGAGAGAGAGAGAGAGAGAGAGAGGAGGGGTCTTCCATTCGATGGTTCACTACCCAGTGGGCTGCAATAACCGGAGCTGTGCCCATCCGAAACCAGGAGCCAGGAGCTTCGTCCAGGTCTCCCAAGTAGGAGCAGAGGCCCAAGGACTTGGGCTATCCTCTACTGCTTTCCCAGGTCACTGCAGAGAGCTGGATAGGAAGTGGAGCAGCCGGGTCTTGAACCAGTGCCCATATGGAATGCCGGCACTTCAGGCCAGGGCGTTAACCCACTGAGCCACAGGGCCGGACCCCTTATTTTTGTTTTGAGTCCTACATTTGCCTTGGTCACAATTAACTTAAGAATTAAGCAAATAATCAACATTTTCTTATTGATCTAATTTCCTCCTCTGATTCTCGCTCAAATTACTGCAAAAATGGTTTTTACCAAACACACACTGATAACACATCCTGCCTGAGGATGTATCATGTCTCCACATTGATCATAAATTTTACCAACTTAATGGTGAGTTCAAAAATATACTTCTGTGCCCTCTCCATTCCATCATATCCCACCCAGCCAGATAGCTTTATGCTTGCTTATTTTATGCTACCATGTTTCAGCATCAATTTTTCTTTTTGTCAAACTAAATCCTCCTTTTTTTAAAGATTTTATTTATTTATTTGTAAGTCAGAATCACAGAGATAGTATGAGAGGGAGAGACAGAGAGAGAGAGAGAGAGAGAGAGAGAGAGAGAGAGAGAGGCCTTCCATCCCTTCCATCTACTGGTTCACTCCTCAGATGGCTGGGACTGTGTGGATCCGAAGCCAGGAGCCAGGAGCTTCCTCCAGGTCTCCCACATGGGTGCAGGGCCCCAAGGACCTGGGCCATCTTCCACTGCTTTCCTGGGCCATTAGAGAGCTGGATTGGAAGTAGAGCAGCCAGGACTCAAACTGGCAACCATATGGGATGCAGGCACTGTAGGCAGCAGCTTTACCCGCTATGCCACAGTGCCAGCCCCCCGTTTTTGTTTTTTAAATTGCAATGCTAGGAGTGATTGCTTAGCTTAGAGCTTAAGACACTTGTGCCTCAAATCAGGGTACCTGGGTTCAATTTCTGGCTTCTCAGTTTCCAACTAATGTAGACCTGGGATGCAGTGGTGATGACCCAAATAATTGGGTTCCTGCCACCTATATGGAAGACTTGGATTAATTTTACTGTTGCTGCCTTTGGCCATGGCTCAGCCTTGACTGTTGTGAGCATTTGGTGAGAGAACCAGCAGATGGGAGCTATCTCTCTGTCTGCCTCTTTTTTTTTTTTTAAGAATTTATTTAGTTATTTGAGAGGTAAAATTACAAAGAGGTGGGGGGAGAGATAGAGATAGAGAGAGAGAGAGAGCAAGGTCTTCCATCATCTGGTTCACTCCGCAACAGGTTGCAATGACCAGAGTTGGGCTGATTGGAAGCCAGGAACAAGGAACCTTTCCTTTCTCCCATGTGAGTGCAGTGGCCCAATTGGATGCTGGTGCTGCAGGTGGAGGCTTAGTCTACTATGTCACAGTTCCGACCCCTCTGTCTGCCTCTTAAATAAATCATCAATTAAAAATTTGTATACATCTCTATTGAGATAAAACTCACTTTCAATATAATTCACCTACTTAAAGTGAACAATGCCATGTTTTAGTAAATTCACAGGAACATATAAACTTTATCATCATTTAGTTCTAGAAGACTTTCGAAAGAAATTTGCACATATCATCTGTAACTCTCCAGCCTTAGGTAACCACCAATCTACTTTGTTGTGTATTGACATCTAACTGAGTTTATATAATATGTAGTCTTGTGTTTTCTATCACACAGAATAATGTTTTTAAGGGTCATTCTTGTATCATGTACTTTGTTCCTGTCTATGAGTAAATATTATTTTATTGTGTAGTTTCATGGGAATTCTATATCTATCTTTTAGTTAATGAACATTTGAGCAGTTTCCAATTTAGTGCTGTTTTGAATAATGCCTCCATAGGGTATTTGTGTATCTGTGTATGTCTTTTTATCTGGCTTTTGCTTGTTATCTCTCAGGACCTAAGCCAATGATAACTTCCTTATGGAATTTTCCTGATATTTCAAAGTCTCTCACCTCCCCCCACCTTCTTGCCCAGTAAGCCTATTTAATTTTAAGCCTTATTTTTTTTAAGATTTATTTTATTTATTTGGAAGACAGAGTTACAGAGAGAGGTAGAGACACAGAGAGAGGTCTTCCATCCGCTGGTTCACTCCCCAGATGGCCGCAACAGCCGAAGCCGTGCCAATCCGAAGCCAGGAGCCAGGAGCTTCTTCCAGATCTTCCCACGTGGGTGCAGGGCCCCAAAAACTTGGGACATCTTCTACTGTTGTCCCAGGCCATAGCAGAGAGCTGGATGGGAAGATGAGCAGCCGGGACTAGAACCAGTGCCCATATGGGATGCCGGCGCTTCAGGCCAGAGCTTTAACTTGCTGTGCCACAGCGGCGGTCCCAACCTTGGTTTCAAAGTCTGCAGTCTCTCTCAACTGTGAAATTGACAGTGGCAAGTGCACCATGTGGCTGCTTTCAGCATCTGCCTTGGAGGCTGGCATCTTTCCTGGCTAATGGGCAGATAAATTTCATCTGTTGGAAGAAACAAGGTAAGGCAGAGAGGCAGGAATGGAGGAGGTAAATTTTTGAAATAGTAATGTTTTGTTTTTAATAATATTTTGTTTATTATATTTCCTGGCCTCCTTGATGTCAATAGTTGAATGAATTGAAGGAGTGAGAAAATGGGGTCTCCTGGACAGAGATATGCTCATTACATTGTTAGTACAAAATGAAGAGATCTGAATAATTTTATCGTATTTCCAATTTTTACCAGAACACAAATAAAATGTGAAAGCAATGATAGCAGTGAATCATAAAAAAATTAAATACATATGAATTATAAATAAACTTTATACTGCAGTGATTAGTTGTAATGGCACTGTTCAATTTGTATTGAAAAATATAACATTTTAAGCTAAGCATTTCCATAGGTAGTTCTCTATTTTGAAACACTCCTTAATGTACAAATTATTTATTTATAAAGTATGTCTATAATGTTTGAAATGCATAGAGTATATAAACAATTGAATGGAGAATATAAAGATTTGACAAGAGCAGGTAGGGAATTTTTTTTAACTTTGAGAAAAGAAAATGTACAATAAAATATAGACATATAAGAATGTCTTCTAAAATGAATGTTACCACTACTCACTTCTATAACCCTAGAGTAGAGAACAGAGTCCCCTCTTTTTGAGATACTGAAATCTTTGCTCTTGCGTTAGAAGGGCTCAGGGGCCATTGCTCAGTGGGGTAAGAGGCTGGAAGGAAGCTCCATTTTGCCTTTGGCCATGCCCTTACCAAGTCTTAGTTCTTAAGGCTGCCAAAAGACAGGCCTAGTGGAGGTGGGATACAGACAACTGGCAGTTTTTTAGAAAAAAATCTGGATTTAAATTTTTTGGGTGGTCAATAAGAATGACAATAGGGGTAATTTGAAAGCAGCAAAGACAAATTTTACTTAGCCTTTACTTTCTTTAGGGTACATCCTGACTACATCATTCCCTCCCCTAGTACCTGAGTTCTAAACCTTGGCTTGGTGACAAATGTGAAGGAGTGCTCTTGGGAACAATGAGTACTAATGAACTGATAGCTAACAAGTGGATCCCAAAGCAAGAATAAATCTTCAGATCATCAGAACCTACCACAGGCCCAAGCATTCTGCTAACTGGTTTACATCTGTACTCTCACTTCATCATTATTGTGTTTTAAAGGAAGAGATGGAGACTGAAAGATTATATACTTTGCCTTTCATCTGCTTACTCATTCTGTGTGCTCTTCTAGTGATGATTAAGTAGAGTAACTATTTCATAAGAAGTGCATGTTTGACCTTCCTGTTAGTTCATGGCCTAAATACTACCATCTCCAGTGCTCTGGGTCCTGTCCGCTTAAACCTTTGTAGCGTAGCGACTTTGCTCTGTCATTTAGTTTGTCAACCTATAGCGTCAAAACTTTTTTGCCTGCTTTTTCCATCATATTAAAATTGTGTTAACCATTAGAAAACTGCTTTTCAAAATTACATTTGTCCATTACCCCGTCTTTCTCCTTCCATTTAAAGGTAAACTTCAAGTAATGCACCCTCATTTCCACCTCATCATATATTCACTTCTCCACCCACTGGACCTCACTCACTTCCCACCACTCTATGGAAATATCTTTAATTAAAGTCATATTTAACTTTACAATTGTCAAGTAATGTACAATTAAGAAATATTCCTATCTTACATAGTCATTCTAGGCATTTGATCCTCGGGCCTATTCTCTCCTGCTTTGGGTTCTTCCCTCTACTAACTTGCATGTTTCTTCTACCTTTTAGGGTCTCAATCTCATTCTCAAGTTTCCTTTGAGGCTTATCTTCTTGATCTAACTCTGAAATGTTAATGTTTCCAGCATCATGGTCTTTGACCTGTTGTCTCATATTCATCAGTAAGGTTCCCTGAATCTGACGACATAGATTTCTTTTTTTAACTGCAAATACATGCTGTCACTGGCTAATCATTCCCATTTGGTTGTGCAACATGCATCTCAAAGTCAACATGTCAAAACTGGACTCCATACTGTCCTCTGCAAACCCAAATTTTCTCCTACTTTATCGTTGATACCACATTATTTCCATCAAAAAACTGGAATTAATCCAAGATCTTTCTTCCTCCAATCCTCTTCCTGTCTTCACTTGATCACCAGATGCTGTTGAGTCTATTTCCTAGATTTTATTTGAAACAGTTCTCCTTTCCACCCTTATGCTTTACTGCTTGAGTTTATTCTTTTACTTCCAGTCTCGATTATTGCAATGACATGCAGGTTGTTTCCCTTGTCTCAAGAATTTTTCCCCTAACAATTCATTTTTTCTGGTACTTTCTCATAGATACTAAATGCAAATAAAATCATGGCATTCCCATGAATAAACCCTGTCAATAGGTTCCCATCATCTTCAGGGAAGCCTAAATTGTTGAGGTTGGCAAATAAGTCATTTTGTTAATGGATCTATGCCTTTCTTTTTCTATCATCCTCTTCAACAAGCAAGCCTTATCTCAGCCATTAAAGGCTCTTAGGATGTGGTCATCTGGGCATGTGTACCTTGTTCTTTTCTTTCTTGTGACTCTTAGTTCCCTATTTTCTCCATTTTTAAAAGCTCCTTTGGATTGTGACAAGTTGTCCTGATTTTTCCTCTAATTTAAACTAGATTATGATTTTTCCCTTCTTTGATCTCGTGGTTCACAAGTATTCTTTGTTTATATTTTAACATAATATTTATAAAATTTCACGAAATGTATAGGTAAGTATATTTCTGTCAAAAATGATGGTTAAATTGTTGATAAACTTTTATCTTTGTCTCTGGCATATGGTAGGAATACAATTAATATAGGTAGCATTATTAAATGATGAAATGGATGGATCTGAGTCTGTTTAAATACCCCATGGGGGTAATCTTAGCTTTCTTCTAAATGTTATAGTAAAAGAATATTTTATTTCCAACAAATATCATTCAGTAATTAGAGGATACGTTAAATCTTACAATTTTTTTCCCTATAGGGGAAATTTGTTTCTCTGATTTTTTTCAATAATAGTATTGCCCATGCCATTCATTTCTTATCAAAATAGACCCTTGAAGACAGAGAGTTAGGCAAAAATTCTGAGAAAATCAGCCAGAAAACTTCTCAGTGTTTAGTAAATTAAAGATTGGCTTCAAGTAAATCTAGTTTATAAGATGTCTTTATTCCCATGATGTCTGAGACTTCTGTGGTTGTAGGTTCCTTATTTGTTTCCTGACATTTATTTCAACTATCTATTTTAAGGGAGAAAGTACTTTTACAAAATAGCTTCTTATTTTATGTGTGGTTATTTCTAGGGAAATAATTTGGATCTAGAGAGTTTTAAAACCTAACATTCTGTAGTTAAGAGAAGTGGTTTTTACAAATGTGCTAACAATTTATAACATTAACACAGTCAGTGAGAACATCACAGGTGGGCCTAGCACCTTACATTTGGATTGAGACTTCTCTTCTTCATGCAGTGGAGGATGATGGGTGCTTCTCTGTACGAAGCCATCTAATATCTACTCCCTACTCCCATGATCGTGTAGTGTTCTATTTCTCCCCTTTTTCCCCTTATCTTTTCCCCTCACTAGAGTCTGGAACAATATTTTCTAAGGAAAATAAAACGGTTTCACCTCAATACTCTATATAATGGAACTTTATTATCTGAAAGTGATCATACCTGATTCATCTCAATCTTTCTTAAAAATCAGTATCATTTTATTTTTCTCCTCTTTGACCTTGAAAAATATTCATTTGCTCATAATTCCCTAGTGGCTTTTCTCATCCTTGGATTTATTCACAAAGAAGTGAAAGCCTTAAGTTTCTATTTACTTATTTATCTATCAAATCTGTCTGGAGCATCTACCATGTATCAATTAGTTGGAATGGATCAAGCAACAAAATAGACAAAAAATTATTGCCCTGTGCTGTGAAATTCTAGGGAAGACATCAGACAACACATAACGGACACAATACATATGGTTATTTAATATCTTAAAAATAGGAAATGCTATACAAATAAATAGGACTAAAGAAATCAAGTATGTGAAGTGGGAAGAAACAGGTTGCAATTTGTCATTAAGAAGACTGACTAATGACCAAGACAAAGTCAGGTAAATAATCCCAGATATCTGGAAATTTGCATTTTTTAATATAGAATACAGCAAAATCAACATTGCTAGGCTATTGATGAACAAGGTGTGCATGTGTATCAACAAGAAGTGAGGAAGAGTAGATGAGGGGAAGAATTACACTGAACAAGACAGAAACATAGTAGAAGGCAGTTCTTGACCCAAGGACTTTGGTTTTTATTTTGAGCAGAATCAGAAGATTTTAGACAGATTTCTGAAACAATCTCACAGGTTTAAAAATATCACCTTGGATGCCATTTTTTTGAGTATTTGGGGAAGACAGAGAAGATACAGAAAGAACTTTTGGAGGCCCCACTACAGTGATCCAGGTAGAAAATATTAACATTTTGGAATAAGATGGCAGATGTGGAGAATTAATCAGGCTATAGACAATTAAAATGCGATTCTGTGCAAATTTTCTGATGGATGAAATGTGGAATTTAGAGAAACAAAGGAATAAAGCATGACTCTAGGATTTTTTTTTTTTTTTGAGTAACTGGAAAAATGGTGTTGCACAAAGAGCAACAAGTCAGTGAAAAATCAATGTAAGGAAAAGAAAAATCTAAAATTCAGTTTTAGAAATATTGAATTTGACACAAAAAAACCCAAGCAAAGGTATATATTGAGCAGTTTGGTTGATAAATCTGGAGTTAAGGAGACAGATGTGGCTAGATATTTAAATCTGGGAATTGCTGTCAAAATATAAAGTGTATTTGAAGCCATGGGTATGGATGGGGTCAAGAGAGTATGGATATGTAGACTAAAGATCCCTAACTTGGTTTTAGCACTACATTCTCTAATAAAAGAGGGAAATACAGAAAAGGAAACTAAGGAGAAAAGTCCCTTGTGAGATGAAAGAAAAACCAGAGTGCAGTGCACTGAAAGGCAATAGAAGAGAGCAGGTCAAGGAGGGAAGGATGGATCAATCTTGTCCAATGTTACAGATGGGTCCAACAGATGAAGAAAGGTCAATGGATGGTTTGGAAAGAGGCCATTCATGGCTTCCAGTGAATCGTTTTTGTGGAGAGCTTAGGTAAAAGGTTGGTTGAGAGAGTTTTTAAAAGAACACAAGGGGCCAATGCTGTGGTGTAGCGGGTAAAGCTACCACCTGCAGTGCCAGCATCCCATATGGGCACTGGTTTGGTTCCCAGATGCTCCATTTCTGATCCAGCTCTCTGGATGGCCTGGGAAAGCAGTGGAAGATGGTCCAAGTCCTTGGGCCCCTGCACCTGAGTGGGAGATCCAGAAGAATCTCCTGGCTCCTGGCTTTGGATGTGCGCAGCTCCAGCTATTGCGGCCAACTTGGGAATTAACCAGCAAATGGATGATCGCTCTCTCTCTTTCTCTGCCTCTTCTCTCTCTGTGTAACTCTAATTTTCAAATAATAAATCTTTAAAAAAAAAAGAACATGAAGGGAGAAAATAAAGGCCGTAAGTATAGACAACTGTTTTCCAGAAAATGTAGTTCAAAAGTAGGACATTGGCTTGTGAGAGACATTGGGTCAACTTATTTTTTTCAATAGAATAAATAACTTTATTTGGATGCTGTTGATGAAAAGAATTCATTAGCAAAGAGAACATCAATGATGTGGGAGTGGCAGGAAAGAATTCTTAGAATGGTATCTTTGAGGAGTTAGGAAGGGATGAAATCTAGTACTAATCTAAATTAAGGGGCTGGTCTGTTATTATTTTTTTAAAATGATTTATTTATTTGAAAGGCAGAGTTACAGAGAAGAAGAGGCAGAGAGAGAGAGAGAGAGTTCTTCCATCTACTGATTCACTCCCCAGATGGCCACAACGGTCGGAGATGCGCCAATCCGAAGCCAGGAGCCAGGAGCTTCTTACAGGTCTCTCATGCAGATATAGGGGCCCAAAGACTTGGGCCATCTTCTAATGCTTTCCCAGGCCATAGCAGAGAGCTGGATTAGAAGTAGAGCAGCAGGGCCTTGAACTGGAGCCCAGTTGGAATTCTGGAACAGCTGGTGGCGGCTTTACTTGCTACTCCACAGCGCCAAACCTGTTATTTCTTTTGAACTGTGTTAATGGTTCTTTTGAGGCACTGAGATTCTTGATTTCAATACCATCCTGTTTATTAATTTTTGCCTGTATGCTTAATGTTTTCTGAATGCTGTAAAAAAGTTTTTCCTAACCCAAATTACAAAGATGTTTGTTATCTTCTAGAAGCTGTGTTTTTTCACATTTGAATCTATAATTGACATAGAATGACTTTTAGTGTGAAATACGGTCAAATTTATGTTTATAATAAGGAAATTCAACTTTTAAAACATTGCTAGCTAGTAAGAACATTCCTTTCCCATGTCTCTGAAGTGTCACATTACTAATAACTTGAATATGAAGAGTCTTCAAAACTTTAATGGAAAATGCATATTATTAAAAAAAAAAAAGCTGCACAGATTTAAATTTTTTTCCAACAAAATGAATTCACAGTAGCTTGTTCTAACATGTCTGAACATATCATTTGATGCCTACACAGATAAAACATCCATTTCAATAAGGCCCCTAGCAAAGTAACACGAATTCTTCCAAATGAAGTAAGAACAAACTTAAAATTTATTGTGAAATTTGAGTGAATGGTGAATTCATTGATGGTTCATGAAAAGTTTATGGGGCAATGCCTCAAAGAAATCAGTAATTTTCAAATGGATGAATCATTTTAAAAACGGATGAGGGACTGCTTCTCTGCCCTTTGACTAAGATCAAGTGTCATTAGTGAGATCCTTTATAATTTTTCAACTTCTAGTAGTTTCGTTTGTTATATACAAAGATATATATTTCTGTATCAAATGAAGTTAATAATTTAGTCATTTATGTGTAAGTCTTTTTTTTTTAAAGATTTATTTTATTTGTTTGAAAGACAAGTTACAGAGAGAGGTAGAGACAGAGAGAGAGGTCTTCCATTCGCTGGTTCACTCCCTAGATGGCTGCAAAGGCTGGAGTTATGCTGATCCCAATCCAGAAGCCAGGAGCTTCTTCCAGGTCTCTCACTCGGGTGCAGGGTCCCAAGCACTTGGACCATCTTCTACTGTTATCCCAGGCCATAGCAGAGAGCTGGGTCGGAAGAGGAGCAGCTGGGACTGGAACTGGTGCCCATATGGGACCAGTTCAGGCCAGGGCTTTAACCTGCTGCGCCACAGCGCTGGCCGCATGTGCGTAAGTCTTTAAGGCATTTTGGAAGACACAATTATATATTGTAATGAATGACAGTTATATTTCTTTCTGATGATCATTCATCATTTTTTTTCATATTTTAGTACACTGACCAAAATCTGCAGGAAAATATTAATCATAAGGGGAATAATGGGTGGTGTACAAGTGTGCCTCAAAAATCTCATGGAAAAATGTAATTAAAAGATACATTTATTTTGGTTAAAAATTAAAATTCATGTATATGAAGGATCTTCAAAAAATTCATGGATAATGTATATTGTGACAAAATTATGCATGTATTTCAAAGTTTTTTGCACTAATTAAATGTAACTTTTAATTTGATTTATTCCTGAATTTATTGAAATACCCTTGTGTTTTTATTTTAGATACCAGGGGGAATGTTTTCAAATTTTCAGCAATAGTTATAATGTTTGTTGTAGGTTTCTCTTTAATGGGTTAAGGAATTTTTCCTTCCAATCTTATTTTTCTGAGAGTTTTATTGTATGTTGAAGTTTGCTAAATGCATTTATTTATTTTTTGAAATCATTAATAATTTATCCCTTTATTCTATTCACATGATAAATTATTTTGAGTCATTCTTAAAAGTTAAATTAACTTTGCATTTCTGGAAGAAAGTCCACTTGCTGTGATTATGTTATCATTTTTTCATATTGCTAGATTATAACTGCCATTAATGAAACTTATTTTGTACTTATAGTTACAAGTAATGTTTGTCTGTAATTTTTCTCTTTTTATAATGTCTTCATTTGGTACCAATGTTAAAGTGGTCTCCTTTACTGAGTTTTGAAGTATTTTCAGAAATAATTTCTGTAGTAGTAATTTCATTATTTTTAAATGTTTAGTAGAATGTAAGTGCAATCATATAATTTTGAGCTTCTTTTGAGGGGAGTTTGTGATATGAATTCAGTTTTAATTAATAGTTGTAGGACTTTGGAGAAAGGTACCGTGCTCATCCAATGGCAGGAGCCAGGTGCTAGGTGCTTTTTCCTGGTCTCCCATGGGGTGCAGGGCACAAGCACTTGGGCCATCCTCCACTGCACTCCGGGCCACAGCAGAGGGCTGGCCTGGAAGAGGGGCAACCGTGACAGAATCCGGCGCCCCGACCGGGACTAGAACCCGGTGTGCCAGCGCCGCAAGGCAGAGGATTAGCCTGTTGAGCCACGGTACCGGCATCCATTGGGATCTTACTTGCAGAGATCTTTCATTTATGTCGTCTTCTTCTTCTTCTTCTTCTTCTTCTTCTTCTTCTTCTTCTTCTTCTTCTTCTTCATCTTCTTTTTTTTTTTCCCAGAGTGTCTTGGCTTTCCATGCCTAAAATACTCTCATGGGTTCTTGAGCCAGATCCTAATGCCTTAAGGGCTGATTTTGAGGCCAGAGTGATTTATTAGGATATCTGCCATTCTATGAGTCTGCTGTGTATCCTATTTCCCATGTTGGATCAGTCTCTCCCTTTTTTAGTTCTATCTGTTAGTATTAGCAGTCGCTAGTCTTGCTTGTGTGATCCCTTTGACTCCTAGACCTATCAGTGTGATCAATTGTGAACTGAAATTGATCACTTGGGCCACCTCCACTTTGACTATGACCCTGTCAGAACAAGATCCAAGTCGGCGAACCCTAAAGGCTTCCATAGCCTCAGCAACTCATGACTATAGCCTAGAGGGATTACTGACACCATAAACAAGAATGGCAGATTGTTAAATCTACAACAGTAGTCACTGTGTGCTTATGGCCCATGTGGGATCTGTCCTTAATGTGTTGTCCAATATGAAGTAATGCAATAACTAGTAATGAAACAGTATTTTTACACCTTGTGTCTCTGCGCGGGTGCAAACTGACAAAATCTTTACTTAGTATATACTGAATCGATCTTCTGTATATAAAGATAACTGAAAATGATTAGAAAAAATTGGAAGTTACATAAAAATCAATCAATTTTAAAAAATATCATGTAGGATCTCTGTCCTTAATGTGCTGTACAATGTGATTTAATGCTTAAACTAGTACTCAAAGAGTATATTTCATTCTGTGATGCTATGTGAGGGCAAATGGTTTAAAATCTTTTCTTAACACATACTAAACTGAGCTCCTGTATACAAAGAGAATTGAAAATGAATCTGGATGTGAATGAAAGGGGAGAGGGAGTGGGTAAGGGGGGAGGGTAGCGGGGGGGGTGGGAAGGTATGGGTAGGGAAGCCATTGTAATCCACAAGTTGTACCTTGGAAATTTATATTCTAAATAAAAGTAAAAAAAAAATAGTTGTAGGACTAGTCAGATTTTTATTTTATACTTTGTTAATGTTTTTCGAGTCTATTCATAAGATTAAATATTTATTACTTTATGATCTTTTAAATTTCATAGGAGCCATAATGTTGTCACTTTTTCACTCTTTATACTCTATATTGCGACATTTTTTGTTTTGTGGTTAGCCTTGCCAAAATTTTTGTTTTTTCAGAGAACAAATTTTGAGTTTATTATCCCTATTTCATTTTATGTTTTATTATTTTCTGAATTTATTTTTTCTATTTTCATTAATTTTAGTTTACCATTTTATTTTTAGCATATCATATTGTTTATTATGATAACTGTTTTAGTTTTCATTATTCTAAAATGTATGCATATCTTTTAAGTATGGCTTTCCTATAGTCTAAAAATTTTTAGGGCAAGATGGCGGAATAGGAAGGGAGCACACCGATAGTCTGGGGAGAGACAGTTTAATAAAAGTGGAGATACTGCAGGTTCAAGGAAGAGTAGGGGAAGATACAGCAGAGAAAGCCCTTCCGGAACTGGAGATTCACAGTGGACCTGCGTGGAGAGCATGGGAGCCCGCAGTTTGGGACACCAGGAGCAGATTCAACACACCAGCGCTGGAACGCGAGGTGAGCAGAACATCAATAGCCCGAATAACCAGCAGGGAAGCGGAAAAGGGAGCTTAGAGCGAACAAGGCTTGAAACCCTGCGGGGAAAAGTTCACCAGGCTAACTAGAAGAGAGAGAGAGAGAGGGAAAAAAAAAAAAAGTGACCCATACAGACACAAGATTCTCTCTCTCAGCTCACCTCTCAAAGGTGAGCAAGACAAAGAGCAGGCGATATTTTGGAATACGTCATAAGCAGGGCGACCTTGGGTCGGCACCGGCCCCGAGCCTAGCAGAAAAACCTGACTCTAGGTGGGAGGGGTGAAATAACAGGAGATTAGAACCTAATGAATGTGTGGTGCTAATGAACTGAGACTGTGAAAAAAGAGACGGTGGGGGAGAGAACTCATGGAAATCACGAATTCATGTGAGTACTCTCCAGAGACGCTACAGTTCACTAGCCTTGGCAGCCCAGTGGGAGACTACAGGAGAATCTCAGCCCACACAAAGGGCCGCAAAGATTCCCTCTCTGGTCCTTGGGAAAGAGCTTCTGATCTCTGGCTCCTGTGGGTATATCACTTGCCTGCTAACCACCCCCAATTCCATTCAGCTGTGTGGAATTACTTCCCTTTTGAACCAAAAAAAAAAAAAAAAGTAACAGAGAGAGATTTACCACGCCTAACCTGGGAGTGTCTCCTTTGACACACCCTCAACCCTGAGGAACCAAACAGAGCTCTCAGGCCACACCCATCTCAAGCCTCTAAGGCTCCATCAAAAGCAGACAGTCCACTTAATCTAGAGTCATAGTATAACAAGAAAAAAACACCACAGTGAAGAAACCAATATGCCAAACAACAAACGCAAAAACCGAGGTAATAAGAACAAGGAAGACACTATGATGCCCCCAAATGAAAAAGACACCCCAATTCAAGATTACAAAGATGATGAGATAGAAGAGATGCAAGAAGCAGATCTCAAAAAATTGATAAGAACACTAAGAAGTACTCAAAAACAAATTCTTGAACTACAGAAATCCTTAATGGACAAGGTAGAAAATCTCTCTCGTGAAATTGAAATATTAAGGAGAAATCCAGCTGAAATGAAACAGCTAGTAGAACATGAAACTGTGATAGTGACGAGAAATCATAATGAAGTGAAGAATTCAATAGATCAAATGAAAAACACATTAGAGAGCCTTACAAACAGAATGGGTGAGGCAGAAGAGAGAATATCGGACTTAGAAGACAGAGCACAGGAAACTATACAGTCAAACCAAAGAAAAGAAGAAGAAATTAGAAATCTAAAAAATATTGTTGGGAATCTACAGGATACTATTAAAAACCCAACATTCGAGTTCTAGGAGTTCCTGAAGGCATGGAGAGGGAGAAAGGATTAGAAGGCCTTTTTAGTGAGATAATAGCAGAAAATTTCCCAGTTTTGGAGAAGGACAGAGACATCCTAGTACAGGAAGCACATGGAACCCCTAGTAAACATGACCAAAAGAGGTCCTCACCACGACACGTTGTAATTAAACTCACCACAGTGAAACAGAAAGAAAAGATCATAAAATGTGCAAGAGAGAAACGTCAAATTACACTCAGAGGATCTCCAATTAGACTCACAGCAGACTTCTCATCAGAAACCCTACAAGCTAGAAGGGAATGGCGAGACATAGCCCAGGTACTTAGAGAGAAAAACTGCCAGCCCAGAATATTATATCCTGCCAAGCTCTCATTTGTGAATGAAGGTGAAATAAAGACCTTTCATAACAAACAAAAATTGAAAGAATTTGTTGCCACTCGTCCAGCCCTGCAAAAGATACTTAAAGATGTGTTACACACAGAAACCCAGAAACACGGCCATCAACATGAAAGAAGGTAAACGAAGGGAACCTCACAGCAAAAGATCACAGGGAATTCAAAGCATACATTTGGATAAAGAAATTATGGGACATGTACTCTATAGAATACTATACAGCAGTCAAAAATAATGAAATCTGGTCATTTGCAATAAGATGGAGGAATCTGGAAAACATCATTTTGAGTGAATTAAGCCAGTCCCAAAGGGACAAATATCATATGTTCTCCCTGATCAGTGACAACTAATTGAGCACCAAAGGTGACACCTATTGAAGTGAAATGGACACTATGAGAAACAGTAACTTGATCAGCTCTTGTGCTGACTGTTGTTGTACAATGTAATACTTTATCCATTTTAGTAATTTTTTTATTCTAGTACTAGTGGTTGAACATTGTAATTAACAAACAATTATTCTTAGGTGTTTAAATTTTAACTGAAAAGTGATCCCTGTGAAATATAAGAGTGGGAATAAGAGAGGGAGGAGATGTACAATTTGGGACATGCTCAATCGGAACTGCCCCAAATGATGGAGTTAGAATTGTGCCAGGGAATTCCAATACAATCCCATCAAGGTGGCATTTACCAAGGCCATCTCACTAGTCTAAGTGATCAATTTCAGTTCATAATTGATCACACTGATAGGTCTAAGAGTCAAAGGGATCACACAAACAAGACTAGTGTCTGCTAATACTAACTGATAGAATCAAAAAGGGAGAGAATGATCCAACATGGGAAGCGAGATACACAGCAGACTCATAGAATGGCAGATGTCCTAAATAGCACTCTGGCCTCAGAATCAGCCCTTAAGGCATTCAGATCTGGCTCAAGAGCCCATGAGAATATTCTAGGCATGGAAAGCCAAGACACTCTGGAAAAAAAAGAAGACCTAAATGAAAGATCTCTGTGAGTGAGATCCCAGTGGAACGAATGGGGCCATCAAAGAAGGAGGTACCTTTCTCTGAAGGGAGGAGAGAACCTCCACTTTGACTATGACCCTGTCGGAATAAGATTGAAGTCAGCGAACCCTAAAGGCTTCCATAGCCTTGGCAACTCATGACTAGAGCCTAGGGAGATTACTGATGCCATAAACAAGAGTGTCAAATTGTTAAATCAACTTCAGGATTCACTGTGTACTTACGTCTCATGTGGGATCTGTCCTTAATGTGTTGTCCAATGTGAAGTAATGCTATAACTAGCACTGAAACAGTATTTTACACTTTGTGTTTCTGTGTGGGTGCAAACTGATGAAATCTTTACTTAGTATATACTGAATCTATCTTCTGTATATAGATAATTAAAAATGAAAAAAAAATCTTGGTGTTAAATTGGAAATTGCCTAGAAAATTAATCAATTTTTTAAAAAAATATATCATGTAGGATCTCTGTCCTTAAAGTGCTATACATTGTGAATTAATACTATAACTAGTACTCCAACAGTATTTTTCACTTTGTGTTGCTATGTGAGGGCAAACTGTTGAAATCTTTACTTAATATATAGTAAACTGATCTTCTATATATAAAGAGAATTGAAAATGAATCTTGATGTGAAGAAAGGGTAGAGGGAGTGGGAAAGGGGAGGGTTGTGGGTGGGGGGGAAGTTATGGGGGGGAGCCATTGTAATCTATAAGCTGTATTTTGGAAATTTATATTCTTTAAATAAATGCGTTATAAAAAATTTTTAAATAAGGTATATTCATATCATTTGGTTAAATATTTTTAAAATTTTCATTTTGGTTTCTTCCTTGAAACAAGTAATATTTAGAAGCATAATTCTTAATTTCCAAACTGGGAATTTTCATTTTAAATATTTATTTAGAACTTATATATCCTAGAGCAAAGACTATGCTTTGTGATTTTGATTGTGTATACTTAGCTGAAATTTATTTCAATATCAGAAAACTGATGGCTTTCCAGGGCTTGTCTCGCTTAGTCACATCAATGTGAGCAAATATTCTTGCATGAAAATACTTTTATATGAGCTAAGAAAACCAAGTGAGATATTGTAGCTCCTTAGTGTAGCTCAGAAATAAGAAAAGGAACATTGGAAATGTAGAAAGGACTGTTTTATGTTACCCACAACATCCCTTCTCCAATCCCAGACATCACTGTATGGAGATAGATACCCTCTGCTTGGGAAGAAGAAAGAGTAGTGACTGGACTTTTCCTTGGGCTCTAAACCTGCTCCAATAAAACTCAGACTGTGCAGCCTGGGTCCAGATATTAGGCCTGTACCCATAAATTGAATCTGTAACTATCCCAGTGCAGCATCAGGTTCCAGGCTTACCTTAGTGGTCCCAGGTTCCCAACAGACACTAGTGCTGGTCTGTTTCCAGCAGACCTGAGCTTTAGGCCTATCCTAGTGTCAGGTAAGTCCCCAAAGACTCAAATTCTAGGCCTGCAAAGAGCTAGTCATCAGGTACTCACAAATTGAGCTTCCGGGCGGGTTCTCAGAGATAGAGTCCAGGACTGCCCTGGCTTCAGATCAACCCAGAGCCAGGTCATCCCACAAAATCCTACTGGTCCCTGTGGCTCCTCCCTCTAGTAAGGAGAGGGTCCAGGTATCTTTCTGTAGTCTTAGGATCAGCATCCATGCCATAGACTTCAATGCTAAATCAGCAATTACAAACCCAGGCTTCAAGGTTATTCGCATGACTCCATGTTCCCAGCCTGCTTATACGGCCTCAGGACGAAGTCAGCCCTTTTAGAGTGAGTTTCCAGGCCAAATCTCACTTACCTAGTCTTTGGATAGGCCTAGTCACATTCAGAGTGCTGACTGGTCCTTGTAGTTCTAGGCTTCAGATCAGTCACCACAGACTCAGACTCTGTCTAACCCTGCTGTTACCTGTGGCCCTCTGATCTAAGGGACCCAAGATCCGAGAATACTGTAGTACACTCAGGGTCCAGACCTACTCCAGGAAATCCCTATTGCACACCAGCCCCACAGACCCGAGCTCCAGGACCACCCCTGAATATCTTAGTCCCAGGTCTACCCCACTGCCAGGTCAGTTTCTGTGGACACAGATTATAGGCAAGCTGCTGAAGATATAGACTCCAGGTTTATTCTTATAGCCTCAGGCTCTAGCTTTTCCTCTTTGGATCCCATTAACATTCCACTGCTGTAGATCCAGGTATCAGGACTGCCTCACTGCTGACTCAGACTCCAGGCTACCCCAGCTGAGGATTCCAGCAGAAGACAGCCATTGAATCAAGCCAGGGGGCCTGCCTAGAGCCTCTGGATTGTCTGCATGGTAAATGGTTTTTCTAGACAAAGCTAATCTACAAAGACTGAAATAAGTTTCTGTTTACTTCTTCAAATGAATAGATATCATTAGAAGGTAGGATGAAACGTAAGAAACCAAGGAGACATACATCACTGAAGAAAAAATAATCTCTCAGTAGCTGACTCTAAACAAATGAAAATATTTGAACTTCTTGAAAAAGAATTTAAAAAATTGCTTTAAGGAAGGTTGGTGAACATAAAACAAAAACAGAAAGCATTCAATAAAGTCAGAAAACAATGCGAATAAATTAAGAAATGTAACTGAGAAATTGAAATTGTAAATACAAATGAAACAAATTCAGTAGCTGATAAATACAATGAATGAGGGAAAAATAAAAAAAAGAAAGCATTAACAGTAAAACTGATCGAATAAAAGCAAGAATCTGTGAAATCAAACATAGGTTATTTGAAAATATGCAAAGGATAAAAAGGAAAAATATGAGAAGGAATGAAGAAAGCCTATGGAGTTTATGACATGCATCAAAAGAGCAAATATTTGTTATAAAAGTTTTAAAGGTGAAGAAAAAGGGAAACAATGCAGACATTTTTACAAATTTAGTGAAAGATATACATACTTAATTACAGAGGATCAAAGTCTCCAATTCATTTTCTATCCAAATATTACAGAAATACATATTGGACAATACATAATTTGACAATTGTCAAAAAATCAAGGATAAGGAGAAGACCCTGAAATTATCAAAACAGAAGAAGTGAAAGTAAAGTATAAGGGATTTCCAATAAAGCTAGCAGCAGAATTTTTCAAGAACTTAAAGGCCACTAGAAAGTCGGTGACATATTTAAAGGGCCAAAGAAAATAAAATGTTAACCAAGAATACTGGACACAGCAAAACTGTACTTCTAAAATGAAACACAGATTTTTCCCATAATAACATACACACACACACACACACACACACACACCCCAAAACAAAATGGAAGTGCTTCATCACTACCAGCTGAGGACAAGCTGAAAAACAAACTTGCAAGTGTGCAACTTAGTAACATGAAAGGAAAAAAACTGACAAGTATATTTAAGTACACAATCAAATTCAGAATACTTATCTAATACTGTAATAGTGGTGGGAAAATCACCAAAGATCTTTAGCATAACATTTAAAAGACCAAACTATTAAAAATATCTCTAATAATTTGATTAAGGATGTACAACAAAAAAGATGTAAACTGTGATGTCAAATATATAAAATGTCTGGGAGTTTAGGCTAAAGTGTTGCATTTTTATGCAAACTTAATTTGTTACTAAGCTAAAATAACCTGCTATAAGATGCTGTTTGTAAGGCTTATGAATGATGCAAAGCAAAAACCTGAGGTAGACACATCAAACATCAAAAGTAAGGAATTGGGGCCAGCATTGTGGTGTAATGGGTTGAGCTGCTTCTCATGACCCTGACATCCTATAGCGGCACACTGGTATGAGTACCAGCTACTCTGCTTATAATATAGCTTCCTGTTGATATGCCTGGCAACAGATGATAGTACAAGTACTTGGAACCTTGTCACCCATGTGGGAGACCTGGATAAAGTTCCTGACTCCTGAGTTTAACCTGGCTCAGACCTGGGTACTGCAGCTATCTTGGGAGTGAACAACAAGTGGAAGAGCTCTCTCTCTCTCTTCTCTCACACATAATACTCTTTCTCTCTAAATCTTTGCCTTTCAAATAAATAAGTACATAATTTTAAAAGTGAGAAAAGTCTTCTATAAAAGAAGAGCTCAACTTCTAATGATGTCACTTCTGAATTCTTCCAAACACTTACATAAGAACTGATACTAATCCTTCTCAAAATCTTCAAAAAAATGAAATTAAGGGAAGGCTCACAAACTACTTTTATGAGGCCAGCATTACCCTTATATCAAAGTCAAAGAGAAACGGTATAATTAAAGAAAATTATAGGCCAATAGCACTGATTAACACATATGTAAATATCCTGAACAAAATACCAACTAACCAAATTCAAGGGCACATTGAAAGGATCATCCACTGTGATCAATAGGATTTATTCCTGAGATGCAAGGGTGCTCAAACATATGAAATTTAATAAGTGTGGTAGATTCACATTAAAAGAATGCAGGGCAAAAGCTATATGACCATCTCAACAGGTGCAAAAGGGCATTTAATAAAATTTAACAATCTTTCATGATATAACCTCTCGACATATGAGATATAGAAGAGTATCTTGACACAACAAAGGACAAACATTAAAAACCTGCTGCTAACATACTCAACAATGAAAAGCTGGAAGCTTTTCCTATAAGATCAGGACAAGAAGAAGATCCCTACTATCACCACTTCATTCAACAAAGGACTGGAACTCTTGGCCAGAGCAGTTAGGCAAAAATAAATGGGTAAGTAGCATCCTACTAAAAAGGAAAGAAGTTGGAATGTTTCTACTTGCAAAAGACATAATCTTATAGAAAGAACTCTCTTAAATAAATTCAGTAAATTCACAGAATACAAAAAAGTATACAAAAATGAGTAATGTTTATATACATTAAAAATGAGCTTCACAAAACAGAAATCAGAAAATAATCCCATTAAAAAAGAAAATAATTTCATTCATAATAAACAAAAAAATCTTAGAAATAAATTTATCCAAGAGGATGAAACCCTGTACAGTTAAACCTATAAAACACTTATGAAAGAAATTCAAGACATAAGCAAATAGATATCCTTTGTTCATACATTGGAAGAAATAATTTTGTTAACATAATGCATAGCCAGCTTCAGATTCAATTCAACCTCTATTTTAATTCCAATAACAGTTTTTCACATAAATAAAAAACCTAAAATTTATATGGAATCACAAGACTCTGATTAGTTAAAATAATCCTCAACAAAAAGAAGAAAGTTGGAGCCATCATATTATCTGACTGCATAAACTAGTACAAAGATGTAGTCATAAAACAGCTTGGTACTGACAAAAACAGACCCAGGGAACAATGGAAAAAGATAATAAAGGCCAGCAATAAATCCATGTGTTTATGGCCAATAGATATACAGTGAATAGGCCAAGAACTCTTGATGAAAAGATAATATATTCAGTAATTGGTGCTGAAAAACTGGATATTCACATGCAGAGGAATGAAATGGAATCCCTACCTTACACTATATGCCAGAAGAAAGTAACGATGAATTAAAAGCTGCAGTTTAAGACTTGACACTAAAACTACTAGAAGAAAATAAGGAAAATGACTTGTGATTGGTTTGGGCAGAGATTTCTTGAATATAAACCCCAAAGCATAGGTGATAAAAGCAAAAATAAAAAAAAGGTAAATGTAATTATGCCAAACTAAAAAGCTTCTACAAAAATAAGATACAATCAGCAAAGTGATGGGGCCAGAGCGTGGAGTAACAGGTAAAGCTACTGCCTGCAGTGCTGACATCCCATGTAGGCGCTGGTTCAAGTCCTGGCTGCTCCATAACTCATCCACCTCTCTGCTATGGCCTGGGAAAGCAGTATTAGATGGCTCAAGTACTTGGGCCCCTGCATCCATGTGGGAGACCTGGAAGAAGCTCCCGGCTTCAGGCTCCTGACTCAGATCGGTGCAGCTCTGGCTGTTGTGGCCAGTCGGAGAGTGAATAAACAGATGGAAGACCTCTCTCTCTGTGCCTCTCCATCTCTCCCTGTGTAACTCTGACTTTCAAATAAATATTTTAAAAAGATATAATCAGCAAAGTCAAGAGAGTACCTATGGAATCAGAGAAAATATTTGCAAACTGTATATCTAATAGGCGGTTAATATCCAAAATATATGAGGAGTTTTACAATTCAGTTGTATGCAAACACATAACCTGATTAAAAAGTGGACAAAAGAGTTGATTAGACATTTTTCAAAAGAAGAGACAATTGGCAAACACCATTACTCATCAAAGAAATGCACATTAAAACCACAATGAGCCATTATCTCAATCTGTTAAAATGGTTATTATAAAGAAGATGAAAGATAACACATGTGGAAAGGGATGTACATAAATGGAAATCCTTATAGCATATTGGTGGCGATATTAATATTGGTGGCGATATTAATTAGTGTAGTCATTACAGAAAACAGTAAGCAAGTTTCTAAAAAAATTCAAAATGGAACTACCATATGAGGTAGTAATTCTATTATTGTGTGTATGTATGCATACGTACACATAAATAAGCACAAGGTTGCTTCAAAAAGTTAATGGCAAATGTGTACTATAGAAAAACTACAGAAAGATTTCAAATTTTTTGCATCAAAATTAACTTAATTTTAATTCCATTTCCATGAATTTTTTGGAGTACCCTTATACATGGGGTCTGGCATATAAATATTTTTCCTAGTTTTCTTTGTTGAAAAGATCCACATTAGTTACACTCCAGGGTTATGGAACACATCCAGTACTCAGATCTTTGATTTCAGATACCATTTTTCAACAAACGGACTAGTGCTCTGATGAAAAAACAGATTTTAGGACTGAGGAAGAGAATATAAATTGAACCTGGAGCTTTTTTTTTTGTGCCAAAAGTAAGGGCACGCTGAAAAACAAAATCAATCAAAAAAGCAAAATTACAGAGGCATTGGAAAAGTAGGCACTCAGTCCATGGGTAAGGTACCACTTGGATCAACCTCATCCTTCATGATATTGCCTGGGTTCAAGTCTCAGTTCTTTTCCTGATCTCAGCATCCTCCAAACGTGCATCCTGAAATCTTCAAGTAGCTGGGTCCATGCCAGCCATGAGAGAGACCCCAAATGGATTCCCAACTCCTGGCTTTGGTCTGGCCCAGGCTTGGCTTTTGTGGGCATTAAAGGAATGAACCAGCACATGGAAAGATCTCTTTCTGTCTGCTTTTTAAATAATTATTTATTTATATAAATATTTTTAAAAAAATTGACACTAGAGCCAAACATTCTGTGTTCCCACTGGCCAAAGCTTGAATAACTGGAGTAAAATAATGTCATAATATTAGATTTTGACTCTTAAAATAAATCTATACCACGTAGATAAATAGAGCATGTTCCCCTTTCTTTGGGTGTGTTTAGGACTCAAGGGTTCACATCCAAAGAATAGAGTTTGGGAAGGAAAAAAAGTAGCTTCACAGTGTCAAAATCTGGTACTACCACATTAACCAAGTGACTACTAGTGTAGTATTCAGTTATCAGTATTGTATAACTTACTGTAGTTATGTATAATGTTAACAATAGGAAAGCTGGTGAAGTTTTTAAAGGAACTTTCTGTTCTAACTGCAACTTTTCTATAAAGCTAAACTTGTTTACAGATTTTTTAAAAACAAAATATTCTCCAGTTATTGGTTATAGTCATTTACATATTTTAGGTTTATGGCAAGGTAATTAAAATTTCTTTTTTGTGTTGTAAAGATTTTTAAGTATTGATATTTTTGATAACCTGTATATATTTTTATGTTATGTTTCCCTTCTTCACAGAATACACTTGGGCCTTAAAATGATTGGCTATAACATCACTATGAATCCTGTACACATTAGACAAAAATCACAAATATAAATAAATATATATAGTCTATATATGCAGTCTGTAAATGAATATATATATATAGAGTTTTGGTCAACAGTGTAAATTAGTGATATTTTAGGCTTAAAGTTCATCATCCCTTATTTTTATTCCAACTGTTATGTGTTCCACTCTTCTGTTCCTTTTGCTTCTCTTTGATCATTTTGTTTCTTGATTAATTTGTCAATTTTACTTATATAATCTTTTACTCTCCTTTTAATGGCTTTCCTAAAAATCACATCATGCATCATTGTCATTTAAGAGTACTTGGTAGATTTATCTTCTTCTCAGACAATGTATACTCCTCAAAATACTTTTATCCCATCCTGGCTTGTATGATATTTTGTGTATACACATACACAAACACACACACACATTTTCTTACAAAATAAAGAAGCACATACTTATACATACACAAAATTATCAATTTATTTCTTTTAAAATTTTTGAAAGATTTATTTTAAAGGCAGAAAGGAAGAAAGAAAGAGAGGGAGGAAGAGAAGGGGAGAGAGAGAGAGAGAGAGAGAGAGAGAGAGAGAGAGAGAGAGAGAGAGAAATAAATCTCATCAGCAGGTTTACTCTCCAAATACCCCAACAGCCAGGGCTGGGCCAGGTCGAAGCAGGGTTCCAAGCACTTGGCCGGTCTTTGCTGCCTTCCCAGGTGCATTAGCAGGGAGCTGGATAGGAACAGAAAAGCTTTGGACTCATACTGGTGATCTGATATGAGATGCCAGTATTGCAAGCAGTGCTTAGAATCTTAGCCCTAACCACCTGTCCAATATACTTGCTAACCAGCACTATACTCTTATTATAATGAATGCGCAAATAAATAAATACCCAGTTTTATAAAGTTTATCACTAATTTCTTCGTGGCTTTTTATACACTCCTCTGGTTTCATTTTATTCCTGAAAAAATAGTTTTTAGTATTCTCATGGGTACAAGTCTGCTGGAGCTATTTTTCTCCTATTTTTCTTTGACAAAATTATCCTTTTCATAACTTTACTTTTGAAGGATTTTGGGGGGGTATAGTTCTTGGGTGGGAAGTCATTTTCTTTCTGTGCTTGGAATATTAATCCTGTGTCTTCTAACTTCTATTATTTCTGTTCAAAAATCCCCTGCAGTCTAATTCTTGATTTTTGCAGATTCATCTCTTTTTGCCCCTTAAGTTACAGTAAGATTTTCTCTGTTTTTGAATGGTGTGTTTATTTTTTAAAAGATGTATTGTGCCTGTGTCCACAGTGCTTTTTGAATCTGTGCTTCATAACATTCACCAAATTTGGAAAATTCTCAACCAAAATCCTTTCAAATATTACTGCTGCCCTATCTTACTTTTATTCTGGAACTGTAAGTCTTACATATGCTAAATACCTTCTGTCTCTTAAATTCCCCTCTAGTTTTCATGCATATACTGTCCTACCTATCTTGTTCTAAATATTTCCTTTGGCCTATCTTCTAGTTCAATAATATTCTTTTCAGCTTTGTTTAATATGCTGCTAAACATATAGTGAATTTTTAATTTTTGACATTATACACTTTATGTTTAAAAACTTTCTTATTTTAGGGCTGATGCTGTGGCACAGTGCGTTAAGGTACTGGTCTGCAGTACCGGCATCCCGTATCGGCACCAGTTCGAGACCCGGCTGCTCCATTTCCAATCCAGCTCTCTGCTATGGCTTGGGAAAGCATTGTAGGATGGCCCAAGTCCTCGGGCCCCTGCATCCGCATGGGAGACTCAGAGGATGCTCCTGGCTCCTGGCTTCAGATCGGCGCAGCTCTGGCTGTTACAGCCAATTGGGGAGTGAACCATCAGCTGGAGGACATCTCTCTCTCTCTCTCTCTGCCTCTCTTTCTGTGTAGCTCTGACTTCCAAATAAATAAATAAATAAATCTTTATAAAAAACTTTCTTATTTTACAGTTTTCAGTTTTTTGTTGAAATTTTCAACCTCTTTATTTTCTGGAACATATTAGGCATTAAGTCTTAAGCTAGTTAACCTTACTTTGTGTGTTCTTTGTGTATTTGTTTATCTTGTTTTTTTTCTTAACATATATTTATTTGAAAGGAAGAGTGACGAAGAGAGATGGAGAGACAGACAAAGATATCTTCCATCTGCTGGTTCCCTCCCCAAATGGTCACAATAGCCAGTTCTGGAGAAGGCTGAAGTCAGGAACCAGGAACTCCATTCTTTTCTCCCAAATAAGTGGTGGGGGCCCAACTACTTGGGCTATCTGCTGCTGCCTTCCAAAGTGCAGTAGCAGGAAGGTGGATTGGTGGCAGAATAGCTGGGACTTCAATCAGTACTCTGATATGTGATGTTGGCATCTTAAGCAGCAGCTTAACCTGCTGTACCACAACTATGATCCCCCTGTTTCTTTTCTTTCTGAAATTAATGCAGTGTTGTCTCTTTACGCATTTTTAAAATTAAATGCCAGAAGTTGAATGTAAACATATTTTTCAAAATTGAGGACATCTTTTTTTAGGGATGCCATATGTTTGCTTCTGGAAAGCAGCTAAGGGGGCACTAGCAACTTGTACTATCTAATCCAATTTTAGAGATTGAAACAATACAAATGTTCTCTATTTCTCCATCTGCTTCACTTGTACAGTGTAGTTGGTGTTATTATCCTGACCCAAATCATGCAAACTTACCAGGATCTCTGCTTCTTGATTAGACTTACTCTCCACAGCCTTTCAGTTCTCTCACATGATTCCTGCTGGATTGGCAGATGTCCTTAGGGTAAGTGCCAGACTCAGCTTTCTGCCATTTCTTCTACTCAATCACATGCCTTAATTCTTCACCGAATTAGAGGTCTTTCCTTCTTTCTTTCTTTCTTTCTTTCTTTCTTTCTTTCTTTCTTTCTTTCTTTCTTTCTTTGAAAGGCAGAGTTACAGAGAGGCAGAGGTGGAGAGGAAGAGAGAGGTCTTCCATCTGCTGGTTCATTCCCCAGATGGCTATTGGGGCTGAGCTGATCCGAAGCCAGGAGCCAGGAGCCAGGAGCTTCCTCCAGGTCTGTCATGCAGGTGCAGGGGCCCAAGGACTTGGGCCATCTTCTACTGCTTTCCCAGGCCCTAACATAGAGCTGGATTGGAATTGGAGCAGCTGGAACTTGAACTGGCACCCGTATGGGATGCCATACTGCAGACCAGGGCCTAACCCACTGTGCCACAGCACTGGCCCCTAGTTTGTCTTTCTTTAACAGTTTTCATGTATTTCTTACCCCTCCAAACCCCACCTAGCTTCATGGTTTATTTTAATGGGCAATTGTCTAATTCCCTTTTACTTGAAATAAATTACTTATTCCTCATATTTTCTTCTTCTAGTAAGAGGCAAAAACATCAATTTTGCAAGATGATCTGAGAGGAAACATTGTAAGTTTGAGAAGCAAGGAGATGTAACAGAGTCAGTTACCGTAGCGAGAGAGCTAATGCACTGAGTATAGTGTAATACTACAGTTTGATAGTGGAATACTATAGAATTATAGAGTCACACTATATTTTGCTATTACTAACGGTATACTTTGGTCTCATGGTCATTAATTCAAAATGGTATGGAGTAGTATGGTTTGCTTATCCTTTTGTTGAATATATTCTTCCTACGTGTGAAAGGCAGAAATGATTGGTTTTAACATTTTTGTCAAACAAGTCCAATCAAGACTATGAGGGGCAAGGGCATTGGGTGTCCATGTTAGAGAGTGATTGATATGATTGAGCATAGAATTTAATCCAGTTAAGGAGGAGAGTAGATCAAGGAACTGAGAAGAGTGAAAAGTGATGGGATTAATGCATTGAAAGTCTCCAGGGGATAAAGTTCAGTGACAAATGAGAAAAGGAAAAAGAGAACTGTGAAGAAACTTGGGGTTTGGCAAGAAACAGGAAAAAGGAATGGTAGATATGTATCAGTTTTTTTGTTTTTGTTTTTGTTTTTTTTTTTTTTTTTTACAGGCAGAGTGGACAGTGAGAGAGAGAGACAGAGAGAAAGGTCTTCCTTTGCTGTTGGTTCACCCTTCAATGGCCGCCGCGGACAGCGCGCTGCGGCTGGCGCACCACGCTCATCCGATGGCAGGAGCCAGGTGCTTCTCCTGGTCTCCCATTGGGTGCTGGGCCCAAGCACTTGGGCCATCCTCCACTGCACTCCCGGGCCGCAGCAGAGAGCTGGCCTGGAAGAGGGGCAACCGGGACAGAATCTGGCGCCCCGACCGGGACTAGAACCCGGTGTGCCGGCGCCGCAAGGCAGAGGATTAGCCTGTTGAGCCACGGCGCCGGCATCAGTTTTTAATTATTATGATGAAATACTTGAGGCTGGCTACTTTATAAAGAAAAGTCCTTATTTTGGCTCCTAAATCTGCCAATCCAAGGTGGAGGGGTGATGACTCTCTTGCTGATAAAGTCCTGAGGTAGCACAGAACATCACATGGAAAGAGAAACATGTGTACACGCATGTGATGTGTCTCTGGATTTCGCTTCTCTGCTTACAAACCACCAGGATTCAATTAAGGCATTTTACTCTAAAAACCATAGTCAGATATAGTTTCCATCCTCCTACTACCATTAACATCTGATTATGGGGATTAAACTCCTACACGAGTTTGGGGGCACAAATCATATTCAAACTATAGCCGAATGAGGTATGTTTATGGGTTTTTAACTAGGGACAATGGTTGGGATGCATTGATTAGGTCAAGCTGAACAGCTACTCTATATCCACTTGTGTAGATAGGGAACAGAGGGAGAAACTGCCTGCACCACCTGACAAGGCTGAAGGAATGTGCTGTTTGAAGGAAAATTCTGATTTCAATTAATGCCAGGAAAAAGAAGGACTCTTCGAAGAAGACTTTGAGGTTATGGGGTATCTTCATGACAAACTATGGATTTAAATTGGCACTATTGATGTTTACCATGTCACCATTGAAAGACTGCTGCTGGGAGTAAGTAAGAAAATGTATATGAGAGCATCATGCATAGTCTGGCCTATAAGATGGGTTAAATGTCAGAGTTCGTGCATTCTGCTGATTCTAAAGGGACTATAGTATGTTAAGGGAGAAGGAGAGTTTTTTTTTTTTTTTTTTTTTTTTGACAGGCAGAGTGGACAGTGAGAGAGAGACAGACAGAAAGTTCTTCCTTTTTGCCGTTGGTTCACCCTCCAATGGCCGCCGCCGACGGCGCACTGCGGCCGGCGCACCGCGCTCCTCCAATGGCAGGAGCCAGGAGCCAGGTGCTTTTCCTGGTCTCCCATGGGGTGCAGGGCCCAAGCACCTGGGCCATCTTCCACTGCACTCCCGGGCCACAGCAGAGGGCTGGCCTGGAAGAGGGGCAACCGGGACAGAATCCGGCGCCCTGACCGGGACTAGAACCCGGTGTGCTGGCGCCGCAAGGTGGAGGATTAGCCTGTTGAGCCACGGCGCCGGCTGGAGAAGGAGAGTTTTGACAATACAGTTTGATCTCTTTGTAATAAGTACTAATCAAGTAAGCACTCTTTTTCTATACACTGCATAATTCTGTGCAAAAGCATAAATTAGAATGCCAATCACAGCAAAAAATAGAAAATACCACTAAAACAGCTTAATTTATTATTTATTAACTCAAGCAACAAAAGGTCTTATGTTGGGTGACTTCATGGTTTTTTAATGAAGGAAGTTGATGACATCATCAAGGTCGTAGCTTCATAGATTCTATTTTTCTTTTCTGTCGTGTTCAGAATTTTGAATTGTTGTCTTATGTGGGCTCTCTTTATTAACCCAGGATATCAGACGAAGGTACAGCCACCACACCCAGGTGATGGAATAAACAGAATGTCTCCTCCTTTTTAACTACACGGATCACTTCTCAAGGCAACTTCTCATTGCTCATTCTTCAGCACTTCATCTCATGCTCACACCTTTTGCAATGAGGCCACTATGATTAACTGAAACCTAGTTGGATCCATCATCTGAGGCTGCTACTTCCGTACCCCAAGGTCATAGCTGCAAGATGAAAAAAATCCATTAGTAATGGAGACAGGACAAAGATGATTATTTAAGCACCTACAAGATGTATTCCATGGCTCTCTCTTTTTTCTTTTTCTTTTTCCCAGAATCCTTTTATTTAAGGAATACAAACTTCATACATTACATAATTACAACCCTAGACCATTGTTCAGAATACCATTTGTCACAAGTACTATGTAATTATCTCTTTTAAAAAGATTTACTTATTTATTTGAAAGACAGAGTTACAAAGAGAGGTAAAGACAGAGAGAGGTCTTCCATCTGCTGGTTCACTCCCCAAATGGCCACAATGGCCAGGAGCCAGGAGCTTCTTCCAGGTCTCCCATGTGGGTGCAGGGGTCCAAGGACTTGGGCCATCTTCTACTGCTTTCCCATGCCATAGCAGAGAGCTGGATGGGTAGTGGAGCAGCCAGGACTAGAACTGGCACCCATATGGAATGCCAGTGCTTCAGGCCAGGGCTTGAGCCTGCTGAGCCACAGCGCTTGGAATTATCTCTTGATCACCCAACTTCGTAATATCTGTTATTTGTATGTGTTAATATATATATGCAAACGTAATACATAAATAGATATAGAGTACCTTAATTTTCCTTAGCTTCAATCAAATTATCACAAGGTCAGCTTCTTAAGACAATCTATATTCATTGTCTCACAATTTCCACAAGTAGGAGTCCAGGCAAGCTGGGTCTTCGGCTTAGGGTCTCACATGACCAAGGACAATGGGTTGGTCATGTTGAGGTTATCATCTGGAACTCAGAGTCCTTGTCAAAGTTTATTCATTTTTATCAACAGATTTCAGTTCCTTGTGAGTAAAATCATGAGGAATGCATTTTCTTGCTGAATGTTGACTAGGGACAGTTCTAGGTTTATGGGCTGTTGTGGCTTCTTGCTGTGGGGTCTCCGTAGTCAATTCACAACATGGAAATTTTTTTTCTTTCATACCTGCAAGAATGCATCTGAGTAACCCTCTCTGTAACATAATCATGGAAGCGACTATCTTCTACCATAACCTAATCAGGATCAATGATCTCTTCCTATGCACAGGTTCCATTTGACTCAAGTAGAGGTTTTTATACAGATGTATATCCCAGGAAGTGGGAATTTTGGGAATCATATTAGAATTATGTCTATCAAAATAATATGTGTTTTTCCTGATCATGAGGCCTCTGACTTAGAAAATTTTGATTCAATATTTTAAAATTATTATATTAGGGTTGTTCAAAAGCAATACACACTAAAGAGGAACCATACTTTGAATATGGAATTTGCACCTTTTCTCAGAAGAGTAAGTGGCCATGTCTACTTAGCCATGAGTGGAAGAAATTGATGCACTATAGGTTATTGTATTGCTAAGCTCTGATGTTTTGTAGATGAGGCATATATAATGCATTTTTGCATATGATATTAGCTTTCTCAGGGTGTTACTGGATTATAAATAGAGAAGCATTGTATTATTTTCATTCCCACTTGCATTCATTTCTTGGGAAGGAGAATCTTTCCTCACTCTGCATTCATTGGGCTATACATCCTAGGCCGATAAACATTGTGCACTGCACTCATTTACTGCCATGGATAGACAGGAACAGCTAAATGCTCCAAACTGAATTTAGATACCAGAAAAGAAGCCTTTGTGGTATCTTGGGTATACAGTTGTCAATATCTTTTGTTTGTTCACTTGCTTTAAAAATATGCACTCTTCTCAAAGAAATAAGCTTCCTGTTCATTAATTCTGCCACAGAACATTCCTTTCCTTCCTCTTTCTCTTGCCTCCCTTTCCCAGGTGCTTGAGATTCTCTAAGATTGGGTACTTTGAGGCCCTTACTTGAGCGTCAGCATTTCTAGAGATCATGTATGGGAACCAGGTCAAGTTCTGGGTGGGCAAGTTCTCAGAACAGGAAAAGCACAGAGAAAGTTTCATATAAGTTCACTGCCTAGAGTTTCATGTAAACCCCCTGCCTGGAGTCTAATTCAGTTTTGTTAATGTATTAATGAATGCACCAAGTGGCTATGATGTAAGAACATTATCCTGATCCTGATTCAAACAAAGTAACTGTAAACACTTGGAGACAATCTGGAAAATCTGAGCATGTAAAAGCTACTAGGGAGGATTATTGTTATTTATCTGCTAACTGCAAGGAAGAACCTAAAAATGTTTATAATTTTTAGAGATATGTTTGAAAGTATTTAGGAGGGATGGTTGATACATTAAAATAATGTAAGGAGCAACAAAGCTAGGAAAAAGAAAGACGAGAGAGGGGAAAAAAAGAAAAAAATGTGAGCATAGACATCAGAGAACAATAGATGAAGTAGATATGGCAAATTCTTGGTAATTATTGAATCTTGTGATGAGAGTTTGTGTGGAAATACACAGTTATCTCGTTTTTTGTATGTTTTAAATTTTTATAATAAAACAATTTAAAGTGAGATTTACTAAGTTGCTGTTAAAATGTAATGTGTTTAGTACTTCTTTAATTGAATATTTTTGTGTATACTAAGAAATGAGGTAGTAAGATGCTTATTTGCCTTCTATATTTTTAATAAAAGATACTTATACAATAAAATGGTACATATACTTAAAATAGTTAACTTCTAGACCTATTTTAAATTATATTCTGCTGGCATTTTATTCAATGTTTATTTATTATTTGAAAGACTGAGTGATAGAGAGATATGCATACAGACACACACAAAGTAAGAGAGAGAGAGAGAGAGAGAGAGAGAGAGCGCGCGCGCGCGAAAGAGATCTTCTATCCACTGGTTCATTCCCTAAATGGCCACAATGGCCAAGGCTGGGCCAGGCTGAAGTCGGTAGCTTGAAACTCCATCCAGGTCCACCATGTGGATGCAGGGTCCCAAGTACTTGGGCTATCTTTTTCTGCCTTCTCAGGTACATTAGCAAGGAGCTGGATTGGAAGTGGAGCAGCTGGGACTCAGATCTGCACTCCAATATGGCATGCTAGCATTGTAGGCAGTGAGTTTAACTTTTGAGTCACAGCACTGAACTGAACTGAACTGATTTCTTTCTTTTTTTTTTAGAACTTACGTTATCTGTTTCAAAGTCAGAATGACAGAGAGAGAGAAAAAGTGTGTGTGTGTGTGTGTGTGAGAGAGAGAGAGAGAGAGAGAGAGAGAGAGAGACTTTCCAATTTTACTAATTCACTTCTAAAATGGCTGCAATGACAGGCTGTAACATACCAAAGCCAGGAGCCAAGACCCTAGAATCCCATCTTGGTTTTCAGGTGGATGGCAGGGGCCCAAGTACTTGAGCCATCTTTTTTCTGTCTTCCCAGGAACATCAGCAGAAATCTGGGTGCTAACATTTTAAAAGTCAAATCTGAATTATTATTAAGTCTACAGTCTTGAGATTAGTCTTGAAACAAAATTTATTTTTATTTCTCTCAATGCTTTTAGAATTCATTTGGGAGGATATGTATAGGTATTTATTTATTCTTAAATCCCTGGGTTTTGCCTCATCTTTGTCAGGAGGATCATTATGCAAAAGCTTTCTGGGTAGATACTGTATTTCTATGTATTGGTTTCGCCTTCAGAAAACCAGAAATAAAGGGTCTAGAGAGACACATTCAGTAAACAGATCATGCTAGACAGATGAGCTAAATGTAATAGAAAAAAAAAATGCTTCTGTGTGAATTCTTGCCCCAGGACGAAAACAGATTCCACTTCCCCCAGCCACATTGAACCCACCCAAATACATCCATGGATCAGTGTGCCTATGTTTGGTCAACTCCTCTGGTCTGTAAGTGAAGGTCTTACAACATCCAGATCAATACATGGCTAGGTGTCCACTTGTCTAAATTGCTATTAGTAAGACTTATCTGTTTGTTTTCTTTTTTAATGAAGTAGAGTTGACTGGGGCCAGCGCCTTGGCTCACTTGGTTAATCCTCCGCCTGCAGCATCTGCATCCCATATGAGTGCCTGGTTCTAGTCCCGGTTGCTCCTCTTCCAGTCCAGCTCTCTGCTGTGGCCCGGGAAGGCAGTGGAGGATGGCCCAAGTACTTGGGCCCCTGCACCCACATGGGAAACCAGGAAGAAGCATCTGTCTCCTGGCTTCGGATAGGTGCAGTACCGGCCGTAGCGGCCGTTTGTAGGGTGAACAAATGGAAGGAAGACCTTTCTCTCTGTCTCTCTCTCTCACTGTCTAACTCTATTTGTCAAATAAAAAAATCAAAATAAAAGAAGTAGAGTTGATGGAGCTAGACTATTATGGATTTAATTGTGCTCCACCCCAATCATATGCAGAAGTTCTAACACTAGTAATCTCAAAATGTGACCTCATTTGGAAATAGGATGTTGTAGATGTACTTAGCTAAGGTGAGGTCATTGGGATGAGCTCTAATATGGCAAGCATTTTTATGAAAATATACCATGTGAAGAGAAAATGAGACACAAGCATAGGGAAGAGCAAAGCAAGACATAACTACAAGAAGGCAGTATTCAAGTCAAAGCAAAAGGTCCCAGGAAGAATTAACCCTGACAACATCTTGATTTTGGATTTCCAACCTGTAGAGCTGTGAGAAAATAAATTTCTGTCCTTTAACCTATTCAGTCTGCCATCGTTCGTTATGGCAGTTCTAGAACACTACACAAAATCCAGACAAATAGTAAATAGCGCTTTGTTGTTGGCATGTTGGCATGTCGTTATGTTTTGCCTTTGCATAGATTTCTAAAATTCCTAAACCATGTACCAGTGAAATATCTGCCTCACTTATTTAAACTACATATGAAGCACTAGCAGATTTAAAATATCTTTTACTTTTGACTTATACATAATCAATTTCCACTAGGGACAGAGGACACTTGTATTTTGGTGCGAAGTTATCTGACTTGGCTGTCCTCAATGATTTCTCTGCTTTGTTAGTTCCTGCCTTAGTTACCCCAATTAGTTTTCTCTCCTTTTTTACTGCATGGTGTTGTGATGAGCACTAAATACAGGATTATAGTAGTGGTATTTAAGCTAGTATTTTCATATAATAAAATTACTTTATGGTTGGATTACATTGTACCTCTAAAGCCTAGTGGGAGGGAATAGAAATAGATGGAAATGGGCTTCACTGCTCAGTATAGACTCGTAGGAAATTTTCTTTGTGAGGTGACTTTTGTACCGATTGAGTGGTACTTGCATGATTGAGTAAGTCTGTAAAGTCTTCTAAATATCAGTTTACTCACATACAAAATAAACATCATCAGTTCTAGGCATCTTTAAGGGATCAAGATAGTTAATATGCAAAAATGTCAAATATATAAAGCAATATGGAAATGCAAGGAATTGTAAATTATTAGATATATCAGGGTACTTCAAAAATGTTGTGGAAAAATTAAATCAAAACTATGCATTTATTTTGGTGCAAAATTCCTAATATGTAGAAAATCCATAATATGAAAAAGCTATGCATATGTTTCAAAAATTGTTTGCACCAATATAAATTCATGAGTTTCATTCCATTTTCCATGAACTTTAAAAAGTAACTTTGTGTTAGTATAAACAAATGTTATTGCAGCACTTCCTACCATATTGCCCAGAATATGGAACAATTTTCATGCTTGTGAAATGGAAACAATTATTGAAAATACTTGGAGTATAAAGGAGCCTAATAATCCATGCCTCCTCTTGTAGTTGACTATGGGTAAATGTACAACATCAAAATGTTACTGAAGGTAGCAGATCCTATTTTCCAATGATCTGGTTAGTACATCTATCCTATCCCACACACTCTCCCTATAATGCGGCTTACACTCCTTCCACTGAAGGAAGGGCCTATGTTTCCTCTCTTTGTGACTGTCTTAACCAAAGGAGTCTCACAGAAGTGATGCTATGCGGCATTGAGGCTGCAAAATAAATGAGTTCCTCTCCTCTCACCACCACTACCACAAATAGTGGTCCTCTCTTTTTCTTGCTGATTCTCTCTACTTTCTTGATCTTTCTCTGTCCCCACACACTTTTTAAAGCCACTCACCATATTATAAGGAAGCCATTGAGAGCCATTTGTAGATGTCCCAGTCAGTAGCTCCAGCTAAAGTCTCAGCCTCCTTCAACTGCAAGGCACATGAGTAAATGAGTCCCAGTTGGCTTGGGCCACAGCCTTCGAGTCTTCTAGGTAAGTGTCCACACTCACTGGGCCAGCCAGAGTTTTGGATACACAGAAACTCTGAAATATTACAAATGACAATTGCCTTTTAAAGCACCAAGTTTTGGGGGAGCCATTATGCGACAATAGATAATACATTGGTAAAACTAGGTTAGACAAAGAAGAGCCGTTTTATTGTGTCCTGAATTAACCATTGATACTCAGAGAAGATACAGAAGGATCTCATCTCTGTCTTCCTTTGAGAAAGGCAGGATTGGGGGAGTGCTGTATATTTGAAAGAGGCAGGGGGTGCGGAGAAATGTCCTTTTTCCCTTGGAGTGGCGCTGCTTCTATTATTGTGTCTAAACGGATTGCAGGAATATTTACTTCCAGGTTTGTGAACTGATATAGAAATATCAGAATGGGGTAAATGGTCACCAACAGGGAAAATGTATCACTAAAAATTTAGGCAGGGGAATATAGGCAATTGCTTTTAAATCTAATTTTCTAAATTTGTGTGTGTGTGTGTGTGTGTGTGTGTGTGTTTAAAGATTTATTTCACTTATTTTAAAGGCAGCATGACACAGAGAGAGGGAAAGATATTTTTCCATCCACTGGTTCACTCCCCAAATGACTGCAATGGCCAGCGCTCGGCCAGTCCTATTCCAGGAGCCAAGAATTCCTACATGAGCTACAGAAGTTCAGGTATTTGGTCCATCATCCATTGCCTTCCCAGGTGCACTAGCAGGGAGACAGTTCAGAATAGAAGCAGCCAGACTTGAACCAGCACTGATATGGGATGTCCGCATCACAGGCACTGATTTAACACACTGCTCCACAACACTAGCCTCTCTAAGTATATATTTTTTATTTATAACTAAAACATAGTAATTGTATATAAATATGTGATACGGTGTGATCTTTCAACATATGAATACAATGTGTAATGATCATATCAGAATAATTGGCATATCTATGTTAGTAGAGATTTATCATTTCATTATGATGGGGCATTCCAAATACTCTACTGGCCATTTTGAAATACATAATTAATTGTGATCAATCACAGTTATTCTACCGTGCCCTTGAACATCAAAAGTTATTACTCTTATCCAGCTGTATACTTGAGCTGTTAACCATCCTCTCTGTGACGCCTCTCTCACACTTTTTCCAGGCTCCGGTAATCACCATTCTACTTTCCACCCCTTTCCTGTTTTTCTAACATGTTAGCTTCCACTTAGTTCTAATTTAATAGCCATGTTTCAAAATACAAAGGTCAGTGTGTGTGTGTGTGTGTGTGTGTGTGGTGTGTGTAATGTTTCTAGCATGCACTGCCCCACTCCCGAGTTACAACTCCTCCCCCCACCCCTTGCCTGACCTACTTCATGTGAAGCGTTGTGTGCTTATGAAAATGAGAGGCCTGATTGGCATCAGCAGTGGTCCCTGGACCATGGAGAACACAAGCAGTGGTTTCAGAGGAAGACACTGGGGACAGGACTAATAATACTGAAATACTCAAAGGAGGAATCTGGTTCTGAGTAACGAGGATGTGGTTTCTGAAATCTGCTCTGCCCCATCAAAGCTGACAACTTTTCTTCATGGAAAAAACAAGCATGTAAAGCACCTGTTGGTTCTCTGTAACCTGGTGCTATTTTAAAGTTGGACGGCAGCATGAACGCTCGCTGATTCTTTCCAACACACTTCCTTTGGGATTTAATCCAGAGTCCCTCTTTTTTTTAGCTCTCCAGAAGAACATTTGTTTTTCTTCCAATGTTACATTGATAAATCATGAATGTTTTTCACCTCTTTCTCCTGGGAGGATGCTGTTTTGCCCTAGTGTTGAAGGTTTACTTTTTATTCAAGGCGTCTATACTCCCATTATCTCATGTAAGAAACATACTGAAATCTTCAACACCAGTGATGAAATTGGATGGTTATGAAATTTATTAAATTTCTGCGATTTACCTTGACCTAGATCTGTTCAACTGATAAATCTTTCACTAAAAGATTTGGAGGTGAAATTTTTTTCAGATCCCATGTTTTGTTTTTTTAATAAACCAAAATAAGTGCAAGATTTATTTCTAAGTAACCTTGTATTCAATCACAGAGGTGTATCAACCCATCTAATGGAAAGGAGCGCTGGGGAGATGTCTGTCACTGATCTTGCTGTGAGTCAAACGTGTTCTCTTTCATCTAACCTCCTCCAAGCCTGTCTTCTTGAGTCAAAACTTGTGTTGGCCACTTCAAAGTACAGAGATACAACTGATCTACTGAAGAAGGCTCTGAAAAATGACTGACAATTGTGAGCAGTTGCAGCTGCCTGTAAATGCTCCTGGGAGATGGCTGATATTCACCTTGAGACCACCCTTAAGCAATATGGGCTTTTGTCTTTCATATATTTCCCTGATGGATATGAATATCATTTGCATTAAAAATGATGGATGTTGGCAATTTTGTACTAATTGCCACAGGGGGAAATATGTTAACACTTCCTGATGGGTAGTATTGACCCCAAAAGGGGTGGGGTGGGGTGAGGAGACTGTATAGCCGCTAAATATTTTTCCAGGCAATTTTTGTGTAAGCAAGGTTTAAATTGATGTTTTGGAAATGTTGGGAAAAACGTGTCATTGGCAATTGTCCTAGAATTACAAACAGTGCAAGAAAATGATGAAGTCACCTATTCAACTGAAGTAATCTCCAGGCACAAGAAAGAAAACAGGACATTTATTCTGTCTCACACTTCTCCTGGGTCTGCTGCAGAGGAACTGCATCTCAGCAGGTTCTAAAAACAACTAGATTTGTGCTTATTCTGACTTATTCCTAGCAGAATTTCTCTCATCGCAGACAGAAACATTTATCACTTTATAATGTGCATTCTCCCTTAGAGCCTCTATGTTTTAGGTTAATTAAAGGCATTTTTAAAACATGTTAAGAACTCAGTTTCAACTTCTTCAGTGTTTTCAAAGTGGACATATTTGGCATATCTGAAAGCCCTGTTAGGAAATTGTGTGTGTTAACCTAGTGAGCTTTCTTTTTACTGTGCATTGAAAGGAATCTGGCAGAAATAATTTTTTTTCCTGACAAACGTTTATATGTTATGTTCAGGCAATCATATACAGACAACAGACCTAAAAAGGGCAAGTTATTGGTTGGTCATCCAAGCAGAATGTTTATGCTTTCAGTCCTGTTTCAATATACTAATTAATTTCTTTTAAACTCGCAGCATTCCCTGTGCTTGCCTTTGAGAGAGTTGGAGCAGAATGTAGTGTGACTCTGCGGCTGCAGGTGGGGTAACAAGGGGACAAATGTGCTCAGGGTGAAGGGTCATGTTGACTGTGGGCATGTAGGTCTGAGTGCCATAGACTGTATGGGAATTAAATAATGATTCATCCAGTATAAATTAAAATAACAAAGAGATGGTTTATTTGTAAATTATATTTTATATGCACACAAACAGGAAATGAATTTATTCAGTAAAAATATTACAAAGTGCAGGTCCAACAGCCTGTTCACTAAAAGCATAAGTTTTGACTTTTTAGCTGAAGATTATTATGATGCTGTAAATCATAGTTTTAGTTAATTTTTTTTTCAAAAAAGACTTTTTCAACTAGACAAATATATTTCATGATTACTAAATCAAGATTAAAATCTCCATTTGCAAATAAATGTGTATTTGGAACTTACCATTACACTGACATAATATGACTAGAAGATTCCTGGTCTCATTGTGGCAACCGAAATGCCCCCTTTATCTTCATGTTTTTACTTTTTGGCTACCTTATAGATTTCTGACAAAAAATTATCCTCAGATATTTCAGCTGTGAGGTCTGGCCACAGTTGTAAAAGATCTGATACAAATGAAAATAGAAGATCTGTCAGTTTTATCATTAAGAAAACTAAAAACACCTAGTTTTGTTTGTTTGTTTGTTTGTTTTTGACAGGCAGAGTGGACAGTGAGAGAGACAGAGAGAAAGGTCTTCCTTTTCCGTTGGTTCATCCTCAAAACACCTAGTTGTAGCAGATACACAACTAGGTGTTTTTAATTTTCTTAATGTTAAAGTCAGAGACTCTTAGGGAAATACAATCAGTTGCTAGGTTGGAAAATAAAAGAAAAAAACTTTTTTTAGTGAAACTAAAAGCAATGAAAATATTGATTCCAAAATTGTGCATCAACTACTAGAACTTTAAAAATGCCTGAATTAGAGAGAGTCAGGTGGACTACTTATGAATACCAAGCACATGGCATTTTTAAACACCAGGGAAACTTGTCTCTGTGCTTCCTGTAAAGCCTTCTATCTTACCTCTCAACGCATTTTATGTTAAATAGATGGAAATAAGAAAAGACATCATTATTTAATATGTTCTCTTCTTAAAAACTGTATGTTGAGGTACTCCCTATTTGAATTTTTAAGTATATCATGACCAAAAGATTGCATTATTCCCATCAGTTAAACAGTGAATTTAAAGAAATGATCAAAGATATACAAGTTAGAGAAAGGAATGACTTGAATTAAGATGTGGGCAATTTTAATCAAGACATGCTATATTCAGTAAACTCTGTAAGATCAGTGAAGGGAAAAATGTATTAAGGTTAATCAGTTTTGAAGAAATGTAACTAGTAGATAATGTGCCCTGATTTTTTTCACTATGACAGGTGTAATAAGCACAATCACTGTTCATCTATATTTCACTGGCCATAAATGCAAATTTCACATTTTCACAGAAGAGAGAATTTTATTACATTATATTGATTTAGAAATAATTCATTAACCTCTACTCCTTCTTTTTCTTTACATATCAATCTGTCTCTATTTAAGACTTTATCTTCATTTTTCAACTGTTACTGTGAAGTGTCTTATATTGCAGGCTATTAAAAGACCGTCTTTTTTATATTCAGCTTTGTCATTCTTGACAAAAAACTAGTACTTCTTTTCTATTCATTGTTGGATACTGTTTGGATATTTAGGAATGCTCGTTATATTTCCTTGATGTCAACCAATTTTAAAGCCTCATACAATGCAAAATACTTGCTGCATCCTTTAATAGGTCTCCTTAAATTTTTGGAAACTAGATACATATATATATATATATATATATATATATATATATGCTGATTTTTCCCTCTTCTTCCAAAATCATGCAGAACTCTGTATAAATGTAGATGGATATTTTGGGACTACTACATTAGAGCCATTATTTTCAATGGAAGGATAAGGGAAGATGGTTGTTGATCCAGGCCCCCCCCCACTCACCCCAGTTTGAGAATATCTGAAGACATTATTGACCATAATTATTAGATGGGTGAGGTGCTTTCTGGAATCTAAAGACAGAGGCCAAGAATGTATCTTAATTACCTATTGTGTGCAAAACATGCTCTTACAATGAAGAATTACATGGCCCGGCATGCTAATAGGGCTTGACATTGAAATATCCTGAATTTATGGTCTGCATTGAAGTCTAGAGTCTATTCATTCCCAGATGTTGAAAATGGGATACAACTCAAATTGCCTGTGCCTTTCTGTCCTTTTCTGAAAAAGATTGAAAATTTAACACTGAATAAAGAGAGATACACAAAAATATTTATGCACAATGATTCATACCAAAATTTTGTATCTCAGGGTTATAGATAAAAAAAACCAACAGGAACAGGAAAGATGGGAACATTGTGTAAAATTGGGGCGGTGCTTGGCACAGTGCTTAAGAAAAGGGAGAAATTAGTAGTGAGAAAAGGAATATTCAAGGTGCTTCCTTCATGGTTCACAGATACTCTGGGTTTGTAGAGTTGAGCCATATTTAGGAACATTAAAAGATCGAATGTGGATAGTATACAGTGGACAGCGCAAAAAGAATGTAAATAAGCTTGAGGTGAAAGACTTAGGGAAGAGTTTATTGGTCTTTTACTATCAAGGAAACCAGGTTTTATTTATTGTACAATGAGGAGTCACTGAAAGTCCTGATTAGTGGCTTAAAAGGACTTGTATCTAAATTTTTTAAATGTATTTCATCTTACATAAAAGTAGGCTAACTTACGTACCACTATAAGCACTTTCAAAAAAAAAAAAAAACCTCAGATATTTAGTATCTGTAACTGACTAGAATTAAAGAATTATGGGCAAAATTACTGAGATCAAGGACAATACCTTATGCCCTGGTCATGATAAATATTGATATAAAGTATAACAATGATTGATTCCTCAATGAAATTATTATTTCTATCTCTAAAATGATCAGATAGAATTAATATGAGGAATTCATCTATTATACAGTTGAGAAATAAATTAATATTAATGCTTAAATTATTAATTCCAAATTTCCCAGAGGAAGATATATGATTTGGAGACATACTTCCAAGTATATATTTCACATGACCAATCTGTAGGATTTATTTTGAAAATATTACACCCATGGTTTAAAAACTTATTAGTAAATTCATTTTCAGAGGGAACAAAATCTTAGTTTAAAGGTCAAAATAATGAGTCCTTCCCAATTCCAATCTCAGTATTTATGTTATTAATTTTATAGAATAGTCCAAAGAAGCAAATAAAAAGAATTTGCTTATCTGAGGGAAACTGTACTGGACCAGAGGACTTCTCCACTTTCCTTTTAGATAATTTTGTGGAATGCGTTGGCTTATTACCAAAATACATATTTTAAGAATTATACTTCTTTCTAGGCAGTGGTTTGCAGTCTATTTCCAAGTCTAAGGTGATTTAAATTACATGATTTCTCTGTGCATTTCAAATAAGGTTTTTAATATTTTAGTTTTAAGTAATAAAATGCCATTCAAGTGTGTAATTTATTACTAAACCCATTAATATTTATAGCCCAAAAATGATTTTCCTGAATGGTGGAAAAAACCTTCAATATCATTTCTTGTCCAGGAAAAAAAATGCAACAACAATGAGGACTCCTGTGACAGAAATAGACTAAACATAAGCCTTTTTTTTTTTTTTTGGATGGACACACTTTTTCTTCCAGTAATTTCTTACAGGATTCTGTTCTCTGAAATTCTAACTTTTACTTGCAGTTTAAGTATTTAGAGATGTTTATGTGGTTGTATAGCACTTTAATTTGGGAAGCTTCTTTCTTAGGAAATGAACTATTCAACATAACCAACATTCAGTTTTAACTATTTATGTACGGGCATGTGACCCCGCTAACAACAGTTGTCAAATTATTCATTCAATTAATCTTTATTCAGACTTTAATATGTGTTAGGCACTGTTGTGGATGCTGAAAACCCAACAACCAAAAGACACATCTCCAACTGCTATGTTCTTATCTACACATTTCAGTGGAAATTCAGAAGTATGAGGGAGCTTCAAAAAGTTTGTAGGAACATGGAATTTACAGACAAGATTATTATTTGGTGCAAAAGATGAAATTAATAATACTTTTTAGCATAGGATACATTTTCCATCAACTTTTTGAAGTGGGGCCTGCCTGCACTGTGGCATAGTGGATAAAGCCGCAGCCTGCAGTGTTGGCATCCCATATGAATGCCGGTTTCAAGTTCTGGGTGCTCCACTTCCAATCCAGCTCTCTGCGATGGCCTGGGAAAGTGGTAGAAGATGGCCCACGTGGGAGACCTGGAAGAAGCTCCTGGATACTGGCTTTGGATCTCAGCTTTGGAATTGTGGCCATTTGGGGAATGAACCAGCAGATGGAAGACCTCTCTCTCTCTGCCTCTCTGTAACTCTCTACCTTTCAAATAAATAAATAATTTTTTTTAAAAAAGTTTTTGAAGGCCTCTCATGTATTTTTTGAGTTTTTATTAGTGAATACACAGTACAACTTGTATTTCACAGATATAATTCTTTCTCAAATTGTCAGTGATTTTCATGTTTTCACTGTGAACCCAGGACTTTATTGCAAAAACCAGTGAAAAGACTGTGAAAAGCTGACTATCATTTCTTCATTTCTGTTTATATTTTGGGGATGTGTCTCTCACTTGACTTACTGTTATAGCCCAACTGGCCCTCTCCCTGCTTTCAGTTGTTAATTTTTGTAGTACAGAATGAAATTAGGATAAAATATCAGTTATATATTCATCTCCTTGAAGACCACCTTTATTATGCCACTCTGTGTTGATAATTTTAATTTCAATTATTCTGTGTGAGATCAAGGTTGAATTCTAGAATCTGGCATCAATTGATGTACATTAGGAAACTAGAACTATTTTGTGTATTTCAATATGAAGTGTGCATTTTAGGAATAAGAATTATCTCAACAGACAAAAAGCTAGGGAAGAAAAGCTCTAAAAGTCGTTTGGGAGCATAACAGAAGCCCTTAGCCGTGATACACCCTTCTTGGGGTGCAACCAATAACAGAAGAAGTCAATAGGCATCACCTGGTGAGTATGACATTTCTGTTGTTTAGCAGAGAAGACTGGTGGCAAGGATAGGATACAAAGTGGAGAAGAGTGAGGAATCACTGGCTTCTCGGTATCTTACAATCCTCAAAATTAAGAGCCACCAGACAGTGGTGGCTACTGACTCATATCCATTTTCCAAACCTATGCAAATTTTTTGGGTCAAGTCTAATGGAAACTAAAGACAAAGAGGATTCTGTGAAGCATAGTTCTAGCTCTGTCGAGTTGTTGTGGTACAACGCTTTACATCTGGAGATACTATCAGCCATATTTCTTGTAATTTACCAATCTTAAGTCTCTCTCTTTTTTTCTTTTTCTTTTTTTCCTTCTGTCAAATTGGTTTCCTTACTTCTTTTCACGGTCATATGACTCATCACACTACCAGGCTCTCCTAATCTTGTCTGATATGCTCATTTACTCTTTTTGTTGCTCTGCAAAACTACTCAATTAGGTTATCCATTTCCCCTTAGATGGCAGTAACCTTGACTTGCTTTAGAATTTTGATGGCATTTGTGAACATAATCTATATTTTAAATTATCTTTTTTCTATTACCTTGAAATAGATATAGAATTTTGAAAAACATGATTATCAATATTAAAAAAGCAGATTTGTCTAGACAAAATTTTGTTGATCTTAGGAAGGATGCTTTTGACTGAGTATTAGGAAATTTAGGCTTATACCTATTTATAGCATAGGCCATCCAAGCCTGAGAGAAGAAAAATGAAGCTGTACAAAACTCTAATATTTTAAAATATGGTCAGTCTACCAGGAGTGAAGAAATTCTCTCTGTCAAAGATCATTTGGATACTTATTAACATCATTTGTGAGCCATACAACATTATTAACTTAAAAAACTAGCCTATTGTATATTTATTTAATTTTAAGCTTTTGCAGGGCCAGAGCAAATGATTTCATAGACCTTATACAAGCCAGTGGCCAGACATTCCTCCCTGATCTTCCCAGAATGCATGAGAAATAAATGCTCAGCCTATTACGAAGAAAAGGAACAAGGTTAGAAAGTAGACTTGCCAGAAAGTCAGTAGGGTTGTGAGAAAAACAGTAGGTTGAAAATTTCTCTTTTCAGTTTTTGATGTGACCTCATGTTGATGTCTGTGAAAGCAAGGATAAAGAAAATGCCATATGTTTCAATATTACTGGACAAGCACCAGGTGCTGTTCTTTCCATAAGTGAACTACCAAGTCCCTCATACTCCACTCTTGAGAAGTAAGTACTCTTATACCTACATTTTGAAAGAAAGAGATTGTGTGTACAAAGATGTTAAATCTTTCTACACTGTCCTAGATGGTAAAATATAGAAATAGATTTTGAAGTCAATCAGTCTGGCTTTAGAATCTAGGGTTTTTTTTTTTTTTTTGTTTGTTTGTTTTTTACCACCTCATGACGTTGCTCTATTTAATATATACTTAATTTGTAGAGTTAATACAATTATCCTGTATTCCTTCTGATTATCAAGATACCCCAAGACCAAAAAATATTGAAAGTGTTAAGTGTTCAGTATCATCAATCCATAAACTTGGAAATAGAGTCCCCATTATCTTTCTACCATTATATTCTTAATTTTAATTTCTTGTGTGTTCTTTTACTTCTAAATTTGTCAATGTACAGCACCAAAAAATACAGTCCATAGACCAACAGCATCAGCCAAACCTTGGAATTTGTTAAAAATTCAGGATATCAGGTGGAATCTCTTACTGAACCAGAACGTGCTTTTACTAGGAAAGGATTCATACACATATGATGGTTGAGAAAAACTACTTTATATTAATTTCTGAAAAAAATTTCTTTACGAATCAGGTCTAGCATATCTTTGCTACATGTTCATCGGACATTTGCACTCCTACTCAATCCACTATACCAGCAGGAGAACTCTAAAAATCTTGCAGCTTCTTGGACCTTACCTAGATTTTCTCTTCCTCAGAAAGATAATTGAAGGTTCTAAATGTATCGTGACGTTTTCTGCTGTGTGGTTAGTTAGATATTGGTTCTTGAATCCTCTTCCTCTCCTGCCTAAAGCACAGAGGGAGTCCCACTCATCCATCAAGGCCCAGAGAAAAGAGCAACACCTCTTACAGCTATTGTTCAAGTCCTCAGATGATATTGCCATATTTCTCAACATGCAAAAGGTATTTCTGTTATTGTGCCTATTGCATTGTCCTAATCTATTTACATTTCTGTCTTGTATCCTGGGTAGATTTTTGAATAGGTGACCATAATTTTTATTGAATCATTGTGTATCAGGTAAATTTTTGTGTTATGAACACATAGCAGCCTTTTTGATAATGATAGTTTGTTATTACTGACCATGACTACTGGCCTTTTAGTCTATTTTAGTGGTAGAATTTTCATGGTAACATTTGTGCAATTTTTTGTAGAGAAAAGGCCTATGAATCATTTCATAGCTTCATGCTGGATTATCATTAATGGAACACATAGAAACACCACATTATCCCTTTAAATGAGTTTCATACATAGTTCACAGTTTCATGTTAGAAACTATACAATGCACTTAGATTGTTCTTAAATTAGTTATTAAAAAATAGACACACATATTGACCTACTAATTCCCAAAGTTCTGTTTGTTCTTCTCCTGAGAGCTTTGAGAATGACCTGATTGTTGAAGGTAATGAAAAATATGTTTTGGAATTTTTTAAGCAAGAGTTTTTTCAGAATCTGGAATAAGTGGGACTAACTATACTTTGACCTCTTTTGCTTCTTTTTCTATTCTTTTTTTTTTTTAATGGCCTTTTCATAGAATTAAAGGCATTAGAAACTTCAAAGAATGACTCATAGGAACCACATTTTCCACTTCCAATTCTAATTCCTAAATTTAGATCTTCTGTGTGGAAGTCAGAAATTGAGTTTTCTGTGCAAGCAGGCCGTCTCCTGATTATTTAACTTATAATTGCTCTAGCTATTTAGCATAACAAAGTTAGTTATAGCAACTGGGCAATTAGACCATGTGGCCAAGAGATGACATCAACAAAAATGAATGAAAACATCTCCTGTCATGTAATGTACAACTTCCTTGCTCTCAGAAACATGTTTTTTGATCAGGCTGGAATAAGATAAAATATCCAGTACCTTGTTTAGGTTCTATTCATTCTAGAATTCACCTTAATTAAACTTAATTATAACAGTTGTTCCAATGGTAAAACAAAGTTGTCATTTTTAGACAACATAATCAGTTATAATTATACAGAAATACATAAGCACAATATGTCATATTTAAAGATAATCATAGTAAAATTTTCTTTTTCTTTCAGAAAAAAAGTATCTATTGTTTGAATGCAAGACAGGAACCACACTTGAGGCAAACATTCGGAACCACTAAACATATTAGAATTTATGACTCCAAACATCTAAGTATATGGGGATCTTTGTTAAAGAATAGCACTGATCAATATTGCATTTATTTAAAAATGTGTAACATACTTTTTGTAAATAAGTAAAACAATATATTTCCTTAAGTGAACAATCACATTAAGAAATACAGAAGACAGGAAAAATGTGGATAATTTAGTGAAGCTCCACATATGAAAATTATTTTATAATATTGAAAATAGGATCAATGAAATAAAGACAAAATGACCAGAAAATGGTTTGGAGGGAAGCCCAGCTGCATTGAGATGTAAAGAAGTCAATAGGCTTCGAAGGTGTAAAATTCCCAACATTTTATGAATAACTTCAATAAGTTTTTGATGTAATAAACAAATCAGTAATTTGAATCAACCACATTTAGCATCACCTGAAGGAGAGGGCTTGTTTCTTAATCCGAAACATGCAGGTTACATGCAGAATAAAACCTTGCTTATGGAATAATCTTTTTAGCATTTATTAAGTATCTGCATTTTTAACTCCTTTTAGGAGTTATTTAAAACTTTTCACATTGGTCCGATTGGCTCTGTCTAGGTGATATCATTTAATTCTACATGTCAAATACTACTTGTGTATGTGTTGATAACTCTTGTCTATTTCTTCACATGTTTTCCCATCTAAGCTCAAGGTTCTTTCACACAATAGGACAATAGGATGGCTATTAGTATTTGTTCCGCAATCATTGAACTTT